>OX419738.1:2842500-4092500 GCA_948477245.1 Thumatha senex | reverse complement strand
GCGTTAAGTATGTCTCTGCCTTTTCCTTCGGGGATAAGGGCGTGAGTGATAAGTACTACAGTCTAGAGAAGTTCCATTATTATTTTGTTGAAATACTAATATTTTTATTTCTTTAATTTTACAAAGATTAGTTGTAGTTTCTAACCGATACCGTGCTCAAAAACGTTACAGCACTAAGCGCTATGTGAATTGCTAAATTTGAAGCTGCATTTGGCGCCCAACATGGGGCGCACTTGTTTGGCAAAAAATGATTTAACTGGAAGTTATGAAAATTCGACAATTTTATTAAAAATAGTCTTATAACAGCATGGATTAGATGTAGTTTTTAAAGAATACTTTTTATGAATGCACAGTATAAAGATATGTGCAAAAACTAGTTAAGATGACACCGACGCCCAATTTTGCTACCAACAAGTGGTATTAAATGCCTGCAAGAGAGAAAACTTCATTGCTTGTAATTATTTGTAGTTTTTAACTACCACTGTTCACCTTTTTTTTGATTTTCCTTTCTTTACGTATATTGCTTAACGATACATCTGGCGCCCAGCGTAGTAAGTATTTCTTCACAAGTTAATTTATTAGGTAACTAGAACTATAAGGACTTGTACTCGTTGTACTTAGTCAGTTTTTGCTAACGTTTGTGAGCACGGTAAATAGATAAGAGAAGGGTTTGCATCTATCATTAATACAAAAATGTATTAAAATAAAATTACTCGAACCTATAAATAAATTAAAATGTAAAGGGTATTGTGGGCGTATAATATGCCCTTTCCACTGCTTTGGGGATAAAGGCGTGATATGATAAAGGTCATTGTAAAGTTGTTGTTGTTGTAATTCAAATTGATGAACTTTTTTTTCAGTACGTTTTCACTCACCACCTGTTGCGTGGAACAAAAATGCATAAGGTAAAATGTGGGCGCATAGTATGCCTCTGCCTACCCCTTCGGGGATAAAGGCGTGACAATATGTTTGTATGAATGTACATTTTCGGATTTTCTCAACCTATACCGCTAAACGTTACGAAAATATAGTAAAAAATATCGTTGTACGTAGATCTTACAACCGCAGATCTCTCGTGGAGGCGGACGGTGGGTACCCGGGCGCCAACCACCACGACCCCGCTCTGCTGTGGACCGGGCTCGGCCGGTAGGCGCGCGCGCACACGCCCGCACACCCGCTCACTCCCACACCCACACCACCACACTCACACTACCCCCACGCATCCCACACTACAATCACAATTTCGGGATTCCAATTATTTCGAATTTAGCGGCGTATCGTTACCGGAGATGATTTTGGCGATGCAAGAATACTGCTACCTGTGAATGTTTTAATATTAATTTATTGTCTGTAATACTCTACCTCTATTCTAGTCAATTGAAGATTCGGCCATTGTATGATTGTAAGCTAGGTAAGATAAGACACCATCATATATTGAACAAAAGAGAAATATTGGATGTTCTTGATTAATCTGAATATATTTACCATAATCTACCAGTAAAGTTATTCAATACATACATTGATAGTTAGGTATCTCTAGAATCTTTATATAGTGGTGTCTTTTTGAAATATTGGATTGACAAATTTTACTCATCTTTTAGGTAAAATATAATAACAAATCAGTTAAAGAGTGTGACCCGATATTTTGTCAAATTTCATCATGTTAAAATTATACTAGCGGCAAGCTATGATGGCCGTTTTGACATATTACAATAGTGATGACATTTTACATGTTTTACATAAACTCTCTGTTTTCTACCTTATTATAAATACAAATTTATTTCTACAAACAAAATGTAATTAAAATTAATACGAAACTTCATGAAAGGACAAACGTCAAAACGGCCATCATAGTGCGCCGCTAGTATAGTAGGTATACAAATATAAGCATGCGTGTTACTTATTTTATAATTCTATCTAATTCTAGATAATTAGAAAACTTCAAAACGATGTGTAAGAGATAGTCGAAATCCTACTCTTTATATCTGTGTTTCTCTGTCATTTAGGAGTAGAAGTGTTTAAAATTTGATAAGAATGCCGTAATGAATAAGAAATACTAATTGTAATTTGAATTTCACTTGTTTTTTACTTTAACCTGTTAAGACTTTTCTCTCGAGAGAGCGACTCTGATTCGATTTAAGAACAGCTCAGAATTGCATGTGTTTCTGCAACGTATAATATCGTTATCATCATCTTCTTAGCCGGATGTAACCTTTATTCGCCTTGCGCGAGACCTACCTAAGGTTTAGAGATTAAAGAACATAAGTACCTAAGCAAAATTTCAAACTGTCCAGTTATTTTTGTATAGACGTTTGCCAATAATGTGCGATAAAAGGAAGCTTTGTAAATCTTGTGCACCAGATACTTGCAAATTAACTATCTCCACGCCGCATCCCTGTAGTCAAAGACAGATTGTCAGTCTTCACGATCCATGCACAGTTCTTTCACTTCCTTCACATACATTAATTGTTTCATACATTGACCCGTCACGTGTGGGTATCCGATTACTTTAACCTTTTCGTTTTTGAGCAATCTGCTCTCATAGTCTAAGTATCTAAGTCTCGGTATGAATATTCTTCATTAATAGTTTATCACTCATTCGTTGGCCGTCTCCAAAACAAGAAAGGACACGTCTTTCCAGCTCAATGCGGACACTTTCATTCAAACCTGCCATATTGCGTATCACTTCGTTACGAATTTTGTCGGCTAACTTTACGTCGCACCATTTTCGAAATGATCGTATCTCCACAGCATTCAATTTACATGCATGCTTCTAATTCATTTATTTGCAAATTAAAATGTTAAAAATCCTTGACGTGGTATTGATAAATCTGAATAAATGTTAATTCTATAACTAACCTTTATGTAATAAGAAATATAATAGGTACTTAAATCTGCCAAAGAACGATTGCTTAAACCTATTTTATGTAACTGTAGTCCTTCACCCAGGGTTATTTTAATGATTTATCACATTTTGCACCCGATTACTTGTTATTGTGACCTAGAAATTCATAAGTATAAAATACAAAAAACAATCGCGAAGAAAAAAGTGTGTTATTTCATAGATGTTTGCCAAGTTATAACCTGTAAACGGATAGATAACTGTAATTTAGTTTTTAAGGATGTGTTAATTATGTTTGTAGTTGACATACTAAATCATAATTTAAACAATATATATCGTAAAGTGTGTTCGATTAAACACATAAACTATTGATGTCTTATTATATTCAATGTAAATATTTTCAATAAATGTATTATCTCTATTCCATTTACGATGTTAAATATACGTTTTACAAATTAAAACGATAAAAAGATTTACTAAGATTGTAAGATACTTAATGATTACTTAATTATCGCCAACATATTTGTGAAATTGATGATATACATATTATATTGCTTTTGTGTTTTATTTTCATTCTCTTTAATGTCTCATTCACTCCTACCACAGAAATTTAGGACAGTAAGCAGACTCAACATTAGCTAAAAATAGCGTAGCCTATACACACACATAGACAGGTAGCGTAGCTTAGTTTTTCTGGTGATTTCTTGGTAATGAAACTTCATTACTCTATGCACAACACCTTTTTGTATATGTTTTGTCTACTTGTGTAACATTTGTCAATAATTTTATGTAATATTTTCACTTCGACACATAAATCTTTGATTTAAAGATGACAGCGGCGGTTGTTATTAAAAGTTTGTGGCTTAGTTGTAGTTGAAAAGTTGGCTACGCGCTGTTCGCTGTCAAAGTGTGAGTTAGATGTAGCTACACAGGAATAACAAAGATAGCTTTATACAACAAATGGCAAGAGTGAAAAGGATTAAGTATTGCTCCATAAGCAAAGGAATATGTTTGGTGTGCTTACGCTTGTACGTCTGTGACTTCTACTAACTTTAAACTTTCGCAGTGGTCCACTAAGATCTACGGTGCCCAAGCGACCTCACGAGCTAGCGATGCACCTGTTGCCCTTACGGGGTTGGCAGATAAAACGGCAGTCGCACCCAACAATTTCAAAAACTGAACGGAGGCTGCCCCTAGCAGCTGGATGGAGATAAACCCTAGTTTCCAAATCCGGATAAAATATAGAGGCAACTGGGGAAATAATTAAGGTGAAGAAGAAGATAGAAATTAACGCGATCTTTCTTATTGATGTTTCGACAGGCTTGCACAAACCGTGGTCACAAACAAACAGGGGGCAGAGTCTACTATTGACAAACGGTAGAATAGAACCAGAATCGCTGTTCTTAGCTGTCAAAATGTTAGTAGACTATCAAAAATGCAACTGACTGGCGGCCACTAGCGCTGTACGTGTTAGTAGAATTCTATCAGCCGACCGATAGAAGTCGATTGTAGTATGATTGTAATAGTAGACTGCGAAAAGCTGTCAAAATTGTACCGGTGGTTTTCTATTGAGCAAAGATTTCGATTTTATTTCGTTCACCTCTTGTCTTGGAATTCACTTTGGCTTTTTGGAACGAAGTTTCTAAACGCGGCTCCGTAAGCCGCGTTTAGAAACAGCAGCGCAAGTGCTGCACCTCTGGTGTTGCAAACGTCCAATAGGCTACGGTGACCACTTTCCTTCAGGTGGGCCGTACGAAGTACGATTTAGTAGAAAACGAAATACTGCATGCAGTGTGTGTTTACGTGTGTGTATCGAGCCTACTCTAGGACCATTTAACTACATTAAATTGTCCTAGAGCCTACTACAAGCAAGTGAGTGCGCAGCTTCGTGCGCATCTCTCTCTCTCTCTCTTTTCCCTGTCTCTTTTTATCATATACCTACCACGTATTTTTTATACCACTAAGGTGGCAGACAAGCGTACGGCCCACCTGAAGGAAAGTGGTCACCGTAGCCTATTGGACGTTTGCAACACCAGAGGTGCAGCACTTGCGCTGCTGTGCCGACCATCATTCCACAATCTAAGCGTACGCGGAGAATAAAGCCCCTATCGGACCTAACCGTATGCGAGCGCTCCAAACGCAAAGTGTGAAGGTGAACACCCTAATCTAGTTTTAGTTTTAGAGGGATTCTCATTCAGCTAGTTTTACGAATGGTAGTCTATAAGGGAGCAGGTAGGTATGCTTATTTGGCATCGTAGTGGTAAAAAATAATTAAATTTATGGGAATATGTAATTTTAACCACATAATTTTCAGACAATTTCATAACCAGACCTTTATTCTCCTGTAAGCTAAAACACTTAGACTATCGGTTGAAGACCTAGCGTAGACATTTGCAAAGGGTGTGGGGAATCAGACGACATTCATTTCAGCTTTCAGAAGTGCTTTCTTTAAAAAAACTGATTTAAGTTTGGCTACTCTTGGCTTTGGCGGTCTCGGAACGCTGAATCGGAGATTTTTATTTTATTTTTATTTTATTTATTTATTTATATAGGTCCACCAACAATCGTTTACATATTTTAACCATGCAATAAACATGTATTACAGTAATCACTATTAACAATCACTTATAAGTAGACTCATCATGCATAAAGATCACAATAAGAACTACAAAAATCTAATGAGCTAATTCCTTAAATAACTCAGTATACCTAAGTAGTAAATATGATAGTATATTATAATTATTTATATCAGAGATACAATAAATTTCCTTACGCAAACGCGCCCTTAGCCATTCCATCCAGGGTTCTGATGAGAGCTAAGCACTGATTTGAATTTTAAGAAAGAATTGAAATAAATGTCGGTAACATCACTGCATCCATTTACCACCTTACACAGCCTTGCACACGGAGAATTTGTGCCCAAAACTGTTCTCCTCAAAGGTGGATACAGAGGTGTGACAGGATAACGTGGCAATCTTGAAGGAACGCGAAATTAAAAAAGGGCCAATTGTGGAGGGGAGGACATTTTGGATACAAACGGTACTTCACGTTAAGTTGAAAGAGAGATTATATGCTACTATACACCTAATCTATCTAAGGCTATCAGTCTGCTTGCTCTGGCTAATCTCTGAAACGGCTGGACTGATTTTAACAGAATGTACACTGGTAGATATGGTCAGATAGCTGATATAGTAACTTAGGCTACATTTATCCCCGTTTCACAGATAACGGCATTAAGCCGGTAAAATCGCCGTGCGTCCGCTAGTATTAAATATAACTAACTATCTTAACGCTGTATCTCTGACGGTGTAGCCAGAGAAAACAGATCACCAAGTTTCGCGATCCATGCATACTTTTTTGGCTTCATGCAGATATATTAATCGCTTCAACATGCACGTCTGGGTATCAAAATACTTTGACCTTTCCGATTTTTAGCAATCTGTTCACGTGGTCTTCTTTTGTAAGTCTCGGCCTACCCTGACTAATAATAATGTATAAGTATATAATCAATACAAATATTAAAGAGCTGAAGAGTTTGTTGGTTTGTTTGTTTGGTTGAACGCGCTAAACTCAGGAACTACTGGTTGGATTTGAAAAATTATTTTTGTGTTAGATAGCCCATTTATTGATAATGACTATAGGCCATATATCATTACCCTACTACCCTGGAGAGCGGAGCAGTAGTCATAAATGTCGAGAAATCGGACAAATTTTAATGAATTATTGTAGAATTTATAAGTAACAGGATTAAATAGGTGAGGCGGGAAAATGCCGATCCGGTTGAAGGGACAGGTCTACAAAACCATTATTAGACCTGTCCTTTTACATGGCAGTGAGACGTGGCCGATATTGGAGCGACACAAGCAGGAGCTGCGTGTCACGGAAATGAAGATGCTGCGGTGGATGTGTGGAGTCACGCGGATGGACCGCGTGAGGAACTCTCGCATCCGCGGCAGCCTTCACGTCCGTGACATTGCAGACAAGTTGCAAGAGTGTCGCCTTCGTTGGTATGGTCACGTCTTGCCGCAACCTAGGCTACGTAGGTAACAAATGTCTGGCCATGTCAGCCCCGCCGGGTCCCGGTAAGAGGGGAAGACCCAAGAAGTGCTGGCTTGAAGTCGTAAGGGATGACATGCGTGCCAATGGTCTCACTACAGGGGATGCCGACGACCGCGCAAAGTGGAGGAGAAAATGTAGGAAAGCGGACCCCGGGCGTCGCGAGACGCAACTGGGACAGACGCTCGGATGATGATGATGAGGATTAAATAGGTGATACGGGAGTTCGAAGTATGTCACGGACGAAGCCGAGGGTGTTACCATGTATAAGTATAAGTCATCCAAGCTCTGAGTCGATTCTCGGATGACTTAACAAATAGCAGTCTGAAATGAATTAACACATTTCGTTTCACCACAACCAATTGTCACCAATTTCCAAACGGAGCCCGAAGACACACATCCTCATTGTGTCCCAATCATCTTAATGGGCGGCTGAATGACGACAGATGATCGGCTTTTGGGAACGTATTATTTAATCTAGCTAGATTAGGGTAACGACTCACGCGCCCACGGTAATGCTATTAATGCGAACGTTTTGAAGACATTATAATAAAACCAAGTGCTAAGGGTCTAACGTACTTTACGTATATCTGTCAACCGCACACCTTTCAATATATGTAAATCTTTATTCAAATACTAAAGGACTCCCGCAACTTTGGCCGCGGGATGAAATTTTGTCGTATTTCTTTCTATTTTCACATTTCCCACAGGAACCTGATACCGGGATATAAAAGAGTAGCCCATGCGTTATTCAGGGTAATATATGTACCTCCACATCAAATGTTATCCAAATTAGTCAAGCCGTTTGAGCGTCCCTGGGTCTATCCTTCCGAGGGCACACCCGGGACACCCGGCTATAGACAGATGAAAGGGAGGCGTGTGGTTTTAGTCGGTAAGAGTCCGGCATAGCATCCATGAGGATTTCCACACGAAAAAAAAAAGAAAGCCGTTTGAGCGTGTCGTGTAGATAACATATACACACTCACAAACTTTCGCCTAAATTAACAACTTATTATATAGGGTTGACTCGTGCTAGCTGTTGTATTATTAAAAGCAGATAAATTTTAATGCAAATTATTATACTAACTTATTCATATAATTTTAATAAAGTAAAAAAGACAGCTTAGTTAGGGACGGTACTTGAACCTTTGCCTAACCAGTTGCCTAACTCTAGCCACTGACATAACAGTACCGTAGCGAAACAATTTGAAATTCTTCACTGTATTTTAATCGTCATTTAAGAGTATGAACAGAGCCAGTTAGGCGTGACCTTTGCCTAACTGGGTCTGTTCATACTCTTCAAGAGGTTCAACTCCCATCCCGAAATAAATTAACTTTTTTCCGTTTATTACCCGTGGTCCACCTGGTAATTCACCTGGGTGGACCACGGGCAATTTTTTTATCGAGGATCACCTGGTGGTGGACCATGGGCGATTTATTTTTCTCGGTGCTTATTTGGGTGGACCGCGGGCAATTGTTTTTCTCGAGGTTCACATGGAATGACCACGGGCAATTTTTTTTTCTCGAGATTCACCTTTGTGGACCACGGGCAATAAACGCTTTTTTCATCTTCGTAAAAGGAGGATTACCCTGCACGCGCCTGTGTAAGTAAGGAACGAGAAATTAGTTAACTACTGAAACCTTATTACGAAAATCTATAAAATAAAAAATAAAAAAAATCCATCACGCCTTATCCCCGAAGAGGCATAGGCATATTATATGCCCACTTTTCACCGTGTGGATTCCTGTACCACGTAATAGGTGGTGAGCCCATTGAAAATCTATAGTACCACGATAATATATTAGGATAGAGAATGAGAGAACCAAACACCACACACACAGAACTAAAAAAAAACCGGTATTTAAAATTAACTTTCCGACTAATCTTTGAAACGACTGCACAGATTTGAACGGGACAAGCCGATTAAAACCACGTGGTGCCCTGCCCTGGTGGTTAGGATTGATAAACCGAGGGTGCGTGGTGGGCACAGAATCAACGTCACTAGCACGCTCCCTTCTAGAGGCGGCTTACTCCATCGCTCAACTAAGGATGAATTGCACCATAATTTGGTTATATTTACGTTAAAATTGACGTTAGCTGTAACAATAACATACATGACATATTGTAGGCAGAGTCGTACTATACGCCCACATTTCACCGTAAGCATTTTTGTCCCACGTAACAGGTGATGATTGCCGTGTTGAAATAGACAGGCGCAGGCTGTGGCGACCTGCTGTTTAAATTCAAGCCGCTCATAAGGCCTTCAACCAGGCTTAACGACTGTCATTTTACTGGCAACCTGGACCAACGGCTTAACGTGCCTTCCGAAGCACGAAAACCCTTACAAATGTAAATTCCACAAAGTGGTCACCCATCCAAGGACCACCTATAGCGAATGTTGCTTAACACAGTGATCATTTACAGAATACTAAGTCAGCGGGGCCACTAGACGGTAGCAATAAAATTAAACAATGATGCGTTGCACAATGCTACATTATTTATATTTCAATATATTATTTGATTATTGTTTGTAGATTGTAGTTTCAAGTTGACTGTTACGTAATAACGTCTGTTACTATAATTTTAACCACCAATTAACGGCTTGTTAAAGTTACCGTCAGTTGTGACGTCATTATAACAATAATTAGAATGGTGCAATGCAAAAAAAAAATAACCTGAAATTTGGCGGCTGGTTTGGTTTTGGTTATGGCTAATTGTATCAGGCATTACACGGCGGAAATCCGTTTTAAAAACTATAATTATTTTGTATTAAATGTTATTTTTGACTTAAGACTTATAGGCATTTAAAAAGTTTTTTTTTGTTATGGTTTTAGTTACATGGTGCAATCCACCCTAAGCGTGTTAAGGGGGCGTAACCCTTTTGTCATACGATTGATCTAATTACTACAGACGAATGTAGATGACTGACAGTTTGCATATTTGATTTTTCTTTTACACTGTTAGGCGCTAGCGAGAGGAAGCGAGCAACATTCTGTCTCATTTATTTATTATTATTCCTTTGGTGTTTGGTTCTCCTATCTACATTTTTTGGTTCTCTATCCTAATATATTATCGTGGTACTATAGATTTTCGTAATAAGGTTTCAGTAGTTAACTAATTTATCGTTCCTTACTTACACAGGCGCGTGCAGGGTAATCCTCCTTTTACGAAGGTGAAAAAAGCGTTTATTGCCCGTGGTCCACAAAGGTGAATCTCGAGAAAAAAAAAAATTTCCGTGGTCATTCCATGTGAACCTCGAGAAAAACAATTGCCCGCGGTCCACCCAAATGAACCCCGAGAAAAATAAATCGCCCATGGTCCACCCCCAGGTGATCCTCGATAAAAAAATTGCCCGTGGTCCACCCAGGTGAATTTTAAATTGTCGTATGATGTCGACACGTGTTTCGACTACACACGATGCATTAACAAGACTGTATGGCAGAAAAAAAGCTGCTAAAACAGGCTTTTTTGATACCTATAAGTCTGAAGTCAAAAATAACATTTAATACAAAATAATTATAGTTTTTAAAACGGATTTCCGCCATGTAATGCCTGATACAATTAGCCATAACCAAAACCAAACCAGCCGCCAAATTTCAGGTTAATTTTTTTTGCATTGCACCATTCTAATAATTGTTAAAATGACGTCACAACTGACGGTAACTTTAACAAGCCGTTAATTGGTGGTTAAAATTATAGTAACAGACGTTATTACGTAACAGTCAACTTGAAACTACAATCTACAAACAATAATCAAATAATATATTGAAATATAAATAATGTAGCATTGTGCAACGCATCATTGTTTAATTTTATTGCTACCGTCTAGTGGCCCCGCTGATTCAGTGTTCTGTAAATGATCACTGTGTTAAGGAACATTCGCTATAGGTGGTCCTTGGATGGGTGACCACTTTGTGGAATTTACATTTGTAAGGGTTTTCGTGCTTCGGAAGGCACGTTAAGCCGTTGGTCCAGGTTGCCAGTAAAATGATAGTCGTTAAGCCTGGTTGAAGGCCTCGTGAGCGGCTTCAATTTAAGGCGTGTAGTATGACTCTGCCTACAATATGTCAGGTATGTTATTGTTACAGCTAACGTCAATTTTAACGTAAATATAACCAAATTATGGTGCAATTCATCCTTAGTTGAACGATGGTGTAAGCCGCCTCTAGAAGGGAGCATGCTAGTGACGTTGATTCTGTGCCGACCACGCACCTTCGGTTTATCAATCCTAACCACCAGGGCAGGGCACCACGTGGTTTTAATCGGCTTGTCCCGTTCAAATCTGTCCAGTCGTTGCAAAGATTAGTCGGACAGATAATTTTAAATACCGGATTTGTTTTAGTTAATACAAGTCACATTCTTTTAAATGTATAATAGTGTGTAGTGATATAAATAAATAAATATTTTGGGACACTTTTTACACAGCGCCATTTAGTTCAAACTAAGCTATAAGCTTGTACAATGGTATTTAGAAAACCGATAAACATTATTATATATTAGAAGCGCTCGTGGCCCCGCGGTCTCAGTGTTCGGTAAACGATCACTGAGGTACGCAACTTTCACTATGGCTGGTCGTCGGATGGGTGACCACTTTGTGGCATTTACATTTGCGAGCGTTTTCGTGCTTCGGAAGGCACGTTAAGCCGTTGGTCCCGGTTGCCAGTAAAATGGCAGTCGTTAAGCCTGGTTGAAAGCCTTATAGGCGGCTTAAAAAATTTCAACAGCAGGTTGCCACAACCTGCGTCTGTCTATTTCAACACGGCAATGGGCTCACCACCTATTACGTGGGACAGGAATCCACACGGTGAAAAGTGGGCATATAATATGCCTCTGCCACCCCTTCGGGGATAAGGCGTGATGGATATTTATATATTAGAAGCAATTTTAAAAACCAATTAGTATGCTAACTGTTTTCTAAAGTTAAATTTTAAAGTGGAAAAACAGTTCAGTCGCGAGCTGGACTCGAACCAGCGTCTTCTAGTTCAACGCACCAGACGAGTTTACCAACTACATCACCGTGAACTGCTAGAAACTGGCTATCATACATACATTGAACGAAGTGGGCGGCAAACCATGCGGTCGGATCGTTAGTCCGGCGGTGTCGGCGTCCCCAATAAGAAAAAAAAAATCATATTTACATATTTTTAAACACATACATATTATACTTACATCGCCAACACCCAAACTCCGAAACCAACATTTGTGGATCACACAAATAATTGTTCCTTCCCGAAAAAAATGAAAAGCTATTAATTTGCAATTACAAACAGACACTTTAGTTTTATTAATTTGTATAGATTTTTTTAATCCACTACAGTGCCCACGTAGATTAATTATTAACAGACCCAACATAATATTTAGGATCATAACATATTTGAAGTACCGTACTCACAGATATATCTTACTCTATAATAACATTAACCTCGTGTAGGTAACTGTTTAAATAAGTAATAAATAAATATTGTGGGACACTTTTCACACAGCGCCATCTAGTCCAAAGTAAGCTAATATTAGCTTGTGTTATTGGATCTAGATAACTGATAAACATACTTGTATATTTCTAAATACATACATATTATAGATAAATAACACCCGGACATAGAATAAACCATCGTGCTCATCACACAAAGTTTTATCCTGGGTGAGAATCGAACCCACGACCTCTTGCGTAGCAGTCGGATGCACTCCCACCGCGCCACAGAGGCAGTCCCAATATTATGGGACATTTTTTACACAGCGCCGACTAGCTCAAATTAAGATTGTGTTACTTCTACTGATAAACATACTTATATATTTCTGAATACAAATACGTTATACATAGGTAACACGCAATCTCCGAAACAAACATTTGTGGATCACACAAATATTTTTTCCGACCCGGGAATCAAACCCTGGACCTCAGTTGCGGCAGTCGCATACGCTACCACGGCGCCACCGAGGCAGTCATCAGTTTTACTTGAGGTAATGAGATATATAATATTTTGAAACGCATGAGGTAGCAAACTATCAAAAAATATTTCTACTCTAGTATACCTAGATACCCGCAGTTTAAAAACGCTTGGTGAAGTTTTTACGTTTTTGCTATGCCTATGTCATAGTCTGATGTCAAAGTTATATTACTGTAAAGTGCCTTATAAATCCTTCTACAAACAAAATTAAGGTATCCACATAGAGCAACTCGTGTACCTAATACACAAAATACTTGCAATTATGTACGAGGTACAATATAATTAATTATATTAAATAGAGGTATATTATATTATATATAGTATATAGTTGTGACCTACTTTCTTGAATTAGTACGCAATGATACAATCTGGCAGTACACACTTCTCTCGCTATACAACTATGTAAGTGCAAAACTATTAAAACGTTCAAATAATGATCATAATTTAATTCAAGTTCACAAGTAGGTAGGTAATCAGCGAAATTAACCATAAATTAACACTACACCATAAGCTAATCCATAATACTACTTATTCTTTATTAAACGATAAGTAGGCAATAGTAAATTAACTATATTTACGCTGTATCCCTGACGGGGTAAATTGGGAGGACAGTGAGTATAAGATTAAATTTATTTCCAACATAAAAAAAATAGTACTTCCCAAAATCCACTTCAATAAAATTTCCACCACTTTACTGGAACAGGATTTTGACCAGTTCCTTGCTGGACGTGGGCCTTTCTTAATCCAGAAAGGCCCACGTCCAGCAAGGAACTGGTCAAAATCCTGTTCCAGTAAAGTGGTGGAAATTTAGGTCTCACTCAATAGTGAGACCTAATAACTTGAGCCAAGTACGGTTTATTAGATGCGTGATATAAACTAAAACCATATCAGTACACGGCAATGGGCACCTGTTACGTGGGACTAAAGTGCATACGGTGAAATGTGGACGTATAGTATGCCTCTGCCCACCCCTTCGGGGATAAAGGCGTGACAATATCTATGTGTATGTATATATCAGTAACTCTTTGGCTACATCAAGATAGCTGATTTCGGCATGGTGAAGTTTCGGGAGAAGATGAGATTGTGCAGGTGCAATTTTGATGGAGTGATGATGATGAATGAGTTGGCAGCGCAGACAGCGGAAAAAAAAATAACGAAAAATAAAAATATCTTTATTTTGCATAAACCATATTAACGGGCGCTTACAGAATGTCATACACTATTTAAAATATTTCAAGTGACCTCCGGTTCGGAACGCGGCCCACCTGAGAAGAACCGTCAAGAAACTTAAAGAAACAAGAAAGGCCTTTTTTGATGACTTTTTTTTTTCGTTTGGAAATCCTCATGGATGCTATTTCGGGGGTTCGGGTTATATACCACTACCTTGAGGGAGTGAGCTACGTGCGTGTAACCCTCACGCTACGCCACCTTCCCTGGCCTGCTTCTGTGCTTCTGTAAGCACGGCGAGCAGCCCGCCCACCGTACTCAGGCCCCCGGTCACGGAGGCCGGTAGTCTTGGGCGAAGACAAGTCTGCGGCGCCCTCGTCGCAGACTGCGGAACTCGGGAGGGAGAGTTCTTTCTCGCTCTTTCTCCGCCGCCTCTTTTGCGAGCATGACTGCGCAGCGGCGTCCCACTTGCTCCCGCTGGAGATCATGGCTCTCACCATGGTCTCCAGCATGAGAATGTCCACGCCCAGACCCGCAACGAGGTTTCGGCGCTGCATCTCCCACGCTGCACACTCTGCCAGTGTATGCAGAGCCGTATCCTCGCTGCAGTCCGTACAGTGCTGGCACTCTGGTGTTACCTCCCGGTGTATACGCCACAGAAACTTACCGAAGCACCCGTGCCCGGTAAGTATCTGTGACATCCGGTAGGTGAGGCTGCCGTGTTGCCTCTCCAGCCACTCCTCCATGACTGGCTTCACCGCCTCAATTGTGGTATGTCCCCACTTAGGTTGCTCAAGTCGCACCTTCCATGTCTCCATGAGCTCCTGGCGGAGCAGGGATCGCTGAGCCTCGATTTCTCGGGGCACAGGCCTATTGTTCCGCTCCAGCGCCAATTTATACAACGACGCAAGGGCCCTCGCTTCCAGGTCCCATGGAGGGGTCCCGGCTAGGAGACATGCCACCACGATGGAGATCGTACGGTACCCTCTAATCATCCTGACGGCCATTGTCTTCAGCGGACTATGTAAAATAGCCACGTTGGTGGCCGTCAGGTTTCTTGCCCATACTGGGGCCCCATATAGGGCCATGCTGCGCACGATGCCGAGGTAGAGTCTCCTGCAGGGAGCGTTGGGTCCCCTTATATTGGGCAGCAGTCGCGAGAGCGCTGCCGCCACCCTCCTCAGTTTAGGGACCAAACTTCGGAAATGGTTTTTTTTTTGATGGCCTATTTACAATTTAATAGTAATTCACTTAGCCAGCAGATCATTTCCAGGCGTCCCTGTCCTGCAAATAGTATTTAACAGAGTAATAACCTTTTTCACACAGCTTTTTTTAAACACTGCAGCTGCATAAACTTTCTATCAACTTCTTGCGATCGCTGGGAATTTGTATTATCAACTAAAACATGTTAATTCTAGACCGTAGGCAAATAGGCAGCGTAACATCGTCTTACGTAATTTTTACCTGTGTTTAGACGGTTAATCTTATGTTCCCATCTACCTAAGTAGTAATCTATACTTACTAATATATAAAGCTGTCGTCGGCATCCCATGCAATGGTCTCACTACAGGGGATGCCGACGACCGTGCGAAGTGGAGGAGAAGTGGCGAAATGTAAGACGCGGACCCCGGGCGTCGCGAGACGCAACTGCGATAGACGCTCGGTTGATGATGACTAGTATAGGTTTATAAAGCTGAAGAGTTTGTTTGTTTGGTTGGTTGAATGCGCTAATCTCAGTAACAACATGGTCGAAAGAAAAAATTTTTTTGTGTTATATAGCCCATTAAACGAGGTAAGCTTTAGGCTATATAATTCATCACGCTACTACCACGCAGTAACCCATAAATGTCAACAAATTGGGGAAACATTCATACACTTTTGTAAAATTTATAAACGACGGGATTAAATCGGTGCGGCGGGAGTACGAAGTATGTCACGGGCGACGCCGTGGGTATCAGCTAGTATTTATATAAATATGAAATCACTCAACTAAAATATACGTTTATCGTGAAATTATAAAACAACAAATGAGAACATCGTGTTACATAATTTTTTACAGTAATTTTAATTAAGATCTAGTTAATTTAGAAACGTGTATATTTTTCATTAAAAATGTATTATTTAAACCTTTTAAATGTGTATTTAAATAAAAAATATTAAAATGCGTGTACACCCACTACTTTGTTAGATAAAAATTATATCTATGTAAGGTTTGACTGCCTCTGTGGCGCTGTGGGAGTGTATCCGACTGCTACGCAAGAGGACGTAGGTTCGATTCCCACCCATGATAAAACTTTGTGTTATGGGCACGATAGTTTATTCTGTGTTTGGGTGTTATAGTACAAGCTCTGCTTAGTTTGGAATCAGATAGCGTTGTGTGAGTTGTCCCAACGATATTTATTTAAGGTATCTACTCGTAGAAATTATATTATATTATCTGTTCTGTTCGTAAGCAACGCACTGCTTACAAACAGCACAGATAATATAATTGTTTTCAAACCTAAATAGCAAATAGAATGAGTAAAAAGTACGATTACGCGGCATGGCGAAATGCATTTTTACGTTGCTCGACGTGGAAACCCACGTCACGACGTCGTAGCGTAGATTTCCACATCTCGTTACGATGACGTGTCGCGTCCTGCGTTACTACTTTAGTTACGGTAACCAAATTGCGGTCTCCGTTTATTGCCCGTGGTTAACGTCTATCCACTCTAGACCTCGTCTGCTTCATCTGTCAACGCACGTGGCCACTTATCTTGCTTATATTCTGTCTGTGTGTTACTTAAACCACATTGAATCTTTCTCTGATAACCTTATTTGCCGTTTCGATAAGGAGAGTCCAACCTTGAGTTGTTGCAAGACAATTGTAATCACTGTAGTTCTGAAGAGGACTTGGGTCCAGCACACGCATGGGACTTCTGACGTCGGGTCCTAGTCGGACGGATCGGGGGAGATTTGTCTCCGCGAGCATTGATCGCGGCAATACTGGTGAGTGACGAGAGGTGGAGGGCTGTGGACTCATTCTGTGAGACCGTTTTGCTCCAGTAGGAGGCTGCCGAGCGGGGTCCGGGTGCCCAGTGCTCGAAGGAGACATTGGCATAGAGGAGGGGGCGGCGCCTATCAATATAACTTTCCAGCCGTCATTCCGCTAAACCGCTATGATCGGGGTATAGTTACCCCGTGACATGTCCCAAACATGGGGCATAGCAGGGAGGACTCCAGAATTCGCTGATGCGTTCTGGTGTTCCTCTTTTCTGTCGAGGTAGGCCGCGGTAGACCAGAAGATCAAGAGTCCCACACACACGCTCACTGTTTTTGCAACGGAGGGTACGGGGCGTAAAAACAATCCTTGCGTTAAAAAATAGTGCTCCTCTAGGGCTCATCGCATGGGCCCCAGAGGTTTTTGTGGGAGCCCTGAACCCGTATTTATTATGTGTATATTAATAATAGGTATTTCTGTGTTATACCTTCGCTACCATAATAATCTTGTAAAAAAAATGTATAATAATTCTATCAGGTAACTGTGTTAGACTAAAGGTATGTTGGTTTTATGAGTACGATATCTCACTCAACAACCAATTTACGTGAACTTTTAGCTTAAAACTGGAGTATATATGAACACTCCGTCCTTTATTTACCAGATGTGGCCCCAGTTGTCATTTTCTTTATCTCCAGGGCTAAAAATATAACTTTGTCTCAGCCACAAAGTGTCAATTTAATCATTGATGCTATCGAAGTCATAAAAACGTAATTCGTTAGGTGCCTTCTTTCTTCCCACGAACTTTTTTAACGTACTGTAACCTACAGGTATCGATGATACTTATTATATGCAAAAGTACCGAGTACTTTTGACTTTTCCGTTTTTGAGCAATCTTGTCGCGTGGTCTTCATATGTAAGTCTCTGCCTTCCCTGACTCCTTCTACTCTCTACTTTCGCACAATATATATTCTTAGTCAATCGTTCTTCACTCATTCGTTGGACGTGTCCAAACCAGCGGAGCACGCCTTTTTCCAGCTAACGCTGACACTTTCATTCAAACCTGCCATATTGAGCATCACTTCGTTACTTATTCGGTGGGTCAAAGTTACGCCGCACAATTTTCGAATTGATCGCATCTCTACAGCATTAAATTAACTTTTTTCTATTTTCTTCGACTCTGCTGTACGAGTTATCTCTTCCCATCTCTATGCGGACGATTTGCAACTATACCGTCATGTCGGGCAATGCCGTCCGCACTGAGTCCCAATAATAGGGGAAGACCTAAAAAGAATCCAGAGCAATTGCTAGTGCCATGGAACCACGGGTAACTAACATTTCCCATGAACCCAATAATTGGCCAGACCCACCGGGACCACGGATCATCAAAATTTGTTACATCTTCTTTTGGCTCTTTATATTTGGCACGAAATATGCATTTTCACGCTTCTCTTACAGGATTGTAAGAGGAGAGAAACACGAGCGCCATCAGAGAATTCCATACATCACAGTCTATTAATGGTTCTATGGTACAGCGATATTACAGGAAATCTTATTTTCCGTAGTTCCATTAGCCAAAGGGACAACGGTTAAATTTATTTTTTCGTCGCCCATCAATGGGACGCGTAATGGAAGCGGTTCTGTGTCATAAAGGTATAAAACTAGCAATAACACAAATTGTTTGTTATATAGAATACTAGCTGACCACCGCGGCCTCGCCCGTGACGTATATATGCCGAACCCCATTCGCATCCATTTAATCCCGTAACTTTTACTTTTATAAAAATGCATGAAAATTTGCTGGATTTGTTGACATTTTTGATTACTGCTCCACTTTCCTAGGTAGTAGCGTGATGATAAGTTCTTAGGATTAGCGCGTTCAACCACACAAACTTTTCAGCATTATATATTAGTATAGAATATATATTGTTTATATAGGCTTAGTTCGTCAAAATGCACACGGCAATGATGCAAGCACGGAAACACTCGTAAATGGCAATGCCAGAAATGTTCACTCATCTCGGGTAACTGTAAGTACTTGTAATTGTAAGATGCATAGCGCAATGATCGTTTACAGAACACTGAGTCAGCGGGGCTACAAAAATACTTCAACATTCATAACACCCATACTTCAACATAATTATACAATTACTTATAGTGCAGCATGTTTTATTTTAGTGCCTACAATAAACAGGAAATATAAAACGTGGTGACCTCACGTATACAGCTTCAATAAACATATCTGGAACTATATTTACACATACAAAATGTAGTAGTAGTGTATCAAAAATATTAGGTGTATAAAACGGATCGCAGCCGACAGCATTTATGGTGACGCATAATACTGCTTTCAAATGAAATGATCTTTAATCATGTAGGTCACAAAGTAGCACTTATTAACATCAATATTATACATTTACATTTACTGCCATATCCGCAAAGCATTGCCATACACGCAAGGAAGAACCTGGCAATAGAACTCATGGCCACTCTTATTTAAAAATCAATAATAAATAAATAAATATCCATCACGCCTTATCCCCGAAAAGGTGGCAGTGGCATATTATATGCCCACTTTTCACCGTGTGGATTCCTGTCCCACGTAATAGGTGGTGAGCCCATTGCCGTGTTGAAATAGACAGACGCAGGTTGTAGCTACCTGCTGTTGAAATTTTTAGGCCGCCCATAAGGCCTTCAAACAGGCTTAACGACTGCGGCAACCGGGACGAAGGCACGTTGCCTTCCGAAGCACGGAAACGCTCGCAAATGTAAATGCCACAAAGTGGTCACCCATCCGAGGACCAGCCATAGAGAAAGTTGCGTAACTCAGTGATCGTTTACAGAACACTGAGACCGCGGGGCCACGAGCGCTTATTTAACCGACAGTAATTACATTAGTTTTATTTACATGATATTCGAACAAATTCTATAGTAACGAGCAAAATCAAATAAAAAGAACCAGGAAAAAGCAGCCTACCCTTTATGAAGAAGAATCTAGCAAGAAACTCCATGGATATTCTTTTAAAATGTAGATATGACTTACAATAATAATAATCTTGGGTTTGGTATTTGTTATAATCCTTCGTTATATAAATCTTTTTTTTTAATTCTTTATATACTTGTGGGTTTTTTTGTGTTGCAGGCCTTTGTACTGTTCATTGTTGTGTTTTTTGGAGTTATGTGAGATGTTGGATGTGCCAGCCTAGTGAGTGAGTTAACAAGTTGAATCTGAGAAAGATCTACTGCCGTTCATATTACTGTTTTGCTTGCCTTGAAAATAGAAAATACTATTAGAATTCGCTATTCAGATAACGACTCACTAAGGCGAACACACTGCGTGCGCTCTAGAAGATAAAGGGTTGAAATAGGCCACAGATTCCGAGGAGAAGTTAAGGGTTGACTGCGCCACTAAGGTCTGGTCTAGCAGCACTAGAACTGTAAGAGATTTATTATCCATGGCTAGACGAATATGATCAGTTACCTTCAGAAGAGTCGTCACAGTGCTGTGACTTGGTCTAAAGCCAGATTGCTGGGGGTTGAGAAAATTATTTTATGACTTTTTTTCAACATTTCATTTTAAATGACATTAACACATGTAGGTACGAGTATTAAAGAGGTTTTTTGGAACGAAGTTCCTTACGGCAGGCTTGGAGGAGATAGGGATTTTGCTGCGCGACCGAACTGAAAAATATGTGATAGTAAAACCGTAAGAAAAAAACGGTAAGAAAAATTCCGTGGCACAAAAGCGTTAAATGAGACGTGCGCAGGCGCGACAGTCGTTTGTTTTGCAAATTGTGTCGATTTTCAAACTGTCTATTTACACACATATCAAGAAAAAACACTATTTTTAACACTCATGATATTTTTGATGTCATTTTTGTTATTTACCTCAGTGAAGTGAACACTAATTTGGAAAATGTAGTATCGTAGCTGTGTGGTTTGAGACTGAGAGAGCTGAGACGCAAGAGGCCCGAGTTCGAATCCTAATACAAACGGTGACTTTTTGTCTGATTAATTGAATCGTGAACTTGTTAACTTCGTTCCTACCTGGTGTCCTACGACACCACATAAATTTTCTCACAAATCTTTATTTTTTAATGGTTTTATTGTAATTGACGAATTTCATTTAAAATTTTTAAGTAAGATTAAATTAAAACAATGAGGAAAAAAGGCGTTCATAGGTGCATGATCTTACAAGTCGTTACAACTCTAAAATCAATGGTTCTATGGAATAGCGATACTGCAGGACATCTTACTTTCCGTGGCAGCAGTCTTTAATCAGCAGACGCCCTGCAAATGAGGTCGCTTGAACCGGAGATCTTGACGGGGCCAATAACGCCCAAAACTAACCAAAACTGCTCCAAAGAAATTGGACTCAAGACTCAAGGCTCAACTGTGAAATGAAAATTACACCTAAATACTTATTTATATGCACAGACGTACAAGAGTAAGCAGACCAAACATATTCCTTTGCTTACGGAGCAATACTTCATCCTTTTCACTCTTGCCATTTACTGTATAAAGCTATCTTAGTTATTACTGTGTAGATAAATCTAACTCACACATTGACAGTGAACAGGGCGTAGCCAATTTTTCTACTACAATTAAGCTACAAACTTGTAATGACAACCGCCGCTGTCATCTTTATATCGAAGATTTATGTGTCGAAGTGAAAATATTACATAAAATTATTGAATAAAATGTTACAAAAGAACGCGAAGCGAAACGTGAAGCGCTCGTGGCCCCGCGGTCTCAGTGTTCGATAAACGATCACAGAGGTACGCAACTTTCACTATGGCTGGTCGTCGGATGGGTGACCACTTTGTGGCATTTACATTTGCGAGCGTTTCCGTGCTTCGGAAGGCACGTTAAGCCGTTGGTCCCGGTTGCCAGTAAAATGGCAGTCGTTAAGCCTGGTTGAAGGCCTTATAGGCGGCTTAATAAAAAATTTCAACAGCAGGTGGCCACAGCCTGCGTCTGTTTATTTCAACACGGCAATGGGCTCACCACCTATTACGTGGGACAGGAATCCACACGGTGAAAAGTGGGCATATAATATGCCTCTGCCACCCCTTCGGGGATAAGGCGTGATGGATATTTATTTATTATTTATTATTTACAAAAGAAGACGAAAAATATACAAAAAGGTGTAGTGCATAGAGTGATGAATTTTTTTTATCAAGAACTCACCAAAAATAACTAAGCTAAGCTACCTGTCTATGTATGTGTAATAGGCTACTCTATTTTTCGTTGGGGTTTGCTTACTGTCTTATATGTCTGTGTGTATATGACTCATCTGCATATCATTGCTCATTGTGTCTTTAGCAGCAAACGTTGTAGGTGTATTACCTTCAATATTTTATCCCTACGATAATTCCGCCCGCCCTAAGGTAGTCAGGCGTAGGCAGGAGCAACCGTGGGTGTCATATCTATGCAGCCATAAATAAAGGTACACAATGCAATAAATAGGTACGATATAATCCTTTGTTGAACTTTCGCAGCAGTTTCATTTATCGGTTAGCTAGTTAATGCCCTCAGCTACGCTCGCGTGGAGTAGTTTTTCGTACCCATTTTCTACAGTGTACAGTAGCTAGCCTTAAAAGATAGGTTTATGCCACTAAGTACTTTTTTGTGGACCTATAAAGTAGGAATAGTATAAATGTAAAAAAATATCTTTATTTTGCATAGACCATTTTAACGGCGCTTACAAAATGACATACACTATTAAATAAATAATTTAATGTAACCACGGGTTCGGAACGCGGCCCACCTGAGAAGAACCGCTAGGAAACTTAGGAAGGCTTTTTTTTTATTTTAAATTTTTCATTTTGCCAGCAGATCATTTGTTGTAACACTGTTTTGTTTTTAACCCTCGACGCAAAAATAGGGGTGTCATAAGTTTGTCGTCGATGTCTGTGTGTGTTTTTTGCAGCTCTCAAATGGAAGGACCAATTACGCTGCGGTTCTTAAAAGCCAGTTTCCTAGCGGTGATTCTTAGCTGTGTTAATAATAATATCTCATAGAATAAATCTTTAAGATTTAGTTCTGCCTTAGCTGGGCATGCAAACATTTATTACACGTAGTTATATATTTCAGTACGTTATCACATAAGTCATATTTAATACCTTTTATACTCGTAATGTAATAAATTTGCTTTTTATATAAAAGCACTTACATTATAAACGGCATGAATATTTGTTATAGTGGTTCAGAAAGTCTGTTAGAGAATAGAAACTGTTGTCAAGCTGTTTGTCTCTGTTTCAAGCCATTCCTTTGATGCCTTAACAAACCGCCTATACATTAATACTTAGAATTTTTTAAGTTTGCAATTATACATATTATACATAACTAAACATTTTTTCCATTTCAACTCCATTCTTCCCCGATTCGGATTATCGCTTTGTTCTCGAACTCCTCCCAAACCAGTCAACACTTTTTGATCAAATTTGACCTATAATACGACATCTAGCCATAAATGATTTAGAAAAAATAAAATCGGAAATCGGACATAAGTACCATGGAGGAATAATTACCGAAATTTCGTGTTCGGAAATAGTGACGGAAAAACTTACTTACTTTAGACTTACCGGAGAAGGCAGGTGCACCTAGTACAACTCAGTTTTCGGTATCCTCGACAAAGAATGGTAGTTACTCGATTAAGTGCTTAACGCATATCATCGTTAAATGACAATTAATTGATAACTTCGATCTGATACTGCAACCAGAATGGTCTCCAGAGAAGCCGACTCTTCAAAATCTGACAGCAGACATATCGAATTTATGTGCGTGTGGTGTGAGGGCCCGTGTGTTAAAACTTCTCCAAAATATACTCAGAATTTAGTGCACATTTCCAAACAATTGTGCAAGTTACAATGAGATTTCGTGTAAGTCTAATAAGCGAGTGACTGTGAAGTCGGGTCCTCAGTCCACACATAGAGGATTGAGGGTCCAGTTGTACCAGATAAACTATGGACACTATAAAGAATATCATTACGCCAGAATCTAAGCTAATGCCAAATAAATTGGGTTCAATAGATTAGTTTCACTGAGTTGAGTGGGTACCTTGCAGGTTATGATCTTGCAATACATTCACGTTGACCTGGTTTGGCTGCAACCAAAATGGTCTCCAGAAAAACCGACTCTTCGAAAAGTCATTTCATTTTAGTTATTTTTAGTTGTTCCTTTGGCGTAGTGGGTTTTTAAATATTTTTTTTAGTTATATATCGCTCAGGATTTAAGCAGCAAGTTCGATATTAAAGCCCTCAGGCGTCTCGATTTTTTCCAACATCCGAACGTGCTTTCCGAAGCAGGGTAACGCTCGCAAATTATTATTAAATAATTGGTCAAAGTTCTATGTATATTTCAACGAATATACACATAACTTTGACCAATTATGTAAGAAATCTTCATCGCAAGTTTGTCAATAGTATTTAGGTTTGCGATAAACTTAACAACCATAAATCTCTTATGCAAGTTCAACTGACAGACAAAGACACGTGGCAGACGTCTTTGTTTGTAAGGAAATGCTTGTCAGCACAATCCGAAGTTTTAAAGGAAATCGTGAACAATCGTGAATTACCCATATTGAAGTCGGTAGACGAATTGAATGGCAAAGAGGATAAATTTGTACCGAAATGAGTAGCAACAATCGAAGATAGTATAATAGTAGGTACTACTTACTAGCAACAAAAAGCTCTTGAAGTATTTAATCTTTGTATTAAATCTTTGTATTTAAGAAGCTTGACGTATTTATATATAAACTATAAAATATTTATTATAGTTTTATAATAATAAGTACATAGTGAATTTACAATTTCAGTAAATCAATATATCAACATTTCTACAGATTATAATATAATCTGAAAACACTGAGTACGCAGGGACACAATCGCTTCAAATCTATATATATATATATATATATATTTAAAGCGCTCGTGGCCCTTGTTAGTCTTTTAAAAACGATCACTGCGTTAAGTAACTTACGCTATGGCTGGTTACGGATGGGTGACCACTTTGTGGCATTTAAATTTGCGAGCGTTACCCTGCTTCGGACAGCACGTTAAGATGTTGGTCCCGGTTACAAGTAACATGGCAGTCGTTATGGCAAGCTGAAGAAAAATTTCAACAGCAGGTAGCCACTACCTGGGTCTGTTTATTTCAACACGGCAATTCGCTCACCACCTATTACGTGGGACAGGAATGCACACGGTGAATGGGCAAATAATTTGCCTCTGCCACCCCTTTGGGATATATAGATACACATAAAAATATTTTTTACTCAATAAGTCCTTCATTACATTACTGTTCACTCTCAAGTTGTATGTTTTTGAAATCAAATCAACAAAAAAAGCTTATCACAGCTCCTAGTAGGATAACTACAACCGGAAAGACGCTAAGATAAAAACAATGTCACGCTCGATAAGACTCGTACTAACTCGAGGTGTGTCATACACCACACAAACTCGAGGGTTTCTCAAGAACGACAATTGTGGCGCTGACGCCGGATGACTGTTAAACGCTGTCTTCCTGCTATCTTAGAGGTCCAAGTTATCAGTAAAAAGTGAAATTTCAAGATTTTATTCGGCAATACTTAATGCAAATAACCAACTTGCTGTTTTACTCGAAATACATACATTATGTATATTCCAATTTCCCTGAAGGAGTAGGCAGTATGCCTCTGCTACTTGTCGACTAATACAACATCACCCATACCTAGTATCTTTTTTTTATACCACTGAGGTTGCAGACAAGCGTACGGCCCACCTGACGAAAAGTAGTCACCGTAGCCTATGGACGTTTGCAACACCAGAGGTGCAGCACTCGCGGTTTTTTTTTCTTTTTTTTTACACCACAGGTGGCAGACAAGCGTACGGCCCACCTGATGGAAAGTGGTCACTGTAGCCTATGGACGTTTGCAACACCAGAGGTGCAGCACTCCCGCTGCCGACCCTTGGAAATACAATACAAATAGAAGATAAAAACTTTCATCTAAAATCTTTGACTTCACCAATAATGGGTGGTAGCCTATAAGAGATTACTTGAAATTGGAAATCAATTATGAAGTTGAACCTGCCCGTCCAGCTACAGATAAACTATGTAGTACATATACTCCAAGGGAATGAAGGACCTTTTGAATGCTTCCGGAATTTCACGCTAAAACTGTGAGAAGTATTAAGAGACTTCTTGCTCTTATAAGAATAAATATCTTTAGTTAAACATCAAGGAGATACGAAAGTATTGTTACCAATAATCCCGCTGCATCCCATTACTCGCTACAAACACGTCGTATGACGCGTGTCAGCCCACGTGTTCTTTTAGTTCACGTCCAAACAAATATTACATTATTTTATCTGTACTTACGCATGAAACGGACTGCTCATTTCTAAATAGCTTAAGTGTCAGCGGCATGCGATAATTGTAATGAACGGAAACACTAATAATGAAGGACCAGGGGGCCAAGTCTACTAATCCAATCGCGTCAGAAAAGAATAGAATTTGTCGCTCAATAGAAAGCCACCGGTACAATTTTGACAGTATTTTGTAGTCTACTATTACAATCGTACTCCAATAGACTTCTATCGGTCGACCGATAGAATTCTACTAACACGTACCTCGCCAGTGGCGGCTTATTTTTGATAGTTATTTTGACAGCTAATAACAGCGATTCTGGTTCTATTCTACCGCTTGTCAATAGTCGACTCGGTCCCCAGTTCAATTGAAAGCTGTTTTTTAAGGGCGACTTCATAATAGTGTCGTAATGAAGTCGCTCTTGAAAATATCTCAGTGTCATGACTACAGGCTCATCCCCCTAAAAACACACTGAAATTCATTGAGGTGCTACTTAGGCGGTGGGGGGATGAGTGAGAAAAAGGAGAGCACAAAAACCATAAAAGGACGAAGTTCAAGCAATATGCCCCAAAAAGTCATATTGTCAAGAAAGAAGGTTTGTTGAGGTCCTACCGATCTTCAGAACCCAAGTCAACCCCACTTGCAAGTGATGCAACAACTAATGAATAAGTTCATGCAATTCGAAAAAAAACATCAACCCATGTGACCAGCGTAGCACAATAAATCCAATCACGTCATCAAGCAAAAAAACTTTGCACCTCTATCATGATGATCATTAAAGATACAGAAGTTATGTGGAGAAGCACTTTTTAAGCATTTTTTTTATTTCGTGAACTTCGACCAATTGGTGACCGCTAGTACCTAAATATAACAGTCAATATTATTGGAAGAGACCTACGTCAAAGTACATAAATGAGTACTTTGAAAATGAAAATGTAAATGAAAAATCTTTATTCATGTAGGCTACAAAGTAGGTACACTTATGAACGTCAAGATTATTGCTTCTACAATTACATTTACTGCCAGATTCGCATAGCAATACCTGAGGAAGAACCTGGCAATAAAACTCATGGCCACTCTTTTCTAACCGACAATAATTACAATAGTTTGATTTAAATGATATTTGACCAATTATATAGTAATTAGTTTATACAAAAGAAACAAAATCAATGTTGTGTTCAAAATCAAATAGTCACACAATATTTATTTACTATAAATAAAAATCTTTTCAGGCAATTCACTTAAAGCAGTTTCTAATGACAACTTAATCTGAATGGCATTAATATATTATTTTTTCAAGTACCTAGTTACTAAAGTAACAACTACTACATAATAGATTCGCAACACCACTACGAGTATGAACACCTATTTAAAAAAAATATCTGCATAACTATTATGAGCTATTTACACTAATAAATAGTAATTAGTAATTGAGTCTACTTAATAATAATGACCAATATAATTCATTGTTTATGACAATATCTACAAAACAATTACAAACAAATAGCTACGTACACTCACTCACTCTGTACGTGTAGTAAGTTTTCCTGAAACATGCGATGAGTGTGTAGTCGGTTTTCCGTTCATGAACAAAGAATACATAATTTGACTTACTCAGACGTTCTACTCCTTTGATTTCTGGCCGGTTTTAATATTCTATCATCAGTTAAACATAGATCGCTACCTAAGATATACAGTTGATTTTTAACTTTTGTGACAGATAGTTCAATGTCGTAGGTAAATATTTCTATCTATCTTTGGTTATTGAAACCGAAATTTTCGTCGACAGGTACTGATGGTAACTATTTTGACATTATTTTACACAAAGTAAAAGATAGATAGGTTGTTGATACCAGTCGTAAGTTACTCTTTTATCCTTTGAGATGGAAAATGTCATGACACGAGCTGATAATTGAGTGCCAATCTTAACAACCTATAACTGACTGCCTCTCTGGCGCGGTGGGAGTGTATCCGACAACTACACAGAAGGTCATGGGTTCGATTGACGCTTGCAACAGTGCCGTAATATCGGATGCTGGCGCGTAAAAGTGTACGTGGTAAATATCCCGATAATCAATATTTTACTTATGTGTATGCCCACGATAGTTTAACATCTTATACTTGCTCAGATTGACTACTTCTCATTTCGCCCACTTCCCAAAACGACCACTTCCCAAGATGACCACTTTAATAGCCACGTAGACTATTGATTTAATCCTGACGGATAGCTGCTCATAGCAGCTCAATAACAGTGGACCCCAGGTTCCAAAAGCAGATACGAGTTTGGAAGTCAATAGGAAAACTAAGAAAATTGTGCTATAATATCTCAACAACTGATAAACGTACTTAAATATTTATTTTGAACCTGAGACTACCTACAGCAGAAGCAAGAGTACTCAAAAAACACAGTGCACACCAAAAACAATGCAGATTTCAAACTAGTTATGACTAATATTCTAGGTATACGTACGACTAACATTGTCATTAAATTACAATGACATTTGAATTCCAATAAATGCGTACTGAAAATGGTTCACTTACACCTTAATGAGTAAGTCATTAAAATAGCTCATGGAAATACGAGCTAATATAATGACAGAGGTATAAAGAAATGCTTTTCAAAAATAATCATGATAAAATAAAATTAATAAATAATAATAAAAATCTATGCTTGGGCACAAAGAATTCGTAGGTATAGAAAACGCGTGAATCGATTTCATGTTAATTGCTCATTCCAAAGAGACCAGAGGCGTGTTTATAGAAATTGGGAACGACCAGATAAAGATGTGAATGTCGGTTGCCTACCTGATACGGATGAAACGAATGTGTTTTGGCGTAGTATCTGGTCGGCACCAGTAATTCATACTGAGGGTGACTGGATTTGTGATGTCAAGAGAGCATGTGAAAGTATTGCAGATATGGAACCCATACAAATTATTAATTTAGATGTGGCTAATGCAGTTCGTCCATTATCAAATTGGAAAGCTCCAGGACCGGACGGACTGCAAAACTTCTGGATTAAATGGTTCCGCAGTTCACATGGTCTTTTGGCATCTCAATTTCAGGCTGCCATTGAATCTGGTACTCTGCCAATTTTTATGACAACAGGAGTTACTCATCTGCTCCATAAGGCCGGCAGTACCTCGAACCCCAGTAATTATAGACCGATCACTTGTTTACCATCGGTCTATAAACTTCTAACTTCCATTTTGAGAGACAAAATTGCTGAACATGTTAGCTACAATGCGATAATGAGTGTCTCGCAAAATGGATGTAGAAGTGGAGCTCGAGGTACTAAAGAGCTCCTCATCATTGATATGATCATCAGCCAGCAAGTTCGCCGCAACCGTAAAGATCTCTCCGTATGTTGGATAGATTATAAGAAAGCATTCGATTCCGTACCTCATACGTGGCTTTTGAGGGTGTTGGAGTTGTATAAAATAGATGCAACTCTATGCACCTTCTTAAAGTCATGTATGGGCCAATGGAGAACTGTACTTAGCTATCCAGGATACCGAGGGATATGCGGTGGTGGTGAACATATAAAAATTAAGCGGGGAATATTCCAAGGTGACAGTTTGAGTCCTCTTTGGTTTTGCTTAGCACTGAACCCTTTAAGTACTCTACTTGAGAGTTCAGGGTTAGGTTATAAGTTGCGAAGAGGTGGTCAGGTAATATCGCACTTGCTTTATATGGATGATTTAAAGTTGTTTGCTACAACTAACTCCCACTTGATAGATTTACTAAAGGTAACTGAAAACTTTAGTAATTCAATCAAAATGGAGTTTGGTGTGGATAAATGTGCAGTCATGCATATTAAACGAGGGCAGATATTGGAATCAGATGGCATTCAGCTCTCTGATTCCATTCACCTGACGTCACTCCTCGTAACTGATACCTATAAGTACTTGGGTATGTCGCAGGCTTTGTGCATCAATGAAGCTGACATGAAACATTTATTACGAGAACGTTTCTTTGGTCGCCTGAAAAAGGTACTAAATAGCCTTTTATCAGGCGGCAACAAGGTGCGTGCTTATAATGGATGGGTCATGCCACTTCTGATGTACTCCTTTGGCATACTCAAGTGGACTCAAACTGAATTGGATGCTCTGGATAGAAGTGTACGTACATTGCTAACAGCATATCGGATGCATCATCCACGTTCTTCTGTGATGAGGATGTACATCCCACGACGATGTGGAGGACGAGGTTTTTTAAATGTGAAAAGTCTTCATAACAGTGAGGTTTACAGCCTTAGACAACATTTTATTAATATGAATGTGGAAATGCATTGAGATGTTGTTGCAGTGGACGTTGGACTCACCCCGCTTGGTTTGGCTAAAGAGAACTGGCATAAGCCAACAGTGCTAAGCCTTGGTGACCGTCAGAGGGTATGGCAGAGCAAGGAGCTTCATGGTAGGTTTTATCAGGCCTTACATGGGCCTGATGTGGACTTTTTATCGTCCGTAGCCTGGTTACGTTTCGGTGACCTCTTCGGAGAAACCGAAGGTTTTGTCTGTGCAATTGCAGATGAGGTTATCAAGACGAACAACTATAGGAGGCATATTATGAGGGACGGCACGATCGATATTTGTCGAGCGTGTCACCAACCAGGTGAGTCCCTAAGACATATCGTTTCCGGTTGTCCTCGACTTGCTAACAGCGAGTACTTGCACAGGCACAATCAAGTAGCCAGGATTATTCACCAACAGCTTGCTCTGAAGTACCGCCTGGTGGATACTGAGGTTCCGTACTATAAGTATGTAGCTGAGTCAGTTCTCGAAAATGGTCATATCACATTGTACTGGGACCGGTCTATCATCACAGACAGGACTGTTATAGCTAACAAACCTGACATTGTGGTGATAAACAGGTCAGAGCGTCGTGTAATGATTGTCGATGTCACAATCCCTCATGATGGCAATCTCGTGAAAGCTGAAAAAGAAAAGCAAAGTAAGTATTTCTATTATCTTCTCTTCTGTATATCATTGTTCCGATAGTTGTCTCTGTCAATGGACTTATTGCCAAGAGCCTCGACCAACATCTCAAGAGGCTCCCGTTGGGTAGCTGGGTCAAGGGGCAGATTCAGAAAGCGGTACTTCTCGATACGGCACGTATTGTGAGAAGGTTTTTGTCTCTGGAGCCCTAACCACCGGTATCTTGGTCCTTGTATCCGATACCGGTAGGATGCTGTTTTATATATTTTTAAATAGATTGTTTTTGTTTAATTTTAAATTTATTTAAAAATGTATTAATAAGTATATAAAATGAATAAAGATAATAATAATAATAATAAAAATTGTGGGACACTTTTCACTCAGCGCCATCTAGCCCAAAGTAAGCTAATATTAGCTTGTGTTATGGGATCTAGATAACTGATAAACATACTTATATATTTCTAAATACATACATATTATACATAGGAAACACCCAAACTCCGAAACAAACATCACGCGTGAACGGCTGGACCGATTTTAAAAAATATATTTGTATTGGATAGGCCATTTATTGAGGAAAGTTATTAGCTATATATCGTCACGCCACTACACAGAAGAGCGGAGCAGTAATCATAAATGTCAACCCATCGGGAAAACTTTCATTCATTTTTGGAAAAGTAAAAAGCGACGGGATTAAATGGGTTTTTCATACAAACAAAACTTAACAAAAACAAGTTAACTATACAAATATATAAAGCTGAAGGGTTTGTTTGTTTGGTTGAACACTAAATCAGGAACTAAAGAATATTTTTTTTGTGTTCGACAGCCCATTTTTCGAAGGAGGGTTCATTTATTTAAGAATATTATATCGTCACGCTTAATGGCTTCATAATTGTCTTCACATTACCAGTAATCCTAGTCACTAATCTTATTATGCTAACTTTATCTAAATTTTCCTTTTTTTTAATGACGTAGCCTTAAGACGTATAGAGGTGAACTAATTCGTCAGTATCGAGTAGGTCTCGGTGGTGTAGTTGGTAACGCATCTGGTGCGTTTAACTAGAAGACACTGGTTAGAGACTGAAAAAAAATTCCACTTTAAAAATTTAACATGAATCACATTTCCCCCCTCGACCCCAACTTGCTCTTTGACCGACGCCGGCGCATTTTATAAAGCAACAAAGGTTGACACAACTGCTCATCCGTTTAATTCGGTCAGTCCGCAATCATCGTGCGAGTCGGTACTACGTTAGCGCGCGTTTTTAAATCCTTTACAAAAATGTTGTTTTTCGCAACTGTTATTGTTTTTGTCGTCAGTGCACACGCCAAATTTTGGACGGATTGTGGTAATTCTCTTCAATTTTACTTTTGTTCTTAAAAACATTGGTGTTGGATAATTTAATTAATACTTTTCTTTATGGCAATCTCGCTGATAGACATAGCATAAATTATTTAGTAGGTATTTTTAAAAAATTAAAAAATAAATATCCATCACGCCTTATCCCCGAAGGGGTGGCAGAGGCATATTATATGCCCACTTTTCACCGTGTGGATTCCTGTCCCACGTAATAGGTGGTGAGCCCATTGCCGTGTTGAAATAGACAGACGCAGGTTGTGGCTACCTGCTGTTGAATTTTTTAAGCCGCCTATAAGGCTTTCAACCAGGCTTAACGACCGCCATTTTACTGGCAACCGGGACCAACGGCTTAACGTGCCTTCCGAAGCACGGAAACGCTCGCAAATGTAAATGCCACAAAGTGGTCACCCATCCGACGACCAGCCATAGTGAAAGTTGCGTACCTCAGTGATCGTTTACCGAACACTGAGACCGCGGGGCCACGAGCGGCCAATACTAATCTTTGTACATTTGAAATACAGTTTAATATAATAATAAATTTTATACTTAAATAATCAAAAAAATTGTCGAAACCTCTTATCGTAAAAGAAAAATTTAATTAAATTGAACAATGACCTTTTATTTCCGTTTAGAGTGACAGCTTATGTCATTTGTGCCAAAGATATGTTATCTGTCAACGAGAAGTTTGTATTTTCGTATAAACAAGGAGTTTAAATGTAGACCTTACGATATAATGTATTTTAGACTGCCTCGGTGGCGAAGTGGTAAGTGTATGCGACTGTCGTGCTGTGGTCCAGGGTTGGAACTCCGGGTCGGAACCCAGGGTCTGTCGCGACAAATATTTGTGATCCTTAAATGTTTGTTTCGGAGTTTGGGTATTTAAATATTTTATCGGTTCTTTAGATTCGATAGTAGGTACAAGCTTTTTTTATCTTCATTTGGGGTAGAGCGTTGTTTGAAAATGTTTTGTATTATTTGTTATTATTATGTTTCTTCTTTTTGGGGTATATCTTCTTTATTTTCTTACGTAGATACCCGTTCTTTTGGTAGGCTTACTTATTTTTTAATAACTGATATTACCTCCTTGGGCTCTGCTTGCAGCTTCAAGTCGATTTGGCATACTGAACACGAGGTTTCGAAGCCGATGTCAGGGAGTATTCTCCCATTCTTCTATAAGGTGCTTCTATAAGCCTGTTTAATGCCCTGAGGGTGGTCTGCGGCTTCTGACTAGCCTCTCTAGGTCACCTCTGGCGTGGCCAAGCCATCACGCTGATACCAACCTCCTGAATATACTATTGCACGCCCCGATCCGTGTGTGGTTTGGCATTATCATGCATCAGCATCGATCCATCTCCCATATTTACTAAATACGGTCCTGCATACTCATTGAGAATCTCCTGGGCATATATTTCCCTAGTCAGAGTTCCTTTTCTATGGCAACTAACTCTGTGCGACCTTCCAAAGATATGCCAACCCATACATGTACACTGCCAAAGAAATTTTCTCAGCAACCAGAGTAGCCGGTGGTAATTTGTGACAATATTTGTTTCCCTCGATTGGCTCCACCCCTCACCCAAACTCACGGTGAGAAGGGTCTAGAAAGTCACTCTTTACTCTTAACTTCTTACCGTGTGAGGTGGGAACCCTCAAAAGAGACACTGATCTATTTTCATTGTTTTGTTAAATATTTTTGGATGATTTTACACAATGCCATCTAGCCTAGTTTAAAACCTTATTAGAAAAAAATACAACAAACAAAAATATATGAATTTAACTTACCTACATGATCATTACTCATTACTAAACTTTATTACTATTAACGGGATATATACCATGAGCATAGATATCTTAACTAAAGTTTATTTTAATTATTTTTTTCCTTAATTAGATAAGATTTCTATGACCATGTGTTTTATTGAGTTGCCGATGTTTCGGCACTGTTGTAAGCGCCATGACTCTTGGTACCTAAATATCCCGTTAATAGTAATAATTAGTTATTTTGTTTAACAAACAAAAAATACACACATACGCCCATAAATCGCCATTCGTACGTCAACACTGCTATCCTACAAAAAATCCCTCGAACAAGGAATTCAAGGAACCCTCGACTGGGCCTCATTATCCCCATATACTGTTCCCACATAGCTGTATGTTCCTTGAATCAGTTCATAGACCGTAGATACTTCAGTGGCCATTGTCTCGCACTATAATAGCATTATGAATTAAGCTTAGTCAAGTTTACTGCTACTTATATAATTTCAAACTAACTACACATTCCTATGGCAAACAATGGGCAAAAACTACTTATAGCGTACGCTTAGATTGTGGAATGAGCTATCTGCCTGGGTTTTGCCTAACGTCTACAGTATGGGGTTCTTCAAAAGGGGCCTTAGAAGGTTTTTAAAGGGTCGACAGCGCGAGTGCTGCAACCTCTGATGTTGCAAACGTCCATAGGCTACGGTGACCACTTTCCATCAGGTATGCTTGTCTGCCACATCAGTGGTATAAAAAATATAGACAAAATTTGTATTTACTACGTGCTTGCCGTACGTACAATGTAGCATGTCAGGATATTGATAGAGATATATTTTTCACTAGTATTTCTAAAGTTAAGAAAATCTTATGGTTTTAGTAAAAGAAATAAATTGGTGGTTGTACCAGGTGCGTAGATTAACACCTCGGAATGTTTTTGACTTTTTATAAATACATACATATTGTCACGCCTTTATCCCCGAAGGGATAGACAGAGGCATATTAAACGCCCACAGTTCACCGTATGCATTTTTGTACCACGTAACAGGTGGTCAGTCCATTGCCGTGTTGAAATGGACAGGCGCAGGCTGTGGCGACCGGCTGTTGAAATTTTTTAAGCCGCCCGTAAGGCCTGCAACTTGGTTTAACGACTGCTATTTTATTGGCAACCGGGACCAACGGATTAACGTGTCTTCCGAAGCACGGAACTAGGGTAGGTCTAAAGGGCCGAAGTCATTTAATAAAATAAAAATATTTTAGATGTTAAATTTGGAAGAAATTTTGAACCCGTTGCCTTTTTAGTGATGTGGTAACAAAAAGGCTAAAGGTCTCATGTGCTAGACACTAATGAGCACGACCAATTAAAGTCCTGGTAGTCACGGGCTGAAAAAACTCTCTTACTTAAAAAATAATATTAATGTTATTGGTTGTTACTCGGTCACGCAAAAACTAATTTAATTATTTTATTCAAATTTTATTATTATATACTTTATACTATACATTAGAATAGGACATAGGCTACTTTTTATTCCGGGAACAAGTCCCTGTGGGAACTGGATCGGAAAAACTTGGGAAAACTACACCACGCGGGCATCATTCAACTAGTAATTCATAAATTAGGTATCAGTGCTTATATTTCAAAGGCGCAAGTTTGTGAGTTTATATGTTTGTCACGTGTACACGCCTAAACGGGTGCACCGATTTGGATTAAATTTGGTGTGAAGGTAGTAGACATTAACACATTACTTCTTTTCATCACAGGACTGAGTTCCTGAAATGGGTACCAGATAACTGCACCTCCATTCTCAGCCACGGGCGTCCTCTAGTATTTCTAAAACGAAATAAATAAATAACTTCACTCTGTATTCCTGAAGGGGTAGACACTCACAAAGGACAAATCGCTAGGCTTACCGATCCTTGCACATTTATTTCGCTTCCTACAGATTCATTAATCGTTTCAGACATGCACGTCGCACATCTCATAATCCGAGTACTTTGACCTTTCCGTTCTTGAGCAATCTGCAGGAAGTAGTTTTATAGCCTATAAATAAAGAAATAAATTAAAAGATATTTTCTGTAATCGTACTCCAACGTACTTTATAACAAACAAGCAGACCCCTTCGGCTTCACCCTTGACATACCCCATACGAACCCCCAAGTCTCCATACCTCAGTCAGCTCCTTACAGGGCATGGCGTATTCGCCAAGTACCTGTGGGAGGTGGCTAGGGTGGAGCCGGACCCCGAGTGTCGTCACTGCCCGGGTGGCCCGGCGTGGGACAGGCCGCGTATCGCCCTCACGAGCCTTGTCGGTGTCAATTTGCCGCTGCCGGCCGTGGTGCAAGCCATGGTCGGCAGCCAACAGTGTTGGGCCGCCGTCGCCTCGTTTGCTAGCGAGGTGATGGCGGCAAAACGTGAGGAGTTGCGGGTGCGGAAGCATACGGGACAGACGCTTCCGCCCCGCCGTACGGTTCGGGGGCGTCGACGTGCTCAATACATGCGCGCCCCCAAATAGTGGTCGGGGGACCTCGCTCAACTGGCAACTTGGTGACGGGCACCCTTTCTGTGTTCCAGGGGGTGCCCACTTTGCGCACGGCCGTACCCGCCGCTCTCTACCTCCTCTGCTTACAGAGGGGCGCTCGAGAGCGGTGGAGGTGCGGGCAAGTTCTTCAGTTCCTTAGGGAGCTCCGGGGTGGTCGCTTATCGACCGCCCCAAGACGGACCCCTCCGTTCTGGGGTGCCCCTTGCCGGCTCGCAGTGATTTAACCTCAGGCCTACCCTGCGAGTCGGTTTTAAGGTGAGGCGGAATACCGCGGGGTTTAGTGGGTAGGACGGCCCCTCTCTCACGGGCCGGGAGCGCCCCACACACCGTCCCTGCTGCCCCCGCTGCAGGGATGACGGTGCGTAAATGCATTGCCCGCGAAAACAAAAAAAAAATCCCCAAGTCTCAGCCTTAAAACCCGTCGTTTATTATTTTAACAAAATATATGTGTGTGTACCAGAGTACACAGGTAAGAAGTGAAACTTCTTTACGACATTTCTTTTTTACAGCTATAAAATTTCTCTCATACGTCGATAAAGAAGTTTCACTTATGATAAAGAAGTTTCACTCCAAAACAATATGGCGCGTAAACGAATAACGTACCGATTTCTTTTTAAAAGCTATAAAATTTCTCTCAACGTCGATAAAGAAGTCGACTTGTCGACATTTAAGATTACATCTCCGATCTCCAGGGAGGTAGCGTGATGATAGCACCTTCCTCGATAAATGGGCTATCCACCAAAACAGTATTTTTCTATTCGGACTAGTAGGTCCTAAGATTAGCGCGTTAAAGCAAACACACAAGCTCTTCAGTTTTACTTTTAGCTTCTTTTCGGGAAACTTTATTATAGGCTAAGAGTCCATTGCAATATTTAACTTTATCCATGAGATATGTAACATAGCTGTTAAGTTTCTAAATAAATAAATAATATTAGTATAGAAATATAGATAATGGCAGTTAGTAAAGATGTCATGGAAACAGTTATCAGCTAAGCTCAGGGTGTCGAATTTGAGTGTCGGTGTGCGCGCGCCTCGTAAAGTTCATTCTAATATTTTTCACTGACGCCTCAATAGTAGTATATGTATCTTTAATTATTTTTTTTTATAAAGTAAGAAAAGGCAATTCGATTCGAGACGGGGATTAAACCAGTGACCTTTGCCTAACCAGGGTAATGTTCTTGCCACTAAACTACCCGAACCGCATCGATTCAAGTTGAAATTCTTCACCATATTTTAATCGTCATTTAAGAGTATGACCTTTTGTTATATTAAAAAATAAATTAAATCAAAGTCTCTCAAAGATCAACAAACTTTTATCGAGTGTAATAAAACGACATTATCTAAATACTCAGCACTCCCAACTCTGCACTATTGACATTATTTTGATAACTGTGACTAAGTTCAATAGCTACTTGATAGACTATACATCTATACTCATGGGCGTACCCAGGGGGGTTGGTTTGGTCTCTTACTTTTGTCGACAATAGTACAAAAATAACTTTTTCCCATTTGCAATACCCTATTCATCTTTTAAAAATCGTGAGGCACGCCCTTTTTAACTGTTTGTTAGCAGCGTCAAGCCGGACTTGAAACGACTAAAAAACTCACGATCTCTACCTATCAGTTTAACACCGGGCGCCCCCAGTAACTCCTCGCAAATCCTACCTGGGTTCCCGGTAGAGTTTGGCTACCATCGCGGCCTCTTTTAAAGGTTTGGGCGTTATCCAGCTTCTTTGGAGTTTAGTTTGGATCCCGCATTTTGAGGCGGTGAGGCGAGCGTGAAATTTTAAGGTCAAGCCGCCGTCTTGGACCTGCTTCTGTAAAAACAGTGGGTCATCCAGCGTACTAAACATAGGTAGTTATTTAAGAAATTATATAAATAATACCTGTTTTAATTTGTATGTATTTCTTATTTACTAGTAGACGTACAGTGGTTTAAACTAAAGAACGGGATAACAGTAGCCTTTTTTTTTAACCTATGGAAATCCCCTCGGATGTCATGCCGGACTCGAACCGGCTAAAACCACACAGTCCCCGCCTAACTGTCTATTGCCGGACGCCCCGGGTAACTCCTCGGAAGGATGTCCCAGTGCTCCTGGCAGACTTTGGCCACCACCGCGGCCTCACCTGGGGTTCGGGTGTTATCCCGCTTCTCTGGGGGGTTGGTTCGGGTACTATCCCGCTTCTTGGAGCATGGCGTGCGTGACATTTTCACGTCATACCGACGTCTTGGGCCTGCTTCTGTAAGGACGGCGAGCAGCCCACCCGCCGTCCTCACGCCCCCGGTCATGGAGGCCGGTAGTCTTCGGCGACTGCGGAACTCGGGCGGTAGAGTCCTCTCCCGTTCCGTCTCCGCCACCTCTTTCGCAAGCATGACCTGCCCGCAGAAAGACGCAGGGCGTCCCACTTGCTCCCGCTGGAGACCATGGCTTGCACCATAGTTACCAACGAGAGAATGTCTACGCCCAGACTCGCCACGAGGTCTTGGCACTGCTGCGCCCACGCTGAGCACTCCACCAATGTGTGGAGCGCTGTGTCCTCGCTGCGTTCTACGCAGTGCTGGCACTCGTCTGTGGTCTCCCGGTGTATACGCCACAGATACTTACCGAAGCACTCGTGCCCGGTAAGTATCTGTGATAACCGGTAGGAGAGGTTGCAATGGCTCCTCTCCAACCACTCATCCATGACCGGTCTGACCGCCCCGATTGTGGCGTTTCCCCACCTTGGATGCTCAAGTCGCACCTTCCATGTCTCCATGAGTTCTTGTCGGAGCTGGGACCGCAGAGCCTCGATTTCTCGGGGCGTAGGCCTATGGCCCTGGGGATAAAAGTAGCCTGAGTTACTTCTTCTACATGTAATATGAGTGCCAGTGAAAGTCCCGTTAAAATCGGTCAGTTGTGTCAGCGATTATATAGCCAGAACATACAGATATAGATACACATTTTAAAAATAGTTTTATGTTATGTAAATAACTTATTTGATTTATCAAAATCTGAAGACAAGCAAGATGCATTATGTGTATTCTGCGATCTATCCAAAGCTTTTGATTGCGTTCAGGATGAAACGCTGTGCAGAAAATTACATCACTATGAAATAAGACGCAAAGCTCTCGACCTTATGTCTTCAAATTCTTCTTCTGTTAATAAAAAATAAGTTTTATGAAAAAGGTTATTACGCTGTTTAAGACTATTTGCAGGACGCCTAGAAATTATCTGCTGGCAAAGTGAAATAATATTAAATTGTAAATAGGCCATCAAAAAAAAACATTCCTAAGTTTCTTACCGGTTCTTCTCAGGTGGGCCGCGTTCCGAACCGGTGGTCACTCTAAAAATATTAAATTTAACGGCGATTAATATTAAATTTAACATTTTAACGGCGCTTACAAAATGTCATACACTAGTGTATGACATTTTGTAAGCGCCGTTAAAATGGTCTATGCAAAATAAAGACTTTTTTCTGTAGTGAAAATCTGTAAATTTGGAATTACAAACAGACATTTTAATTTTATTTATCTATACATGTAGATTTGAACTTAACCAAATAAAAAAATGGAAAAATATCAAAAATTAAAAAATCTTTTTATTATTTCCACAACACTAATAGTGCACTACCTAATTAAAAAATATACATTAAAAATAAATTTAATTACAAAATTCAAAAATATAAATTTTTATATATACTTGTATTTTAAGGAACAACCCTTAAAAAGTAGGTACTGTTGAACCCAAACACCATGTCTGCTGTGAATTTTCGAAGAGTCGGGTTCTCTGGTGATCATTTTCATTGCAGCATTAGGTCAAAGTTCTCCATTAATTGTCATTTAACGATTATACTGGCACGCGTTAAGCACTTAACAGAGTAATCACACGCTAAAAATGCCTAATTTTTATTATTAAAAAAAAGGTGATACTCGTACACAGCTGGACCGATATTAACCAAATATACCTAAGAACCACCACCAAGAAACGGGTTTTGAAATGAAAAAAAAATCCGCATTAAAATCGGAAATCGGTCTGTCCGTTTAAGAGCTACAATGCCACAGACAGACACACTTACACACCGAAATCTACGTCTAACTTATAACATTAACACCTCTACTTTTTTGCGCGAAGGGGGGGGGGGGGGGAATTGCCCTTTTGGCCCAGATCCTGGGTACGCCCATGTCTATACTGATAAATAGAATTGAAGTATCTGTTTGTAAATCCAAAATAAAAGGTTTTCACTAAATGCATATGTAAAATGTATATACGGTAACCTATATAAAAAAATACTGTGTGTGTTGTGTACCGGAGTACACAGGTAAGAAGTGAAACTGCTTACCTTTGTTTCTTTGGATAAATGGGCTTATCGAGACTGTACTTTGAATATGACTATACTTTGAATGTGGTATCACAAGAATGTTGTGTTTTGCGAATGTAGTCTTATAAGATTATGATATTTTGAGAATATGTAAATTATGACAATATGATGTTTTACGAATATCATGTTTTGCGAATGTGGTGTTTTACGAATATGGTCTTTTGAGAATATGTTATGAGCCTTTTCTTTTTAATTTTACCTTGAAAGGTACAAAGTTACGCGATTTTATACGTCCGACAATGTGCCTTCAATGGTTTTGAGTTGTGTAAATGGGCTATTTAACACAAAAATATTTTTACATTTCGATTTGTAGTTCTTGATATGCACGAAAATCAGGAACTTTTTGTGTTAAACAGCCCATTTATCCAAAGAAACAAACAAACAAACTTTTCAGCTTTATATAGCAGCAGTATAGATAACAGTGCGTTCTGTGTATTATATATTTTGACATCACGCCATATTTTATTTATCAAAGTCAGCCGCAAGTGATAATTAGATCTTGCAATAACGTTTGTCATAGCTGGCACATCGCTTCTTTGACCGACTGTTAAAAGCGATAAGGAATGAAGTATGCAGGGGGCCGAGTCTACTATTTTCTAATAGTCAGACGTTCTATTCTACAGTGGTTCTATTGCGATTAAATTTTTAATAAAGGGAAAATAGACAATTCGATTCGAGACGGGGATTGAACCCGTGACCTTTGCCTAACCAGGGCAATGTTCTAGCCACTAAACTACCCGAACAGTATCGATTCAAGTTGAAATTCTTCACCATATTTTTAATCGTCATTTAAGAGTATGTCACGGGTTCAATCCCCGTCTCGAAACGAATTGTCTTTTTTTACTTTAATAAATATTTATAAAAAATTTAGCATACTAATTGCTTTAAAATTTATCAATTGCGATTAGTCCAAAACTAGCTAGTCTAGTCTAGGAATTGTAATGGTGGACTACGAAAACTGACATTTTTTTGACTCTATTGAGCGACGATTTCTATTCTCTTCTGACGCGATTGCATTAGTAGACTCAGCCCCTGGTTGGTTCCCTATTCCAACCTTTGTAACCCCCGACACAAAAAGAGGTGTTATAAGTTTAACGTCGATGTCTGTGTGTTTGTGTGTCTGTCTGTGGCATCGCAGCTCTTAAACGGATGTACCGATTTTGAAGTCTATTTCCTTGCCACGGTTCTTAGCTATTTTTGGTTAATATCGGTATCGAGATGTATCGTAAGAGTATCAGCTCTGTTCCAAAATGATGTAAGGTATTTTTGGAGTATGATTACACGATTAAGTGCTTTATTGTTTTTACTAAGTTTACGTTTGATTGTAAGAGAAAATAGCATACGTGGCCCGTCATTTAAATAGTGTCAACAAGTAAAAATAGACGCCTCTGACACGCTTGGTTGTATGATAAAGCAAGGCGGCTCCAGAAGAACGCGAGTGACGTAAAATACCTTTTTTTTATACCACTGAGGTGGCAGACAAGCATACGGCCCACTTGAAGGAAAGTGGACCTACCTTGCTCTATGTAAAAGTTAACCTAACTATCTTCCTGTATTCCAGCTTAACGTGCCTTTCGAAGCACGGGAACGCTCGCAAATGTAAATGCCACAAAGTAGTCACCCATCCGAGGACCAGCCATAGTGAAAGTTGCGTAACTTGGTGATCGTTCATAGAACACTAAGTCCGCAGGGCCACGAGCGCTTCCTATTTTAAGATAATTTGAGGTAGTTGGAAAAAGAACGTAACGCCTCTTCCCTCCTTTGCTAAAGCGGGAGACCTGTAGCGCATTTCACAAATCTCGGATCCAAATCCTCTACTGCGCAAATGTCATCGATATTCATAGAACTCGAATATCGATGACATTTGCATAGGTGTAAATCCTATAGAAAAGGGGAAACACCACTGTAATAGTATATTATTACGAGTCCTGCCAGACGGGGTAATCATAGTAGAAAATATTGCAACGAGAGTCAACCGGCTTATCTAATTCCTTTGCGCACTGTGCTAGGAAGACAGAGTATGTCAAAATCAAAATCAAAATCAAAAATCTTTATTCATGTAGGTCACAAAGTAACACTTATGAACGTCAAGATTACTGCTTCTACATTTACATTTACTGTCAGATTCGCAAAGCAATAGGTAGAGCCAGAGGAAGAACCTGGCAATAAAACTCATGGCCACTCTTTTCTAACCGCCATTTGACACAGTTTGATTAACATGATATTTGACCAATTATACAGTAACGAAATTTTACAAAAAAAAAAACAAAATAAATGTTGAGTTCATTAAAATTACACTTACATAGTTCCTTTGAATTTATGTGAGAACAGTCGACTAAACTTAGTTTGCCTTAAATTTAAATAATATTATTTGTAACAATTGCTATAACAGCTATGAGCTGACCAGTCCCAACAGACGGCACCCGTTCACGGGTATGACGCATATATCAGCCATCGCCCTATTCAACCGTATTGTAGGGAACAAGGCGACCCGATACATACGCCACCACTGCCAGGACACTTAGGCGAGCATGACATACCCAAAAACTACACAGCAACTATCATGTCAATTTCAAAATAATAAATAAGTCTACATAGTGCTCACACAATAACAAAGTCAAATTACATATAATTATGTATATTAGTTATTACCGGGACTAAACGCAGCCATACCTTTAGTTGCCTGGCGTTTCAAATTATTTATACTGGAGAATGTAAACAAAAATAAGGTAAAAAAAAAATACAACATATATATGCAGGTTCAAGACAAGTAGATAATATATCACAAGATTCATTCGAATCCTAAATAGCTCGAGCGAAGAGCAAGCAACTCATTTCCATTTATTTTTATCATTCAAATAATCATTAATTGTGTAATAAGCCCTTCTCAAAAGGTGCGTCTTAATTTCCGCCTTAAATTTATGTAACGGCAGGTTCATAATGTCTAAAGGAATTTTATTATATAGGCGTACGCCAATTCCTGCAAAAGAGTCGTGAACCTTTTGTAAACGATGATGCGTTCCAATTAATTTATGCTTATTTCTAGTATTTATCGAATGTATGTCACTGTGTCGATTGTATAAATGTATGTTCTGTTTAACTAACATGATATTTGCAAATATATACTGTGATGCAACCGTTAAAATGCCAATTTCTTTAAATTTCTCTCTAAGAGACACTCTAGCACTCAATTTATATATTGCACGTATAGCTCTCTTCTGGAGTACAAAAATTACTTGTAGATCAGCTGCTTTACCCCACAGCAAAATGCCGTAAGACATGACACTATGAAAATAACTAAAGTATACTAGCCTGGCAGTTTCTACATCAGTGAGCTGCCTGACTTTACTAACGGCAAAGGCTGCCGAGCTGAGTTTACCTGCAAGACACGTTATTTGCGCGTTCCACTGCAGTTTGCTATCTAAAGTGATCCCCAAAAATACAGTTGATTCTACAATATTAAGGGTATCACCGTTCAATGTTATATTTGTACCGCAATTCCTGACATTAGGCATGCTAAATCTGATACATTTTGTCTTCTTAGCGTTTAGTAGCAAATTATTGGTCGTAAACCAATCTACAACTTGGGCAAGTGAACTATTAACGCTGTTAAAATCAGTAAGCGTACGATCTACTTTAAAAATAAGTGACGTATCATCAGCAAATAGAACAATGTCGCACAAGTTCTGTATATAGAATGGCAGATCGTTAATATAAATTAAAAATAGAAACGGACCTAGAATTGATCCCTGCGGTACGCCCATAGCTACAGATGCTCCAGAGGAGCGAATTTCATTAACATCAACATGTTGTATCCGATCATTTAAGTAGGAGGCAACAAGATCCAGTGCAGAGTCTTTGATACCATAATAAAAGAGTTTTCGCAATAGTGTTTTATGTTCAACGCAATCAAATGCTTTAGAGAGATCGCAGAATACACCAATAGCATCTTGTCTATTCTCCCAGGCGTCATATATATGATTCAGAAGTGTCACACCTGCATGAATGGTAGAACGACCCCTTGTGAACCCATACTGCTCTTTATGTAGTAGCATATTTGAATTAAAATGAGCTTGTAGTTGTTGCAATATAATTTTTTCAAAAATTTTGCTAATGGCAGGTAATATTGAAATAGGTCTGAAATTACCAGGGTCAGTTTTGGATCCAGACTTAAATAGAGGTATTACCTTACTGTGTTTCATTAAATCCGGAAACACTCCTTTATCGATACATTTATTAAATATTTCAGCTAGATGTGGAGATAAATTAACAATAATAGACTGTATCAATTTCACAGAAATACCCCACAAGTCAGCTGTCGTTTTTGAGTTAAGCGACTTGAATACTTTAACGATATCGTTGGGGTTAACACATTTAAAGCTAAATAAGACATTGCACTGATCTACGCTGCCCCCAAGTATGCGTTGAGCTTTGATTGGACAAGAATTTAAGGAGCTAGTTGTTTTCGCGGGTATGTCTATAAAATAGTTGTTAAAAGTTTGTGCTACATCTAATTTATTATTAATCACCTTGTTATTTATAATTAACTCAAAGTTATTATCACGGGGTAGTAATCGACCGGTTTCAGTATTGATTACATTCCAAGTCATTTTTACCTTATTTTTTGAATCTTTAATCTTATTACTGATATGTAACGACTTGGCAGCAGCACAGGTCTTTTTGAAGGTCTTGGAATATTTTTTTACATATTGAATAAAAGCAGGATCAAAATTAAATTGCTTCATACCATATAATTCGTACAACTTAGCCCTACTTTTGTAAATACCTGTAGTTGCCCACTCACAAAATTGCAGGTTTTTGTTTTTATAAAATGTTGTCTTATTTAGCTTAGCCCTATGATTGGTTAAACTGACATTAATGAGCTTTTGAGGTTAATGTTTAACACCTATCTATATACCTAACGGCAATTACTTTTATCTGTGGATATATTTTATTGTTTATTTTCAACGCTATTTGCCATTAGCGTATTAGTGTAGGACACTTGTACTAGACATTACCTAAAGTACATATGCCATAAAAATCACAATGTAAAATAATTAATTCGTTATAAAAAGTCCATAACAAAAATATTTAGTGTTTAAAAACTCTATTTTTATTTTATGTATTGATAATTTTGCTAATATAATATACTCCTAATGATGTTATTTTAAAATATTGTTATCGGTTGTTTTATCAATGGGCACAACATTAGTAGGTTCAACTTGTCGCCATATTGCACCGCATCAGTTCATTTACAATTTGTTTAATTTGTACGTATTTTCAGCACAGTTTTTATTGTCAGGCTTTACCTAGTGCTTTGCGAATCTGTCAGTAAATGTAAATGTAGAAGCAATAATCTTGACGTTAATAAGTGTTACTTTGTGACCTACATGAATAAAGATATTTTCATTTCATTTCTATCAAACCTTAATGTTTCCATACATGAACGCACCGGGCTCCGGGCACTTTATTAGTCATGCCCTACATATGGTCATGCGTTTATCCCCGAAGTGGTAGCAGAGGCATACTATACGCCCACGTTTTGCAGTGTGCATTTTGTCTCACGTAACAAGACGTGGTAAGCTATTTGCCGTGTTGAAATGAACGGGCGCAGGTCGTGGCGCCATGCTTTTGAAAATTCAAGCCACCCATAAGGCCTTCAACTTGGTTTAACAACTGCCATGTTACTGGCAACCTGGACTAAAGACCAACTTCCGAAGCATGGAAACACTCTCAAATGGAAATGGCACAAAGTGATAATGCATCTTATCACCAGCCATAACTCACACAACGCCATCTGATTTCAAACTAAGCAGAGCTTGTAATATGGTAACCAGATAACTGATATTTCTAATAAAATAAAAATAAATAAACTGATATTTCTAAATACATACATATTATAGATAAATAACACCCAGGCACAGACTTGTAATATTTAGACAAAGACACTGCACAAAGAAGGGCTCTTAGTTTATTGCCAGTGTTCATCACGAGCTATGCGTCAAAATTCACGATAAGGGCCACGCTATTTATATCGCTATTTACATTTGCAGTAGGTCAGTATAATAGCTACGTGGGTACTGCACCCTTCTTACCAAGTGTATTTGCTCTTATTTGAATAAACAATGAAAATAATGTAAGAATACCGACAACGGACACACTCCCAAATAAATAATTCACGTGAAAAGTTTGAACTACTCCTCTTAATGAGATTTATGAATGAATTCTACCTCATTCAACACAGCATGTATTTTGTGAGCTTGTTAAAAAGTACTTTGAATAGGTAAGAAGTTACGTTTTGTTTTATACCTATAATGGGGAATTTAGGTTAAGCAAAGATTTAGGTTCAGGCCTTTAATAATAAATGTTCGAAGTTGAATTGATTTCTTATAACCTTATCAAAACGCCAAGTAACTATTATGAGTTATGTTAAGAGTGTTAGTATGTACCTATTACACACATAATATACCGTGTGAGCTACCTTTTAAAGAGGCAAGACGATATGTGAAAGACGTAAGAAACCTGAAAGAGAGACTTTCTTAAATCCATTGAATCCATCCAAATGAAAATGCATTTTTTTTTTAATTATTGTAACTAGGTACTTATAGAATTTTAGATATTTATCACGTCGTGAAACTTTGTAATTGGCTAAGTATATACCTACATGTGAATTTACCCATGACAAATGTAAAATAGCTGTTAAACTTCTGAATAAATAAACAAATCTATAAATAAAAACAAGCTGACTCATTAGTTTTTACATAAACAGCACGTAGGTATGTAATATCATGATGTTTATTTAATAGTTGTAGGTGAAATTGTGTAGTAACAAACGCTGACGATGGGCCAGACACCACTTAAATTATCATTTACTGACACTTAACATGATTATTATGGTAGTACTGAATTTGTTGTGATATTATACACGACCTTCACTGAAATGTAATCAAACGTATATTGAATTACGTAGGCTTAGGCATTATGTAGGTAGATACAGTGTTTGTGAAAAGAGACATCTGCTGGATTTATAGAGCGTTATCTCTGTCGCACGATATACTTAGGCCGTGTTCAGCCGCGCCGGCTACGCACAGGTTCCACACACGCCTTGTACCCACTTGTACCCGACTTATACCGATACCGACGCATGCTACTCGCAAACTCAGCCCACATCTCGTGCTAGTTTATACTACTGCTACTGGTGACTGCTGGCCGAAGCGCCCTAAGACTAGTACTAGGTGTACCTAGTACTACTATAGTACTAGGTGCACTTGCCGTCTCCGGTAAGTTTTCCCGGTACTGGAGCGAAGCCTTTGCCTTTTTTCGAGTTCTTTTGTCGATGTCTATTTTCCTTTTGGTGATTATTCCGCGCTGCACCTCTGATGTTGCAAACGTCCATAGACTACGGTAACCACTTTCCATCAGGTGGCCGTGTCAGCCTCATCAATGGTATAAAAAAAATTTGGTGCGACTGGAATTTGAATTTCGCCTCGGGTAAAGCTGTGGAGGTCAGCTGGTCCATATATAGAAGCAGTACCTACCTACGTGCCTAAATATTAGGAACTTGCACTTCTTTTGTCGTAGCTGATAACAGCCGATGTGTGACGAGCTGACCTTGTGCCTTGTGTACTTGAACCTTGACTAGTGCTCAAACACAATAAGTGTGTCTAAACGAACATCGGCCATACATCGGTTACTACATGCTTGTGCGATTCCTATCTATAAGCTATTCTAAATAACACACGAGTTTCCTTCCTCGATAAAGTCCAGTGTGGGAAAGAGTTCTATAGCGATCTTTATAATGTAAACAATTTGCTTTAATCAGATTTACATTGGAGCGCTCGTGGCCCCGCGGTCTCAGTGTTCTGTAAACGATCACTGACTTACGCAACTTTCACTATGGCTGGTCCTCGGATGGGTGACCACTTTGTGGCATTTACATTTGCGAGCGTTTCCGTGCTTCGGAAGGCATGTTAAGCCGTTGGTCCCGGTTGCCAGTAAAATGGCAGTCGTTAAGCCTGGTTGAAGGCCTTATGGGCGGCTTGAAAATTTCAACAGCAGGTAGCCACAACCTGCGTCTGTCTATTTCAACACGGCAATGGGCTCACCACCTATTACGTGGGACAGGAATCCACACGGTGAAAAGTGGGCACATAATATGCCTCTGCCACCCCTTCGGGTATAAGGCCTGATGGATTTTTATGTTTAGATTTACAGACAGACACAATATCTGGTAATCTCACCCTTGATCTGAGTAACTACATAGAATTTTGCTCATGTGGTAGAATACTGAACACAAATGACACTTGAATCAAATACTGCTGCGGAACCAATGCGCTTAAATAATTATGGGGTATTTTCTGTATAGCACTTCAAAATGAACAACTGAATTCCAGAAGACTATACCTATTAGTTGACCTAGACTCTAGAGAGTATTTTTTACTACTGAGCTAGCATACAAACATGCGACCCACGTAATCGAAGTTAGTACAGCCTATGGGCGTTTGTAACATGAAGGTGTTAGACTCGCGCTGCGATCTTATACCCTGTTCATTTTTATTGACAAATGGACCCCCAAAACTGGTCAAGGTCCTAGGTTGCTTAATTTTTTAAATACACATTTCGGGTAATTTCTACACAGCTCCATCCACCACAAATTAAAAAAAATCTACACAGCTCCATCCAGCTCAAATTATAAGCTTGTGCTATAGGATCTAGACAACGAACATTTTCTAAATACCGTTAAATGACTAAATGACACCCAGACACAGAACAAATCAACGTGCTTCCACGCAAAGAGATTGTCCTTGATGGGAATCGAACCTATGACCTCCTGTTTCCGTAGTAAGGTATTCTAACCTCTTGAGCAATAGGCGACTCAACAGTTGAGAAAGCTGTGAAAGACCACCGAGTGTTTGTAATTGGCTGGATTCCTACATACCTATTATACACCTATTGCACTGTTAGCTCCGGTAGGATGTCGCCCACCGAGGGTGCAATGTATACTTTTCAGATTTTCCATATACTTGTAGTATAAGACGGTATTACTTGCCACATAGTTCTAGGTCAACGGCAAATACCCTATCAATTTTGATTCTCTTGAGAATGTACAACATACATTTTTGATAAGCATAAAGTTTTTTCTGCGGTTTAAGCGATGGTGTTTTTTTTTACATTAACTTACCAACAAAGGGCCTTTATCATTTTGAGTTACAGAACCCTAAAATGTCTGTCATGTGTACTTACTTATATTAGTTCTCAAAAACGGAAAGGTCAAAAGTACTCGTATACGCAGACGCACATGTATAAAGTGATTAATGAATATGCAGAAAGCGAAAGAAGTATGCATGGATCGCGAAGCCTTGCGATCAGTCCTCATCAGGGATACAGCATGAACTAACTAACTAACAATCTTCACGCTGTATTCCTGACGGGGTATTCAGAGAGGACAGATCGCCAGGCTTCGCGATCCATGCATACTTCTTTCGCTTCTTCAAGATTCATCAATCGCTTCATACACGCATGCCTGGATATCCGAGTACTTTTGACCTTTCCGTTTTTGAGCAATCTGCTCACGTGGTCTTCATATGTAAGTCTCGGCCTACCCTGATTTCTTCTACCCTCTTCTTCCTCCTCTTTCGCACAATATATATTCTTCGTCCATCGTCCCTCACTCATTCGTTGAACGTGTCCAAACCAACGGAGCACGCCCTTTTCCAGCTTAACGCTGACACTTTCATTCAAACCTGCCCTATTGCGTATTACTTCGTTACGTATTCGGTCGGCCAAAGTAACGCCGTACAATTTTCGAAGTGTTCGCATCTTCAGCATTCAATTTACTTTCATGCATCTGCTGACATACCCAGGTTTCGCTACCGTAAAGCAAAGTTGGCACTAGCACTGCGTTATGAATCGCCAGTCGTGCTTGTTTTACGATGTTTTGTCGCTTTACTAATTGGGACAAAGGACCGTTAACTCTGTTTCCGGCAGCTACTCGCCGTTCTACATCCGAATCACATCTTCCATCTGCGCTAAACATACTCCCTAAATACACAATTTCATTCACTTGCTCTAGTCGTTCCTGGTTTACCCTAATCTTGCATTTGGTTCTTACGTCATCTTGTTCAAATTCTAGAACCTTAGTATTACTTGCATTCAAGCGAAACCCCTTACTATCACACTCCTCTTTCATATCAGTGACTAATGCCTGAACAGTCGGCTTCTGATGAGGCCATGAGCACTGCATCATCAGCGTACAGCAGACAGTTTCCTTTAAAGTCACCCAAATTCACACCCATATAACAATCTTTCAACTTCTGCAGGCAACTGTCCAGATACACTATAAACAGCCAGGCGGACATGACGCAACCCTGTTTGACACATCCCCCCCTACTCGCACGCAAGCCTTACAGTCCCTATAAAGTGACTGTATTGCATGCAGTAGCGAGCCGTCCACACCATATCCGGGCAGCAAGTCCCACAGAGTTTCTCTCACAACGTTATCAAATGTTTTCTCCAGATCCACAAAAGCGCAGAAAACCTTCTAGCTAATAGCCAGAAATCTCTCCGCGATCATGCGGTGAGAAAACACTTGATCCAAGCAACCTCTTCCACGTCGGAATCCGCCTTGAGCCTCCCATAAATACCTTTCAGACTTTTCTTGCATTCTTGCCGTTATAACCTTTGCACCTTACTAGCTAAGCTGACCAAGCTGATCGCCCTGTAGCTGGAGCAGTTTAGGCGCGAGCCTTTCCCTTTGTAAATAGGTACTACAACTGCTACTCGCCAGGCATTTGGGACCTCACCCGTCCGCCAGCACAAATTGCATAACAGACATAGTGTGTCCCAGACGCGCGACCCACCGTACTTGATCATCTCAGCAGTAACGCTGTCTTTTCCCGCAGCCTTACCACATTTCATACTTCTTATCGCTTGTTCAATTTCTTTCCTACTAATGACTTCAATGACATCGGGATCCGGAGCATCGAAGTGAGCTCCACTTCCCGATGTGGCATCTCTGTCTTTTCTTGCATACATCTTTCCATAATATTCACTCCATCACTGCAGGACGTCAGTTTGGTCTGTTAGGACGTCTTTGTTAACACTAAGCACTTTATTCATACTGCAGATTGCCGAACAACTCCGGGTCTTGCCTACCTCTTTCCAGAAGAGCTTGGAGAAGAAATTGGACGACAACCTTTCATCCGCTGTCATTCTGCACCTTTCACGAGCTTCTTCTATCAGTACCTTCGTGTTAACCTTTTGCAGCTTGTATCTCTCTTTCATATTAAAATCATTCTGCGAGGCTAAGTAGTCTAACCATGCTTTCTTCTTCATTCGAACTGCTTCTTTCACTTCCTCATTCCACCATGCATCACGCTTATTACTACTGCCTCTTTTTGTTTCTCCACACACTTCCACAGCGGCATTTACCATACTATCCCTAAGGTTGTGCCATACACTTTCCACATTCTCACTACTAACATTGAAGTCGCCAAACTTTTCGGCTACCCTTTCTTTATATTTATCCCTAATGGATGCATCCTGCAGCTTCCAGCTTTTGATCCTATAAGTCGGCTCAGGTTCAGGACACTCGGCACGATGACGCCAACCCGCGAGCAGACCCCTAATCCTAGTTATGACTAGGTAGTGGTCTGATCCCAGCTCAGCGCCTCGATAAACCCTTGTGTCCATAACCTGTTCACGGAGCCGTCTATCCATTAGGAGTAGATCTATCTTGCTTCTCTTTGACTTACATCTCCTCGTATACATATGAATTTGTTTGTGGTTGAACATTGTGTTCGCCACAAACAAATCCTTTTCCTTACAAAATGTCAGTAAGCTTGCTAGCGTCGTTCACCCTTTTATCCCCATACTTCCCAAGTACCGACTTAAAACCATCCCGAGCGGTACCCACCCATCCATTCAAGTCTCCACATACTACAAGTCTTTCATTTCCTTCTATCACATTTAGAGCTTCTCTCATTCTCTCTCAGAAGTCCTCTAGCTCACTCGCGTTCGACGAAGATACTGGCGCGTAAGCAGCCACCAGGAAAATCTTCGTCAAACCAAGTTTTAGACGGATCCAGAGGCCGGAGGCCAATCGCGAAGACAACAAAATTCCAACCCCCCAACTGCCATGCTCGCTCTCTGGTAATCCAGAACATAGCGCGAGCACCCCACCCGGGAGCTCCGAGACTTCGCTGCCCTTGCGCTTGGTCTCTGTCAAGCATACTTACATCTAACTTTCTCTCATTCATAACATCCATCAACTCATTCATCTTATCTGCCATTCCTCCCCTAACATTCCATGCAGCTACCCTGCACTCCGTCCTCCACTTCCCGCCGTGTCGGGCCGCGCATGTAGGGTGGCGGTCCCCTACGCCGCTCTGGCACACACTTTTCGTCAAGGTCTTAGGTAGCTAAATTTTAGTTAAGTTACAGCCTATGGGCGTTTGTAACATGAAGGTGTTAGACTCGCGCTGCCGATCTTATACCCTGTTCATTTTTGGGACTGGTCAAGGTCCTAGGTTGCTTAATTTTTTAAATTCACATTTTGGGTAATTTTTACACAGCTCCATCCACCACAAATTAAAAAAAAATCTACACAGCTCCATCCAGCTCAAATTATAAGCTTGTGCTATAGGATCTAGACAACGAAAATTTCTAAATACCGTTAAATGACTAAATGACACCCAGACACAGAACAAATCAACGTGCTTCCACGCAAAGAGATTGTCCTTGATGGGAATCGAACCTATGACCTGCTGTTTCCGTAGTAAGGTATTCTAACCTCTTGAGCAATAGGCGACTCAACAGTTGAGAAAGCTGTGAAAGACCACCGAGTGTTTGTAATTGGCTGGATTCCTACATGCCTATTATATACCCATTGCACTGTTAGCTCCGGAAGGATGTCGCCCACCGAGGGTGCAATGTATACTTTTCAGATTTTCCATATACTTGTAGTATAAGATGGTATTACTTGCCACATAGTTCTAGGTCAACGGCAAATACCCTATCAATTTTGACTTACATCTCCTCGTATACATATGAATTTGTTTGTGGTTGAACATTGTGTTCGACACAAACAAATCCTTTTCCTTACAAAATACCCGTATAAGCTTGCTAGCGTCGTCGTTCACCCTTTTATCCCCATACTTCCCGAGTACCGACTTAAAACCATCGCGAGCGGTACCCACCCATCCATTCAAGTCTCCACATACTACAAGTCTTTCATTTCCTTCTATCACATTTAGAGCTTCTCTCATACTCTCCCAGAAGTCCTCTAGCTCACTCGCGTTCGACGAAGATACTGGCGCGTAAGCAGCCACCAGGAAAATCTTCGTCAAACCAAGTTTTAGACGGATCCAGAGGATTCTAGGACCTACCAGTTTGTACTCATACATACCGGAGGCCAATCGCAAAGACAACAAAATTCCAACCCCCCGACTGCCATGCTCGCTCTCTGGTAATAAAGGACATAGCGCGAGCACCCCACCCGGGAGCTCCGAGACTTCGCTGCCCTTGCGCTTGGTCTCTGTCAAGCATACTTACATCTAACTTTCTCTCATTCATAACATCCATCAACTCATTAATCTTATCTGCCATTCCTCCCCTAACATTCCACGCAGCTACCCTGCACTCCGTCCTCCACTTCCCGCCGTGTCGGGCCGCGCGTGTAGGGTGGCGGTCCCCTACGCCGCTCTGGCACACACTTTTCGCACCAGCGGGGACGAACTGATGCGCGTCGCCTCGGGGGCAAGCCCTAGCATAATTCGCCCTTGCGGTGCTCGTGTTGGAGTAGAATTGCAGCCGTAGCTGGCAGGGATGGCGACGTGCACGCTTCTACTCTTCATCCCCTATCCCATACAGCATGAAGATAGTTAATTTTCAAATTTCTTCTTTCAGGGTCAAAGCTGGGGAGCGTACAGAACGTGGGAGTCAGCGGGTGCGCTGACGACGCGGCCGAATGCATACTCAAGAGGAACACCAACGCCACCATCAGCATCGACTTCACACCTTGTAAGCTCTGTTTTTTGTTTTTTTTTAGACATTTAGCGAATTGAAAGCCACTGTCACAATCCATAAGACTATTAACAGTGGCTCACAAGTTGGCAGCTAATGATGTGCCGCTTCACGATCCGCTTGAAGAACCTTGGATTATAAGAGCGGGGAAACACGAGCGCTGGCAGAGAATTCCAAATTTCTAATGTTTCGAGAGAGAAATAATCTTTTGAACCGCCCAGTTTTGGCGAAAATTCTTTTCACTGTATGAGAGTGGCACCTCTGCCCAGCACGCGTTGTTCGGGATCAAAAATCTCTTTTTCATTGTTACTGTTTTCCCAGTTGCTTCCAAGCTCTAACTGGATGTGGAGCGTGAAATCCATTTTTTTTTTGTTGCATGGAGCAGCTAAGCAGCCTAAGAGGCTATTAATTTTCGACATTGATTTGAGTTAATGCCGTCTGATCTCCCAACCCCGTAAGAGCTCCTGCTTTGTTAATTCGTCCATGTCAGCGGATGCACCGCTAGCAGAGTTGTGACGTGAACTTCGGAGATGTCGATGGAGTCCCTTTAAGTTCGTAATATATTATCTTTTCTTCTTTCTTCTTTCCTAAGTTCGTAATATAATATAATATCATTGATAAAATTATATTAGTAGGTCTGTTCTATACCATAATGTTCCATAAATTAGCCCCCATTGAGACTTAATTTTTACTGACCAATTGATTTGTCGTAATAAATCTAATTATTAAAGTAATCATTATTAATTTAATGGTAATAACTCGATACATATCTATTGGTAGTATTTTGATTAGTCACAACGATATTTCAGCCATTTGAAAGGAAAATATAGTACTTACCTACCGTTCCACCAAGTGCCATGAATCAACAGTGTAAACAGATACCGACCAGATTTGGCTGCCTGCATTTAGGTAGATTCCTACCTCGACAGAGAGCAGTAACACCATGAACGCATCAGCTGCTTCTGCCTTTCTCCCTGTCTTTTTCCCAGGTGGGGACACATCACAGGGCGAATGGCGGCTGGGAAGTTAGCGTGTGCCGACTGCCCCTCCTCTACACAGCCATCTCATTCGAGTGGGATCGGATTGGCCTTCTCTCGATCCCACTCGGCGGCCTCCGTCTGGAGCAAAGCGGTCTCGCAGAATGAGACTACGGCCCTCCACCGTCGTCAATTACCAGTATTGCCGTGATCAAAGCTGGCGGAGACGCTGTGACTACTTGATCCTGATTCTAGCTAATACCTACACGAAATTTATTACCGTATAGTGTGATTCTCTATAGATTTTGTGCATATCAAATCAACATAAATCTCTTTTCCAGCTGTAGAAGTGAAGAGCTTGCAGACGGTAGTTCACGGTGTGATTATGAATCTGCCGGTGCCGTTCCCGATGCCGCAGCCGGACGCCTGCAAAGATAACAACTTAGTCTGCCCACTACCCGTAAGTATTAAGAAACAGTTTCTCTCTATAGCTTTAAAATTCACAGGACAGTAATTCAACGGGGTAAATGTGTGTGTATAATATGCCTCTGACAACCCTTCAAGAATACAAAAATAAGTAAATGTAGTTAATTTTTAAAACACCAGCAAGGGGTCTTAGAAGGTTTTACAGGGTGCAAACTTCCATACGTTGACCACTTTACATCAGGCGGGCCCACCTGTATGCTTGACTGACACATCAGTGGTATAAGAAAACCGGCTAGGATTAGATAGATAGCTACGGTTGACGATTCGTTACGAAGTGAAATTTGTCATACGAGTACATTGAACCATAAAACTGCGTCAAAGGTACTCGCAGTTGGATTTGCCTTAATGAACTCGAACTCTTCATCGTTACTTACTGCTGACCTCGATGGGTTGTGCCCCATGTCTTCGCTTGTGGTACTTTAAACCCCTTAGCCTCTGTTTAGCCATATAATTAGTTTTAATTATATAGGCTATCTGTATTTACAATAATCGAAAAATTGCCTGAATTATTGACGTATGTTATTTCTACTCCGTTCCCTTGAGTAGTATCGTAATGATACATGGCCTACTGTGTTACTTCCTAATACCTTGACTTTATGCAGGTAAAACAAGTTTAAAAATCAGTTCAATTTATCGAACAAACAAATCTTTCCTCTTTATAACATACTAGGTGACCCCCCGAATTCGCCCGTGGCATACTTCGAACTCCCGACAACTCCCGTCGCACCTTATTAATCGTGGCATATTTAATCCCGTCGCTTATAAATTCTACAAAAATGCATTCAAATTTCCCCGATTTGTTGACTACTGCTATGATTATTGCTCCGCTCTCCTGAGTAGTAACGTGATGTTATATAGCTTATAGCCTTCCTCGATCAATGGACTATCCAATCAAAAAGATTTTTTCAAATCTGACCAGTATTTCCTGAGACTGACAAACAAACAAACTCTTCAGCTTTATTTATTAGTATAGATAAATAATTAAACCTTGAACTATGTATCACATAGGAGAGTTTACGCTACGTAGTTAACTACCTTATATTCTACCTACCTAGCTGCCTTTCACGGTAGCTTAAGTGACTTGCAGACATACGATACCCACTTACAAGAAATATCGACACCAATATAATTATTATTTGGGTAAAGGCCACCAAAGTTTGTTCCAAAACAACATCATTATTTTTGCACCCGATACCTTCACTGAAGATTGCCGGTTAAATGCTCTAAAACTGGTAACGAGGGTAATTTGCAACTTGACACTTCTTACACAGTACATACATATATAAAGTACTAGCTGCCCCCGCGGCTTCGCCCGTACACTCAACATACTTTGAATCCGCGTCGCATGCATCGCGACGCTTATTATGACAAAAATGTATGCAAAATTTGATTGGAACGATTGGTTGACATTTATGATTACTGCTCCGCTCATCTGGGTAGCAGCGTGATATTATATAACTTATAGCCTTCCTCAATGAATGGACTGTCCAACACTAAGGATTTTTTTTAATTCGGACCAGGAGATCCTGAAATTAGCGTGTTCAACCAAACAATCAAATAAACAAACAAATTCTTTAGATTTATATCTATACTATTATTATAAAGCTATAGCCCATTTATCGAGTAAGGCTATTGGCTATATATATCATCCCGCTACTTTTAACGCATTATTGTACAATTTATAAGCGACAGGATTAAATAGGTGTGACGGGAGTTCAAATTGTCACGGGCAAAGCCGGAGAAGTCACCTAGTATAAGTGTAGATATACAGACATAGACATATTGTCACGCCATTATCCCCAAAAGGATAGGCAAAGGCATACTATGCGACCACATTTCACCGTATGCAGTTTTGTCCCACGTAACAGGTGGTGAGCCCATTGCTGATAGATATACCTATATATAATAAAAATAAAGAATACTTATTTATTTATATCTTGTTATGTTCCAGGCTGGTAAGAAAGCCGCCTACAGGACGACGATGCCCATACTCAAGTCGTACCCGAAGGTCAAGGTCGATGTCAAATGGGAACTCAAAAACGAAGATGATGATGATTATGTTTGCGTTATAATTCCTGCTCGTCTTACATAAATAATTATAGTTTTTATAAGTCTTGCCACACAACATACCTACGTACCTCTTTCCATAGCGACCAGAGACATTTTTTTTTAGAATTTTTTTATATATAGGTTTTGACCATAAACAATATCATTATCAAAATTATTAACACTGTCATACTCTTAAATGACGATTAAAATATGGTAAAGAATTTCAACTTTTTCGATACGGTTCTGGTAGTTCAGTGACTAGAACCTGGTTAGGCAAAGGTGGCGGGTTCAATCCCCGTCACGAATCAAATTGCATTTTTACAATTATTTAAAAATTTATGAGAATATTAACACAAGTTGAAAATTTTCTTGACTAGAAAAGGAATGCAAAATGTATGCAAGTAAGTAGACAGTTATAGGGTAGGTATCGCGTCGTTTAGTCGGTAGGACTTCGGTATCCCATCCATGAGTATTTATATACGTAAAATGAAGAAAAAAACAAATACCTATAATGAAAACACAGCCAAGACCACAAAATGAACAATATACACAAAAGAAATAGTATAGAATCTGTTCTGGGTGTTTTAATTGTACCTGGTCTACCTTTATTTTTTGAAGTTATACTTTTTTTTGGCGCGTTAGGGAATAATTATGAGAGTAAATTTTACGATGCGCGCGCAGAGCAGCACGAAAACCCGACACCATGAATTTAGCTGATAAGTGTTTCCATGACGACTTATAAACACCTTGAAGTTAGCTGACAAGTGTTTCCATGATATAACTACATTCAAAGTAGTTTTAATTACTAATGTATCATCCCTGTTACAAAAAAAATTGAGTTTGTATATTTCGTATATGTGATCTTTTTAGACTAAAGTATAACTTCTAACGCGTGTACATAAGTATGCACACACTTTTTCTCTTTTTACGTGTTGTAATCCTCATGGATGGCATGGCAGACTCCTGTCGACTGAAACCACACGATACCCTTCCATCTGCTCATAGCCAGGAGTCCCAAATGAATGAGTGCGTCCTCGGAAATATAACCATAGGGCTCCCGACATAGACTTGTCCGTCACCGCGGGCACCGGGAGTTCGGTGTTAAAACGGCGAAAGATCATAAGATAGGTAGGTAAGATCTTGAATTTGTTTTTCTGTTACTGTTATTTTTCGGACAATCCGAGTAAAAAAAGAACAATAAAAAAGTGACAGATTTATCCCCAATTTATTTAATTTAATCACATTTAAATCTCCTATGTATTCTTAATTCCTAATTACTTATGTTTGTTTTATGTAAAACTGAAGGATTGTGGTTTTGTACATTAAACTATTATGCGACGAATATGTTGTTTTATTATCAAACTCGTTATGATGAGCTGTTCTAATTTCGGGAATGTGATGCTCTCCCGGGGAGGTGTCTATTTGCCATACAACGAGGACCTTTTTCGCAGTTCTGTGGGAATAGGTCATTTTACGCGTGTGCAAATCCTCATAGTTGCTATGCCGGCCTCCTACCAATTAACACCACACGGTGTTCATTTGCCTATGGCGTGGAACCTCGGTCGAACCCTCGGAAGCATAGCCCCAGGGTTACTTAACAACGCGACCTCGTCTTCGGGTGCCTTTCCCTCCTTGGGGAGGGTTCGAGTGCTGTCCTACTTCGTTGAGGGTGTGAAGTCTGAGTACTGGTGGCGTACGTAGTGTGAACACCATCAGATACTCCCTGAAGGTTCTCGAGCCGCAATGGCTCAGCTTAATGAACTCTGTCTTTAGGTAAAATCAAATTATTTTACAACGAAAGAAATATCATTTAAACATTGAAAAAGTTTAGAAAATCTAAACTAAAGTTATCCATAAAAGAGGCTTAGGTACCGTTTTGTGGATAAAGTCCGTAATTAGGTAAGTACAAAATTAAGTAACTATATAAGGATATAGGTTGAATAAATAGACGTGTTAGAACAGTCAGAATAAACAAGTCCTTTTTGGAAAAATAAAACAAAAAGTCTGTAAAAAGGAATGTATTTTACTTTATCTCCTTGCATGCACGTGCATCTTCATATCCCAATCACCATCAAGGTCGAGACAATGTGGTTCTTTCGCGCTGCTTCTTCTTCGTATCAATGGCAATAAGTTAAATGTGTCCAGTCCAGAACTCAGCGACATGGACGGCTCTTTTGGTGGCACCGTTAAGATCTTGCACGGTGCAGGTACTAGGACACAGTGAACACGATAAGAGGTGGTCCATTGTTTGTAGGGGTGCACCACAGTCACAACCTCGATCCCCCGCATCCAGCTAAACCCATTTTACCTGGTTCGCCCTGCAGCAGCCGACCTGTGATCGCAATCTATTAAGGGATTTCCAGGTCGACCACCGCAGTTCATGTCTAGGTGGCAGCTTTTATGAGGGTTTAATGTAATCTGATGGGGGAGAGTATTCCGTGAGCCACTCCTGTTGTCGGGCACTCCCCACTGGATTTGGCACCGCGACCGTGCATCGCAGAAAGCTCTTTCTGCTCTTAAGGCGTAAACTGGGTATATAATGTTGATAAAGAGGGTGGCATGCATCCTTCTCCTGCTTTCCCTTTTCCACTCCACATGCTACACGCCATCGCACCGACGGTGGGGCGATGCCAGCAAGTGGGTACAATTTGTTTAAGGGAGTAGGCTCAAAGCAGCCCGTTATTATGCGGCATGTGTCGTTCAGTGCAACATCAACTTCCTCGGCATGTGCTGATCGATGCCATACTGGACAAGCGTAATCGCCTGCCGAGTAAGAAAGCGCGAGACCTGTTCTCTTGCTCTTGTTGCTCTTACAACATGTGGAGCTGCCCCCCAGGACGTGGATGTTAACCGTCGAACCAAATTGTTTCTGCTCGCAACTTTTCGTTTGGTGTTAAGACAGTGGGCTCTATATGTCAGAGTGCGATCGAGAGTAACGCCGAGGTAACGTGGGTCGGGGCAGTGCTCAATCTCGACACCATGCCATGAGATTTCAAGAGGTCGGTTTGCTTCCCGGTTACGCAGATGGAAAGAACAAGACTGAGTCTTAGATGGATTAGGGCGTAATCCATTGCATGTGTAGTACTGGTCGAGACTTTCCAGCGCAGTCATCAATCTTTCCTCAACTTCCTCGAAACGGGGCGCCTGAGCAGCCAACGCCGGATCATCCGCGTATAGAAAGTGCTTTGTACTCATGTTTATTGCCATCGTGGTGAGAGGATTAGTCACCTAGACTCTGCGTTACCGAGTGCTAGGTGACCAGGGTTGGGAATCAAATTCACTTTATCTACGTCGCTCGGGAAGGCACCTCTCGTGCACCCCTTCGCGCTTAAAAAGCACTTCACTATGTCCATAGTTTAAGATGAATCCTTTACTTTTTCTTAATAGAACCTTTACATCGCCCACACAATTGTGACTCCGTTTTCAACTTCCGAAAACACAAATTAAAATCAGTCTTCAAAATTTTTCTGTACATAGATTCCTTGACAAAAACTATATTTTCTCTGCTACATTCGTTAAAATACATATTATACATCTGTTTAATACTCAAATTAGGGTCTAAAAATTGTTTTTTCTTGGAACATTGTATCAAAGGTTTTGAATCTATAGTTTTAAAAGAACATATATGCCTTCTGACTGTATCCTTTACTTCTGATGGCAAAGAATGTGCACTGGCTTTATTGTGACCCCGACCGTCAGGTTTCGGAATATTCGTATCTGTTTTCCTCATATGAACATTATAGATGGGCTTTTGAGAAATGGCCAAAGTTCCTAGGTAAAATCTCTTACATACCGTATGTCTGTTCGACTTTAGTAAGAAGAAATATTTGAAGGAGTACTTCCTTTTGTGAGTATTAGGTGTGTTACGTTTAATGTACACTCGTTCTGTTGAGTTTAGTAAAAAAAATCTTTTTTCGTTGACATTTAACGAGTAAAATGATTTAAATATGTTCTCTCTGTCCTCATCAGTGATTTTCTCACTACATTTATACTTGCAACTCTTCAAACAGTCTTTCGTAGTTCTTATTTGTCTTTCTGGCACTAATTTGCCTCGTCGACTGATATAGGCTTCGCCTCTTTGGTGTTTCAGTTTACGAACATTGCATGCCCACGCGGTCGGGTTCGATGTTTGACTGCGAGATCTCTTTTTTTTATCAGCAACAGATGTCTCTTCTGTGTCACACCTGAAATCAAATTAGTATAAACTACAAATGTGACCAACGTTACGTAATTTTTCGAAATTGGTTAGACAAAAAAGGGCTGGACGAAGAATTTGTGTCTGAGCATAAATAATTTGCACTCAAGACTCTCATCATCAAGGCAACACTATTAAAAAAAAAAACCATCCGCGTGGCTTTCCGTGACACGCAGCAACAGTACATATATTAAAAAAGTAAGGAAACTAGGCCTAAGTCTAAAATTACATTACCTATTCTGCACTGAAGCATTAGGGTTGTCTGAGTAATTAATATACTATGATATCTAATAAATAAAAAGTATTTTTTTTAATATATTTTGTAACTAACGCGACCTCACGGCTCGCGGTGTATCTGCTGGCTAACAGACGGGGTAACAATGCAGATTCAACGATGCAGAGTTCGAAGATCAACACAACAAAACCAGGATTAAGAAAAAAATTATACTAACTCTGAATCCTTTTCCACCAACTGCAACTCAGGTTCCAATTTAGCAAAGACACTCTGATCTTTGTGATGTCCACCATAATGTTCTTTAGGGTATTCATACTGACTAAAGTATGGTGATACTCCATTCACCAACATGTGCTGCGGTAATAGAACATGCGATGCTATCTGCAAAGACTGTGTCATATCAGAGCTTTGTAAAATTTGCGATTGACTATGCAAAGGTTGCAAGCCCTGTAGTCCTTGTTGACAGGACATGATAATTTGATTCTGTGATATTTGTATCTGAGTTTGTATTTCAGCAACATGGTGAGACAAGACGGGCATAGAAAGTGATTCTGACATTGACTGCTGGTATGTGACCTTTCCTTGTGATGTCGGAAGAGCTGGGTGTGAAATGTGGATGGTGCTCGACACAGACGGTTGGTACACTTGCACCAGATGTGGTATTGTTTGAGCTTGGTGTAACTGCTCCATTGCTAGTTCCTGGAAATATAGAAAAAAAACTGTATCTATATTTGTATGCATTTTATTGACCAATATTGTATTTGTGTATTGGTTGTAGAAATAGTATGCTACTTATACTAAACACTGTTTTATAAAAACCTCAATATGCTACGTTATTTTAGCTATGGTCGGAGCATTTCTGTACTTTGGAAAGGGTGTGAAGCAGTTACTCCTGGCTACCAATATTAGCACCAACAATGAGGTTCAGGTTCAAGCTATGTAGATAGCATACTGCCAAAAAATTATGCACAGGCGTAAAACTTTAGGTTACTATTGTCTAGCAGTGCAAAGATCCTGACTGCCTTTTCTGATAGATTAATCAAGGCTTATAATAATGAAAATCAACATCAGCTCTTGTGTAAATAAAAGATAAGTATGAAATATTGTAATAATTTACTAACATAAATAGAATAATTTTAAGTAATTCCTGAGTTGAGTTAGTACGACTAAAAATATCTAAATATCAACAAAACTTCCAAGGGTTACTACTGACTCTATAGGTACATTAAAAGAAGAAAATTTTAACTACCTAATTGAATATTTTGTCTTACTCTATTTCCTTTATAAAGTTTAACTGTTACAGTTTTAATAAATTAGGTAAGTACCTACTATTTGTAAACAAACTAAATTCAACAATAACAAAAATGAAGAATGATACACAAGCGCAAAGCGTCAACAAAACAATGACATTTTTCTTTGACTTCGATATGTCACAACTCTGACATTGTAATTTTTTTACATTTATTTGAAGCTGTGGCCCCAAAGCAAAGTCATCAGCAAAGCAATTGTTGAATACAATTGTTATTTTAAAAATACCTCTTTCAAAGTCCTTATATCTTCATCTTAGATGGACGATCTTATTGAGTCATGAAATTACCGTGCAAACTTCCGCAATTTGATATGATGGAAATATATGAGGCCCAAGAGCCCACGGCTACGGTATGCGTGCGAATCTCGATTCTTAAATGCGTACGGAGAGGTTTTTTGCTGTAGTCATCTTTAACCCCTAGTTGGCTAATATAGCGTAGGAATTTGAGTTTTACTTTACTTTATGTTTATAAGTTATCTGGTTGCCATAGCAAAAGCTCTGCTTAGTTTGAAATCAGATGGCGTTGTGTGAGTTGTCCCAACGATATTTATTTATTTATCCACTTCAACGTCCAGATTTTTGCCTTAACGTTTCGAGTGTTTTTGAGTGATAAACTGTTACGTACCTATAGTACCAAATCAGTGCCTCAGTGATTTGGTTGGATTGTATACGACTGCCTAGGGCTGCCATCCGTCTCGGATTCCCCGGATTTGTCCTAGTTTGATGGGCGTCCGGAGGCCGTCCGGTAGCGGTTTTAAAAAGGGTCCGGGTGAAACTGAGGACTCTTTAGTTGTCAGGGGAAAACCAATATTTTTATACTAACAGTTCATTCTCGGCAAGATATGACGAGACCTAACGAGCGATAGAGTGTACAAAGCGCTTGGTTTCATTTCAGCCGCCTCGAATCGTCTCGGGAGCAGTCCGTTTCGAGCACAGATATAGAAGCAATATCTGTGGTTTCGAGTCGATTTTTTGAACACGAGTCAAAAGAAGCGAGCGGCAAGCGTGCGTGGATGATGTATGGCAATCAAAGTAAAAAAAATCGAAATAATATTGCACGCCTCATAAGCGAAGCGTTGAGGTGGGTACTACTGTCACTTCGCGCATCACATCTGATTTTTCAAACTTAAAATGTCTCTATTTATCATATATTGCACTTGTAAAATAATATATACACACACATATCAAGAAAAAACACTATTTTTAACACTCATGATATTTTTGATGCCATTTTTGTTATTTAAACTATTTAAAAAAGTGTTTAAAAAAGTTCCGTCTTGGACGTCCGTTTGTCTGTATGTTACGGATATTTTCTTGTTAACACGATAACGACCGAAATACTTTACTAATCGAGTCTTTTTTTTCTCTTACACTTCAGTATAATTAGGAATAGAACCCTTTCAATTTTCACGGTCTGATTCGATGTGGTTTAATTATTGTTAACTTTACTTTATTTATTTCATAACCCCTACGCGATAATTCATAGCAAAGTTTGTAAGCTTGTAATTCTATTTTTTTTTATAATATTATAAAAGCGTGTGAGGCGTGCACTTTTGGGTTTTCCAAATTATTTTTTCAATATAGACCTTTCAATATAGGCACTTGCTGAAGTGACATCAAATAAATAAAATATAATAAGAGTTACAAAACCTTGTACGTCCTTCTACGTAGGTCACACTATAAGTTTTGCGTAACTTAAAAAAACAACATTTTATAACCAAAATATTATGTTCATTGCTTTTCAAAATACTCCCCTTTACATTTTAAACATTTATAATGAGGTCGAACCATTTTTTTAAACATGAGGACCACAGATATGAAGGCATGTTTTCTACGTACGATTGAACGCTATCACTACCTCTTCAGAGTTGGTAAAAGTGAAAACTCTCATCAAATCTTTGATTTTGGGGAAAATACAGAAAGCACAGGGTGCTAGGTCGGGGCCATGCGCAGGATGGGTGACGAGTTGTACTTTTTCGGAAGCTAAAAATTACTTTGTTTTGTTGGCCGTGTGTGAAGAAGCGTTGTCATGATGTAAGAGAACGCGGCTTTTTGGTCGTCTTTCGCGAACTTTTTCTAACACCCTGTAAACAAATGGTAGAATACCACTCGGCATTGACACTCTTTTGATCTTCAAGTGGAATTCTATAGATGGGAACCGTAGCTGAGAAAAAAAAAACGCGAATATTTTTTTACCAACGTTTCTCGCCTGACTCACTTTTGTTGGCTTGTTCTCATTTTCAAACACCCATTCGCAAGATTGCTGATTTTTTTTCGGGTTCAAAATAATAAATCCACGTTTCGTCTCCTGTGACAATGTCATAAACATTAGAATGTCCGTGGTCGTACTTCAGTAGCATCTGTGAGCACCATAACACGCGAGCCTGCTTCTGCTCCGCTGTCAGTTCATGAGGGATCCAACGACAACAAAGTTTCCGATCTTTCAATTCTTCGTGTAAAATTTTCTGAATTTGGCTCATACCAATTCCCAGTAGTCCTCGAATTGTCTCATAGGAAATCCGTGGGTTTTCTTCAATTAGCCGCTTAACAGTAGCCACATTATTTTCGTTGACGGCAGTTAAAGGCCGCCCTTCACGAAATTCCTCATGTAAAGAAACTCGACCTTTCTCAAATTCAGAAAAACCATCGCCTCACAGTGCTCAAACAAGGTGCTTCTCTCCGAAAAGCATTTAGACGACGAGTGGCACAGTCTTGCGGAGATAGAGAACTTTTAAAATCATAAAAATCATCGCTATAAAATATTTTCGACTTAATTCCATTTTAGTTGCGTACCTGAGTCATTCCGTGAAAATTTGCACCGTGACTATGTGGACAACGCGGACAATTTTTAAATTATTTTTTCGGATTATATTATTATTCGACGCACTGTATCTTAAAATTCTAGAAAAAAACTTTAGTTTACTTTGGAAAATGTTTTCTTTACTAGATATTGCCATTTTTATTAGGGACCATGACTAAACTGTGTCCATATAGTGACAAAATGATTTCTTTTTTCTGGAAAGATAAGTCTTTTTAAGTTTTTATTTTACGCTCCCAGTATGAACATAATATGTTATTCAACCTATAAAAAAATAAAAAATCTTACCTTTTGCAACATTAATATTGTTATATTCAAATGCTAAAACCATTTCGTGACGTTTTGAATGAAAAGGACTACTTTTTTCATTTTTTAGCTGCTTCAAAAGCATTTCAATGAAACCAAACTTGCATGGGATGTAAGCATGCTGGTGATATAATTATTTTATGAAATTAAAGTATAGTATAATAATATATTCCATCATATTCGATAACGATGGTAGGACAAAAGATTGTGACTGTAACTAAATAGGAAATACTATCGTGACTAAATAGATACTTAGGCAGCGTTCATAACAATGCCAAAAGGTGATGAAATAAATCTTGAATATTGCATTAAAATGTGCTTCCATATAATAAAACATAAAATTCCATAAACAGATTGTGTTGTAGTTAATTAGTTCTATAGCTACTTAAGTCATATAGTCTAAATCTAATTGTTTTATTTAGAACGTAAGCAAAGTTAAGCGGGTTAGGGAAATAAAACAATTTATATTTTTAAATTCAATCAACAGTCTTATTTGGTTTCATTCAGTACGTACTCGTAGTTAGGTAATAATTTGTACTTACGTAAAAATAGAATAATTCTTGAAAAATAACAACACTTAATAATGAAAATAAATGTAGATATTATGTACCTATTTTTTTGTTACAAATAGATAAGGTAATGGTATTAATTTTAATTAGTTACTATATATCTTTGGTAAGATTACAGACTTTATAAATCAACATGATAAGCAATTTGAATATATTTTATGATTTCAAAAACCAACAGATGCCTAGGTAACAATTTGTACTTATGAATATAAAATGCTCACAAAATAAAATTACTGAAAAAAATGACAAACATAATGATTTTAAACCTACGTCAATAATTAAATTAACAATGTATCTAAGTCGGTACCTATTTAAAAGTAGGTAATTGAAAACAACACTTTTCTCCAAAGACTGCTTCGAACACAGGTGAGATCTTTTGCGTTAATAATAATAATGTAATAGTTTTATTACAACACTTATCTTACTTTTCGTCTTCGCTACTACTTAAAGTGCCGTATACTTTTTCATTTGTAACGACTTGTTTTGGTGGCTCACTATAATTTCTCTCATATGATATGTCGCAATTTTGGTTTATTTCAAGTAGATTCAATATATCCATATTTTTTAGACCATAAAATGGTGAATTCTGTATAGTTAATTTGACATCTGATAGAATACCTTTGAATTTTGTGTTTTTGACTTTGATGATACGTCTTTTATACGTTTGTTAATACTATTTTCTTTATTGCATTTTAAGTCTGATAAAAGTGTGATATTTGACGATTTGACGGAACGCTTAACTTGGTTTTCTTTTTTAATCACTGTTTTTTTAGGCTCTAATACTTCTTCCTCTGAATCTAATTTTCCTGCAGTTATTTGCAAGTCACAATGCTTTCACTTAACAATGGTTTAGCTTCTCGGGAAGTTTTAACGTGGTTCAGGAGGGTCTGATCAAATTTTTTAAGAGCTTCATTAGTGTCCATTGTCTTTTCAGTTATGTAGGTATGGTATATATTATTTTGAGCAGTGTTTTCAGTAATGTTAGCGAATATTTTACTAGGAAGGTCTGAGTCGTGACAAAGAAAGTCAGTATAAGAGTTTGGTGTATCAGGAGCTATGTTGCAGGCGTCGCAGTTTGTCTCTAGATTAAGGTAAGTAGTATTTGGTGTCGTCTCTCTGTTGAACTTTACTTTTTCAATTTGGCTTGAATCATGAAGAAAATCTTTGAAAAAATAATGCCTAGTTGGGCTCAAGCAAAGACACAGTCCTCTTTCACAAAAACAACTTAGCTGCCTACGGAGTATTTCATTTTTTGTTGTTGATATTATTTGATGTATTTGCATTGTGCCTGCAACTGCTTTTAAATTGATTGGTATTAGTGTTTTAATATTTTCGATATCAGAATTAGGTATAAAAAAGGGCTTTGTGGAAGTCATGCACATTTTTAAATTATTAAATGCATCAGTAGCATTTGAAATGTCATGTCCATAACGAACACGCCGATCTAACGCTCTCTTCGTGGCACCACCTATGCCATCTGCCACACCTTTCCCATGGCCACTTTCCGAAAATGACCACGTTGTCATGGACAGTTTGAGTTTTTCGGTAAACAAGTTAAGTAGGAAAAAATTCTTTTTTGTCTGTATTGGCTGCTTGGGCCATCCGAGAAAAAGTGAATTACGGATAAATTTTCGCACATTTGCTCCGCTAACTTGATAATTGGAATAAGGTGTGCCCAAATGGCATGAGGTTCGTGACAGTTGCTATCTGATAAACTTACAAATGATTGACACTGTGTTTGTAAGAAAATCATGCCGGTATGCAGAGTTATCGAATTTTTAGACCCGCCGAGATGAAGCGACTGAATCTCTTGTGCCAACTTGCAGTCGTAGTTTTCCGAAAAGTCAACCAATATTGCACATTCATTGGGCTTTAAATTTTCAATACACTTTCTGTATTGACGTTGCTGCTCCTGGATATTGTAGAAGTGTTTTTTATATAAAGGCAATTGTTTTTGAAACTCATCTATTAGTTCTTGAATTGTGCCTTTTTTTTTCTTTTTTTGTTATATTGGCTATCATATCCTTGTCATTTTTCTTGTACGATTTTTTTGAGCGTTCCCACTGGTACCATTCAACAACAGTATTTTTATCAGCCGTAAAGTTTATGGATTTATACCGGCATAAATCGCACGTGTTGTACATACAACTTTTTGAATTTATGTCACATGACACTGGTTTTAAAAGATCTTTTCCAAATTGATTTTGCAGTACGGAAATAGTGTGCTGTTTAATAGCTGATACCACAAAATCAAAATTAATATGTTTAACACAGAGGCATGTATCACGAGAGGCATTGGTCGGCGACAGGATATAAAAAGGTTTATATTTGCAAAATGTAGAAAAACTGTATATTCCTCCTTCTTCTTTATATATTTGGTAAAAGTTGTTTAAAGTATCAGTAAGATACCTTATTTGCATCTTTTTCTTCTGTTTTTTTCTTGTCTCGCGCTTTCCGGCCGTCGCTCTGCTTATTTCGTCTCTACTGTAAAATGCCTCTAACATTTCTTTTATGTTTTTGCTTAGGAATCTCTTGGTTTGGCTAAATCGTATCCTGGAACATTTTAGACCTAAAGTTTCTGATATAATTTTTGTCACGCCTTTTTTTGATAATGCAATATTGTTGGATTTGCTAATAGAACGCAATACTCTTTTTTGTTCATTCGTTTTACAGTCTTTGTATTTTTGTGTTAAAGCTATTTCCAGAACTTCGTGCCGTGCTTTTAACTTGTCAATTTCAAGATCTTTTTCTCTATTTTCTGTTTCTTGTTTCTTTTTTGTTCGACTTAAAGTTTTACGTAGACGCTGATTGATTTTTTTTGCTTTGCTTTAATGCTTAATTGCTAAATTATAGTTTCTTATTAAGTTTACATATTTCTTTTTGTAGAAGTCGACGGATCTAGAAGCTGTTTTTTGAGGTGTTGCAGCAATTTCTTCTTGTTCACGTTGTTTCTTGGCTTCTCTTTGCCTCTTTTTCTGTTGTCGCCAGATTTTTCTTGTATGAAACAAGAAAAATCTGGCGATCCTTTTCGGTTTCACTTAATTCTCTTATTTTCTTTTGTCCTATCTTCACTCTTGCAATTTGTTTTTTCTTTGTTCCTCATATTTTTCTGCATTTAATTTTAATTTATCCCTATAGCGTTTAGCACGCTCAGCCGCTGTAAGAACCATCACTGGAAATAAAAAAAAATACATCACTGATAATAAAAAAAAATAACAGTAATAATAAGTAATCTGAAACATGAAGCTCCATGGTATAATAAACAACAAGGCGGTAAGCAGAATGTCACACACAAATTGTGTGACTTTAGATTGGAAGAGTCTTAACAGAATATTTTTCCCGCCTTATAGCCGAATGTAACACCAAAGCATTAATTCATCTTAACAGGTTAAGATTAACTGCATTAAAATTTACATGCGTTTTTTTTTCTAGCAAAATTTTGAAAATACAAGTTTTTTAACATACGGCTGAATTGAACCATGTGTAGAACAAAATAGGAACGCCATTTATTAACCTAGATCAAACCACCAAAATCGTTTGAGACGTTTTTGATGTTTATATAATAACACTTATAAGAATTGCTCGTTTAATACAATAGGACAATATTTATATTTTGTTCCTTAAAACAAATGAAAAAAAAATTACAATTAAGTACACACATCACATTTGTCAATACATTTTATTATTTATCAAATTGGGTAAATTACATTATAAACTAAGCCTTACGTGTCCATTTCGTCACGAAAATTGTTCCACTAATATGTCACGTGACTAAATGGACGTGACGAATCGTGTTTTGTCCTACAAATTTGCTTAACAACAACATTTTTGCACTTAAAAGAACATCACATTGCTTTATTGCATATTCAAATATAGTAAGCTTTAATTAATAATACAATATTTATAAAGTAACTTACCAATTTGACATAAAATTCGCAACTAAACTGGATATCTTATTTAGCTTCCTGATGAAACGTGTTTCGTCGTCACAGATTCTACACAACTGACACTAGAATTATGAAATAGAATGGTTGTTTTCGACTGGTAATGTTGCCTGGGTGTAAAAATAAAGATGTTTGGGTAGTTTCTAACTTTGGAAGCAGGTAAAACAGGCAGGTAAGAGCCGTGACTAAAGTGGAATGTCCATGTGTACCTAAATGTTGGTTGATGATATTCCACAAGAATGTGATTCTAAATTAATGTAATTATAATATTAAAATAGACATTACAAGCTTTAAAAATACACCAAAACAAATAGCTAAAATTTAAATCTACAGGGAAAATTTCTTTTCTTAAAATTTACATATTAGGTGTGACATACTAAAATTATCATTTTTTTTTGCACACTTTTATTTAAAATTAATTAAATCATATTGTAATTGCTATTTTATATATTTGTTTTTAAAGTTAATCAATCCATTTTTTATTTAAAATAAAGTCTATAAAATATCGGATTAGTCAATTAGTAGTATTAATTTCGAAAGTGTTGTGACCGTGGTTTTTGCATTGGTGCAAATTTCTACGGAATGATCACCTACGTAGAACTTCGATGTGTGATAAAAAACAATTGACAGATGATTTCCCGCCAATTGTTTTTCTCTTATTACTAAGAAGGTTGCAACGTTTCAAAAATATAACATTCGAAATTCAAATAGTTCCGATTAGCTAGAAGTGTAGTATTAGCTATTAGCTATAGAATAGCTAGAAGTACAAGGAAAAAAAAGAAAAAGTAAAAATGTAGTAAATGGCGCTACACCTGTTCGGAAGATGGGAGAGCCTTTTCGAGAAAAACAGAAATGGAATTAATTAAAATATTATAGGTATTTGTTGGAAAAAATATTTTTTCAGCGGTGTCCGGGAAAAAATCCATATTTTGCCCAAATGTCCGGGATTTTTGCCGTGTTTAACCAGCGTTGGCAATTTATTTGATGGCAGCCCTACGACTGCCAGTGTTAAGGACTTAGGTTCGAATCCCGGACAGGACAGGACCCATCTTAGAGAAAAAAAATGCTAAAAATAAACGCACTATGCCTATGCTCCTCTTCATTTTAAGTCTATACTCGTATATAGATATTAATAGTATTAATGATATCTTTTATATTTTTTTCTAACACCTACCTACTATAAAATATTTTACCAAATCGTAGTGAAGGGGTAGTGGCGCCATCTCAGACCTGCCATCGTTGGCCTACTCTGAAAATCAGCGCTGTCAAACTGGTCTTAAGTGGGGGCAGCTTAAAACTGAGAGAAGGCCAAATTTTCGCGCAGATCCTTGCAACGCATGCACCTTAGGTTTACTGCATTATGTATAATTTTAAATTTCATGTTGGTCTATTTTATTTGTTTTTTTTATCACTATATAAAAACCTTTTGTTTATTTAATTTCATTTTTCCTCTTCTGCCTTAATATTGTTGGCTTGGACTTAATTGGGTTGGCGACCCGCATGAGCAGCCTCCATGGTGACTCATGTATACTGACGATATCGCACTGGCAGACGCGGACAGGGATTGCGATGTCAAGTCACGCATTGCTGCCGCGTGGGCCAAGTGGCGGGAGTTGGCTGGTGTCATTTGTGGCCCAAAAATACCGATCCGGTTAGTGACAGGTCTATAAAACCAATATTAGACCTGACCTTATACATGGCAGTGAGACGTGGCCAATATTGGAGGGACACAAGCAGGAGCTGCGTGTCACGGATATGAATATGATGCGGTGGATGTGTGGAGTCACGCGGATAGACCGTGTGAGGAACTCTCGAATCTGCGGCAGCCTCCTCGTCCGTGATATTGCATATAAATTGCAAAAGTGTTACCTTCGCTGGTATGGTCATGTCCTGCGGCTATCTCCGGGCTACATGGGAAACAAATGTCTGGTCATGTAAGTATGGTAAGAGAGGAAGACCCTAGAAAATGTGGCCAATGGTGTTGGTTTCGACAGTGTCCACATTTTCTTCATTGCAGATTTCTAAATCGCAGTTTACGGCCGACCTGCGTACCAATGTCTCCCGGTGCTTAAATGTGGTGCTTCACTCCAAAAAGCATTTTGAACACGAGCGGAGAGAGACTTGCTGATAGAGAGAGAACTTTTAAAATTGTGAAAAATTATCGCTCTGAAATCTTTTCGTGTTAATTTCACTTTTATTTCAGAAAAAAACCTAAAATGTGTAATTAAAACAACGGACACGTAATATCAAGCCAATTCGTTTTTTTATTCATAGATTGCTATCTTACTTTTAAGCTTAATTCGGGTTAATGGCGTTGTTTAAAAAACTGTCGCTTAATATTTTGTTATTTATTTAACTTTATAACAGTAACAAAATGTCAACTTCGTGAATTAACAAAACGTCGCAATAATACGAGTAATAATATGTGTTAATGTATAACTATGTATATAAATAGATTTATCTTATATAATTAATATACAGAGTATAAATAAATGCATTCTTGTATTGCTATTGCCCTTAGATAAGGAAGTACAAAAATGGCAAGTTAATGAAGTGTTAGTAATTGTTTTAGACCTCCTGCCAGATGGACCAACAACCTAGAAACGGTCGCAGGGAAGTAAATAAATATAAATATAAATATTGTGGGACACTTTTCACACAGCGCCATCTAGCCCAAAGTAAGCTAATATTAGCTTGTGTTATGGGATCTAGATAACTGATAAACATACTTATATATTTCTAAATACATACATATTATAGATAAATAACACCCAGACACAGAATAAACCATCGTGCTCATCACACAAAGTTTTATCCTGGGTGGGAATCGAACCCACGACCTCTTGCGTAGCAGTCGGATGCACTCCCACCGCGCCACAGAGGCAGTCTGTGTGTAGTGAAAGTGGATGTGAAAGGCGGAGGAGCATCCAGCAGTGGACTTCCAATGGCTGATTTAATTGATTGACTGAATACTCTTAAAACGATATTTACATCTACCGAGGGGGCCGAGTCTATTTCAATTGAGTCAGAAAATAATCAAAATCGTCGTTCAATAGAATGCCGACGGTGTTTTTTCGTAGACTATTACAAGCTTTGATCAAATAAATTGCGACAATCGGGCTCGTAATATATTTGAGTTCTTTACGTCATTCCTCATAGTTCTGGTTTGCTCATGCACGTCTGATGGGGAAAAAACTAAAAGAAAATGAGCCACTTTTAAAAGTCACACAGCGATCCATTCTTCAATAAATAATTAAATCTATCTACAATGAACTATTTTACAGTTTCTTCCCCACTGAAAAATTCGATACCTAGATATCAGCACCTATTACACGCTTTATATTAGCTTCACCTGTAGGTATGTATGTTTGTATCGAGTTCTTTGAGCGCAATTTTGACCCACTTTAAACGGCCAAATTGCGTTCAAACTTTGTACTTTTTACGTTATTTTTCTCGAGTACCTATTTATAGATTTTCTAGTTTGACATTCTATAACGAGTATACAAATTAATATTAATGGGTATATGTTAAGTTCCTTTTTTCTTATAAAATTTATAGTAAAAACAAACAAAAACATATTGGTAGGCGGGACTTGAACCGCTGACCTTTACGCCTCACAAGGACAAAGCTATCACCAACTTTACCAAGATTTATTGGAAGCTTTGACTTTTAAACCATCAGCTTACCATCACATCACATCAACTTTACCAAGTAAAATGACCAAAAATAAAAAATCATCTATAGTTTGAACGGAGTGTTCGTCTCAATTGGGCGCGTTCCACTTATCGCCCGGAGCGCCCACGACCGCGACCTTTGAAATTGCCGTTACACTAACGTATACGTCGCGGGCGTTGTGGTCGAAATTCTTAAGTGGAACGCACTATCTACTAACTAATCTTGAGCGCTGTAAGACCACTTGGACCCATCTATATTTTGTGGGCGTCATGCGGTCGCGAACAGTGACGTCATACGATCGCTCGCAACGACCGCGAGTCTTAGGTGAAACGATACTTTGGATGTTACGGTCGCTACGGGCGTTTAGTGGAACGTAGCCAATGTCACATGTTTATATATGATAAATGTCACATGTAAGTTTATATTGACATTTGACGTGATTGTTTTGCTGAACAGCGCAATAGATGGCTCTGACCTTACTCTGAAAGATGGTCTTATAATAAATAAAAGTAGGTTATTGAGGCAAATGAATTCTAATTATTTCCGTACGGTTCGGTAACTCAAGTGGTCAGATCATTGCCTTTGTAAGGCAAAGGTGACTGGTTCAAATCCTGCTAAACAAGATGTCAATTTTTACAAAAAAATATAGTTAAAACTGGGTAACATCTTAATACTTAAGCTTTATAGCTATTTGGTACAGGACATATTAAATCACATTTTGTAATAATGACACATATTTACTAACACATTATTTTCATTGTATATATTTATACTTTCTATAAGTTTCCTGGGTATAATAAATATCTAAAAACTATAAATATAGTCAGTTACAAATGCTGTCTAATTAATATATTTCTGTTTATTCATTTATTTTAATAATAACAATAAAAAAATATTTGTTGCTCCATTTTAACTTTCCATGTTATTTATGGCGTCTAATGATTAAGGGGTAAAATTATAGTCAAAAAGGTTTGCTTAAATTCGAGCTCAATTATAGTGTTATACACATAATATAGATGATGCCTTAACTTATCTTAAAAACTGTCAATAAGAATCATAATAGAAAACAACACAGATTAATACATATTCTAAAGTTATTTGTATACTGGTAATATTCAAAATATTCTGATTAGATTAATGTCTCCTTTACGAGTAAGCGAAGAGGAATCTCGTAAACCGTTCCAGTGTATTATATCGCTACTTTGCATGCTACGCCTCTGTATAAACATTACGGAACAATGGGGCGGTCTTTACGTATGCGATGACGAGATCTGAGGGTCGAGTCTACTATTGACAAGCCGTAGAATAGAACCAGAATCGCTGTTTTTAGCTGTCAAAATGTTAGTAGACTATCAAAAATGCAACTGGCGCGGTACGTGTTAGTAGAATTCTATCGGCCGACCGATAGAAGTCTATTGGAGTACGACTGTAATAGTAGACTACGAAAAACTGTAAGAATTGTAGCAGTGGCTTTCTATTGAGCGACGATTTCGATTCTATTGTAACGCGATTGAAATAGTAGACCTGGCCCACCCGGAGTCGCGTCGCTCTTATTAACGCTCCGCCTATCCATAAATGAGCCTTTAGCATATTATTTTGATATGTTATATGAACAAATGCAACTTACTCAATTAGAACCATATTTGGTATATATTTGTACAATGATATATATTTATTTGTTGGTTTCTCTGCTTTCTTAATTATTTGAACTTATTTTCTAAGAAATGAAACACGTAGTCATACACGACTAACATGATAGCGCCGCCGGGGCCTAGTCGTAATACCTTTGGTAGCAAGCCTTTGTATAACGCGCGGAATCTGGAAATATAAAGATAAATTGAAATGAGATGAATATCTCGCTGAGATATTTCGGGACCAAGTTTTCCCTTTAAGCTGCAGTACGCCTCTTAATAGGCGAACGGAGATGAAGGTCTGATGAGGTTGCTAGGTCCACCCGTTCTTGAGAAAACCAATGGTGGCACACGGACAGACAGACGGACAAAAAAGTTATCTTATAAGGGTTCCTTTTGTGAAGTGAAACTTTTTTATCGACGTATGAGATAAATTTTATAGCTGTAAAAAAATCGTCATGTTTTTCAGTTACGCGCCATGTTGTTTTTTTTTAAGTGAAAGGGTTTTATCGACGTATGTTGAAGTGAAACTTACGACGTAGGTATGGTATTTCTTAAGCTTTATCTACCCAATTTTCGTGAAGTTGTAAATAGTAGAAAAATGATATGTCGTAAAGAAGTTTCACTTCTTACCTGTGTACTCTGGTACTCACACAGATTTTTTTTACCTTATGTGATACGGTACCCTAAAAAATATAGATATAGATGATTTCTAAGTAACTAATAACACCTACGTTCTCATGTGTCTAATGAGGAGGTGGGATGATGAATAAAGTACATTTTTTATATAGTGGAAATAGACTATTCACCAGGGCCTAATGGAGTTGTTCATTAGCTCGATAGATGGCTCTGGTCATACTCTTAAAATGACGATTCAAATATGGTGGAGTATTTCAACTTGATTCGATACGGTTCGGGTAGTTCAGGTGGCTAGAACATTGCCCTGGTTAGGAAAGGGTCACGGGTTCAATCCCCGTCCCAAATCGAATTGTCTTTTTCCACTTTATTAAAAAATTATGAGAAATTTAGCAAAATAATTGCATTAAAAATTTATCTCTGAGGAATAAAGTACTTAAATATTTTGTAACAATTTTTTTAGAGCAACAAATCATCTTTCAACATCAATATGGGCGGATGTTTGTTATCCTTTCACACTAAAATAACGTAATGGAGTTGGATGAAACACCTTGAAGATGTGTAAAGAAGGTTCGAAATATGTGTGCACTCACTTGCTCATCTGCTCATTTGCTTGAGTAGGCTCAAAATATATACATACAGCATTGCGTTACGTGACGATTTCTAGTAATCGCACTACCTGTACCGCGTTAAGGAACTTCTTTTTTTTAATAAATATCGTTGGGACAACTCACACAACGCCATCTGATTCCAAACTAAGCAGAGCTTGTACTGTGGTAACCAGATAACTGATAAACATACTTATATATTTTAAAATACATACATATTATAGATAAATAACACCCAGACACAGAAAAAACCATCGTGCTCATCACACAAAGTTTTATCCTGAGTGGGAATTGAACCCACGACCTCTTGCGTAGCAGTCGGGTACACTCCCACCGCGCCACAGAGGCAGTCAATTACAGAGGTCGTTATAGAAGTGTAGACATCTAGATCAAATTAAACTCACCCTTCTTCTTTATACACCAGCACAATAGCTCCAGTAGTTGAACTGTACTTTACAACGCCAGGAGTTGGCTGTGGGCCTTGGATACGGCTTTTCGCGACATCGAACGGTATATTGACGCACGAGCCCAGCACTCCAGATGTAAAGCCAATGAGCACCTTACGTCCGAACTCGAAGAAGGGGTCCTGAAATTATAAAAAGGTTTCTAACATTAGGATTCCTTCTACAGTTGGTTCTTAAGTCTTGAGCAGGGGTAGCTATAAGCTGGGGGCCAAGTCCACTATTTTAATCGCGTAAGAATAGAATCGAAATCGCCACTCAATAGAAAGCCACTGGTACAATTTTGACAGTTTTTCGTAATCTACTATTATAATCTTACTCCAATAGACTTCTATCGGTCGGCCGATAGAATTCTACTAACACGTACCGCGCCAGTGGCCGCTAATCAGTTGAATTTATGATAGTCTACTAACACTTTGACTGATAAAAACAGCGATTCTGGTTCTATTCTACGGCTTGTCAATAGTAGTGTCGGCCCCCAGGTCAATCGCGGCTCCAACCAGATCGCTGCTAAATAGAGCAAAAATATAAATTGATCTGAATTCCGTTTGCCAGTGCGTGATATACGAGGTGCGGCTGACAAGTTTGCGGCCTAGGGTACCTAATAAAAGAAAAGTTTGGATTTTAAATTTTTATTTTTCAATATAATCACCCTCTCTTTACTAATCTGTAACTCTACAGCTATCTGCCACAATTTTATTCTTCGGTCGGCCAATACTAATTTTTAAATTTTTGAATATTTTCTTAGGTCACTACTGTCACAGGGCGGCCCGGGCGGGGGTCGTCTTGACAGCTCTCTCTTCCTTGTTTAAAAATTCGAGCCCATTATTTTACCATTGTATATGATAGCCCGGAATTCTGAAGAACCAATGACATTTTTTCAAAAATGTCTTTCGGCGAGTTTCCTTTTTTTACAAGGAATTTAATCACTGCGCGGTGCTCAAAATTGCGAGAATTTTCAGTTTTGGTCGACATGGTATTGTTGGTTGTTCCAGGTTTGAAGTGTTAAGGAACCAAATTGAACAATTGGGTGTTATTTATACTATCAATTAGTGCCGCAAGTTGTGCTATCAGTAACGAGATGATACCTTTTCGTTAAGTACCTTAGGTCGCGAACTTATCAGCCGTCCCTCGTATATTACTTTGAACTTCCGTGGAAATCCATTTGCTCCCGTCGTTTATTATTTTCACCAATCATGTGTGAAAATTTGTCCGATTTGTTGGCATTTGATTTACTTACTGCTGTGTTCCGCTCTCCTGGGTAGCGTGATAGTATTGAGCCTTACTTGAACTTGTAGATCGCATAGGACTTCATCAGTAAAATTTTACTGTTGGGTCTAATAAAGTTGACCACCTCTGGTTAAAAGGATTCAGGTATTTTGATGACAAAGAACGATTTAAGTGCATAGAGAGCGCCGTGTTCTTGTTAGGCTCACATAAAGTAGATAGATTTTTCCGTTGGTTTGGACACGTCCAACAAATGAGTGAAGAACGATTGACAAAGAAGATATATTGCGCGAATGTAGAGGGTAGGAGTCAGGGTACGCCGAGACTTACATATGAAGATCACGTGAGCAGATTATTGCTCAAAAACGTAAAAGTCAAAAGTACTCGGATACCCAGAAGATAGTTAGTTTTAGTTAGTTAGTTTATATAAAAATGCTCGTTTTATTCATGATCAACTGATACTATTAATCATGATACGAGTAACAGCGCCTGGTGTTGTGATATGAAAACCTCCCCGGGCATGGCCTCGATCAATCAAATCAGTCTATGGCAGTCCACTGCTGGATGTACGCTTCTCCCAATATTTATGTGATGGCCTTACAGTTGATTAATTTGGAGAGGATAATATTTAGAAACATAAGGCGCTGTAAGTGATTTCCTTAGAAATTATACACGTTTTGATGAGAACTTATCGCATAGTTCTGTACATTCCTAATCGATACGTATGCCGCGCTCGTTACTTATTGTAATAATTTGCCAGTTTCTTCCAAACACTACCAGGATATAAAGCCAGTCCACTTATATTTGGTTTTGACTGCCGTCTGACCTCCCAACTCCTTAAGGCTTGGGGGCCGAGTCTACTATTGACAAGCCGTAGAATAGAACCAGAATCGCTGTTTTTAGCTGTCAAAATGTTAGTAGACTATAAATGCAACCGACTAGTGGCCACTGGCGCGGTACGTGTTAGAAGAACTCATCGGCCGACCGATAGAAGTCTATTGGAGTACGTAGGTAGACTACGAACAAAAGTCAAAATTGTACCGGTGGCTTTCTATTGAGCGACGATAACGATTCTTTTCTGACGCAAAATTGAAATAGTAGACTTACCCCCTGAGTCGTTGCTTCATCCGTTAGTCAGCATATGCTTCGCTAGCATGTGAGGTCGCTTGGGCCCCGGAGATCTTGGTGGGACCCCTTACACACTCATAGTTCTGGATCCCGTAGCAATATCAGCTGTTGCACACTGCGATGTATTTACAACGTCACACACACTACACAATAAACTTACCTCATATTCCGGAACAATCCCTTTGACGCTGTGATAGAATCCAAAATAGACCATATTAAAGACACCATTCCTCGCTATCGTGGCTGTTAACCCTTTATTAAGTCCTTTAGATCCTAGGCCGTGTTCTCTCACAATTTGCCTAGTTACCGACCATGTGCTTGGCAACTGTTTCGCCAGAGCCTTGTTCGACTGTAAGGTCACTTTGACAACTTCAAAAGGGTTGACGAGAATAGCTTCTGTGATGCCTGCTCCAAGACCGGCCAAAGAGAACGTCTGGAACAAAGTAGGTCTTTGTTATCTATGCATCTGAAATCATGGACAAAGAAAGGAACAGTGTAATTAGAGATCATTGTGGTATGGTAGACGATGTAATGACTAAGATAGAAAAAGGTATGCTTAGATGGATCGGACACGTGGAGAGTAGACTAACGAAACAAATTTATCGGAAAAGAGTGAATGGAAAGACATACATGTGTCAATGAAATAGAAGGCATTTTGGAAAAAAGTCAGGTCAAGAGTACCCTTAACCGGCGTGCATGGGCGTACCCAGGATCTGGGCAAGGGGGGGCAAGGCAACTCAGATTTTTTACAAGCTTAAATTTACCTGTTTTTAATCCCCCCTAGGTGGAAAGAACAGGGATGTTTTAAGTTTGACGACGTCGATTTCGGTGAGTGAGTGTAGATGTCATTGTTTTGTAATTACAAATTAACATATTTTCAATACATAAAAAAAGTCTTTATTTTGCATAGACCATTTTAAGGGCGCTTACAAAATGTCATACACTAGAAAGATAAATGAAATATTTTTACAATTTAATATTATTTCATTTTGCCAGCAGATAATTTCCAGGCATCCTAGTAGTAATGACCTTTTTCACAAAGTTTTTTTTTTCATTAACAAAAGACAGAAGGTCGAGATCTTTGCGTCTTATTCCATAGTGATGTAATTTTCTGCACAGCGTTTGATGCTGAAGGCAATCAAAAGCCTTGGATAGATGGCAGAATACACCTAATGCATCTTGCTTGTCTTTAGATTTTGATAATATCAAATACGATACCCACATAAAAATGTCAATTTTTAAAAAGTTTCTCTGTCTGTATGTTCCCGCTAATCTCTGACACAGCTGTCCCGATTTTAACGGGGACTTTCACTGACACTCTTATAATATCTATAAGAAATAACTTAGGCTACATTTTATCCTTTAGTTTAAACCGCTGTGCGTCCATTAAAACAGTTATTTTAATATAATTTCTTAAATTACTATGTTTAGTACGCTGGATGACCCACTGTTTTTACAGAAACAGGTCCAAGACGGCGGCTTGACCTTAAAATTTCACGCTCGCCTCACGCCCCAAAAAGCGGGATCCAAACTAAACTCCAAAGAAGCTGGATAACGTCCCAAACCATTAGGAGAGGCCGCGGTGGTAGCCAAATTCTTCCGTGAACCCAGGGAGGATTTGCGAGGAGTTAAGGGGCACCCGGTGTTAAACTGATTTTTTTTGACAAAAAATAAAAAACAAAAAAAAAGTAGAGATCGTGTGGATTTTAGTCGTTTAAAGTCCGCCTTAACGCTGCTAACAAAGGGTTAGAAGGGGCATGCCTAACGATTTTTAAAAGATGTATTGGGTATTGCAAATGGCAAAAAGTTACATTTCTACTATTATCGACAAAAGTAGGAGACGAATCCAAAGCCAGGGGGGGCAGCTGTATTGGGTACGCCCATGGGCGTGTGTGTATGAAAACACTTGAAAGTGGAAGAAGCTAAAGTTGTATTCCAGGATGGTAGCAAGTGGAAAGCCATACTCTCTGCCTACCCCGATATGAGACAGGCGTAATGTACAATGTACATACATACACATGTATATATGTATGTATGTACATTGTACATCTGTTAAGATCTGGGTTGTTGTAAAAGGAGAGGTTCAGAAATGAGATAAGTAAACTGGTAAGATTTTTTTTTAAAACTATCTCGCTGTATACTATAAGTGTATTATGTTAATTTTTGTTGCCTGTCGTTTCCACCAGGTTGCACCGGCCGTGGCCGTGGTCAGGCAATGAGTCAGCCTGTGACCACGGCCGGTACAATCTTGTCAAAACGTAAGGCAACAAAGGGTATGAAAAATAACCGCGATTAGTCCCGGTAATAATTAATACACTTAAAGTCATCATCATCATCCGAGCGTCTGTCCCAGTTGCGTCTCGCGACGCCCGGGGTCCGCTTTCCTACATTTTCTCCTCCACTTCGCACGGTCGTCGGCATCCCCTGTGGTGAGACCATAATTAATACACTTAAAGTAAATATTTATAAATATTTTACTTCGTTTTTATTGTATTACTGGATTTTTTTTATTACTAGGCGAATGTCGAAGCCGAATGTTTTTGACGAATTTGAAATTCGGTCAGGTTTACCTATTGTGGTATTTTTCCCTATATTATTACGTTTGAATGACGCACACCACGGTATAATATCAAGCGTGCTGGCTTGTTGCAGTCATAGTCATTAGGTAAATTAATAAATATTGTTTAAAGAAAGTTTAGTCCGAGATTACCATTAGTCCAAGACTACCATTAGTCCGAGACTACCAGGACTTTAATTGGTCGTGCTAATTAGTGTCTTGCACATAAGACCTTTTAGCCTTTTTGTGGCCACCTCACTAAAAAGGCAACGGGTTTAAAATTTCTTCCAAATTTAAATAAATAAATAAATATCCATCACGCCTTATCCCCGAAGGGTTGGCAGAGGCATATTATATGCCCACTTTTCACCGTGTGGATTCCTGTCCCACGTAATAAGTGGTGAGCCCATTGCCGTGTTGAAATAGACAGACGCAGGTTGTGGCTACCTGCTGTTGAAATTTTTAAGCCGCCCATAGGGCCTTCTACCAGGCTTAACGACTGCCATTTTACTGGCAACCGGGACCAACGGCTTAACGTGCTAACGAAGCACGGAAACAAAAGTGGTCACCCATCCGAGTACCAGCCATAGTGAAAGTTGCTTAACTCAGTGATCGTTTACAGAACACTGAGACCGCGGGGCTACGAGCGCTAAATTTAACAAAACATCTAAAATAGACACATTTTATTAAATATTATATAATTAAATTTCTTCGGCCCTTTAGACCCACCCCGGTTCCGTGCTTCGGAAGGCACTTTAAACTGTTGGTCCCGGTTGCCAATAAAATGGCAGTCGTTAAGCCAAGTTGAAGGCCTCGTAGGAGGCTTAAAAAAAATTCAACAGCTGGTCACCACAGCCTGCGCCTGTCCATTTCAACACGGCAATGGGCTCACCACCTGGAATGGATGGAAATGAAATGAAATGAAATATCTTTATTCATGTAGGTCACAAAGTAACACTTATGAACGTCAAGAAAACTAAAAAGAGGAAAGCTAAAGAAAAGATGGATGGATTGTACCTATAAGGAGTGATATGAATATGAAAGAAGCGAAGGTTCAGATGACGAATAACAGGGATGAATGGAAGTCCTTTAAACGATTAAATTTTTTAAATTGTATTTTATTTTATATATTTTTACCGACGTTTATTTGTTTTTTGCAATCTTCATTTGTTTTCAAAGACGAAGAATTCAATTTAACTACGATTAAGAATGGGTCTAAAGCAATAACATGACTAACAAATTACCATAATTAGATAACCAATACAATGACACAGGTTTCGATAAAAACAATGTCTTTAATTTGTTTTATTACAGAAGAAAAAAAACACGTCAAGCACGAGTCTATCTCGTGCGCGTACTTTTCCGTAAAAAATTAGTACTTACCTTATTAGAGGTAGGTGCCAATTACACATATTTTGTCCTCTAATTAAAAGGTCTGGAGCGGGTAGTGCCTACGGGCTGGGGGCCGAATCTTCTATTGACAAGCCGTAGTATAAATAACTAACTAACTAACTAACTATCTTCACGCTGTATCCCTGACGGGGTAGTCAGATAGGACAGATCGCCAGGCTTCGCGATCCATACATACTTCTTTCGCTTCTTCGAGATTCATCAATCGCTTCATACACGCACGTCTGGGTATCCGAGTGCTTTTGACCTTTCTGTTTTTGAGCAATCTGCTCACGTGGTCTTCATATGTAAGTCTCGGCCTACCCTGACTCCTTCTACCCTCTACTATATATATTATTATTATATTATATAATATATATTCTTTGTTAATCGTTCCTCACTCATTCGTTGGACGTGTCCGAACCAACGGAGCACGCCCTTTTCCAGCTTAACGCTGACACTTTCATTCAAACCTGCCATATTGCGTATCACTTCGTTACGTATTCGGTCGGCCAAGGTAACGCCGCACAATTTTCGAAGTGATCGCATCTCCACAGCATTCAATTTACTTTCATGCATCTGCTGACATACCCAGGTTTCACTACCGTAAAGCAAAGTTGGCACTAGCACTGCGTTATGAATCGCCATGCGCGCTAAATAAATATTGTGGGACACTTTTCACACAGCGCCATCTAGCCCAAAGTAAGCTAATATTAGCTTGTGTTATGGGATCTAGATAACTGATAAACATACTTATATATTTCTAAATACATACATATTATTTGCGTGAAACATGGTGTTTTATAAAGTTTTCATGAATTAATGCTCAGCATGTTCCGCAGATTCATCTGCATGCAAAATTAATAAGTTGATTTAATTTCTTCTTTCTTGACTATGTCATAGTTATATAGAGCTTAATAATTAAACAATAAAAAGTCATAGCTATAGGTAGATAGTTTGTGACATATTATAGATAAATAACACCCAGACACAGAATAAACCAGTATGTTAGTAGACTATCAAAAATGCGGCCACTGGTGCGGTACGTGTTAGTAGAATTCTATCGGCCGACCGATAGAAGTCTATTAGAGTGCGATGGTAATAGTAGACTACGAAAAACTGTTAAAATTGTACCGGTGGCTTTCTATTAAGCGACGATTTCGATTCTATTTCGACACGATTGAATGCCCCCAGTTCTAATAATTGATGCCATCGGCTTGACGACTGTCATCTTACTCGCAGCCGGGACCAACAGCTTAACATGCCTTCCGAAGCAAGGAAACGCTCAAAAATGTCAATGCCACTAACAATTAGGTACCCATCTCAAGAATAACCGTAGTGTAAGATATTTACGTAGTGATCGTTTACAGAATCCTAAGCCACTGTGGCTTCAATTTAAAAATAATAATTCACTTGAATTTAAAAGCTAGATACGTATATTCTGAATGTAGCGCTCGTTCCACGATGTGATACAAACTGGTTTCAAGTTTTTATCGCCGTTGATTATTCGTAGAAACAGTTTCCTAATCTTTGTTGAAATGTAGAAATACATAGTATTTATAGCGGTCTCTGAAATATTATAGTAACGCGAGCCAAAGATACGCGAAAACGTAACAATTTTAGATATTGCAAGATCTCAAATCGCTACGTTTTCGCAAATGTTTGGCCCCTTGCCATCTTCATCTACACTAGTTTCTAAGCAAAGTTCAATGTATTTAACCAAAGTTTAGGTGCACATCGGGTTTGATATATTCTTGTTGAACGTGAGGTAATGTCAGGGTGAGCCCACCTATTGTAATGTATTGTATGGCGGGCTGTTTTCCGCAACTCCACGTCAAGGCGCGGTTTTTGCGTAATTTCACTCGACCCACCTCAACTCGTCGAAGAACGCCAGTAAGCTATTCACGCTGCTGATGATTTCACGGAGCGTACTTTGATTCCCTAAGTACTTAGCCCTGTATATGGCGGTTGCAGGACAGTATAGGAGTACATGCTTCACTGTTTCTTTCTCTCTCATGCAAGCTCTACAGAGAGGGCTGTCTGTGATTCCTAAGACGAAAAGGTGTTTGTTGAAAGAGCCACGACCTTCTATGACAGCTGTAGCTGTGCATAGTTGTCGCTTGGTCAGTTGTCGGAGACACCTAGTGAGTCTGTTATCGAGTAGAGGGAGTGCTTCCCTGGCCTGCCTGCACTCTACTAGGTTTGTCCAGTGTCTGCTGTGTTGGTCCCTCATTTATTTGTTTAGGTATGCGAAGGGGATTGGTATTATGGGCTCAGGTCCCATTACTAACATATCTGATCCTCTTCTAGCAAGCTCATCCGCTGCATTGCCTCGTGAGCCGCTGTGGCCCTTAATCCATTGCAAGGTTATATTGTTGGTGTAGCCTATTTGGTTTAATTTATAGGTGTACAATGTCAATACTCAAGAAATGATTAAGGCTAGATTTCGCCTTATAATACTACTCTCAAGTGTTTCTTGAGTATTGAGAAATGTTCTGTAATACGGCCATAATATTATGAAATTTGATTGACACAATATGTAACATCACTCTTAATCTGGCAAACAAAACAGTATATTTGTGATAGATAACAGGTCTTATCAGTGCCTAGAGAGTACCGGTTAGACTGTGATACTTACAAAGATACTGGTAGGTATCATAACTTAAGATAACAAATCGACAGAAATATATTTTTTAAATTTGAATTCTGATTCCAATTATTTTTTCAGATCCTACTTTACTTTGAAAACTAATTATCTAATTATTATTAAGTAGCTCATTTATTTTAAATAATGATTGTCTGATAAATGTTAAAAAAAATTTTAAAGACCATATAGAGAAAGTAGACAAGGGTGTGAAGTCAAGTGATTAGCAATAGTGATTGTTTCAGTTAAAAACAACCAGATAATTTGGAGAGGCAAGAAAAATATTTGAATATTCTCACTAAAGGTGTAGGCGTACTGGAGCCAAACATAAATATCTTCTTATACTGCTCAAATGTAGCGAATTTCACTGCTCGTTTAGGAGTTTCAGCTAGAATAGGAGGAAGTATACCCTTCCAAAATGATGTGAAGCCTTCATACTTGTGCATTTTCTTCATACAGTCGACTATTCCAGTATAGTAATGAGGATCTGCGCTAACTAGGGTTTGTCTAGTAGCCTGCAGTTGTAGCCTTGTCTTTACAAGATCGAGAGGGTGCATTATGCAGACTTCCACAAAACCTGCGCTACCACCAGCACCTATATGCATGGCAGCTTGCTTCAATAGTCTCTCCACGTCACTCATTTTATTAATAATACACTGTTAAGGTATTACAACAATAGCACACACGCCACTTTATCGGTCGGCATAAATATGTAATAAACAGTGTGCGTAGGCGCGGGCGGAATACAATTTGAATCTGACCGCCACTCTTTATCTCTCAATAATAACTCTAATCCGACGTAACTTTTAAGATAAGGAAATGAAATGTCGAATAATCGGCGTCTCATTATATTAAAAATAAACACACTTTTGACAGCAACATGACAAATTTGACAGTGACAGCGATCACAAAAACTAAGCTATTTTTTTTTATAATGTCTATGTCATGGCTACTTCGGCCTTAGTGCCATACTAAGCTAATAGGGTACATTGAGGGGGGGTTTTGGCGGGAGACAGCGAATGACGCGGTCGCCACTCCGTTATTAATTTTTAAAACTAGTGAATTTTCGGGTGTTTATGTGTAAAAATGATGTTGTTTTAAACATAAAAGCTTCAACAACGTGCACAAGTGTTGTGAAATTGGATAACTTAGTGGAGCGCGGTATTTTTTGTTACCTTAAAAAAATCCACATTTATTCTACTGCAGTAAAATTTACCATCATTTTACTGCAGTAGAAATTAGAACTTTGAACAAACCTATACATGTATACGCAGCTATCAATAAGAATAATTTACTACTTTTGAATGAAGAATATTCATTATCTACTTGAAAATAATCACTATACGAAAAATTTAATATATTATGCGTCGTGGCTAAGTCCAAGCCAGACATCGCCAAAACAACACAAAAATAAAAAGGGTACATTGAGCATTGAGGAGGCAATAAATATGGAGTGACCATGTCATTCTTAACTATCGGATACGGATATACAAATATGACCATGAATAGAATAATTATTTACTACATAAACACATACATTTAACACAACAACAAATTATTAAATAACCTTAAAAATATGATAACCTAAAATACATTAATATAAGGAGTACCTTTAGGCAAGGTTCCGAAGATACTGGCAGCGTTCCCCCTTTGAATAGCTAGACTAATTCTTTGTCCGAGGTAGCTGCCAGCTCTAATCTAATCTATAATATGATCAAAATCGACATTGTATTTATAAACTTATAGCCATCTTGTTCAACTTGTAATACCCCTTGTAAAAAGAGATCACAATATATTTATTCGACTTAGTTTTTCCAACATAAAAACGTGACGTCATAGGAATGCATTATCGTGGCCGGTCGCCATTTTATGTTCTCACCGTAAACTGTCAAAGTGAGCCTTTAGAGCTACCCTTTAAATCATTTTTCATACTGGCTTTTTAAAATCTCTTATAATATCTATTCTTATTTGCTCTCTTCATTTAGAAGAATCATGTTTTAATCGTACTCTAAATATTATGACATTAGGAGAAGATACCGTACCATCGCGAATATTTTATTTAATAGCTGCAAATTTCGCTCTTAATTAATATTAAGTTTCATGTAAATAAATCTAACTCACAGTTATATAAGAGTACATAGTTCTAGTATAGACTGGAAAGCACAAGTAGATAGAGTTTGTGACAGGGTCAATAGATTTGTCTACGTGTTGGCGAAACTTAGAAAGACTTCAAATCCCAGGACGGTTTTAATGGCATATCATGGGTATATTGCGTCTGTATTGAACTATGGTTTGATGCTTTGGGGCAACTCTACTCATGTAACTAGTGCTTTCATTGCACAAAAAAGGGCAGTCCGAGCCATATGTGGCGCAGCGCCATGGCACTCATGTAGACCTTTGTTTAAGAAGTTTGGGCTCTTGACCCTCCCCAGTATGTATATATACCAAGTTGCAATCTTTGTAAGAGAACACCCTACATTATTTGCTAGAGCTAAAGAGGTGTTTCCTAGACGTACCAGTGACCCTAATAGGATAGTTCTAGAGAAGGTGCCTAGAACAAGCCTTTATCAGAAAAATTGCTTCGCTAAGTGTGGTTATATTTATAACGCTATACCAAATCAAATTAAAGAACACCCAACCACACTATTTAGAAGCAAGTTAAAAAAATGGCTTCTTATGAAAAGTTTTTAATCGATACATGAATTTCAAAACTCTAAATACAACAAATTTGAACAAATGTTAATAATTTAAAGTTATATTGTGTAATTTTGTATATTATTTTTGTTTGGACATGCTATTTTATTGTTGTCATGACTATACTTGTATGATATAGAAAAAAATTACCTAATTTTAATGAAATGTAATTGAATGTGTATCAATAACTTGACATCACCTCCATTTGTAATACTTTTATTAATCGTGACATTGTAAATATAGTTTTATAATTGAACTAGCTGCCCCGCCCGGCTTCGCCCGTGACATACTTCGAACCCCGTGGCACCATTTAATCCCGTCGTAATTCGCCCTCGTAGAGAAGTTTTCCCGTTCCCGTTTCCCACAGGAACATGTTTCCGGGATAAAAAGTAGCCTATGTCCGTCTCCTAGCTCTAAGCTACCTGCCCATCAATTTTCAGCTTAATCGGTTCAGCCGTTGTTGAGTTATAAATAGTGTATCTAACACGACTTTCTTTTATATATATAGATATTTGAGCAGTTCCAACATGACTACAATGGAGAACACAAAAGGGTCAAAATATTACTATCAAATACATCTACAATTGGAGCGAAGCTCATGTACATTACATTAGCTTTCATTTCACTCCAATACATCTAGTATTTCCGAAGTTATAACGACGAGAAATTATAGATCTTTTTTGAATTTCCGAGATTAGGCGCGCTCATTATGACGTTACAACGTAGCACAGACAGCGACAAGGCGCGGCGCGGCGTTCGGGTGCGAACGAGAGCGAGAGCTGTTAATTGAGCTGTGTTGTGACGTATGCGATAACCCGCGTTATATGCACTTTGATCGTAAATATTACAGCCATTTTTTGAAATATAAAAATAGTAAAAACACCGTTTATCTCGTATTTTTTTGTACATTCATTTGGCATTTAAAGTAAAAAACGTTTGTCAGACCCATTTGCATGCCATAATGTATATGGTGATTGGTGTGGCTCTAAACTATGTACTACATATATCTATAATTACCTCGCATTGCCACATACCACCTTTCTAGCAAATAAATATGAATTGAATTTAATTTAATGGAATTTAATTGAATTTAATTGAATTGTTCAAATCGTCTTTAAAATTTACATTTCCATAAATCTTTGTTTTTTTGCAAAATTAACCTGTTTTATATAATCTGTTTATTGATGATGTAAAATATCTTTATTTCTTGGGTGAATATTTCATTTCGAACATTTTTGAAGTTGTGTTTAATAAAAAAATACACCTACTCATGTTCCCTGTAATTTTTGGAATAAATTTAATGATAATAACAGGAATATCATGCTAATCCCTGGTGTATGAGAATTATATATTTTTGCAATATGGATCTTTAAATTTTATTTACGGTTTATTTTCTTAATTTGAGATAATAACAAAACGATTTCAAAATTACTATTTTGGGAACCAAACTTTAGGAGCTTGTAACCTGAACTGTACTTTAAATATGACATTAACCAATGTCATATTTAAAGTACAGTTCAAAAATACACCTACTCATGTTCCCTGTAATTTTTAGAATAAATTTAATGATAGAAACAGGAATATCATGCTAATCCTTGGTGTATGAGAATTATATATTTTTGCAATATGGATCTTTTAATTTATAACAAAACGATTTCAAAATTACTATTTTTGGAACCAAACTTTAGGAGCTTGTAACCTGAACTGTACTTTAAATAAGACATTGGTTAATTGGAAACAAACTTGGGTGCCCTCAAAATAGGAAATTTGGTATTATTTTGTAGATAATATCAAAATTTATCAAATAATACAAAAAAAAGCACTTATACAATAATATGAACACTTTTGCAACAAGTTAAAATACTGGTTAGTTTAGCTATTTTTCAGACAGGTAATCATTAGTGATTAGATCTTTATTTCATATGATAGGCGATATCAAAATTTCATATCAAAACCTTTCAAATAAACCTTAATCCATAATGTTTAGGACCCCCAGGTCACCAGAAATATTACTTATTGCATTCTATACCAAACAAAACTAATATGGAAACCATATTCAGGGCTCAAAAAAGGTGTGTGCAATATGCGGTAAAAAATAACAGATAGCTGTAGACCATATTTTTTAAGACTTTGCATCTTGACACTACCTTGTTTATATATATTTTTGTTTGTATATATTTGAGTAAACTGTAAATAGTAAATGAGATAAACAGTGTGCGAATTGGTCATAAAATTTATTTTAAACAACATAAAAAAAACAATGTTTAACAAAAACTTACTAGGAATGGCATCTAAAATATATAACAAACTACTTATACATCTTTTAACAATTAATGATAGAAATTTATTCAAAAATCGATTGTTGGAGCTATTATTGAGAAAGGTGTATTATTCAATAGATCAATATGACAAATGACATAGATTTATAGTTTATCTCGATTATTTCATTGTTTTGTAATGGTTTGTGCGGGCAACGGGCAACACTATACAATTTTTTTGAGAAACTGACATGTGATGATTTAGAATACATTGATTTAAATGTAATATTATGATGTTTATAATTAATTATTGTTATATATCATGATATTGTGATTGATTTTAAATTTTATGTACCTGTCCATCTCATAGATTTTTGCATGCCTTAATTTGACCGAAGATGATTTACTTAGCATCTTATAAAACCTAGATGTAAGATTATAATGTACTGTGTTCAGCAAAGAATAAATGATTATGATTACAAATCTTTAAATAATACCTGCCATTTCAAGAGAAAAGAGAGTTAGACAAATGGATGAAATAAAAATAATCCTGGGCTGGTTTATACCAGCACACACTGTATATTTTTACTTCATCTTTAAATATATTAATATACAACAGAGCAGCACTACGGAAAGGCGCCATTTTTGTTTCTCAGTATGAGTAGTAGGTATACAATTTTTTTTCCGTAGGTATGCCACCTCCATGTGATTCGTTTCGCAAAGGTTGGGGCATGCAAGTTGAATTTAACTACCGTTTATCTCGTGTTTTGTGTTTATTGGCAGTTTATATTTCAACATAATGAGTTCGAAAATCTACATTAGTGAAGGAAAGAGATATGATGCAGTGAACAGCAATATGTGCTATATTATTCTCAAATCTCCGTAGAATGCTGTAGGTAAGTTTCTATCACTCTACTGGGCTAGGGACAAAAGACTTAGGGCTGGACTTGACGATGACTAAAGTCTGTACTTGACCAATGCCTAAATATGCCTATTATTATCGAAACACATATACTAGCAAAAAAGTTTACAGTATTTAATTGTAAATACCTAGGACCATACTTGGTCGTAGGTAAATACAAATAAGCATCAACGCTTCTGGCGCTTTACTTATTTGGGCTAAATCTATACACATCCCGTAAAACTTTGCATTCGCGACGTGCTAACTATACCTACTGCCGTGAATGGGCCCTTTTAGACGACTTTTTACCAGATAATACCTTTTTTTATCTACACTATCTATATCATTCCAAAGTTTGCTTTGCCAGTTATAAATATTGAGTTTTGATAAGAACTTATAATTCAACATTCAAACTATCAAAAAGAGCAAGTTAAACAAAGAAAGTGACAGAAACGAATTTTGCTACAATAATATTCATGTGAGTTTATTACTTAATTCCTTTGCAAAGTTAACTTTGTCAGAATATCTTCACGCTAATGGGATAGGCAGAGAGGACTGATCATCTGTTTTCACAATTCTAGCGACTTTTAGACTGTATTTTCCACAATACCTTACTAAACTAGAAAATTGTCTCGTTCTTAGAACTCTCAGATGCTTCAAGATTATTACACAAAGTTTTTAAGATTGGACATTTTTTTCATTTTATCTATACTTCTATGTCAATACTAATCTATAAAACAGAAGAGTTTGTTTGATTGGTTAGTTAAACGTACTTTTTCTTTATTAAAATTTTTAAAGTGGAATAATGTTTCAGTCTCGAGTTGGACTTAAACCAGCGTCTTCTAGTTCAACACACCAGACGCGTTTACCAACTACACCACCGTGACCTGCTCGAAAGTGACGAATTAATCCACCTCTTTACGGCTTAACGCGACGTAAGGCGCCTTCGACCGACAATTAACGGTACGAATGTATAGAATTGCATCCTAATTCAATTTGTAATGACACCTGATTGCTTTTCACATTAGAAACAAATGTGTAAAGCAATTAGTATGCTAACATTTCAATATTAAAATTTTTAAAATGGATTTTTTTTTATACAACATCTTTAATGGTTTCTTTTTTTTTACTTTTGAGGTACTGAACACTAAAAAGGGTGCGGGAAACACACTGCTTGAATTGCCACATTTCTTAACTGGCTGTTACAATAATTTGGGGATTTTTGGTCCCATAAACAGTGATTTTCTTTTTATTTAATTCCTCCAATCCTTAGAGCATCTAACCTAAGCATCTAACTAATGGACTTGCCTTCTATCGCATACAAAAATATTCTCATCAATCATACAAATTCGCAATTCACTATCGGCTCACCGTCATCACGTAGTGACAAACTCCCGCAATAGAAAACTGCATCACAATACAATAATTTGCAACACGCTTTATTATTATTTTTTTTTTATAAGCTAGAAGTGGTTTACCGTATCTTGCAGTTATTTTCAGCACACTTCAGCATTATGTAAGAGGACGCAATACGTCCGGACATTGCAATAACGATTCCAATAGTGAATCAATCAATAATGTAATTAATTATTATACCTAAACGTAATGGATCGAATGATCCATTGACATGGCAGAGGGGAATGTTCATATAAGGCGGGTGCATTAGTTAGGTGGTCTAAGACCCCAGGACCCCGCGCTCACCTATCTTTACTGACTTCCGTGACGTTCTTATTAATAACACGTTAACGCCTTATATAACGGATCTTAGGCGGGAAAGTTGATAAGTGCGGACGCTTGCTGTATATTCTAACAACTACCTTTATACGGGGTGAGACTGACTTTGACTTAAGACTAGACTTAAATAAGACATAGAGGATTGGGACTGGGACATTTTAGATAATATGAAGATTAAAGAAGATTGAAGAATAAGAATTTAGATTTAGCTAAAAGGTCTAAGTAACCAGGCCATAAAAAAATTACAAAAAATAACATCTTTTATTATCTGTTATGTCATTTATGTCAAAGTGTGTTCAAGTCGGGAAAGTGTGTTGTTTCGATAATTTTATGCGCTTCTGTTAGTTTAAATTCCTAAATTGTGTATTCATCCGTCAGGATAATCTAATTGTTGTACAATGTCTCAGATGTTATAGTTAGTCCCAATATACAGATGGGTGTGAACATTACAAACAATGATTGTATATAAAGTCTACTTTCGCTTGTAATCCTTCATTCAAAATGGCAGTAATATTATCAATTTGCAGATGTTAAAAGTAATGTTGTGAGTTATAAAGTGTTTGTGTGAGTGGAGGTGAATTAATCGTGGAAATGTGGACATAAAGTGTAAAATGGGTTCACAGACACTAGAGATATTGCGCCAAGGTGTCTGGGCTTCTTTAACGGGAGGATGGTTTTATGATCCTCATCAAAATTTGTTTTGCAACACAGTACACCTGTACGTTTGGTTATTCTTGCTATGTTTACCATTTTCTATATACCTGGTAAGTAAAATTTTACAGCTACTTGTTTTTACTTTTAACATTTTTGTCCAAAACATTTACAGTCAAAGCTTATGGTCAATCAGTATTGTTAGTCATTTACATATAGTCATTGCCCTTACGAAACCGTTATGTGAGACATTTATTCATCATCACACTGACAAATGGGGCTTGCCTTGGTATTGAACTCACAGTATAAAGGACGATTAAACTTTAGATATGCTCTCTACTTCAGATTAGCATTCCATTTTAGTCATAATTGTAAACACTGGATTACTTGATGTAACTATTATGAAGCATAAATCAAGTGTGTAGAATACAACTTACAGCGTCTATAAGCTATGGTTACCATTTGCATCATAGCATGCTTGTTTTCCATCTTATTGATTGAGAAAAACTTGTAATTAACCTTAATAAAGTATATGAACTACAATTTTGCAATAAAGTACAATATTAGATTATTTTGGACAAATGAAAATACTAAAAAGCTGTCAATCTTGAAAATGATTTCTATGATGTATATTTATTGGGGGTGCTTTGCAACACCTAGTGTCACTGCCAAATGTGTTCAGTACTTTGGTTTAAGTAAGTTTCATAATTATCAAAATGAACTCCCTGAAAAGTATTTGAAATATAAGAAACAATAAGAAAACTTTGTAAATAATATCTACAAATAGTATATATATGTAAACATTATGTCAGAACTTTCACTTTTTAGTTTAGTACCTATTTGTAGTATTGTCCTTGCTTTTATGAGACTGATTAGTGAGGTCCACAAGAACTTAACTTTATGCTCTACTAATTTTCTTTATTATATTACAGTATAATGTAATATAATAGGTATTTTAAACAACTGAAACAAAATACTATACGGATAGATATATAATAAATCTGAAATATTTGTTTGTATAAATATAAGCATTAACAGTGGTCCTCATTGAGAAGCTGTCTGCCACCCAGAGAGCAATGGACAGAGCTATGCTTGGAGTGTCACTTACTGATCATGTCCGCAACAATAAATTAGAAGGAAAACTCGGGTCACTGATATAGCCGAATGAATTGCCCAACTTAAGTGGCAGTGGGCGGGCCATATTGCTTGTAGAAATGATGGACAATGGGGCCGAAAGTTTCTCGATGGCGGCCGAGTACTGGAAAACGAATATCTTATGTAAAGTACAATATTTTGACAATTAAATTAATTATTATTATTTATTATTATTATTATAAATTATTCTCCTTGTGCATCTGATAAATGTCATGTCCTTGTGTTATGTCTGAATCATTATAATGATAGTCCAAATAAGCTATTTAACTGGAGTCTTGATAACACACTTAATGGTCATTGTTCAATGAAGTAACAACATATCAATTTATTTCCAGCATACAATGAATCAGGAATGAACAAATATAGCATTGATTGATTCATCATATACTCTGTCCACTCTATTAAATATAGTTTTATCATATGTTTGTTTGAACAAATATTATGTTATTTTGGAACAAAGGTCATAAAATGAACAAAGATTATGTTATTTTGGAACAAGGTGGTTGCGGTTTGACCAATACCTGCAATACGTTTGGGATATTTGTGATCACACAGGCAGCAATGTAAAAGAGAGACAGCGATATAAATCGAAATCTTTAGTATTGTAGGTATTGCTAAAATCCAGTAGAGTTGCAGTTTATCTTCCATAGTAGACCTACTAGTTCACCAGCCATTGACTCTGCCTTTGAACTTTTTAAGCTCGTGCTATGGGATCTAGACAACGGATAAACATACTATATATTTTTTAATACATACGTATTATACATAAAAAAAACACCCAAACTCTGAACCAAACATTTGTAGATCGCACAAATATTTGTTCCTACCCAGGAATCGAACTCGGGGCTTGCGCATGCGCTTATACTACCACTTCACCATTGAGGTAGTCAAGTAATAATAGTATGATGATGGCTATTACTGAATTCACTTTAATTTTAATACAGCATCTGTTTTCATCCTAGATCTAATAAAATCACATTTTATGTTTTCAGTACTTTCCACCGGCGAGTCTCGGCTGGATCATATACTGCGCTCTAGTGGCGCTGCTGTTCACCGGACTGAAGCTGTTGAACCACCGGCTGCATCATATTTACGACACCACAGAGTGCATTGTCGTGCATCCGCCATCGAGTCCACATAACGCCACTGAGAACACAGCGTAAGTCAAATTTGAAATACTATTTTCTTGTGCTCATGGGCGTATGCGCGTAACGAATACGGACCATTATTTGGTTTAGAAATTCCAGTAATGTATGAATGTTCGCATATTTATGTATTTTTGGATGAATTTTCACTTCGAGTCAAAACTGAATGAGACCAAGTGGCCGCTCAATTTAAAAATCTGTGATGGAGTTTACCCAAACCCATTCACCATTCATATCACGCATCGACCCAGTCTCAGCCGTCTCGGATAGGAATCAAAAACGAGGAATTGTGCAAATGCTAGTTCAATTTCAATTTATTTATTGTTTGTTAAAGGTTTGTTATATTGATGTTATAAATTTATTACAAATGTCCTTCCGTAACATGCCTTACAGGCGTACAATAATATTTTAATAATAATAAAGATTTTAAATAATATTAATGTCAGTATTAAGTCTAAGAACATCTTACACTACCATTATATTAATTTAGTCACTCGTCATAAATAATAGTCAGTACACAATGTCAAATATTCTTATCATAATGTATTCATCAATTGAATAATAAGTCTTATTAATAAAAAATGTTTGTAGTCTGTCTTTAAATAGACTCATGCATTCAGATGATTTAATATAGTCAGGTAACCTATTATACAGCTTAGCACTCATTCCAAATATACTATTTCTGAATTGTTGAGTCCTACACCTGTCCATGTGAAGTGTACTTTTATGTTATTAGTTGGTTTTAACGTACTGCATACGAAGCGAATACGCAATTGTTTCGAAACGCCCAGGGAGTTATTAGTATCAGTTTCAATTTTAATAGTTAGTACAACTTCCTTACAATACACTGTACAACTAGCGCATTCTATCTTGTTGGGTTGGGTTGAATTTGTCTCTCTAAGACGTCCTCGCGTATACCGAGAAAGACAAGTCAGTGATGTCAAGTGTCTGACTAAGATAGCGAAAACGCCGCTAAAACCGTAGTTTAGAAAACACCACAGTCGTTTGAGACAACTATACCGTAGATCGTGAGAGAGAGAGAGATTTGTGAGTGCCCTATATCTGTTTTAATTGTAGTGGATATTTGTCTTACTTTAACTTCAAGTAACTGATCCATATTTATGCTGATATATCTACTCTAAGGAACACTGCAAACTAATCAGCGTCCGGCGATTTAGTAGCTGTTTAGAAGCTAAATGATTGATTGAATGATCTAGTGGTCCACTCCGCACATTTAAAAACGCCAGTCGCGGCGACTGAGTCTGAAGGCCGTATTCTAGAACGTTTCTCAATACTCAATCGACGCTTGAGAGTAGAGTTATAAGGCAAAAACTAGCCTCAAGCGTTAATTGAGTATTGAGAAACGTTGTGGAATACGGTCCTGAGACATGGAATTACGAAACTCGCGAAATATATTCCGAAATGCAGTATCGGTGTGCTGTCGCTAAACCGCACGACTTTGATGCGAAAGTGATTGGCTTTACTGTACCATACTGACTAGACGGATTGGTACGAGATTTTACTTACGAGTTTGATGTCTAGTAGCCATGATCTCATCACTTGCAGGTAAAGACATAGGCTTCGAAAATCTCGCTAAGGTTCACAGAGCAACGAATCAATCAGATTAAAAGACACCTTTTCCTACTAATATTATAAACGCGAAAGATTGTAAATATGGATGTTTGTTACTCTTTCACTTAAAAACTACAGAATGGATTTTAATGAAACTTTACAATAATATAGCTTATACATCAGAATAACACATAATATACCACTTTTATAACACTTTTACACTTTGACACAAAATATGTACGTTGGTTTACATTCCGCATGTTATGATGATTTCAGTCCTGACGAGGGCATGGAGATGCAGATGCTGAAACTCGGTGGCGCGCCGACCACAGGTAGTGACAACGAATCTGTCACCTCCCTGGAGTACCACAAACCGAACAATAGTACTATAGGTATGGAAATTGACTTCTGATCAGACATTTTTTTTTAACTCATGAATGTATGGTGTTTAGACAGGTTAAGCAATACTAGGTGTCTCCACCGGCTGTGACATACTTCGGACTTTCGTTGACATCCCATTGTAGTGAGACCTTTAGCACGCATATCATCTTTCTTACGACGTCAAGCCACCACACTTATTGGGTCTTGCCCTTTTACTGGGACCCAATGAGGATGGCATGGCCAGACATTTGTTCCCCACATAGTACTATTATAAATCATCTTCGTGGTATTCTACTGACTTCATTAATAAACTAGATGACCCCCACAGCTTCGCCCGTGGAATATTTCGACCTCCCGTCGCACCTTTTTAATCCGGTCGCTTATAAATTCTAAAATGATGCATAAAAAATTGCCCGATTTGTCGACATTTATGACTACTGCTCTGCTCCCCAGTGTAGTAGCGTAATGATATATAGCCTATAGCCTTCCTCGATAAATGGGCTATCTAACACAAAAATATTTTTTCAAATCCGACGAGTAGTTCCAGAGATTAGCGCGTTCAACCGAACAAACAAACATACAAACAAACTCTTCAGCTTTATAATATTAGTATAGATAATAAATAAATATTGTGGGATATTTTTCACACAGAGCCATCTAGCCCAAACCAACCTAATATAAGCTTGTGCTATGGGATCTACATACATATTATGCATAGAAAAGAATTCCAACTCCGAAACACACATTTACGGATCACACAAATATTTGATCCGACCCGGGATCTCAGCGTGGCAGTCGCATACACTACCACTGCGCCAACGAGGCAGTCAAGTATTCATATTTTATTATGTTCAAAATTGACGATTCTTATCCGATATATATATCGAAACAGCCAAGCACTCTGGAATTACATAACTACTTATATTGCAGTGTCGAAATAACATTTCAAAAACATTGCAATAGACATAGCGTTTTGACTGACTTATCTTTTATGTGCTGGCAAAGAAAACAATTTAATGTATGTCCATTGTTTCAGATTTAAAAGTAGACGTCCATCGTAAGAATAGCTCCGAATCCAGTATTGAGGACAGTGCGATATCTGCTAAACAAGCAGAGCCGGTAGCCACAGCCAAGTCAGACCTGTGCGTGGTCCAGTCCTCAGAAATGCCTGGACCCTCCTTCCGTCCGCCAAACCGGAGCCGGTCCAAATCCGGTCACAGAAGAGAAAATAGACCATCTAAAAGAAGAACCAATAACATTCGTATAGACGAATTGATTGTGGGAGATTCTGCACCCGGCCATATTATGATCGATGAAGGTCCATTTGCGAAAGTGAGTAGGAGATATCACGAATGTCCGCACAGACGTGGTTCGAGTAATAAAGATTTTTTTAAAGAGTGGCTGTATTTAGATGGCAATGAGGCTGCAGGAGAACCTTATCAATCCAAATTCGCACGGCAACTTAGTTCTGACTCGAGGGACAACTCTGAACCCAGTGTAGGGCCGCCCTCTCCTAAAAAGCGAACTTCACATCGCAGAAGGTATACCAACTATCCAGATGAGAGCTGTACCAAATCGGCAATGGCATTAGCTACTCAAGCTCAGTCGTCTAATATGAGAAGGAATTCCAACTCCACTATGTCCACAATTCAGTTACCTCTTTTGAATTCGACTGCGCAGCTTGTATCACACATGAGACGGCATTCAAATAATGCGGATACAGGGTTTTTCGCGAGTGTTGAGCTAGGTGAATATATGATGGTCAAAGCCGAAGCACCGGTTGGTGACACAGATAACAGTAAGGCAAAAAGTTCAGGATTCAGAAGAATAAAAAGTGCAGCGTTAGAAATAGGATGTCCACCTCCTAGTGTATCGAATTTATCCCCGCATCCTAACAGTGCAGAAACTATAGGTGGTCAAATGCTAAAAAATCCCAAAAATGCTGTTATTCCCCCACCTAGTAAGAGCTTGACTCGTGGACCTCACCTGAATCTATACCCGAAGAACGAAAACGGGGAAGGTTGTAGCTACCCATATCTGACATATGGCTCGGAGATTGTTTATCCTATAGCTGAAATATCAGATGAAATGCAAACATCGCAGAAAGAAACAGACTTGGATTCGAGTGGGGAGAGTTATAGTGATTATGAAGACGAAAAGCAGTTCCGAGGTTTCGATTGGGATGCCGAGCAGTCGCCTGCTATGCGTTCCAGCGATTCCGATTACGAAAATAATGGATCTAGATCACCATTGCTGGATAGGCCTTCAGATGTTCGTATAGTACGCAGCAAAACCCACGACTGTAAAAAGCACTGTTGCGATAGGCGTCATTCTAGTAAACATAACTCAGATTGTCCGAATGATAAAAGTAAGCCAGTAAGACTGAAAAAAGCTAGACATGATCCTCATTATGAAGGCAAACGCTCTGAAAGGCAACATACAGTTTGTGAATGCAAAGGTAACCCAAGTGGTGATTACTTTGATAAAACTAGTGCTACTTCGAAAGATTTATTGATAGAAAAATCTAGTTTGGAATCCAATGAAAACGCAGAGCAGGGAGCGGAAGAGAAGAAAGTTGTAGAAAAGAAAGTTTGGGACCACAATATATCTAATTCTAGCAGTAGTAGTGATACTAATATAGACAGACCCTCAGAAGTAAAAGAAGATAAAAATAATGCCCCCGAAGTTGAAGAAGCACAAGTGACGTGTGATGATATAAAAAGTGCTGATGAAAGGAGCGTGTATAGCTTAGATTGGCTCTTTGAAGAGGCAGAACTAAATCAACAAGATATATGTAAAGAAGAGGATACCTATGCTGCAGACGAAGTGCTTCGTCTTAAACTGGCTAATGCGCTTGGCGAGTCGTCTTCCAATGTTCCAAAAAACTTGGGCGCTATACCAAAGCAGATAAAAAATTTGGCGCGTTCACGTGCTTCCTCGCAAAAGGAGAACAAGAAGAGAGATTCTAAAAAAGAAAAGGATGAGAATCAAAATGAAGAAGTCATCCTGTATGATGCGGTGGAAGCTCAGGCTGCTTTGGTACAAGGGTTAGAATGTTTATTTGCAGCAACGAACGCAAATACTGTCGTAATGCCTCCACCCAACCGGGAAGAGAGACCCAGGCACAGACAGAGTATCAGAGGAGAACGGGAAAACTTGCACAAAACTAGGAAACGCTCCATAGAAGAAGTAGCACAAACCTCAACTAACACGCTTCTGCCAACGACAATGCCTTTGCTAGCGGCATTTTTAAATACGAGAGTGGACTTTAGTCCGTGCTGCGTCTCAGGCTACGCTGCTAATAACGAAACTGCATCTCCTCAGAACGTGCAAGCTGCAGAGGAGGCTCAGAGACTGAGACCATTAATGGATAGAAATCATAGGAATCGTGTTAGAAAAATTAAACGGTCAACTCGACAGCGTAACAATCCTTCTTTACAAAATAATGCAGAGAAGAAAGACATTCCCCCTGTAGCAGATAGTTCCAATAGTTCTAATAGTGTTCATTTCGCCACGTCGTTTGATGACACTACCGACGGTGCGATACATTGTTTTATGGACGAGTATGGCAACTGGATGTCATACACGTTTGATAAAAATGTCTCAGGTCGGGCTCAAGCACAACCGATCCCTTTACTAGATAAAGAGGACGGCATGCGAATCAACAGGGTCAAACCTATCGACAGTACTGCTGATAATAATTCACAAGAAACTCCCGGTGAAGGTAGTTGTGGCTCTCTAGAATCTGAAGCTGGCAACAGCGAAAGCATAGTGAAAACGAAACGCGGAGATAGCGTCGACCAAAGTTCCTCTAATCAGGGAAGCAACAATCCCCTTTTGTCGAGTAATAATAACATATCAACAGTAGTTCCTATCAATACTAATAATGCTAATAAACGGTTCTATGTGTTTGACGGTGGGACTGGCACACACACTGACCAGCCTAGATCTCCAGTAGCTTATGTGACTGATAGTTTGTTAGAGCAGATAGAGGCTGAGAGGCAATCCAGAATGGGGTTGCCCAGTATGCATATAAATTTTTTGATGAACCAACAAAGAGCTCAACAGATGGCACAACAAGCCAGTGCTCAACAAATCGAAAATACGTACGCAAATATACCCAGTTTAATGGCCACTATAGGCGAGGAACCTGTGGATTTAAATATTAGGAACAAATTCTCTAAACTTATGGACGATATGGAGAAGGCTAATCAACCAAAACCAAAGAGTTATTACAAATTCAAATTATCGAAATGTTTCGAATGGAAGGTCACCATGGATCGATTACAGCTTATGGCGTTATTCGATAGAAATTTAACTTTTAGAGAAACATTTGTTACAATATTCTTAGCTATAATGGTGGCTGTGTTAGGATCAATGGTATTAAATCTGGGCTTCTACAAGGATATATACGCATTCTGGTTTTGTTTCATAATGGCGGGCAGTCAGTATTCATTGCTGAAGAGTGTACAACCAGACTCAGCATCACCAGTTCATGGCTTCAACAAAATGGTCGTTTTTTCCAGACCTGTGTACTTTTGTCTATGTACTGCACTCTTGTGTGGGGTGCACAGCTATTTAGAACAAACAGTGCCGTTTGCTGCCGATGTACATACACGACGGAAAAGAAGTTTTGAGGTCTCAAAACCTTTCACGATATACGGGTTCGAGGTGAACGAGCGAGATTTTTTATACGCCGTCCAGGAGGTGCTCTCCAAGTTCCTATTATTTTTTCCTCTGGCGTTCAGCTTGGGGCTATTTCCCCAAGTCAATACTTTTCTCATGTACTTACTTGAACAAATTGATATGCATATATTTGGTGGTAACGCTACAAGCAGCTTGAGCGCTGCAGTATTTTGTATCGTACGATCTCTCGGTGCTATAGGAGTACTTTACGGGTTCGCTTACAGCGGACTTGTCGAGGGCAAGAAATCGCAGCACCAGAAACACAACATCCTGTTTTCAATATTTTGCGGACTTTTAGTTCCAATTGCTTATCATTTAAGTCGTAGTGCAAGCGACTACACGTTAATATGGAATCTAATTAAGAAGCATTTGCTGCCTCCAGAGTTATATGTTGTACATAACATAGACAGTTCTCCAGAGAACGAGAAGTCAGATCCTAACACGTTAAGCGAAGAAAAAAAGATTAATTCAGAAAGTAATATATCTAAACAAAATTCAATAGGAAGTTCCGCGTCCAAAATAAATTTCAGCTCCGAGACTAATATAGCCAAACAAAAACGCTCACAGACATCGAGTGTGAGTTCTTTGAAAATGGATCCCAGAGGAGACACCATGAATTCTACAAATTCCTTAAAAGTTGATCCGCCTAATGAAGAAGAAAAGACTCAAGACACAAATACTTCGAATGTAAAGCCGGAGTCAGACAAGCCTGATGAAGACATGGAAGATCCGTTGCCGAAGAAGCTGCAAGCGACAGTGAACGCCAGACTTAAGAATGACGTCATAGTATGCACATTTCTCGCCTTGTTCGTGTTTGGATTACATTGCACTACGGTTTTTACGACGCTCCGGCCGCAGCTTAACACGGTAAGTTAGACTTTTTGGCTATGCTTATTCCATTGTAGGTTCGATATTTTAGAATAAATACTGAGAGTCTGTAATTGGTTAGTAACGCACTATCGCTTTTTTAATTAGAGCACACACGTCTCTTATTGCTAGCGTTTTACCCTTAAGTATTGACGACGTTAAAAAACCTATTGAAGGCCTTTTAGAACCAGTTTACCAACTGCCTATTGAAGATCTACTATAAATCCTTACCGCCATACCTTCAGATCAGAATATACTTTCATTTATTGTGAACGAATTGAATAAACCTATTACAAATTAAAAAAAATACGACATTTTACGGTACTATGGAATTAATAGGTTACGTATAGCTGCCTAGATGGCGCTCTTTCTATTTTAAACGAGATATGGTTTCGTTCTCATCGAAAACATAAATTGCAAGCGATGACTCATAGCAGGTTACAAACATTCAAACAGACAGACTTAATTACTAGCTGATGCCCGCGGAATTTCGTCCGCTTATTTTTGAATTTGCCTTCGAAAGGCAAAATCGCCTCATAAGCGAAGCGTTGAGGCGGGTACTACTGTCACTTCACGCATAACTTCTGATTTTTCAAACTTAAAATGTCTCTATTTATCATATAAATTGCACTTGTAAAAAAGTTTATGACTTGTACACGCTACTACAGTATACATTTAAATTGACATACCAACATATAAATCTGGGTACTTTTAAAAAACAAATGATGCTTTTATTTACAACAAATTATTAAATAACCTTAAAATATGATAATTTAAAATATATTAATATAAGGAGTCCCTTTAGGCAAGGTTCCGAAGATACTGGCAGCGTTCCCCCTTTGAATAGCTAAACTAATTCTTTGGCCGAGGTAGCTGCCAGCTCTTCGGTCTTCTTAAATAAAATATACACACACAAATCAAGAAAAAACACTATTTTTAACACTCATGATATTTTTGAAGCCATTTTTGTTATTTAAACTAGTTAAAAATTGTTGTTATTTAAACTTTAAATAAGTTCCGTCTTGGACGTCCGTTTGTCTGTATGTTACGGATATTTTCTTGTTAACACGATAACTACCGAAATACTTTACTAATCAGTCTTTTTTTTCTCTTACGCTTCAGTATAATTAGGAATAGAACCCTTTCAATTTTCACGGTCTGATTCGATGTGGTTTAATTGTTATTATCCTTACTTTATTTATTTCATACGCGATAATTCATAGCAAAGTTTGTAAGCTTGTAATTCTATTTTTTTTATAATATTATAAAAGCGTGTGAGGCGTGCACTTTTGGGTTTTCCAAATTTATTTTAATCTACAAGTTTTTTGAAGTCAATTGTTCTATATATTTCTACCTACGAAACCGATTGATCACGGAATTTTAGAAACTAGAACTACCGTAGCTATGAATTATATGAAGCTTCGCCTGGGCGTGTTTCCTTGTAACGTAACACGACGTGCGTAGGTGCCTAGTGGTAGTGTCCTCCATGGGATTTTGCGAATTCTACCCCTAAGAAAGTAAATAAGGGATAACATTGTATGGCAGTTCGTTTCTTTTTTTCAAAGTTAGTCTCGTGAAATTACGTACCTGTTTCTGGATTTCTATCGGACAAGTTATAAGTAGAGTTCTATTTGAAATATTCTTATTTTGTAGGATTTTTTCTCTCTCTTATCTGCTATACCCCAAATATTGATCATGCTACTACTACCCAGGAGAGCGGAGTAGTAATTATAAATGTCAACAAATCCCACATTTTTTTTCATATATTATTGTAAACAACTTGATTAAATTGTTCCTACGGGGGTTCCCCTTTGGGTGTACTGGAATAATTCAAAAAATACGGGTACGAGACAAATTCACCTCCGACGTAGTAAATTTTTCCTGTATCTCCTTTCACAGGGCGTTCTCGTGACAAAAAGTAGCCTGTATGATAATCCAGGGTGTCACCAACATAATCATCCAAGTGTCTATCCTAGATCCGTGTCGCGACCCCCCGGAGTTCGTGTTCTCACTTCTTATCTACTTTGCAATCCTTAATAGTTATTTTTAACTTGAGAACAAGTTCCAGTGGGTAATATGAACGGTAAAACTTAACCATGCAGTCGGAGCTGGGGACATCACTCCCCAAAATTTACTAGTACTGATATATAACAAAAGCTCTACCATAAGTCCATCATAACCCGGTACTTTGGTTTGATTTTAAACTGCTTAAGCAATCAGAATCAAATGTATCTCTTCAGATCAGAATATACTCATTCTTTGTGAGTCAATTTATTCCAGTACATCCTGTCTTGTTTTAAAAACAAATTTTAGTCTACTAGAGCATAAAATAGCAATTTTAGCACATAAATATCCAACTCCCATTTTACGGTTCTACAAAATTGATAGTTCACGTATAGCTGCCTAGATGGCGCTCTTCAAATTTTAAACGAGCTATGGTTTCGTTCCCATTGCGTACACTAATAGGAAGCGAATACTCGTAGCGTTTACAAACAACCAAACAGACAAACTTTAATTACTAGTTGACCCCGCGGACTTTCGTCCGTATGTTTTTGGATTTGCCTTCCGAATAGGCGAATAATATCATTTCTATACGGCGGTGTTAATATTGATCACTCGACTCGTGTCGTGAAATCGAAAACATGACCTATACTAAGATCCGGCTGCAAATTTTCTACGGTCATCAAATTCTCATTTTTACATTTATGTATTTATGATTAAGAGAATATATTGATAACAGGGTGCCAGTCAATAAGTGACCGCAAGTAATCTTCTCTTATATATAAAAATGAATTGATGTTCGTTAGTCTCGTTAAAACTCGACAATGGCCGGACCGATTTGGCTGAGTTTCATATTGAAAGGTTTGTGAACGTTCAGGGTAGGTTTCAACGGTTAGATACAAACATAATAAATAAAGCAAAAACTAAATATGACCATTAAATTTTTCAATACAAAATGTTCCTGTCGGTGAAATTTTGATGTTCTTTGAGTCTCTTTTGATTTTTGTTTACAAATTTTAAAATAGAGTCACTTAGTTGTCAAACATATATTACATAGATACATACATATTGTCACGCCTTTATCTCCGATGGGGTAGGCAGAGGCATACTATACGCCCACATTTCACCGTATGCATTTTTGTCCCACGTAACAGGTAGTGAACCCATTGCCGTGTTGAAATGGACAGGTGCAGGCTGTGGCGACCTCCTGTTGAAACATCTAAAATTGACACATTTTATTAGATCTAAATTTCCGTGCTTCGGAAGGCACGTTAAGCCGTTGGTCCCGGTAGCCGGTAACATGGCAGTCGTTAAGCCAGTTGAAGGCCTTATGGGCGGCTTGAAAATTTTCAACAGCAGGTCGCCACAACTTGCACCTGTCCATTTCAACACGGCAATGGGCTCACTACCTGTTACTTGGGACAAAAAGCAAAGCATACGGTGAATCGATGGCGTATAGTACGCCTCTGCCTACCCCTTCGGGGATAAAGGCGTGACAGTATGTTAATGTAGTGTTAAGTTTTTGTTATTATTTTTATACACGGTGGTGAAAGTGGTTACCGTAGCCTATGGACGTTTATAACAATCGTTGGGGTGGCACTCACTCCACCGACGCGGCAACAGCTTTCTATGACTACTTTTGAAGAACTCATGTGAGCTTTTTTTATACCATTAAGGCGGCAGATAAGCATACCTGGTGAAAAGAAGTCACCGTAGCCTATGGACGTTTGCAACACCAGAGGTGCAGCACTCGCGCTGCTGACCCTTTATAAACCTAAGACCCTATATGAAAAACCTCATACTGTAGATATTCGGGAAAATCGGGAGCTCATTCCCAAATCAAAGCGTAGGCGGAAGAAACTTCGGACCCAACTGTATTTGACCGCTCCGGAAGCAAAGTCTAAGGGTGAACACCCTGTCTATGGTCAGCGGTGCGATGATAAGAAGTAGCTATAGGCATCATATCCAACAATTCCTCAAAGCTACAGAGAAAGAAACAGCTTTTCCTGCTTTAAAAGTCAGCTAATCACTAAAAACAAAATGTATTAATTTTAAGGCGGTAGGAAGTCCGCCGGATCAGCTAGTTTTAAATAAATTAATGTTAATTAATTTGCCCAAAAAATTTCCTTCAATTATTTTTTAAATAAATATATCATCCACGTCATAGCAATGTATGTAAAAAATTCGAAAATCGATGGGTGTCGTTGCACACTCGGCCGCAACTACTCCGCAGCCAGATGCAAAAAGGTAATATTTTGGTGTATTTGTAGTTTTTAACAAGTGGCGTTGCGCGCTAACTCTCTTTCACTTTATCTCGAATACCTCGAGTGTTTAACAGCTAGCAACCATAATATGCGGCCATTTGTTCACAAGCAGCGATATATCTTAATATTTAAATAAAAATAGCTTTAATTTAATATAAAAAACATTATTTTACGTATAGCTGCCTAGATGGCGCTCTTCAAATTTTAAACGAGATATGGTTTTATTCACATCTCGTACATTAACAGTAAGCTAATACTCGTAGTATTTACAACCAAACAGACAAACTTCTGTTACTAGCTGACCCCGCGGATTTTCGTCCGTATGTTTTTGGATTTGCCTTCCGAAAAAGGCGAATAATAGACTCAATCGCTGATAAATGTGGTATTCTCAAAGACCATATTCGTAAATCAAATCACCATGATTATGTCGCGCAATATATGCAGAATACATGATATTCTTAAAACATCACTGTTATGGACGCAACGACGATCACAACAGAAATGATCCTGGCGCGCGGTGATTGGCCGAGCGCGCACAAGGGGCTTTCTGAGAGTCCCACTAGTTGCGAGCCGTCACCGAGCGCCACCGAACCTAACGCGCTCTGATTGGCCGAGCGCGCACGAGATCTCTCTGTACGACCCGCTAGTTGCGAGCCGTGCGATTACATAAAAAGCGGCCGCTTAGCGGGTTACGGGGTAGAGCCGCGCAGAGGCGCATATTACCGGCCGCCACCAGTGCCCGGCCGACTCGGCCGGCCCCAGCTGCCGGCGCTACTGCAGCCGTAGCCACTGCCGCTGCTGTTCCTGCACCCCTGCAGCTGCAGCCGTTCGAGCCGCAACTCGGCCAACGGCGCCACCACCGGGACACAGATGGCCCACCCCTGGGCAATCCGGAATGACCTCGATTCCGGCGGAGAGGTTTCCCTCTCCCCCGCACAGGACGCTCGGGCAGGCGACTTTCTCGCCGCCCGGGACATCTCCATCGTCGCCGATGGAGATTTCTTACGCCGCTGCGCTGAACAGCCCGCCATCGCCACCGACAGCCACACCACCCACTCCTCAACCAAGGAGACTGACGGCGTGCCCAGAAACGCCACAAGCGACCTTCGACACGCCTCCAGCCAAGGCGTCAACATCCGCGGAGACCAGCACTGCCGCTACCGCACTCACCGCCAGCCCGCATACGAAATACCCACCTTTGATTGTGGAAACGCTGCCGTACTGGCCACTTCACTTCAGAAAACTGAAGAACCTCCTGGGCCATTCTCCAAACGGCCGCGCACTCGGGAAAGGGGTCCGATTTATCCCTAAATCTGGCTCCGAGTACCGTACAATCCAGAGGTACCTTTACAGTTTGGAGAAAGAGACCAAGATTTCTTGGTTCTCATACTCCTTGCCGCAAGACCGAAGCTTAAAGGTGGCCATCAGAGGGCTGCCGCAAAACACTGACCCCAAGGTCATAGAACAGGATCTCACGGCCATGGGATATACGCCCGAGTTCGTGCGCGCCATTCGTGCACGCTCGGGCCGCCCAGGCTGCCTCTTTCTGGCGCAGCTGAAGCGGACTGAAGATATCACACCGGGCATATATGACATCACCGAGATGCCCGGCATTAAGATTGAGGCGTGGCGCGGGAAGAAAGGCCCTGCACAGTGCCACAGGTGCCAACTATTCCGGCACTCATCTTACCACTGCCACAGGCCGCCCGCTTGCGTGCGCTGTGGCGGTGAACAAGCTGCCAAAGATTGCCCGCGCCCTCTAGAGGACCCACCCACGTGTGCAAACTGTGGAGGTCCCCACACAGCTAACCACGTGGCATGCCCCGTGTTCCGCAAGGAGGCGCGGAACAAGAAGGCTGGCACCGTAGCACGCACCGCGCCCACGAAACCTGCCCCCTCCGTCGCAGCAGCAGCGGAAACCAATGCTCCAGGCTCCCTAATGGCAGCCGCAAACCCGGCTCCGGGGGGGGGGGAACAAAAGCAAAAGGAAAAAGCACAAAAGAGGACCCCGCAGTAAGGCTGCAGCGGCAGAGCAGCCTGCGCCAACGCCAGCAAAACCCGTGGTCGCCGCCCCCAAGGGAGGGACGAAGGCGAAGCGGGAAGAAGCTGACCCGATGATCACCATGGTGATCGGAGTGCTGACCCAAGTGCTCCAAGCCATTCAGGAGGGACGGGACCCCGTCCAGCTCATCCTGCAATGCGTAGGGAAAATCTGTGCCTATGGCAGATAACTCCCTACGCATCATCTTCTGGAACGCCGACGGGATGTCCCCCGTGAAGACCAGGCTCCTGAGGCAGCTGCTCGCACAGCGGCAGGTCCATATTGCCCTCATCTGCGAGACGCGCCTCAGTAAGAGCTCAGCACTCCGAATGCCAGGGTATCACGTGTACCGAGAGGAGCAACTCTCCCATACCGGGACTGCTTTCAGGGGATTGGCAGTCCTGGTGAAGAGAAATGTCGTCCACCAACCGCTGCCCACAGCTGCGCTGCAGACGTCCTACGGCCTGGGTGTAGAAGTCTGTGTCGACCGCCGCCCCATCCGTGTGTTTACGTTCTACAAGCCGCCGGACGCGCGACTGGCAACGGCTGATGTCCACACCCTGATGGACTCACCGGACCCGGTCATAGTCGCGGGTGACTTCAACGCCAAGCACACGGCTTGGAACTCCACGCGCATCTGCCCCAACGGGCGTAGACTTTTCAACATAGCGGAGCAGCAAGGGTATGAGGTGTTGGGGCCAGAGGTCCCGACCCACTACCCATACCAGGCAGCGTTCCTGCCGGACGTGACCGACCTGTCGCTGGTGCGCGGCCTACCAGCTGCGCCATCGATCGACGTCCTGGACGATCACCTCCTCTCGGATCACCAACCAGTCCTCCTGACCCTGACAAGTAACCCAACTCGGTCATCGCCACCACCGCCCCGCTTTCGCCAGGATTGGCAATATTTGCCGATCTTATGGCAAAGCAATCGCCGCACCGCCGCATTGAGTCCGAGTCAGACGTCGACGCGCTCGCCGAAGATCTCAGCGCTGTTGTCAACACAGCGCTACGAGACTCGAGGCTAGAAGCCCCGTCGACCCGGAAACCACCTCAACTGCCGGCCTTCATCTTGGCGATGATCGAGAAGAAGCGGAAGCTGAGAAGACTGTGGCAGCGCAACCGATGCCCGACCCTAAAGTTCCAGCTCAATGCGCTGGCTGCGAGGGTCTCAAGCGCACTGGAAACAGTGGCAACTGAGTCCTGGCAGCGCACTATTGAGCGCGCCGAGGACGACTGGTCGGGCATCCACCGCCTGTGCCGCCAACTCTCCGGGAAACCGCCTCCGATTAGACCCCTCATGGCCGGTGACGGTACTCCACGTTACCGAGCCGAGGATCGAGCGGAGATCTTCGCGGAACACCTGGAGAAACAGTTCCAGCCGAATCCAGCTTCCGACGCAGTTCGAGTAGAAGCTATCCAGCAGCATCTGAAGTTTTACTTCGAGGCGCCGATAACCCCCACGGAAGACCCAGTCGTGTTTTCCCCGGGCCAAGTGCAGCGTATGATTCGCCGCACCCAACTGCGGAAAGCCCCAGGCCCCGACCGGATCCCGAACAAGGCCCTGCGTCACCTGCCCCCGCGAGCCATCGCATCGGTGACGCAGCTTTTCAACGGCATCCTCCGCACCAACCACTTTTCCGCAGCATGGAGACTCGGCCGAGTCATTATGCTGCCAAAGCCCGGGAAAAATGTACTGAAGCCCGAAAGTTATCGGCCCATTACGCTGCTGTCGACACTCTCGAAAGTCTTCGAGAAGCTTCTACTCCTGCACCTGACACCACACATCCAGCCACGCGACGAGCAGTTCGGCTTCCGAGCCGAACACTCCACCACGCTGCAGCTCGCGAGGGTACTGCATCATCTCACCGTCGCCCTCAACAAGAGAGAGGACGGTGTTGCAGTACTCCTCGACATGGAGAAGGCATTTGACCGCGTCTGGCACGACGGCCTGATCTACAAGCTGGCCACGTCTACTACTCCGCGACGAATAGTCAAGACTGTGGCCACCTTCCTCCAGGACAGACGCTTCCAGGTCATCGTGGACGGCGTCCTGTCCGGAGAACGGATCATCAGGGCCGGCGTGCCCCAGGGTAGCTGCCTATCGCCGGTGTGCTACGCGAAGTACACCGACGCCAGATGGCGCGATGTTGGCGCTATACGCCGACGACGCCGCCTTCATCTGTACTTCTCTGACCGCCACGCACGCGGCGGTCAAGATGCAGCGTGTACTGGATACGCTTCCGCCTTGGCTGGATGAATTAATGGAGACTGACGGTCAACGTGGCAAAGACCCAAGCGCTTGTTGTGGGGGGTGCGTGGCAACCCGCGCCCCTTACCCTGCTCGGAAAAGCCGTCGACTGGTCCCCGACGGTGAAGTACCTTGGAGTGACCATTGACCGTCGTCTCACCATGCGACTCCACGTGCATAACATCGTTGGACAAGCTCGCGCCGCTCGAGCTCTCCTGCGTCCGGTGATCTCATTGTGCCTTCCGCTCCGCGCGAAGCTGGGCGTCTGCAAGGCCTACATTCGCAGCCGCCTCACCTATGCCGCCCCTGCATGGTACGCTCTGGCCGCAGAAACGTACCGTGCACGGCTGCGTGCGCAGCAGTCGCTGTCACTGCGACACGCCGTAGGCGCCCCTCGCTTCGTGAGGAACGAGACGATGAACGAGTTAACATCAAGACCGCTCTCCAAATAAATCTTCAAGAACACGCAAGAGATCAAGAACTACACAATCAAGCCTATTCCCATCGCCTCAAGATTGTCAATAAAATCATAAGGACTAATATACATCTGAACTATCTACGATCTTTCATTGGTTGCTTCAATGATTGGTTCCATCGTATGGAAAAATGTGTCAAATTTCGCGGAGAATACTTCAAAAAGCAATAAATACATTTTTAAATAGTAATGTTGTGTCACTTCCTTGATTCCCGAAATTTTCAGTGCCGACCTCGTAGTAGTGATATACACTCCCGGACTCTTGAATCGAGCCACCTTACATTCCCGGGCCTAAAAGCCCAATACACAAAAAATATACAATATAACAAAAAAGTTTTTATGCATTTTTAATGCTGGCATATTTCATCGTCTTTCACGTATGTATTATTCCAAATTTGAAATTTAGAATTTATAATAAAGAACAAAAGCCGAGCTTGATCACTAAATTGAAAAAAATAATGACTTGAAAGTTTCTTTTGAAGCAATTTAATGTCGATTTGGTTTGAATTTTCGCAATTGTTGTTAACCAAAGTTTAGTTTAGTTATTTTTCTATAATTTGAACAGTTTTTGACTATAAAATTATGGATACTTCACCTGAAGTAGCCGCGCAAGCTGTAGCACTTCTTCAATCTGGGCTAAGTCAGCGAGATGTGAGTTCACAACTTCACATAAGTCGTTCCGCTGTTCAAAGAGTGTACCACCGATACCTGTAGACTGGCGGCTTCGTTCGGCGAACTGGAGGATCTCGTTACCGAGTGACAACGGCGAGACAAGATCAATACATTATCACTACTAGCTTACGAAATCGACGCCTTAACTCTGTTCAGATACAAGAACAGCTCAGGGACTTTCACGGAGTGGCTGTAAGTGCTCGGACCGTTAGAAGGCGACTCAATGATCGTGGTTTAAAGCCCCATAAGCCAGCCAATGGACCCAAATTGACACGAGCACACCGAATAGCCCGTCTAGAGTTTGCGCGCGAACATCTTATTTGGACTCTACACTAAAGGAGCCAGGTTCACTTCACAGATGAGTCCAAGATAATGCTATACGGTAATGACAGAAGGAGTAAGGTGTACCGAAGACAGAACGAGCGTTTCGCGCAATGCTGTATTGACGAGAAAGTGAGTTATGGTGGAGGATCATGGACAGTCTGGGGAGGAATCTCTATGGAAGGCCTAACTGAGCTAGAGGTAGTGACGGTACCACGACTGCCGCCCCTAGATGGCAATAGATACATTCGCCAATTTTTAGAGATCCACGTGATGCCATATGCGGGATTTATTGACCAAGATTTAGTTTTAATGCATGATAATGCAAGGGCCCATACTGCGGGAATCGTCAGGGAGTACTTAAATGACATTGGTATCACTGTTATGAGATGGCCAGCGCGAAGTCCTGATCTGAATCCTATAGAGCATCTATGGGATGAGCTGAAGAGGCGTGTTCGAGCTCATCATCCTGCCCCGCAAACCATGCAGGAGCTCAAAAATGTAATTTTGGAAGAATGGGAGGACATTCCTTAACATGTCATAACGACATTGATTAATTCTATGCCAAACCGTATGAGAGCTGTCATAAATGCACTGGGAGGCAATACAAGTTACTAAATAAACATTTCTTTTCATGTAAAACATGTCATTGTTTAAACATCGACTAAATTTTTTTCCTTGAAAAAAAAAAAAGCAAATATGGACTTGTTTCAACGTAACTCGACTTTTTTAATAAACTGTAGTTCAAATTTAGAACAGTGGCACTCTAAATGAATGATGAGTATACCAACTCCAAAACTGCATCAAAACATTTTCCTTCTACATACATATTTTATAAGTTATAGTACTCCAAACCAAAAAAATCAAGGTGGCTCGATTTAGGTGTCCGGGAGTGTATTATGATGCCATTACCAAATAAATCGAACAACAAATGGTGTTAAGAGTTTAGCATCGCCGAATCAACTCAAGAATTCCATCAAATCCAACAGTCAAAAAAGGAAGCCAAATTGCATTAAGCAGATTTAAAAGGTAATATGATGATGATTGGATGATGATTGCATACAAATGATTTATCTGAGACTGATGTAAAACGAAATAGAAAACTAATTCATGATAAAATTCATGATAGTTACTCCCGTTTTTAATACAAATAAATTAAATCGTAGAGACTTTACTTTGAATATGATTGTACTTTGAATGTGGTATCACAAGAATGTTGTGTTTTGCGAATGTAGTCTTATAAGATTATGATATTTTGAGAATATGATGTTATGAGAATTTGATGTTTTACGAATATCATGTTTTGCGAATGTGGTGTTTTACGAATATAGTCTTTTGAATATACGTGTAATATTATCCTATGGCGTCCCGCAAGGGAGTATTCTAGACGCGACATTGTTCCAATGTATTAACGACCTCTGTAGTATATTTCTACCTCACACCGACATATTTACTTACGCTGATGATACTGCAATTGTTATCAGAGGTTCTAACTGGTCAGTGGTCAAAGAAAGAGCTGAATACTCCTTAAAGCAAATTATGATCTTTCTCTCTAACAATCTTTTGATACTGAACCTGGAGAAAACACTTTTTGTACCCTTCTCGTTATCAAAAATTAATACGCTAAGTCACTTGTTTTTTTTTAAATCCCACACTTGTATCTCAGACAATGACTGTGACTGTAAAGAACTAACTAGAGTTACCAACACAAAATATCTTGGAGTATATATAAATAGTAGGCTTAAATGGAATGTTCAGATTACAGCGGTAAAAAGTAGAACCAGTAAGTTAATCTACCTTTTCAGAACATTAACTAAAGCGACCAATATACAGTTAAGAATGGTATATTTAGCACTATGCCAATCAATCATACAGCCTATGGACGTTTGCAACACCAGAGCTGCAAATACGAAACATAATGTCCTACAGTAATATACGAAACATAACTCTCTGTCTTTTATCTTCCTCTCTGCTTTCTTTCTCCTCCCCCGATTACACTTGCGCATTCACCTGCCTACTCCCCAAGTCAAGCGTGCGTAAAAGTTGTACTTAAAAACTCATAAAACACTACATTTCAGGTGCTATGGATTATCGCTGGTATCCTCGGCTGGGTCTTGCACTATCTGACCCCTCAATTGCGCAAGCAACAACCTTGGCTGTGTCTGGCCGGGCCAGTATTGAAGCAACACGAATATGCACAGTTCGAAGTCACCGAACCTGCTAAACTTATGTGTTTTGAGAAGGTATGTTTCGAAAAATCAATTCCTTTAACATTTTGTTATCAACAAAAAATTAAGTCCGATACCTCCCCACACACTATAATAATGTATATTTTGATATTATAAAGTAAATACTAATATTATAAAGCTGAAGAGATTATTTGTTTCCTTGAAAGCTCAGGAACTTAAACTTAACTATCTTCACGCTGTATCCCTGACGGGGTTATCAGAGAGGACAGATCGCCAGGCTTCGCAATCCATGCAAACTTCTTTCGCTTCCTGTAGATTCATTAATTGCTTCATACATGCACGTCTGGGTATCCGAGTACTTTTCCGTTTTTGAGCAATCTGCTCACGTGCTCTTCATAAAGTAAGTCTCGGCCTACCCTGACTCCTACGTCTACTTACACACAATATATATTATTCGTCAATCGTTCCTCATTCATTCGTTGGACGTGTCCAAACTAACGGAGCACGCCCTTTTCCAGCTTAACGCTGACACTTTCATTCAAACCTGCCATATTGCGTATCACTTCGTTAATAACATAACATAAACATACATACTTTCACGCCTTTATCCCCGAAGGGGTAGGCAGAGGCGTACTATACGCCCACATTTCACCGTATGCTTTGCTTTTTTGTCCCACGTAACAGGTGGTGAGCCCATTGCCGTGTTGAAATGGACAGGTGCAGGTTGTGGTGACCTGCTGTTGAAATTTTTCAAGCCGCCCATAAGGCATTCAACTTGGCTTAACGACTGCCATGTTACTGGCAACCGGGACCAACGGCTTAACGTGCCTTCCGAAGCACGGAAACGCTCGCAAATATAAATGCCACAAAGTCCGAGGACCAGCCATAGTGAAAGTTGCTTAACGCAGTGATCATTTACAGAACACTACGTCCGCGGGGCCACGAGCGCTTCGCTTCGTTAATAATGTATATTTTATTGTAAATAAATACTAATATTATAAAGCTGAGGAGATCGTTTGTTTAGTTGAAAGCTCAGGAACAACTGCTTCGAATTGATAAATTCTTTTTGTGTTGGATAGTCCATTTATCGAGGAAGGCTATCCTACTGATATTATAAACGCGAAAGTTTGTAAGTATGGATGTTTGTTTCTCTTTCACGTAAAAACTACTGAATAGTTTTTTTTTATGAAACTTTGCAATAATATAGCTTATACATCAAAATAACACATAGGCTACTTTTTAACCCGGGAACAAGTTCCTGTGGGCGTCAACTAGTAATAAATGAAGTGTATGTTGTGTGGTGCAGATATTCGTGTACCTGTGCTTCGTGGAGCGCAACGTGCTGTACCCGTGCGTGGTGGTGGCGGCCACGCAAGATGCGCCTTCCCTCGCCGCCAAGTACGGCGACGCGCTCGCCGCGCTCATACTGTGCGTCTGCGCGCTCAAGTGTAAGTACCCTAAGGTCCGTAGTCCAGAACGTTTCTCAATACTCAATCAACGTTTTAGTCTAGATTTTGACTTATAAAATCTACTCTCAAGCATCGATTGAGTACTGAGAAACGTTCTGGAATACGACTTTAAAAGGCCCATCCGCACACAACAGTGCCGACACGTGCCGATCAGTAACGTATACATCAGTGTCGGTGAAAAATTATATATTGTTGCATACATTTTGTACGACGCTATCCGCACTGAACGTCACTGTCACTGACGAGTGCGCACTGAACGTCACTGTGTGTTAGTGCGGATAGTGTCGTATAAAATGTATACAACAATATATAATTTTTCACTGACACTGATGCGTTACTGATCGGCACGTGTCAGTACTGTTGTGTGAGGATAGGCCTTAACATTAACATTCTCAGCACCTCGGTGGCGCAGTGGACCAGTGGCGCCGCGACTGAAGTCCCGATTTCGATTCCCGGGTCTAAAAAAGTATTTCTGTGATCCACAAATGTTTGTTTTGGGTGTTTACTATGAATAATATGTATATATTTAGAAATATATAAGTATGTGTATTAGTCTTCTAGATCTCATAACACAAACTTATATTAGCATACTTTGGGCTAGACGGTGATGTGTAAAAAAAACCGTTTTTTTATTTTATATTCTTACTAGTTGACGCCTACGGCTCCGCACGCGTGGTGAGGTTTTCCCGTTCCCATGTCCCACAGGAAATTGTTCCCAGGATAAAACGTAGCCTATGAGTTATTCTGATGTGTAAGCTATATTATTGTAATGTTTCATTAAAATCCATTCATTAGGTTTTACGTGAAAGAGTAACAAACATCCATCCATACTTACAAACTTTCGCGTTTTGCGAAGCCGCGGGCGTCAACTAATATAATTTTTATTCTGAAATTATTTTATGGACTGGTTCTCAGTACTGAGAGTACTACAGATTTTATGGACCTTTTAGCCAACTCTTATTTATTTCTGATTTCTTGTTAAATTTTCTTATTACCTAAAACGTCTTGTCTTCTACATCTTAGTCAAGTTTAGTCTTAAGTCAAGGTCTGCCAGTATAGTAGTGGTTGCTATACTGAGGTTTCCAGTGGATTTTACGCGGCAAGATGGAAAATCGATTTCCACTGCATATATATCACTGTCTTTCACCATAGCACGTTAACACAACTTTTATGTCCAAGAAAATACCACTCCCACATATAAAATAATATACAGCAAGCGTGTGCTCTCCGCCATTTTCCCGCTCTAAATCCATGAGATAAAATACACTGAAAAAAGACAAAAATATTAAATAAATAGAATTTAGCTAGCGAGCGATAATTGTTATAGTTTATGATACTAGTAGACGCCCGCTGCTTCGACCGCGTAGAGAAGTTTTCCCGTTCCCGTTTCCCACAGGAACTAGTTCCCGGGATAAAAAGTAGCCTATGTGTTATTCTGATGTATCATATTATTGTCAAGTTTCATTAAAATCTATTCAGTAGTTTTTACGTGAAAGAGTAATAAACATCCATACAAACTTTCGCATTTATAATATTATTAAGAAGAAGACGCTGATATATTTAAATCAAATAAATAAATATCCATCACGCCTTATCCCCTAAGGGGTGGTAGAGGAATATTATATGCCCACTTTTCACCGTGTGGATTCGAGTCCCACTTAATAGGTGGTGAGCCCATTGCCGTGTTGAAATAGACAGACGCAGGTTGTGGCTACCTGCTGTTGAAATTTTCAAGCCGCCCATAAGGCCTTCAACCAGGCTTAACGACTGCCATTTTACAGGCAACCGGGACCAACGGCTTAACGTGCCTTCCGAAGCACGGAAACGCTCGCAAATGTAAATGACACAAAGTGGTCACCCATCCGAGGACCAGCCATAGTGAAACTTGCGTAACTCAGTGATCGTTTACAGAACACTGAGACCGCGAGGCCACGAGCGCTTCTATGATGATATATTTAGATAATTTATAATGATAATATATCTATTCTCTATATATCTATATTCTTTATATATATATTTTTTTTTATTTCTATATATCTATCTATATATATATATATATATATATAGATAGATATATAGAAATAAAAAAATATATATATATATATATATATATACTGAACTGACTAAAACCACTCTGAATTCTCCCCATCTGTCTCATGCCGTTCGCCCGGGTATGTAAAAGACAACCCCAGGGTTCCCGACAGACTTTGACTTCCGCCGAACCACCCATCTGGGCTGGAGTTTGATCTTGTGGGGTTCGTGTTCACCTATGATGATTTAACCAATGGACGCGCTATCTTACCGTTTGCGCCTGTACCCCACCTGCCATAAGCATTTTTAGCTAAGTCGCTGTTCCGCGGACTCAGTCTATCGTACACGTTCAGAGGGTAATTTATAAAGAAAAAATGACGAAATGTGCTGTGAAATGGTGTAAAAGTTATAGCGGTCGAACAATTAATGTTTGTTTTCGTAAGTAAAAATTTATTACATTTACATAACTATTTTTAACAAAATCCATTAACTATTAAAACATACCAACAACTTAATCGGCCTATATTCAAAATACTTTCATTCTCTATAAACATTAGACAAAGAGTTACCATCTCAAATTAGCCGAATAATATTGTGTCAAAGTCGTATCGCATTCCTACATTTTTATTGGTTGTTAGACAGTGACAACAGTTAATGCAAGAGTAAGAAAACAATATATGTGTAGTTTCCCCGCACGAAAGTTGGTTGAATGTGATTTCATACTTTATTGAGTACATTACGCGTCCATTGGTTAAATCGTCCTAGGGGTTCACTTATGTACAATATTCAATTAAGAACTATACACTAATCTATTATCCAATAGATGATGTTGTACCATTTTCAGGTCTCCGAAACGCCTATTCAGAGCCGGATACCCAGTACCTAATAATAGTATTCGCAGTACTACTGTTCCAAAGAGATCTCAACAGCCAAAAGGTCTCGGAGACTTTTCTCGTGGACTACTTTATCACTGCGATTATTTTCAGCAAGGTCTATGAGTTTTTACTAAAGGTAAGTGGAATAATGATATTGGCCGCCCATTTTTTTCCCTTATTTCTGAACTAGGTTCGCTTTCGTTAGGCTTCGCCCGTAATAAAACTACAAGTTGACTTTTCGACGACTGACTGATTTTATTCCACAATCTTCTAGAAAAACAATAGTTCGGAACTTAAACTAATAGATGGCGCTAATAGTACTTGTAACTAAGATTACATAAAAGTTTATTATGGTACATATCTAACATCCCCTCATAAAAAAATAAACTACTAATTACCATTATAAAACTTATTAAAAAATATAAAATTTAACACATAAATCTTTTATGTCTCTTGGATACCCATTATATTTAAAAACTTATAGTGTTTGTTTGTACAAAGACTTTTTGTAAGCAAATCAGCTGGCATCTCAGAGGTGGACACATATTCTAAATTAACTTCATTTCGAAATACACATTCACGAACAAAATGATGCCGTACATCTATATGCTTTGTGCGTTTATGGAATAAAGAGTTAACTGCCAAGCTAAGTGAACTTTGACTATCACTATATAAACTTACAGGCTACTTTTTATTTAATGGTAACATATCACATATCATATTGTTCAGATAGCTTCCTTGCAGGCCTCAGACAATGCCATGTATTCGGCTTCTGTTGATGACAAGGCCACTGTTATTTGTTTTCTGGACTCATAAGATCATCAACCTGACATCTTAAAACAAAATCCAGTAAAGGACCGTCTATCCAGGGTGCATGATGCCCAATCAGCATCAATAAATCCATGCAAAGAACCTTCACTATTTTTCTTATACACTAAACCATAACTTTTAGTTTTCTGTAAATACTTTAATAGTCTTTTCAAATGCTTCCAATGAGTTTCATTAAAACAATTGGTATATTGACTCAAATAACTTCCACTATAATCTATGTCTGGCCTAGTTAACACAGATAAATACATGAGACTACCAATCAACTGTTGGTAAGGATACTTTTTATCACAATTATTATTGAAATCCTTTTCTAATTTTAAATTAACTTCCATAGGAGTTTCTGAGCTATGACAATCTGACATATTAAATTCATTTAATATATTGTTTACAAATAGCTCTTGATCAACAGGAATACAGTATTTTTTCACATTAACTCTCATTCCTAGACACTGTTTGATCTGACCCAAATCCTTTATATTGAATTTATTTATAAGTTCTGTCTTTAACTGGGAATAAGAATTCTTGCAATTATAAAATATGGAAAATTCATCCACAAACAAAGCTATAAATACTTTTACATTATTATCACATGTAATAAAGAGACAAGGTTCATACTCTGATTTTATGTAACCTAAATTTAACAAACAATCTTCCACTCTAGTGTACCAGGCCCTAGCAGACTGCTTGAGACCGTAGATTGCTCTTTTTTTTAACTTTAATACTTTATTGTGACAGTTTTCAAAATAAGAGCATTCAGGTATCTCTGTAAACACATTTTCATTTAAAAAACTATTTAAAAATGCTGTAGGCACATCAAGATGATTCATATTAAGATCAAGTTTTATGCATGGATCGCGAAGCCTGGCGATCTGTCCTCTCTGACTACCCCGTCAGGGATACAGCGTGAAGTTTTATGGCTAAAGCAAATAGTAACCTTAAAGTAGAATACCTTAATACTGGTGAGAATGTATCTGTATAGTCAAGGCCCTTCTTCTGGGTAAAACCTTTTGCCACTAACCTAGCCCTGTACCGCATTTCACCATCACTGTTGTATTTATTTTTAAAAACCCACTTGTTTTTTTACACTGTACCATTTTTTGGTCTATCAACAAGTTCCCAGGTGTCATTATTACTAAATGATTGTAACTCTTCCTTCATTGCACATTCCCATTGCTTCCTTTAGTGAGATCTGGTCACCTGTCACATCTTCCATGCATATATTCGAATAACCATAGTAATCTGGTTTTCTTTTAGTACGTTTTGGGATATTTAACACCGGCTGTTGTGTCACAACACTTATGTCAATTGGTTCAAGTGCTTCACTGAAACTTTCTTCTGATTCACTAGATGTTTCATCAGGAACATATATTATGTCATTCACATTATCTTCTGAAACTGAGTCACCTGACAAACTGTTGTCTAAACTCTGGTGTCTGTTGATCCTCTAAAAATATAGTTGCTGATGATCTATCATTTGTGTCTTCCATGACAACCACATCTCTAGCAATCAAAGAAGGTCGTTCTTTGACTGCGGGTCAAATAAACGACAACCTTTTGTACTTTCAGAATAACCAACTAGCAACATCTTGTTAGCCTTTTTGTCCCACTTTCTACGCCTATCCTTAGGTATGTATACCATCACTGGGCTACCAAATATACGTGACTTATATTTGGTTTTTCACCCATCCATTTTTCATATGGTGTGACTAAGCAAGGTAGCCCAGCTGTTGGTGATCTATTTTTTATGTATACAGCAGTGTTAACTGCTTCTGCCCAGAACCTTTTATCTAGCTTGCTATCGAACAATAGGCAACGTGCCTTCTCCACTATAGACTTGTTATATCTTTCAGACACCATTCTGTTCTGGGGAATATGCGCTTGTTTTCTGATAAACTATACCATACTGGTTTATATAGTTATCCATTTCAGCAGAACAGAATTCACCTCCATTGTCTGATCTTAGTGTTTTTATCCTTTTTGTCTGTTGATTTTCAACTAACCTTTTGAAGTCTTTAAAGTACTGAAATACTTGGTTTTTTGACTGTAAAACGTGAACAAAACACATTCTGCTGTAATCATCAACGAATATAAAAAAATATGAAGCCATTTCAAGTGATTTTGTCTCCATTGGTTCACATAAGACTGTATGGATCAATTCTAGCACTGTTAGACTTTTACTTGTACTAGGAGGGAATGGTAACCTTGCTTGTTTACCCTCACAGCATACAGTACACCTAAATTTGTCAGTTTCACCATTTTTTTAACTAACTAACTAACTATCTTTACGCTGTATCCCTGACGGGGTAGTCAGAGAGGACAGATCGCCAGGCTTCGCGATCCATACATACTTCTTTCGCTTCTTCGAGATTCATCAATCGCTTCATACACGCACTTCTGAGTATCCGAGTGCTTTTGACCTTTCCGTTTTTGAGCAATCTGCTCACGTGGTCTTCATATGTAAGTCTCGGCCTACCCTGACTCCTTCTACCCTCTACTTTTGAACAATATATATTCTTCGTCAATCGTTCCTCACTCATTCGTTGGACGTGTCCAAACCAACGGAGCACGCCCTTTTCCAGCTTAACGCTGACACTTTCATTCAAACCTGCCATATTGCGTATCACTTCGTTACGTATTCGGTCGGCCAAGGTAACGCCGCACAATTTTCGAAGTGATCGCATCTCCACAGCATTCAATTTACTTTCATGCATCTGCTGACATACCCAGGTTTCACTACCGTAAAGCAAAGTTGGCACTAGCACTGCGTTATGAATCGCCATGCGTGCTTCTTTTACGATGCTTTGTCGCTTTACTAACTGGGACAAAGCACCGTTAACTTTGTTTCCGGCAGCTACTCGCCGTTCTACATCCGAATCACATCTTCCATACGCGCTAAACATACTTCCTAAATACACAATTTCAGTCACTTGCTCTAGACGTTTTTTTCTGAGAATATAACCCCTTCCACAGCTCCATTCTTCATTTTACATAAATCATTAAGATTTAAATGACCTAGTCGTCTGTGTCATGTGGTACATGAACTTCTGACTGCTGCAGCTAAAAGTTGCTGAGATTTCGCAATGTTTAACTTGTATACATCATTTACTAACAATACTTCACCGATGCAATCTTTCTGTGAGTTGTAAATGAAGCATCCCTTATGGTTAAATAACATTTTATTTAACCAAATCATCACACTGGCGATGATTTGACTCACTGATAGCAAATTCGTGGTGAGGTTATAATAATAATAATAATAATAAATCTTTATTTGTAGAACATAGGTATACAATGATCTTAAATAGTAATTAGTTCACTATGTTTTGCCACTTGGGCATACAAATCATAATAATTAGTTAATGTCTATGAAATTAAAATATAATGTCAAAAAAATATAAAATAAACATGCATTAATAAATCAACAACAATTAATTAATTTAAATATTGAACTATTATCAATTTGTATTAATTACCAATTTAATTATTCAGTACATAATAAGATAGGCTACAAATAACATTATATTGTATCATCATATAGAAATTCATCCAGCGAGTAATAGCATTTATCAACTAACAATGATTGTATCGCTTTTTTAAATCTAGGTACAGACAGTGTCTTAATTTCCATTGGTATTTTATTAAAAATTTTTGGCGCCGTACCAAATATAGATTTTTCCATAAGGGCTGTGTTACATTTGGCATTACATAACTGTTCACTATATTGACTTCGGACAGGGCCTCTTCTAACATCAGCCACTCGTGTATACAGATTGGAATTAGTTTTAACAAAAATAGCTGCTTCCATTATGTATAGGCACGGCAACGTAAGCAATTTAAATTTTTTAAAGTAGGGTACACAGCTATCTGTAATTTTCAACCCCAACATGGATCTGATACATCGCTTTTGCATTCTGAATACAGACTCCCTATCTGTCGAATGCCCCCAGAATATTACACCATATCTTAAGATGGATGCCACTAACCCATGATATGCCATCAAGAGTGAATCCTGATTTACTTTTTTCGAGAGTTGTAAAAGAGCATAAGCAGACTGACTCAATCTCTTGCATAACTGTTCCGTATGTGGCTTCCAAGTTAGTTTTTTATCAATTATTATACCAAGAAATCTAGCTGTGGTAGTTTCCTCTATTTTAAAATCATTGTATATAACATTAACAGTTGGGATGACACATCTTTGATGGAAATGCATCAATTTAGTCTTTTTAAGATTTATTATTAAATTATTATTGTGTATGTAATAATACTAGACAGAGAATTGTTTATATTATTTTGGTATTCATTAAGATTAGTACATTTAATTATTGCCGTGCTATCATCTGCAAACAGCACCATATTACAATGTGTATGTTTAGGAAGGTCGTTAATGTAAATTAAAAATAACAACGGTCCCAAAACACTACCTTGGGGTACCCCATATTTGACAATTCTAGGTTCAGAGTGATGTATGGTTTCTAGATTGCGCTTTGAACATATTCTTGAAATTTCTGTGTACTGAATTCGGTTACTTAAGTAAGATTCCATTAGTTTAAGAATATTTCCTCTGATTCCGTACCCCTGCATTTTTTTTAATAATAGTTTATGATTAACATAATCAAAAGCTTTTGTCATATCTGTGTATAATGCGCAGACTGGTATTCGTTCATCAACAGAGGTTGTTACATAAGATAAAAAATCATAAATTGTCATGTTAATGTTAAAAATTTTTCGGAATCCTTTTTGTTCATTACAGAATAATTGATATTTGTTAAAGTAGTTATTAAGTGACTGTGAGATGAGCTTCTCAAAGATTTTTGAAAAGATGGGTATTTTGGCAATAGGTCTAAAGTTTTTTAAGTCCGTTTTATCTCCCTTTTTATGGACGGGTTTGATAATGATTCGTTTCAGATTGTCCGGGTAAACCCCACTTGTTACACTTAAATTGAATATGTGTTTCAGTACAGGCGCTATTATATTAATAACATATTTGACTACACTGGTCAGTACTCCATCAAAACCAACAGTTTTCGTATTTTTAAGTCCGCTAGTTACTCTAATTAAATCAATTTCCAATATTGGTAACATAAAGAATGAATGTAAAGTCAGATTCTCAAAATTCATATTCAATACATTGTTAGATTTATATTTAATTTCAATTTCATCGATAAAGTAATTATTTAATTCATTTGCAATGTCTAGAGGTTTTGTTAGTAATAAATTATTGTTTTTTATTGACATTATTGTATCTGGGGGTACACAGAATTTTGATCTTTTGATAATTTGCCATGTGGCTTTGGATCTATTTTGAGACGTGTTTATAAAATGGTTGTTATGAGCTTTCTGTGTAAGTTTTAAAACTTTTTTATATCGAGCTGAGTAAATTTTAAAAGCCATTTTATTTTCATTGTTTGGTTTGTGCCTGTACTCCCATAGTAATTGACGCTGCTTTTTGCTACATGTTTTTATGCCTCGGGATATCCATTTACTCTTTCTACTAGTTTTTATAGTTAAGGTTTTCTGGGGAAAACACAGCTTGTACATTAATAAAAAATCATTCATGAAATTATCATAGGCTTGATTTGCATCTTTTGCCTCATAAACGTTATTGAAAGATAAGCATTTTAGATATTTTTTAAATATGTTTAAATTTTCTTTATTGATATCTTGTTTTGTTGTTTTCCAAAATTTTAATGTACATGTTTTTTTAATTGGAACGGTCAAAATTTGAGCTCTATGGTCAGACAGGATAAGATCCACAATACTTGCTTTATAATTATTATTATAACTATGAGCAAAATTATCGATGCAAGTCTGTTTCTGTAGTCTAGTTGGTTTGTTTAGTGCTAGAGTAAGATTATAACTTAAGAGAAAATTTTCAAAATCCAGTGCGTCTTTATTCCGTTTCAAAATATCTATATTAAAGTCACCACATAAGATTATATTCTTTTTTGTAAATGGTCCAATTATTTCAAAAATATTCCTAAGCTTCTCATAGAGAACAGAATACTGCCTTGAAGGGTTTCTATAAATACAAACAACTACAACATTGTATGGTACAATTTCAACACAGCAGCATTCAAAAATCCACGGAACTGATAACTTAGCTATATCCGTTAGTTCCTTGTATTGTAGGCCCGCCCTAACAAGTATACATGCTCCTCCTCGTTTTTTATTGGATCTAGAGAAAAATGCGGCTGGGCAAAAGTTTGGCAAATATAATAAATTTTCATAACCACTCTGTATAAAATGCTCAGTTATACACAGGACATCAATAATCGTTCCAGAGCTTTCGAGTTCTTCTAACCTAACCAAAAACCTATCTGACTTACTTATAAGTCCAGCCATGTTTTGGTGTAAAATAGTAAAAGTATCAGAGAAAAAACAATGACTTTTCCTCATTCGATTGAGAGGTATTGTTAGAGATTAAACTGTTCAGATCAAAAACAAGTTCCTGCAAATCTAAAATAATGCGTTTCATGCCTTTGTAGTTAAGACGTCCAGTGTGCTTACTAAACATGGTACCATCACACGACAGATTAAGGTTTGAGTCTAAGAGATAAGCATATTTATGTGAATCATTATCCATGTATAGCATGCTATTAAATGCCTGTATTCTGCTGTTAAACATGATATTGTTATAAATGAATTTATAAGTTGGTATGCATATTATAAAGTTAGTATGGTTTAAGGTAATCAATCTTTGACGAATACACTTAACGAGATCTACATAATTTTGTGTTGTATTGAAATCCTCCTCGCCTATAAAAACTATACAGTAGTCAGATTTCGTAAAGTTACGAACTTTACCCTCGATTCTGTCTAAAACATATTCTAAAGGACATTTTGGTTTACGGAAGTGGCATGTGTTATAATTTTTTAAATAGGTTGTAGTATCCATTATTTTATAAATCCTGTTTGAGTTTTCACTACTTAGTAGACAGATCTTTGGTTTCGTACAGTTTTCTGGTACTTTGATATCATTCTTCACTGTATTAAGCTGGGTATTTGAGAGACCTGTACTAGTGGTTTTAGTAGTACTTTCTGGTTTTTTCATTGCATTTATAATTTGCGTGGAAGGCTGGTTGGTAAGTGACTTTCTGATGCTACCTTTTTTATGATTTGTTTTGTATTTGCTTGATCTGGGTGTAATTAAACTTTCTGTGTACATTTTCTTAAAAGTTTCTTTAGAAGCAGATAAGTTTTCTAATTCTTTTCGTAGGTGACCATTCTCAAGAGAAAGTCTGTCGATTTCAGCATGTGCACTTTCCAGTTTTTTTTCTTTTTCCTCCAAGTCCTGTTTTAGTTTCCTAATCGCATCAGACGTAATTATAGACTGTGTGGAGATTTCATCCATACTTGTTGACATCATATTGATTTCTATGTTATCCTGCGAATCATCATCGTATAGTGACTCGTACGATAACGTGCGTGTTATCTTTTGACGTACGGTAACATTTTTATCTGGTGAGCTCATATTGTAAAGAATTATTTATTTATCTTCTAAATGTAAATATAATATTATGGTGTAGTGGAGGACTCCGATAATTAATAACTCACAAAAAGTGATTAGTTGGGGACTAGGGTTTGAACGCAGCACCCTTTTATCTTCCGAAGCTCAATTTGAACCTTCGAACCAATTGTTCAGTTACTACATCAGTTGAAATTTCTTAATGTATGATAGTTCTGTACCTTTTGTAAAAAAATCGTAGGTATTAGAAGATTTAAACTTCTTTCTGCAAATGATTTTTTTACAATTTTTTATTAAACATTTCACTCAGATTTCACTGTTTTACATGACTTTTGTGCATTTTTTATATCACAAGTTTTATGTCACTGACGTTGTAGGCTTATAATTTCATCTTGAAGAATTCACTGCATATGTTTTCGAAATATTCACTTCCAGTTTTACTTGTGGATTTTTATCACTTTAAGCGTAAATTATAATGAGATAACATTTGTGCGTTGTAATTATAACGTATTCAATATATTTCACTTTTAACACGCTATTTTTTAGAAAAATTTACTATTTTTCAATATAAAAATACACGGATCACATTTCGCCGTGTGTTTACAGAACACTGACTGGTTAGGTACACACAACACATTGTTTACATTAACCGCGTACTGCTTGCTGCCTACTGCTGTCGTAAGTATCAAATCTCCTGAACATACAACTTGAACACTTGTCCGATTTGCCACCAATATTTCTTTCGTCTTTGGTTGATACGATATGTTCGTCAACTTATTTTTATCCGACACTAAATGAGTACTCGCGCCTGAATCCACATACCAATCATCTTGACTGAATTTACTGGTAAGGAATACTGCGTTGAATGCATTCATGTTCACTTTTTCCGAAGTACATTGATTTTTGTAATGACCTACTTTTTTGCATTTGTAGCAACGAATTATTTTTTTGTTTGACGTTTGTTTTTCAGATGTCTGACGTTGCGTTACGCTGTCACTAGGTTTAGAATTTGCTTTGCCATTACCTCCATTTTGTTTATGATATTTTTTCACAATGAATGCTCATTCCGATTTTTCTTTTGAATCCGTACTGATATCCAATAGTTTTGTTTTAATAGCATCTGCACTTATATTCATGTGCCGAGTGCTCAATGGCCATGATCATTGGGCTAAATTGCTCTGGAAGTCCCGCTAGAAGTAATGATCCGATCCACTCATCGTTTATCTCGAAACCAGTACCTTTAAGTTTTTGCGCCATTTCCAGGACTTGCGTGACGTAACTGGTCATGGACTCGCATGTTTCAAGGCGAATCGAAATAAGATTCCTTAGCAAACTAATCCTGCGTGTGTAACCGGAATCGTCAAACAATGACTTTAATTTTGTCTACAAGCTTTGCACTGAATTTTCACCTTTAATATGAACGTACAGAGATGGATCGATCATCATGATCATCTTCGCCTTAGCTTTCTTGTCACTTGCTTCATCTAACTGTAGCGAACTGTATTCAAGTCTACGCCTTCCAAGATAAGAAAATTTTCTACGGCAAACGCCCAATCGTCGTAATTCTCACGTCCTTTCAACTTTGGAACGTTAACTGAGTAATTGCCGGACATTTTTAAAACTGTGCACTATTTAAAACTCGTCAAATATCGAAAAAAATCAAGACTGACTTTTTTTATTCCACAATCTTCCAGAATAACAATAATTCGGAACTTAAACTAATAGATACGCTAATAGTACTTGTAACTAAGATTACATAGTAGTTTATTATGGTACATATCTAACAGCCCGTGACATACTTGGAACTCTCGTCGCGTCTATATAATTCCGTCGCTTATAAATTCTACAATGATGCATAAAAAATTGCCCGATTTGTCGACATTTATGACTACTGCTCTGCTCCCCAGTGTAGTAGCATAATGATATATAGCCTATAGCAATCCTCGATAAATGGGCTATCCAACACAAAAAGATTATTTGAAATCCGACCAGTAGTTCCTAAGATTAGCGCGTTCAACCAAATAAACAAACAAACTCTTCAGCTTTATAATATAAGTATAGATGGATAGAAAAGGGTATATCCATAGTAAAATAAAATGACCAGAACACACAAATAAACTTTTAATTTATATATTAATAGTAAAGATATGGGTTAGAAGTAATAATGGACTTTAATATGCTAATGGTTACGGTGACCACTTTCTATCAGGTGAACCAAATGACTGTTTGCCACTTGTATATGCCTACATAATGAAATGCCTACCTACCTGCATAATGTGACTTAACAACTCGCCCTGGGGTCCGAGTCTGCTATTTCAATCGTGTCGAAAAAGATCCGAAATCGTCGCTCAAAAGAAAGCCACCGGTAGATTTTTGACAGTTTTTCGTAGTCTACTATTACAATCGTACTCTAATATCCAATAGACTTCTATCGGTCGGCGGATAGAATTCTTCTAGCACGTACCGCGCCAGTGGCTGCTAGTCAGTTGCATTTTTGAAAGTTTACTATCATTTTGACAGCTAAAAACAGCGATTCTGGTTCTATTCTACTGCTTGTCAATACGCCTATATTATGTCAGTTCAAAACGTGAGCTCTGGTATGAACTACACACAGGCGCGATGCTTAGTGCTTCGGAGATCCCGCAGAGTTCATGCAGTAATAAATCATATGTCATATTTGTGCCCTTTATGCTTTAAAATTTCTCATATCAAGAAATAAACCTTAAGAAACCTAATGCCAAAACGTTTTGTTCCAAATTAGTTCGTATAAATCTGTTAGTGCCCTCATAAGCTAAAAAAATTATATCCGTTTTGTCCCCCTAAATCGCGATACATGGCAATGGGCTCACCACTGTTGGCGTATAGTATGCCTCTGCCTACCCCTTCGGCGATAAAGACGTGACAATATGTATGCATGTATTTTTTTTGTCGCAAATTGATATTAACGTGCGATAGAACAAAGTGTTCCAGACCTTAATTTCCGATGGACGATTGACGTATTTCACCGTCTATTTCTACCAAACTCTTTGTTGTTCTAATTAAACGCGACCACGTGTTCATCTCGCGAACAAACTATATAACCAATAGGAGTTCAAGGATTTCACCCGCGCGAACTCAGCGACGCATAAACACCAATTAGGACACATCTTGATGAGTTAGTTTGATCGCCAGTTTGTACGAAGTTGCGTTTAATTAGGTCCACACGCTAGAACACACAGCTGGTTCGTTTTTCGTTAGTTTTTTTACCGCCTAGAATCACTGGTATCGTAGTGATGTTGGTCGTGGGTCGCAGGTGCAGTTCGTGGTGACGTACATCGCGCCGTGGCAGATCACGTGGGGCAGCGCGTTTCATGCGTTCGCGCAACCCTTCTCCGTGCCGCACTCCGCTATGCTGTTCGCGCAGGCCGCTATCTCCGCAGCACTTTCCTCGCCGCTCACACCGGCGCTGGGTGAGTCACGCTACACACTACACTGTCCAACTTCGCACAACCCTTCTCCATGCCGCACTCCGCCATTTTTGTCATAACATTTCGTAACTGTCGAAGATAAATCCATAAAATTTAGATACTTGATAAGAAATAAATTAATTTCTAAAGGTGGTTCAAATCCGGCTCGAAGGACCAAACTGTTTGTTATACGGCCGAAAGTACGGTGAGAGTTAGGGAGAAAAGGTCTTTGTTAATTTGTATTAATATGTAACTGTTTATTTCTATATAAAAAGACTTATACCACTAAAATGTTGTTAATGTTTGACATTAAAGTAAATGTTAATGATGAGTGTTACCCCGCTTGCGAATGTACCGAAATATGAGATACTACGGAACTCGACGATTTTTTAAAGAACACTGATTTTCGATTACTGAAAATACATTACAATAGTACCTAATGGGCCGCGTGAAATCACATGTCTGATGTCAGCATTACACCGAACACTAGCGTTTAGCTTACCACAACAGTATATATTTGCAAATAAAAATACCTAAAAAAATATAAAATGCTACACAATATAACTAGTAATTCCACGCAAACTACGTCACGGGCCAATAAAAGCTAGTAAATTAATAAAAGTCGCACAAATAGTAGAGTAAAATTTAATGTAATTTCAACTTAACAGGTAGTGCAATATTCATGACGTCATACGTTCGGCCGGTGAAGTTCTGGGAGCGAGACTATAACACAAAGCGAGTGGATCAGAGTAACACCAGGTTATCATCACAACTGGAACGGAACCTTGGAGCTGGTAAGAGTTCTACATAGATTTTAGCGTTTTGCACCCCAATTCTTGACTTAACAAAAATGCATAGGTACAGTGAAATGTGAGCGTTTAATATGCCTCTGCCTACCCCTTCGGGGATAAAGGCGTAGTAATATGTATGTATGTATGTACATTTCACACAGTGCCATCTAGCTCAAAGTAAGCTAATATAAGCTTGTAGCATGGGATCTAGACAACTAAACATACTTATATTCTTCCAAATACATACATATTATACATAGAAACAAACATGTGTGAATCACACAAATATTTATTCTGTGCCGGGAATCGAACCCGGGACCTTAGCGCGGTAGTTGCATACACTACCAACTGCACCACCGAGGCAGTCAGTCTAGACTTCACATGCAAATTTCGACTTTATTCTGTACCTACTAACATTCAAAATAACAATAATTTGTTTACTTGCAGACGACAACAACTTGAACTCCATATTCTACGAACATCTTACTCGGTCGTTACAACACTATCTGTGCGGTGATCTAATGTTGGGTCGATGGGGTCAAGTACAACAAGGCGACTGTTTCGGTGAGTTTGTAGTTCAATCAGTTTTGAAGTTACACTCGAATAGTTTTTTACAACCAGAAAAATTAAATTGGGGTGAGCTGTAAATGAAATTGAATCGATACATCGATCATTAGAGAAAAAAAAGTAAATCTACTTTGTCCCATAAAATCTTCAATATGTTGATACGTAATAAATAGTTGGTCAGGGTCTTACTGAGCTCATGGCTCAGCGTGTAGCGTAGAGCATGGGGATGTAAGCTAGCGGCTCTTATGAGCGATTAGAAGCCATGGCTCCGGTCCGATCACGTATTCGTCAGCCCCTTCCAGGATTAGTTTGCTTACGGATTTACCGCAAGCTTTATTCAAACGCTCGGCAACCCAATCACTCCACAATGTTCGTAGTGTATCAGCGCTTGCTAGATCACAGGTCACTCCACTCACACGGCGGAGGAAGATCAGCCCTCTCATAAAACTCGTATGACGAGGTACTAGAAATTTTCGCGCAAGATCCTCGTCGAAGCACTTACGACGCCGCACGTCGTTTTGGGATCAGTCAGCGTGCCTGGAAGATAGGGTATATTGCTGGAAAGCATCCATATCACTACAGAAAGGTCCAGGAGCACTCTGCAATCGATCGACGCCATGGACTGCGTTCTGCAAACGGGTGATAGTTACCCTAATTTGAATGTCCTGTACATGGATGAATGTATATTTACGCGAATCGGGCTGTTCAACCAACACAACGGACATTGGTGGTCTTATCAAAATTCCAAATTAACCCGACAGCATACATTCCAACTCAGGTTTAGCGTAAACGTGTGGGCTGGGACTTGAACGAGCACATTGTTCATAGAGGGGCGGCTAACGGGTAAAATCTGCTGTAGATAGGATCTTCTTCGTTCTATGCGGAACAATATGCTAGATGACATTCCGTTAGTAAACCTAAGAGGGCTATCGTTACAACAAGACGGGGCTCCACCGCATTACCATAGTGTGGTACGTTCTTACCTAATCGATGGATCGGTCGCGGAGGACCAATCGTGTGGCCCGCGCTTTCTCCTGATTTAACTCCAATAAACTTCTTCATGGGGAAAAAAAAAAAAAGGAAGAGTGTAAGTGAGTGAGAGTTTAAAACAAAGAATAATTGACGCCTTTGACGAAGTTCGACAACAAACAGATATCCTATTAAATTTACAAAACAACTTACGAAAACGTTTTGTTCAATATAATGGTAATTTTGAACTAAAATTAAAGTAGGTATTTATAGGTAAGTTGAAAGTACTTGATTATTTACTAGAATTTCATAGCAGCTGTTTGATCGTGTTCATATCTAGATGGATGGATTTCAAAGTGGTTTTCGTTATTTGAAAGCTGGCATAATTCAGAAGGTACTTAGCTACATGAACTAGCTAAAGTCCGCATATCCACCCGCGTAAGTGATTTGACATATCGGGGTTAATTGATTTTTTTCGTTTTTAACAATAACAGAAACTAATCTATCCTAAAATAAAAGTATCCACAAAATATTTAATAGGTTATTTTTACGTGTTTAATATTTTTTATGCTTTAAATATGGTGTAATAAGTGGTGATTTATTTTGGATTTTTGTAATCAAATGTACCCAATTGACAACTGTGTATTTTCTTCAAAGCTCATTATACGTTTTTAAAACTTTTTTAGATATTACTAGGTACATAGGCTTTGAATAATGGCAACACTGTCACTGCCGAATTTCATTTCCTCATAGTAACTTGTTGCGTGTAGTTTGTAGCTAGTTGCGATTATGGCGTTTTTTGTAAAGTAATTGTGAATATTATGAAATGATGCATTGTGTGGGTGCCGCTGACAGTACTTAGTCTGTATGGAGAAACATTTATTTGACTTGGCGTGGTGGCTTCCGTTCTGCTCACGTGGTCTTCATATGTAAGTCTCGGCCTACCCTGACTCCTACCCTCTACTTTCGCACAATATATATTTTTCGTCAATCGTTCCTCACTCATTCGTTGGACGTGTCCAAACCAACAGAGCCCTTTGAAAAAAAGTGTAAAGCTAGGATTGATAAAAACTGATACTTTAATACAAATAATTTAAAATGATTTCTTTACAGTATTGGCATCTGACTACCTTAACTGCCTAGTTCATATAGTAGAGATGGGTAATGGGCTTGTGTCATTCCAACTGCGAGGACTCGAGTTCAGAGGTACATACTGCCAACAGAGAGAAGTGGAAGCGATATCGGAGGGTCCGGAGGAGACGAGCGGTAAGTACATATTTCTTCAGTCATCTAATTAAAAAGCTTTTCAAAGTAAGGTTAGGACAATTTATAATGTTACATTCATTTTTATTAATTGATATGAAGACACAATTTCAATTTGAATGAAAATATACATTTTAATATCATTTACTGTTTATACCTGGGCGGTTCCGCCTTACGTATTTGCAAAGGGTAACACAGATATTATCGAGTTACAGACCAATATCTATTTTGTAATCTTTTAAGTCTCTAGGTAAAAAACCCTAGCTACCAATTATGAAATTAGTAGCAATAATAGCATAAGCGATCAACCACGACGAATCTAGTAAGCTATTTAAATCACATCGCCAAAGCAATCTAAAATAAATTCGAGGTTCACTCTATTTATACAGATTTATCGATAGCTATTGAAGTGGTTGACCATAATCTATTGGTTCAAAAGCTTGGGCACGTGGGCATATCTGGTTCGCTACTCTAGTCGAACTTACAGAATCGTTCATAAGTGGTCTAAATTCGTGATTTTGTATCGGAACCCAGGGCTGTGCCAACTGGAGTACCGCAAGGCTCTCACTTTGGCCCGTTATTGTTTATAATTTTCCTAACACGCCTAAAGATATAAAAGTCTTTTTATTTTTTTATCTATCACGCCTTATCCCCGAAGGGGAGCATATTGTATGCCAACTTTACAACATGTGTTATTAAAAAAATCGCATATATTATGATTGAAGAAAAGCCCTGGTGTACTGTTTGTAGAGGGGGTTTGCTGGGGTGGGTGGTGGTGTGGGGGTCGACTGCTGGCTCCCGGCGCGAGCTGGGCGCTGCGCTGGCTGGCGTGGCAGCTGGTGGCGGCGCGCTACGTGCTGGAGGGGTACTCCGTCAGCGACAACAGCGCCGTGTCCATGCTGCAGGCGTTCGACTTCCGCAAGGTGCTGCTCACATACTACGTCAAGGTGAGTCGAGCCGCCACTAGCGTTACATATTGCTATGTTGAAGCAGACAGTGTGGCCAACTGCAGCTGAACTTTGTCAAACCGCCCATAAGACCTCCACACGGCTTAACGGCTGCCACGTTACTGGCAACCTTTTCCGGAGCAGGGCAGGCAGGCAGTGCTCATCTCAGAACTGACTGTATTGAAAGATGTTTAGTTTAGTAATTGTTTACAGAACATTGAGCTAGCGGGCTACGAGCGCTTTATGAAAAGGATTCTAAAGTTAATTTTTACTTATTTATACTGTTGATTGATGGCGCTTGGTGGAACTTGCTACACATATTAAATAATACCACTTGTACTGTTCCACAACATTGACTTTGTAAACCTGACCGGTTTCGCCTCACGGCATTCTCAAAGGTCTAATTTATTTTTACTTATCAATGATTTTGTTCCTTCACAGAGTATAATCTATTACACGATCCAGTCAAGTAAGCTAGAGGAATGGCTAGCTTCCGCCACCATAGCCGAAGCTCTGAAACCAATGAACGAGAGGAATTTCGTGGATTTGGACCCAATATTCAACGTCAATTTGGATGAAGACTACGATTTTAGAGCTTCAGGAATTACTAGGTAAGTTTTGATAAATTTTCTTCATATATTACTAGCTAATAACCGTGGCTTTGACAATATATACTCGAGTGTGGCTAAACCGCTTTAGCTAATTTTGATCTTGAAATGTTGGTAAAGGTTCAGGGTAGGTTTAAACGGTTAGAAATAAAAATGATGAGTAAAGAAAAATACTAAAAACGACAATTTCATTTTCCAGTATAAATTGGAAACAGAGTTACTTGGTAGCATATCATCACAGCTTCGGCAACGTGCTCGCTTTAATGTTGTGAAATTGGTTAATTTTCAGTTACCTTCCAAAATTGCTACATGAATACGTTGCTATTTACAAGAATAATTTACTTTTTTTAATGAGGATTATTCATATTACTTGAACATGCTAATTTTTGAAGAAAAATATAATACATTTACATAAGATACATTTTTCATAAGATCAATATATTTGCTTGGTTACTGTGTGACCAGTATTAAGTGGCCAGTAAAAAAAATAAAAGAATAAAGCAATTATCATGTGGTTGTGTGGCAGGAGTCGTTTCTGCGCGGTGTACGGCGAGTGGATGGCGCACTGCGGCGCGCGTCGCGGGGCAGGCTGGCGGCGCGCAGCCCACGGCGCCTCGCCACTCACCACGCTGTGCTTCGCGCTCAGCCTGCTGGGCCGCCGCGCGCTCGCCGCCGCGCAGCACCTCTCCGCCTCCAGGTACACACACCCACTCTACTCTCTACGGCGCCTCGCCACTCACCACGCTGTGCTTCGCGCTCAGCCTGCTGGGCCGCCGCGCGCTCGCCGCCGCGCAGCACCTCTCCGCCTCCAGGTACACACACCCACTCTACTCTCTACGGCGCCTCGCCACTCACCACGCTGTGCTTCGCGCTCAGCCTGCTGGGCCGCCGCGCGCTCGCCGCCGCGCAGCACCTCTCCGCCTCCAGGTACACACACCCACTCTACTCTCTACGGCGCCTCGCCACTCACCACGCTGTGCTTCGCGCTCAGCCTGCTGGGCCGCTGCGCTAATGAATTCTGAAATGTCCCCATTAAATTCGTACCTAGAAATAAAATATTGGTATTTAAAATAAAAAATTGCATGGTCAACAGAGCACAACAACAAAAATTTTCTGTTGACCATGAAAATTTTTGTCGTTGAAATAGAACCAATTGTTGATAATTGTAATATAACTATCATTCTAAACTATTTATTTTCCATAGACTGCAAAATATCTACTCTGAATCCATTTATTTGCAAATTCTTTGAGCTTTTATTAAATAGGTATATGGAACAAAAACCAATTTTGATTTATATTTCCTTTACTATATCACAACAGCGTGGAGTTTTTCCTATACGGGCTGCATTCGCTGTTCAAAGGCGACTTCCGCATCACGTGCGCGCGCGACGAGTGGGTCTTCACCGATATGTCGCTGCTGCACTCCGTCTTGGCACCCGCTGTACGGATGGCGCTTAAATTGCATCAGGTATATGTCGTGAATAACTTTGAAATAATAATAGTCGTCAATTAAAAAAAAAAACAATAAATATGTATCTTTCCAGCACTAAAGTTAAGAGTTTTCGCGGAAACTTCGCTAATGGCAGACAGTTGCTGTATATTAATTTCCAAAAGTAGTGCATTAACCTTGTTTATGTGTAAAAATGGTAGTTTCTTAGACCTAAAATTTGTGTAAACGTGCTATAGTGAAATACAGTGATATATTGCAGTGAATTCTATTTTGAATCTTGCCATTCAAATTCCACTGAAAGGCTCGAGAACGCTTCTAACATGTTAATGGGGCAAGGACTGGACAGGACTAAATTAAAACATAATAAAAATATTGAAGAAATATGATTGGCTAAAAGGTCTTAGTAACCAGGCCATAAAATAATTACAAAACAAGCACTAAAGTGGCGCTATTGGCGCGTTTGTTTTTATACCACTGAGGTGGCAGACAAGCGTACGGCCCACCTGATGAAAAGTGGTCACCGTAGCCTATGGACGTAAATTCAAATCTTAATAATATTATAAACGTGAAAGTTTGTATGGATGTTTGTCACTCTTTCACGTAAAAACTACTAAATAGATTTTAATGAAACTTTACAATAATATAGCTTTCACATCAGAATAACACAGACTAGTTTTTTTCGACTGAAGCTACACTGACGTTACTTACCGACTGATATTCACGGCGTCACATATACTCATAAAGCCATAAGAAAAGTACTCGATACTTTGAAGTATCGATACTTTTCGTCGATACTTTAATGAATACGATAGTTTTTTTTCGATATTACTCATGAGTACAGTATCGATACTTTCCATTCGATACCGTGTGCTGACTGACGTTTCACCTATTGACATTTACGCTTTCACAACTTGACATATACGCTTTCACAACTTGACATATATGACAATAGTTATTGGACTGAGTCTTTTTATCCATTTCTCGTCGAAATGTATTAAGTTGATAAAAATATTAATATTTCTTTTTTGCCATTGTAAATTAAAATTATTTTTGGGTCAACAAAAATAACAATTCTTTCCAGTATTTGTTATCACTGTACTTTGTGGACCGAAAAGTGGGCAGTCTCCTTTGACTAATTCCAAGACTCACTCATCCTCAGTGAAAGGTGCCGAACGAAAGTCGATAATGATCGAAAAATGAACCGTCTGATATCACTTAGGACCACTTCATGTTCCCCGAGGAGTACTGCAGCAGTTCCGCGCTGTGGGGCGCTATTGCAGCGCACTCGCAGCGCCTCGTCATCTGCCACGAGGCGGCGCCCGCCTGGCGCTACAACGTGCTGCGAGGAGCGCCTCACCTACTGGCCCTCAGGTGGGTGTTAGCTGGACAACTTCATGTACCCTGAGCAGTAGTACTGTAGAACAGAACTGGGGCTAAATTCTAGACCAATCGACTTGGAAGCGTAGACGAAAATTTGCCCCTTTCGTCATTATCAAGACAAAAGACAATTCACTAGTAAATTTACGTCTAAGCTTTCAAGTCTGTGATCGAGAATTAATTCCCTACAGCGTCTCGTCATCTGCCACGGGCGAACTTTTGCAACAACTATCCTTTTATGTAGTTTTGACTGCCTCAATAGTGCAGTGATAGTGAATGTAAATACCGTGCTAAGATCCTGAGGAAAAAACTAATAATTATGTTCTTTATTGCACAATTTCGTTGTTTCTAAGAGACGTCCCTAGATGACTCTCTTTAATTAGATAATCGTCTTTGAATGCGACAATTACCAACTATTTGATTAATGATTAACAAGTAATTCGCCCTTCACTATTGTAGCGAAAGAATCAGACGGCTTCTAAAACGAAACCAGTTTCAAAACCTGTAGTGGCAGAAACTTCTATATCACCTGCACGTATTCATCGTTTCTTCAATCAAATGCCGCAAACCGTTTGTCTCGACCTCTTATGGTTCCTGAAATGTAGGCCTGGGGGCCAAGTATGCTATTCAATGGCGTCAAAATAGAATCGTAATCGTCGTAGTCTACTAATACAATCGTATTTCAATAGACTTCTATCGGTCGGCCGATAGATTTCTACTAACACGTACCGCGCCAGTGGCCGCTAGTCAGTTGCATTTCTGATAGTCTACTAACATTTTTACAGCTAAACACATCGATTCTAGTTATATTCTACGGCTTGTCAATAGTAGACTCGGTGACCCCATGTGACAGAGTGAGTCGTTTCTAAACTTTAGGATTTTTATGTACTGTACTGATAATATAAGAGTCCCAAGTTTTTCCATATATACATATAGCATTATGAAAAATATCTTGTACAGGCATGTAATGGACGACGGCAACGACGACTACAAGATAATAATGCTCAACAAGCGCCATCTAGGGTTCCGGGTCATCAAACTGAATCGCGAGTGCGTCCGCGGTCTGTGGGCGGGGCAGCAGCAGGAGCTAGTGTATCTCAGGAACAGGAATCCAGAGAGAGGTTCCATACAGAATGCTAAACAGGTAAAATACACCTAATCGTAAAGCTCATTACCTATAGAGACGAATTGTTTTTCAAAGTGAAAACTTCCTATAGCGCGGTACGCATATTTTTAAAGGAGATATAATCTCTGGACTCGCGACACCGTTACAGAGACGCTATAAAAAGTTTTGAAGTATTAGATTGATAATTTCGAACTCAGTTATCAACCTTCGATAGCTCAGTTGGTAGAGTGGTGGACTGTAAATGGTTATAAATTGCATACCATAGGTCGCTGGTTCAAATCTGGTTCGAAGTAACTCTTTTTGTAATTCTTTTCGGGTTTCTTTTTGTATTTTTCTTAAAGTTATTGGGTTTGAAAATAGTAATTCTTTCATCATCTTCGTTTACGTCAATCCTGGTCAATTTTTGAAGTGAAAACCGCGAACGCGTCTAGATAAATAAATTCAGTTCTGTCGGCACTCCCGGAGTGCAAACCGTTATTTTTTCAAGTCTGTAGCACACATTTTCACGCTGTATCCCTGACGACTGATCGTATGAAGGACAGATTGCCCAGCTTTGCGGATCCATGCATGCTTTGTATTACTTTTGTCAAGTTTCACTTCATAATATCAATAGGGATGAGTAAGCGAGTGAATAGTGATGAAATAGTAGGTGTGTACTTAATATCTCTCTTGTCGACGATTCACAGTTGCGGAACACATTAATATACTTCGTAGAATATGACATATTTTTTATATTTTTTTTGTAATGGTGTGTAGGCGCTACGCAACATCATCAACTCGTCGTGCGACCAGCCCATCGGGTACCCCATCTACGTGTCGCCGCTCACCACCTCGTACGCAGACACGTCTCCGCCGCTCGCCGATCTACTGGGCGGACCACTCACCGTTTCCGCCATTCGAGCCCGACTAGCTTCCGCCTGGAGAAGGTCAGTCTCTCTCTCTCTCTCTCTCTACCTCCCCCCTCTCTCTCTCTTCCCCCCTCTTCCTCTCTCTCTCTCTTTCTCTCTCCCCTCTTCCTCTCTCTCTCTTTCTCTCTCCCCCTCTTTCTCTTCCCCTATCTATTCATCTCTCTCTTCCCCTCTCCCTCTTCCTCTCTCTCTCTCCCCCTCTCTCTCTTCCTCTCTCTCTCTCCCCCTCTCTCTTCCTCTCTCTCTCTTCCTCTCTCTCTCTTCCCCCTCTCTCTCTCTTCCCCCCACTCTCTCTCCCCCCTCTCTTTTCCCCCCTCTCTTCCCCCCTCTCTCTTCCCCCCTCTCTTCCCCTCTCTCTCTCCCCCCCCCCCTCTCTCTCTCTCTGCTCGGAGAGTTTGGCGCCAATAATCGACCATCTAACAAGTGCATTAATCTTGTTTTATTTGTAAAAATGACCTTTGACGAGGCTGCGGTGGTAATCAGTCTGTCGGTAACCCTTCCGAGGAGTTACCCGTGGTGCCTGGCGATACACAGATAGGTAGGGACCGTGTTGTTTTAGTCGGTTCAAGTCCAGTTTGACATCCGAGGGGATTTCTACCCGAAAAAATAATGTGTTAAAAAAAGATGTGGTGTCGTGGGACACCAGGTAGGAACGAAGTTAATAAGTTCACGATTCAATTAATCATACAAAAAGTCACAGTTTGTACTAGGATTCGAACTCGGGCCTCTTGCGTCTTAGCCGAGCAGCATACCACCCAAACCACACAGCTACGTAACTGCAATTTTCAAATTAGTGTTCACTTCACTGAGCTAAATAGACAGTTTGAAAATCGACATAATTTGCAAAACAAGCGACTGTCGCGCCTGCGCACGTCTCATTTAACGTTTTTATTCCACGGACTTTTTCTTACTGTTTTACTATCACATATTTTTCAGTTCAGTCGCGCATCAAAATCCCTATATCCTCCAAGTCTGCCATAAGGAACTTTGTTCCAAAAACATAAAGTTGTGTCAATTTGCTATAATGAAGATTTGTGATTTTTCACATTACCGCGTTTCATTACATTCAAATTCGACTGAAATCTTTCATCGCAAGATATACCGCAATCATAACAAGTTTCAACAATAACGAGAGTAAATTATATACATCATGTAATCAAAAACTCTCATCATTGAATGTATATCTTTCAGGATCCGGCGTCGCTGTGGCGAGGGTTGTTCGTCAGGTGGCGCGGCGCAGTGTGAAGCTGGAACGATAGAAGCTGGAGCGGCCACTAGACAACACACACCGAGACATAACGCGTTGCATCTGTCAAGGAACTCGCTCGGTATGACTATACACCTTTGACATTTGCATTGTAATATACTGTTATACATGTTCTTACCTAATATTTGACTCGGCTCGAAGGACCAGTTTTTGGTCCTTCGAGCCGAGTAAAATATTGTAATAGTCTAGGCATATACGAATAAAATGTATTTATCATTTAATTCGTATATACCCAGACTTTACTGAAACCACAGAATAAGTAATAGTACTACATACAGAAGTATCACTCCCTAATAAAAGTCAGTTTTAGGTATGAAAACAGCTAGACTCGCCGCCTGCAAGTAAAATTTAAACTTATAACTGCGCGCGAACATTGAGTATTCTTTGCGCGCCAGAGTTTTATGACCGAGCTGCGAAGTCCGCGCGGGGTTGTCACTTGAGAAGTTTCTGAAACTAAGGACAGTCAATGTTATAAAATGGCTGGCTGTATGTTATGCCTTTGCATACCTCGTGATTATATGTATGAATACTTTAATAGGAGGAACGCGCGGAAGTTTGGCGAGTGCGGGCAAACCGACGTCATCGACTCTGGCTTCGCTCGCCGGCTTGCTCAGAGAACATTCACACGAGCGTAGTACTCCTGAAGAAACCGGTAAGCATTCAGTTTTGTATAACTCCGTATATACATTACTTTTTTTACATTGAGTAATATAGTAGATTATGGTACAAGTGTGTATACTCTGATTTTTTCCTTTATATACTAGAAGGACATTTTTTTTATTGGGACTAATCCCACCCACGTTCCCATTACTGTGACTCCTGTAAACCAGGATCTACAGCAATGACCAAAACACCAGAAAAGTTACACCGAGCTCGATCTGGGTCTGTCCCAGGAGAAGTTAGCATGTCTTGGAACCAGCAACGAAATTAATCAGAAGATAATGTGAGGAAGTAAGAAAAGAACGTAATGCCTCTTTCCTCCTTTGCAAAGCGGGAGACCTGGAAAGCAACTAGGTGTAAATCCTATAGAAATAGGTAAGCACCACGGTAATAGTATATTACGGGTCCTATGTAAGCAATGTTTGATTCCAGTAATATGCATGGCAGAAACGTTTAAAAGCACGAAAATTCACCCTCGATGCCACGAGATCCGCATAGTAAACTGCTCCCCACGTTACTTGTAAACAATTAAGCATATTATATCGCTCATTTTGCCAAACGCTACACTCCCAAAGTATATGATGGGCGGTCTGATCATATTTGGCGTCAGCAGTTGAACACTGACAGAACGGTGACTCAACCAGCTTAAACGAATGTAATTTGCTCCTAAAGTTACCATGTCCCGTAAGAAATTGAGCAACACAGTGATCAACCTCCAGCCAGGACATTTCCAGACGTTCACGAACGCCTGGGAAAAACTGGTAGAGGTGGCGCCCTTTGATGGAAGTGTTCCAACGCAGCTGCCATTCGTCTAAAAGTTCTTCACGTATATTATCACGATACAGTCTGGCAATTCTATGACGATCTCTTTATAACAAAAACCTATCATCCATGCAATCCTTAGCCGAATAGTATAAAGCCGCGCGTCTCTGAATTTCGAGGTCAACCGGGAGGACCCCTGCCATCACCGGCAGAGCCTCTGTGCTAACCGTCCTGTAGGCCCTGCATAAAAATATCAATGCAAGGCGTTGACGTTGCAGTAACTTTAAACGTGCAGCACCAATAGTAGCCTTATCTGCCCATACCGGCGCCCCGTAACACATACAGCCTAGATAAGTGGCCCCGTAAACGATGTTCAGTGTTTTGAACGAAAGTCCCCATGTAGCAGTAGATATTCTCGACAACGCATAAAAGCTATTTTTAGCCTTATCACCTACAGTTTTTATGTGCTCAACGAATGCATAATTTCTCTCTAAAATCAATCCTAAATAGCAAACCGAAGTTTTATTTTTAATGTAAACGTTATTGAATTTAATGCGCGGTGGTACTTTCAAACTTCCTTTTAAAAGCACCTGAAATGTTTTGTTGGGTGCAAAAAACAACCTATTTCGTACTTCCCACTCCGCAACGACGCGCAAACACGTGTGGGCCAAGCTCTCGAGTCCCGCACGAGTATTCGACTGAACGAGCAACATACCGTCATCGGCGTATCCTGTCCTAACTTCAGGGCGTTTGAAAACAGTTATCATGGAAACACTTATCAGTTAACTTTAGGGCGTCGGTTTTTAGTGACGGTCTGCGCTTGCATCGTAAAAATATTACTCTCATCATTTTTCCCTAACGCGCCAAAATAAGTATAACTCGTATTTATGATGTTTCGGGTTTTATTCGCGATCTATATTATTAGGTACAAAGCCCATCTTATACTTCCCGGCGACGTTCAGTCAACCCGTGTCCACGGCTGGTGTAATGCGGTCGAAACGTCGGGAAGTATAAGGTAGGCTTTGTACCTAATAATAATCGTTGCGAATATCATAAATATGAGTGACAATCGCGAAAGTTTAAAAACATTATAAGTATAAAAAAACTATGTGGTGTCGTGGGACACCAGGTAGGAACGAAGTTAACAAGTTCACGATTCAATTAATCATACAAAAAGTCCTCGTTTGTACTAGGATTCGAACTCGGCCCGAGTATATATCTTGCGTCTCAGCCGAGCAGCATACCATCCAAACCACACAGCTACGTAACTGCAATTTCCAAATTAGTGTTCACTTCACTGAGCTAAATAGACAGTTTGAAAATCGACACATTCTGCAAAACAAACGACTGTCGCGCCTGCGCACGTCTCATTTAACGCTTTTATTCCACGGAATTTTTCTTACCGTTTTTTTCTTACGGTTTTACTATCACATATTTTTCAGTTCGGTCGCGCAGCAAAATCCCTATCTCCTCCAAGCCTGCCGTAAGGAACTTCGTTCCAATAAAAAATTGTGTTCACCTGTGATTGTATCGTACAGCATGCGGCGTGTCGGAGACGGGTACGACACGACGACGTAGTGAGGAGAGGGGGGTCAGTGTGGGGGCGGGGGTGGGCGGCGCCGTCGCTAGCGCCGCCCCCACGCCCCCCGCGCGCCTGGCCCCCCTGGCCCCCCTGGCCCCCACCCGGGCCCGGGAACGGGGCCCCAGGCCGCGCTCCAGCAAGGAACCAGGCCGACAGGTATGTTGAGCCGTCTACACCTCATACCACTTTTTAAGATTGCCTGGCAGAAATTGCATTTAATGAAATTAAATATCTTTAATCATGTAGGTCACAAAGTAACACATATGAACATCAAGTTTATTGCTTCTACATTTACATTTACTTCCAGATACGCAAAGCAATAGGTAGAGTCTGAGGAAGAACCTGGCAATAAAACTCATCGCCAATCTTTTCTAACCGCCAGTAATTACATTAGTTTGATGGTGACATGATGTTTGGCCAATTATATAGTAATGAATTTTATACAAAACAAAAACAAAATCAATGTTGTGTTTAAAATCATATCAAAACTAAAACTATTTTAGTTGCCAGTTCTAAGGGCGGCCTACACTTTAAGAAGAATCTAGCAAGAAAGTCAATGGAAGCTCTTTTAAAGTGTAGGTGTGGCTTACAACATTAAAATTACACTTACATAGTTCCTTTGGATTTATGTGAGAACAGTCGACTAAACTAAGTTTGCCTTAAATTTAAATAATATTATTTGTAATAATTGCTATAACAGCTTTATGCGATAAGGGCGCCCATTGTACTGCTTTGATTGTGACAATATTTTTACTATTTTATTTTGTATCCCTTCTTGGTTTACAATTAAGTATTCAATAAATAAATATATTGCCGACATTACCACCACATGCTAAGATTGAGAACAGCCCGAGAAAAAAAATTTAGGATTTTCCATAGCACTGGTTGCAATGAGTTTTTTTCTTATATACCACTGAGCTGGCAGACAAGCAAACGGCCCACCAGACGGAAAGTGATCCAGTAGACTGCGGACGTTTTGAACACCAGAGGTGCAGCACTATACTTCTGTACTAATATATAAAGCTAAAGTTTGTTTGTATGTTTGTTTGTTTGGTTGTACGCGCCAGTCTCAGGAACTACTGGTCCGAATTGATAAATTCTTTTTGTGTTAGATAACCAATTAATCGAGGAAGGCTATATGCCGATATAAATATAGGCTATAGATAGAGGAAGGATATATATATCATCGCACTACTTAGGAGAGCAGAGCAGTGATTATAAATGTCAACAATACACACGTATATGATAATTCGCCTCGATTTAAAAAAAAAACTCTGTATATGGGAAAACTATTATTTACGGCAAATGGCACTGAAACCTTATCATCTTTAGATCATGTTATCATTTTAGAGTTTCCAGTTTTCTGTAATATCACATAATAACATATGGTGTGGTTCAGGGCGGTAATCGACGCGGTCTGCGTCGTGCAGCGACTCCGGCGTCCATCTCGTTCCGTCTGCTAGCGGCTTCCGACAGCATGCGTCTGGATCCTGCTTCACACCCCGGAGACGACACACAGGTACCACTATCGTATTTTAATCATCTTGACATGTATAACAATCGTATTTTCTTTTGTATTTACGTTTTGTTCAATATGTGTAATTTAAGTTTGTTATTATGTGAGCACCAAGACTATTATGTACCTTTTAAAATTGACTTTATCATTCAGTTTCAGTTTGAGTATATCATGCTCGCCCTAGTGTCCTGGCAGTGGTGGCGTATGTGTCGGGTCGCCTTATTCCCTATAATAAGGTTGAGTAGGGCGATGGCTGATATATGCGTCATACCCGTGAACGGGTGCCGTCTGTTGGGACTGGTCAGCTCATAGCTGTTACAGCATCAAGCTTTTAAAATTACGTTTTTTTTAAATTTAAGGCAAACTAAGTGTAGACAACTGTTCTCACATAACTCCAAAGAGCAATGTAAATTAATTATTGTAAGCCACACATTTATTTTAAAAGAGCATCCATGGAGTTTCTTGCCTGATTTGCTTGTCTTCTCCATGAAGGGTAGGCTGCCCTTGGAACTGGCAACTAGAATCACTCTTATTTTTGTCATGACTATTCATAAGTGCCTAAAATGGTCTACATGAATAAAAATATTTTTGATTTTGATTTTTACCTCGTCTTATACTCGCTCAGTATAGAGCGAGTATAAGACACCATGCCAAGGAACTTCATTCAATTAAAATCACTATTCGCTTTCGTAATATAGGACTCAACATTTATAGACTGTATTGTACAGGTCTAACCTTCATAATTTAAAACACGCAGTCTGCTACCAGAGACTAGGAAATAGCCTCACGTATACTAAAACTAAATTCTTATATCTAAAACTTACCACTGGTCATTGTCTTCTCAATGTGTCTGTCTTGCGAGATGCCGGAACCAGGAACCTATTTAACACTCGTGACAGAATTGTCTCACATCAGACCAAGGGGTTAACTGGGTTGAGTTGACTATCTACAAGCCGTAGAATAGAACTAGAATCGCTGTCTTTAGCTGTCAAAATGTTAGTAGTCTATCAAAAATGCAACTGACTAGCGGCCACTGGCGCGGTACGTGTTAGTAGAATTCTATCGGCCAAGAGATTTTTTTGGAGTATTTTCTTCTATTGGAGTACGATTGTAATAGTAGACTACAAAAAAAATTGTAGCGTTGGCTTTCTATTGAGCGACGATTTCGATTCTACTTCGACATGATTGAAATAGCAGACTTGGCCCCTAGAGCACTTTCATTTGCACACAACTAAATCTAGATTAAAGCTAACACATAAACTTAGCTCTGTTTCAAAGTCGACAACACGAACCGTCGCGGTTAAGAAATCTTATCACTTAAAACATTTAAGCATGCCGCATGCTAACAAAGCCGAACCTTTCGGTGCTAATTACCCTGCCGACGGTTTTATATCGTGTCTTCACTAGCAGGTCGTCACAACCTGCGCCTGTCCATTTCAACACGGCAATGGGCTAACCACCTGTTACGTGGGACAAAAATGCATACGATGAAATATAGGCGTTTATTATGCCTCTGCCTACGCTTTCGGGGATAAAGGCGTGACAATATGTATGTATGTATGTCTTCACGACCAAATCTAAACCATGACTTCCCAGAAGTCTAACTAGAAGTAAATTTAAGTATCTACTTATTAAGAAAAACAATTGTGCCGAGAACCGAAAGCCTTCCCTCCTCTTACAATCCTAGGTCCTTTAAGAGAAGCGTCTAAAGGCTTATTTCTGGGCCGTTTATCCGAGGGTCGCTATCGGGGTCCTTTCGGCTGGGATAGCGGCCCTCAGTCACGGATTGTCGTCTCTGCTTTCCATTTTGATGTGTCAAACATAAAAACAAATACTTTTGCTGTCAACGTCAAACTGCCAACTTCCTTTGTTGCCTTCTGAATTTTAGCCCGAACAGACTCTTTAGTCAAACTATCCAAAAAATGCAAAAAATATACTTTTGGGCCGTAAACCAAACCACTATCGTTGCCGAACTGGCTATGATAACGGTCTTCAATCAAAAAATATATAAAATGTACTTCACACTACATAAAAACATTTGTCAATGAATAATTATAACGATTCTTCTTCATCTTAAGCGTTTTACCAGTTGCTTCCAAGCTCTACCTGGATTTAGTGTCTGGGGTCTACTTATATTTAGCTGCTAGAAGTAGCTATCGTTTGGCTTTTCATTTTCGGCATAGTCAGGAGCGAGTGCCGTCTGACCTCCCAACCCCACAAGGCCCCCTGCGTCGTTGCCTCGCCCGTTAGTCAATCAGTGCACCGCTAACAGGCGACAACTATGATAATCTTTACTTCTATACCAGTATTATAAAGCTGAAGAGTTTGTTTGTTTGGTATATTCTTAATCTAAGGAACTACTGGTCGGACTTGTAAAATTATTTTTGCGTTTGATAGCCCATTTATCGAGGAAGGCTATATATCATCACGCTACTTCCCTGGAGAGCGGATCAGTAGTAGTAGCATTATTGTAGAATTTATAAGCGACGGCATTAAATAGGTGCGACGGGGGTTCCAGTATGTCAAGGGCGAAGCCGGGGTAGGTTATCTATATAACATAAACCATAATAACATAAGCCCAACTTTAGACCTGAACATCCAATATATCAGTGTTTAACCTCTTTTAAAAAATAAACCCGTATGTCGTTGTGTCGGCATAGAATTTCTCCTGTATACGTGCCCGTTGACGGTAACAGGCTTGCCCCCTATTACGAGGGACTATTACTATTGGCAAAGTGGAACGTGTAATTCATTTCTGCCTACCCCCAGAGAAATATATGTATGATTGTATGTATGTATTGTGTTAATACAAGAATCGCTTTGTATGTAGAGTGCGGCCGGTAGTGGTTGGGAGACTGCGTGGAGGGATCAGCCTCGCCGAGCTGTCAGCGCCAAGGTAAGGACACTGGACCACTTACTATCGTAGTGAAGGAATCAGACGACGTGCAGAAGTTTACGTCAGGAATGGACTGCGATCGGCTGATTTTATTTAAGATGCTACTTAATCCGTACAGGTGTTTGTCAGCTAACTATTCCTAAACTATTCCTAAAGATTTCGGAGTGTTTAAAAACACAATAGGACTCGGTAGATGCTGTAGAGATAGAGTTTCTAACCGAAACCAGTTTCAAAACCGCAAGTGGTAGAAACTTCAAAATCGCCTATGTACGTATTCATGGTGTCCTGAATAAATTGCCGCAAACCGTTTATCTCTTTCTCTATGCGTACAGACGGACGGACAGACTTAGCCGTTTTATAAGACTTTTCTAAAATTTAGGGTTTAGAAGTCTAAAACATGCTAATATCAGTGGCAACTTTTTTTTTAAGATGCGTTCGTGGCCCCTCGTGCTCAGTTTTCTGTCTCTATGCGTACAGACGGACGGACAGACTGAGCCGTTTTATAAGACTTTTCTAAAATTTAGGGTTTAGAAGTCTAAAACATGCTAATATCAGTGGCAACTTTTTTTTTAAGATGCGTTCGTCTCCCCTCGTGCTCAGTTTTCTGTAAACGATCAGTGAGGTACGCAACTTTCACTACGGCTGGTCCTCGGATGGGTGACCACTTTGTGCATTTACATTTGCGAGCGTTTCCGTGCTTCGGAAGGCACGTTAAGCCGTTGGTCCCGGTTACCAGTAACATGGCAGTTGTTAAGTCAAGTTGAAGGCCTTATAGACGCCTTGAAAATTTGAACAGCAGGTAGCCACAACCTGCGTCTGTCTATTTCGACACGGCAATGGGCTCACCACCTATTACGTGGGACAGGACTATACATGGTGAAAAGTGGGCATATAATATGCCTCTGCCACCACTTCTGGGATGAGGCGTGATAGATAAATAAAACCATTTTTGTTCACTCCAGTTTTGTTCATTCAATTATTATTTATTCATATTGACTATTACGTTATATTACTAATTTAATTTAATATCGATCCAATAATATCGACTTATTAAATGTAATATTAATTATTTTATTTGTTCCAATACTATTGACTAGATATTTCTACAAGCAGTAGCATTAAAACATTTGTTACTATTTTAAAATGAACTTGTAATATTTTTTCAAATCCAACTCGAAATTTTGTATGTATGGATAGATGTTTGTTTAACTACACATACAACTAAACTTTACAATAATATAGGTTTCACATCAGAATAACACATAGGCTACTTTTTGTCCCGGCAACAAGTTCCTGTGGGAAACGAGAACGGGAAAACTTCACCACGCGTGCGGAGCCGCGAGCGTCTACTAGTAAATCAATAATTCCTTCATTCAATATTCATTCATTCATTCATTCAATATTTATTTATTCATTCATTATTGATTTATTTTTTCAATATTTACTCATTTAATATTAATTTCTACAATATTATTATTTGATTCATTCAATATTTATGCAATCATTCAAGAGTAGTAGTGAAGTAGAGCATGTATGTGTGCAGGTGTCTCGCACGGCGGGCTGCGGCAGCGCGGGCTCCTCGCTGGAGGACCTGGCGCTGAGTCCCAGCGGCCTGGACCTGTCGCTGCCCGACTGCAAGATCATCGCCAACAGGAACGCCAGGCAAGATACGCACTTTAAAAGGTACCCCCTCATCTCATCCTCGCTCCTCTCGTATCGTATCATTCACTTTTCTGGTCACTAATACTGTCTTATATTTGTTTAATTTGAGCTATATTATGACACTGTGCAATATATCAAAATATAGATTAGCAATCATCTTTTTTTTTGAAATTAGTAAAATATAGTTGTTTATTAAATTAAAATTAAAAATTAAATATCCATCACGCCTTATATATAAGCGCTCGTGGCCCCGCGGTCTCAGTGTTCTGTAAACGATCACTGAGTTACGCAACTTTCACTATGGCTGGTCCTCGGATGGGTGACCACTTTGTGGCATTTACATATGCGTTTCCGTACTTCGGAAGGCAAGACGTTATTGCCAGTAACATGGCAGTCGTTAAGCCAAGTTGAAGGCTTGAACAATTTGAACAGCAGGTAGCCACAACCTGTGTCTGTCTATTTCAACACGGCAATGGGCTCACTACCTATTACGTGGTACAGGATGACACACGGTGAAAAGTGGGCGTATAATATGGCTCTGCCACCCCTTCGGGGATAAAGCGTAATTGATGATGATGAACTCCTCTGCCGAGTTCGTCTGACCGTGATAAACTCGAAAAAATTCACCGAATCGATTTTGAGTAATGGTTAGGAAATAGTCCTCTGGTATTAGTCAGATTATTTGTTTATAGTCGATAAGTTCTCTTTCGTAACAAAAATCATCATCAGAGTGTTATCTACAGTTCAAACGGGCAAGAATAATTCTTGACGACAGCACTATACGAGAGAGCGAGACAACGCTAATATAACGCTAAACTATATGAAACAAACCGAACACGTCTCTTATATCAAACTGATGTTCATTGTTGCTATACATATAAATATTATAAATTAGAATGTAGGCTGGACGAATTTGGCCTAATATATTGCACAGTGTCTAATAGCCTAAAATTTCAGCGTAACTTCTGTAAGAACATTACACTTATTGCGTATTTAATTAAAATCTGTTTTTATTATATATTAATAGTTTGATAATGCATATTGGTTACGGTGCCCGTTAAAATTTCTTTTCGACTCAGGTCGGTACAACTACTATGTTCAACCAATGGGGAAGAAAACGCAAACTGAAGTTTTATAGCAAATCTTATAGTCTGCTTCGTCTTGCGTTTTGTTTTTGCTCTAAGTTTCTTTTTTGGTGGTGGAATAAAACTTTACAACAAGTATTCTACCTCGCGGTTCGATGAATAAAATGAGGAATTCAAAAAAAGAAAACAGCCGCTTTTGGCGTCCTCTACAATGAACTATTTAACAGTTTTCTTCCCCATTGTACCATCGGTATCAAAATCCAACTAAAGTTTTATAAACGAAGAATGTTATAGTCGAACCGTTGAATCATCCAGCAATTTTTTCATTACCAGTACCTACGTATGTACGTGAACAATAATTTGTAGTCTTGTGTGAATTTCGGGATAGCCCGACTAGTTTCGGACCTAACGGAGGTCCTTTTTCAAGAGGAGCGTCAAGCTACGTCGAGAGCTGCGCAGTGCTTTCTTTTAATAATATGTATCTATAAAAAACTAATGGTCGCCCATTGACTTATATTGCAATTTGACATAATATTGGTCGAAAATAGATCAATTTAAAAAAATAAATCTAACTTTAACTGTGTCAATTTTCACGTTTATCTATTCGCGAAGTCCCTTAAAAAGTGGTACCTACTAAGTTTTCCCTTTACGTATTTATGTATAGATAAATTTTAATTAATTACACTATGAATTTAATGATCTTACGGTGGAATTTTATTCTACTATTGTTTATACTACCTTTTAAGTTGTAATGATTTTTTTCTGGATTTTATTATTGACGTATAATTTTAAATGATATCATTTATCATACATAATATTCATCGTGTTCTCATATCGTATAGTTTCCTACAGCATGCGAGATATTCCAGCAATTTTAGACTACAAATATCCCATACTAATAAGCACTATCTCCAATAGGTACTATGTCAACGAAATGACGCCAAAAGACTTGTCAAAACTCAGTAAAGACATACGCCACGAGCGAGAAAGCTATCGCGAACTGACAGGCCGATATATAGAGAAGCCTGAAGCAATACCATTAAAAGAAACGCACTACTCTGATTTGTCAAACAAAGAATCTATCCTCAAGAAAGAACCCAAAATAGACACTAAGCCTAAAGAAATAAAGACGAAAATTAAAAGATCAGATTCTGGTCGTAGTGAACTGAAGGTTAATATAGGTGTGGGTTGTAAAGTATTGATAATTGAGCCTTTAGGAGTGTACGACTGTATAAATCTGGGAAGGAGGATTGATGTCCAGTGGCCTTCGGAGTTCCATAGGGAAAGAGGGGGGAGGAACTACTGGGGCAGTTGGGTACCTCAGGCGGGGATGGATGGACTGGTAAGTTTATCAATAAATTTTCTTACAATTCTCACAGTATAAGATGTGCTTTACACAATGTCATTTTTGTACACGATGGCTTACGAAAGAAAGAGATCAATAGGTAAACTAAATGAAAATGACAAATGTCAAATTAGTACTACATCTTTCAAATGATGCTCATTTCGCGTTTCGGAGTATGGGTGTTTCTTATGTATAATAGTTATGTATTTAGAAATAAAATATATAAGAATGTTTATCAGTTTTCTAGATCCCCTAAGCTTAAAGTTTAGTTTTGACTAGATGGCGCTGTGTGAAGTGTCCTAAAATTTTTATTTATTAAAAAAGAAAAGGGTTTCAGTCAGTTTTTTTTATAATAATATTTTAAATGTCCAATTTCAGGTAGTACACAAATGGTTGCCGAACCACAGAGAACCAAAGTTTAGGTCACACGTCGATAAAAGCATTCTCCTCATACGAATTGACGACAAATTCGTACCTATCGCTGAGAACTGCGTACAAGACTTGGGCGATGAAGTTTAAGCTTTACTACTATTGTAATAAGGACGATAATTACTTGGCTCAACGAAAAGACCGTGTTGGAGTTTGTCAGAATATTCTGAATACAAAATAATGTTCTTCAAAAAGGTCTTAGAAGGTTTTTAAAGAGTCGGCAGCGCGAATGTCCTCTGGTGTTGCAACGTTCATAGGCAACGGTGACCACTTTCCATCAGGTGGGCCCGTATGCTTGTCTGCCACCTCAGTGGTATAAGAATAAATACTAACAGATGCCGATTGTCCAATACACACTGTTTAAGTTAAATTCATAATGAAGTAATATTGCTTTAAGAGATAATAAATTGTTAAAAAAAGGTGTCAATATATTTATACAGCCGTTATCTAACATATATTCAATACATTTATAATATATATATATAAATGAATGAATACCCTCATAAGCTGTGATCAAGTTAGATACAATTGGCAAACTCTAAAAAAATGTCTATGTCACAAAATAAATATTTCTTATGATTATGATTAAAGTGTTGACAACACTACACTCTACACTCGAAACGGGCATCCCATAGACAATCGATGATAACTGTATCCAAATGGGCTATTTGAGACTTATATCCAATGATATTTTAAGTAAAAAAGGTAGAGATATAACGCTAAAATTTTTAGCCAATCTGAAGTCAGTGTCAAGTCATCGTTCCTGTTCATAATATAGTTGTCTCTTTTTCGCTCTCAACAACAGTCATTCTGTCTTACTTCCACATGTATATGTCACCGAAAAATAACAAGACCCGCAATTTTATAAATTTTCTAGGAAATTTATAAATAACCTAACCTAACCTAACCGAAAGTTTATAAATGTACAAGAAAATTTTAGTAACTTTATATATTTGCGGTTTATGTTATTTTCCGGTGACATATATATGCCTAGCCGTAGGTGATCATTCAGACACGTGCCTTTTTTAAACACTTGAATATCGTTTAAATAACGTATTTAGCACTTTAGTGAAATATCATTGCATTAGTTAAAATATCATTGCATAAACCGCAATAAATTGTTGATATCTAATAATTATACGACATAATAGTTGACAGGTTATAGAAAGAAAATAAACCAAATTTGTATTACAAACTCGAATACTCGGACAGAAAATTTAAAACATTTTAATTTAATGCTTATTACATTCTAATATAGTATTTTACTCAAGGGGGCATAATTTGACGTTGTATGTCATTTTGACGTTCAATTAATTATATGTAAAAATATCGTACAGAGCTTAACAAATTTAATGCCATCTGTTAAAATTATTAGGGATCCTTCGAGTGTAGACTGTTGAAATCTAAATAAAATCATTAATATAAATGTTATATTAATAAATTCTTATGATACTTGATTAGTGAAAATTTACTTGATGTTTTAGTACATTTAAATTGTTTATATACTGAATTTCATATGGTAAATATTTATTATTTACTACTCTATACTGTAATATCATCCAATAATAGGCCAATATTTGGATGCAATTAATAAAATCAACCTATGGCAATCTATTGTTAGAAGTCCTCATAATTCTTGCCATAACTGTGTGTAACACAGTTATGGCAAGTTCTTTCCCGCGACTGTTCCCGGTCGTCGGGATCCATCAAACTGGAAAGCTTTCTACCTTATGTTAATTCGTATACTTCATTGACCATCGGTTTTAGACAGATATGGGTGGGCAGCCATTGCAACTTTAACGTGCCACTCTGCAAGCTATGTAGATCACTTTGGTTTCTGACGAATAACTTCATTTTGGAGCCAAAGAGATACTTCACAGCTTACTCCATATGTCTGTGTGAATGGAAGTGTCGACGTATTGGCACAATAACTGGCAGAACGCCTTGTTTCGCCTTCTTCAGGCGTCACAATCTTTACGCTATTACGAAAGAATCTACTGAAGCCAGAAAATAAGATTGGCCTTTCACATCAAAAGTAGATTTTAAAGTCCATAACAACTTAAGACAGAAAACTTATGAAAATCAACCTTAAATGTAAAATGTAAGGTTGAAAATATGATAACACTATCAAACCAGTACCTCAAAACGACTACCGTTGAAACTAAATATGAATACTTATACATATTTACCATAAATTATAAAAGTAGGCTTAAAATGATTTATAGGAACATTTTTTATTTTGCACTAGGTCTGATTTATTTGAAATATAATTAAAGTTTTAACTGTAATATACATAATAGTGGATTAATATAAGTTGCTGTTTGTCGATACTTGTTGTATATATAATATCTAAGATTGTAATGCAAGTTTTTATGTTATTTCATTGTTTTTTTTTGGGTATTAGTTTTTGATCTGTATACTATTATGCCTGTGCACAGTGCTACATTGTTCATAATGGGACCATGGGAAATATAAACAAATAAAAATTTAGAGCAAATATTTTGTTCCTGTCAATTTCAACATAAAAATTATTTGAATTATTGAAATCTGTGCGCGATTTCTGATTTACCAAGGCCCCCAGAAACATTTGAAATAACAAATATTCCCAAAAAATCTAGCTCGCTTTGTTAAATGGGTAGCATTATATTAGCTTAAATTTGTAAATATATGTAAATAATGTAAAAAGTATTACCGAAATTGTATATTCATCTCTTTAATATATGAAAAAAAAACTTAATTAAAATACATACATAAGTAGATATATTTCTTTTTTATATTTTTGTTACCGCATTTTTTTTTCTAAATTCCTTTTGTATTTGCCTACCGCTGTATGTATAACCTTAATTCTTTGACACCAAATGAATGTGTATTTAGTATTATTTATTTTAAAAATATGTGTAAATTTGTAAACTAGTGTTGTTGAATATGGAGTCGAAAATTTTAAATTATTTTTCATTCTCATTCAAATACTTTTTCATTCTTTGAAATTATTTTTTTTAAATTAAAATAGATGCTCTCGTGGCCCCGCGGTCTCAGTGTTCTGTAAACGATCACTGAGTTACGCAACTTTCACTATGGCTGGTCCTCGGATCGGTGACCACTTTGTGGCATTTACATTTGCGAGCGTTTCCGTGCTTCGGAAGGCACGTTAAGCCGTTGGTCCCGGTTGCCAGTAAAATGGCAGTCGTTAAGCCTGGTTGAAGGCCTTATGGGCCAAATTATATTACCCTTTTTGCCTTATGGAAAAATTTCAACAGCAGGTAGCCACAACCTGCGTCTGTCTATTTCAACACGGCAATGGGCTCACCACCTATAACGTGGGACAGGAATCCACACGGTGAAAAGTGGGCATATAATATGCCTCTGCCACCCCTTCGGGGATAAGGTGTGATGGATATTTAAAATAATTTCTTTGAAATTCTTACTTGATATTTTCGATCAATTCTAATACAACAATATAGTATTCGTTACGCGTATTATCCTGAAAATCATGTAGGTTAATTATCATGTTGTACAACAACCAACTGGAGTAAACCTAAATCATTTTCAACGTGCCGGTTATCACTTACGTGGACGTAATACGTACAGAAACTATGATTTTGTGTGACTACCCTACATTCCTTGATTATAATTTCTGAATTTTCGACCCTAAGTCATTCAACTACCGCTTATATTTATTCATTGTTGGTATGTACACTAGTGTATTATATATTTCAATCACTGTATATGTATTGTTTACGAGAAAATGCAAATTATAATGATAATGTTGTGTTTTTTGCGAATTTAAAGGGGAGTGAAATTAATAATGTTGATTGTTCTGTAAAATTGTAAAACTTCAATAAATATAATATTTGTTAACTATAATTAAAACCCTATATGAATTGCAATCCGGAATTTGAGACTAAGTATTTATGTACACCCAAGTATGATTTAAGGTAACTTTGGCTGTTTGACTTGGAACAATTTTTGTTACTTTACCCTGCGATTACACATCGTAGGGTAAACTACCGAACCTTGTGTTGTCACTGCGTTGGATGTTATGGTTATAATTCATATCTGACTGCCTCTGTGGCGCGGTGGGAGTGCACCCGACTGCTACGCAAGAGGTCGTGGGTTCGATTCCCACCCAGGATAAAACTTTGTGTGATGAGCACGATGGTTTACTCTGTGTCTGGGTGTTATTTATCTATAATATGTATGTATTTAGAAATATTATAAGTATGTTTATCAGTTATCTAGATCCCATAACACAAGCTAATATTAGCTTACTTTGGGCTAGATGGTGCTGTGTGAAAAAGTGTCCCACAATATTTATTTATTTATTATATCCAACATAGATTCTATCAGACGGCCAAGGGTTTACCCTTTACTTATATAATTGACAAATCACATTTAAATGTTTATATAATGTCATTGGTGTTTAAATTACTCATACAATTGGTGTTGAAAACCAAACCCAACATTTCACTTAACCCTCCCAGTGTTAAGATTATTTAAAAATTATAATCCGTTAATTCACTTTGTTACAATTTCTTGCTGTTTGCTAATAATACATATTTTTACAATAAAACAATACATAAAAAATATTTATGTTGTGTATTTTTCCTCTAAAATTTACTATCTGTGACTACGCACGAACATAATATTAATTTGGTGCCACGGAGTTTTCACAGCTTTAATATGGGTTTCACTTATCTGAAACTAACAGTGCTGGTCTGGACATTACGCACATCTAATAAATTAGAACTAGTCTGTTGTTGTGTAGATCCTGTACAGCTGTTTGTATAAAGAGAAGCAGCCATGTCGTATCAAGAGACGCAGCCATAAACATTAGTAAACTTTCCGACAATGATTCTAAAAACTCACCCAAATACCTTTATAGACTCTACAGGATCTTTAAATCCCATTTAAAATCAATCGGAATGTGTTTTAACATTCTGATGTCTAATTGAATGTTTATCGGAAATTTTGAGAAGGGTTGTGAATAAAGCGAAAGGTATATACTAAAGGGTTCTTGGGATTCTGATCGCGAACAATGTACGGGGGAGTGATATACCTCTTGATCATTTTCTACAGCTTCTTTTGGCTCATTACCCTACAAAATATTCAAGCAATTGCCATAATGAAACTACAATGTCTGGGATTCTGAATAAGCATCAATTTTTCACATCATTCAAATTTAAACTTTTAAACCACGGCGGTCGTACAGTCGCGTTCGTAATTTGTTCACAGCGCTAACGCGTGTTAAGATACGCTTTATTTGTAAACCTTCGTACACAGTTGCATAAACTCGTTTGCTGTTAAAAAAGAAATAAAAAGAAGGCTTAAAGATACGTCAGCACATAGTAATTAATAGATTTTTTTTTTTTTTACAATACCGTTCTTGATAATGTTTATTGTGCAGTCCGTTTGCGTTTTATAAGTTGTAATAATAATTACACCAAGAAGAAACACAATGTTTTTTTTTATTTTTACTTTAACCTTTTAGCCACATCACTTAATATATGCACAGTATGCAATATATGCGAATTATAAACAGTTATGTCCCTACAATGCGGCATACGTGCGCATTGTAGCGCAAGCAACTAGGACCCGCTTACTGTTTTGAATGTAAAGTGATAAGCGCTGAATGCTTTGGATTAAGATTTTAATATTCTTTCCTGTGCAGCAAATTATCATGTAAAAGCTACTCACATTTTGGACACACATTTATTTTTACACAATATCACGCTATATTTGCACTTACCCTCAGTTTTATATAATCGTAAACGGGCTGCTCGATCATATGAATATTATATTCTCAAGTTGCCTTATATATATTTTAGACTGATTTTTTATAATCGTGTTTCAGCCGATATAGGTGATCGTACAGCGTATGTGCTAATTTATTTAACTCTAAGGACACTGTGTACTTATAAATTTGTATTATGGCGGTTTCACACCTTCGCGTTCGATTGTATTTTGTGAGCAGATATTTGTCTATGTAGGTATTTAAAGTAAATAATTATATTTGTCAATAAAATGTTGTTCTTTAATAATATTGGTGTTGACTGTACGTTTTGTAGTGTGTTAACACTACGGATATAATATTATTTGATTGGTGTATAATGTTAGATATTCTATTTTACGACAAAAATCTGTAAAAAAAATCCGAATTTATATTACTCGTTTCGCAAAAACTGAATATAATGGAGCTTTTATTTCAAAAAGGTAACTCTGCAGTAGAAAGATACAATCCGTCCACATGCAATGGTTCTGCATATGCAACGTTTAATATTTACTCACAATATTTCTCATGAAAGAGTATCATTAATATGTAGTCTTGATTTTATAATTTATTAAATAACTTCAAATATAACTAAAAACACCTGATTCTTACTAAACTGGGACCAATAAGTTCTGATGTCAGGTTTTCCAATTCAAGTCTTGAGAACTAGCATTGTAGATATCATTATTAAGAAAAGTCAAAATGAGGTTATATTGTAAATATTTCACTGAATGCATGCATGCAGTATGTGCTTAACTTCAATCCAATTCGCTAGATTAGAAATTTGTTAAACATATTAAAATCGGTATGCGAAGTTTTTTTCCAAGCATATGCAGATTAGGCGTGGTTTATGGCTAGTACAACTTGTAAAAATATGGTAGAATATAATGGTAAGAAATGTTAGAAAATACTATTGGCGCTACTGTGCTACTGTACTGTCAAAATGTGCACAAGTTGCATTTTAACAATGTAGCCAGTGTGTAAAATATTCGTTCAGTTTCAAGACGTTTTTTCAAACTGTAGGTATGTGGGTAGAAATTTTCAATATAAGTACACGCTGCAGAATAGTTTGGTTTGCAAGCCACACTAAACATTACGTTCGTATCGGTAAGTAAAAAAAGTTACTTTTATGTTTATAAGTTAAATAAACCCTATATTATTTTGATGTCTGCAAATTGAACTATTTGGATGCGTGTATGACAATGACAGTGACATGCCCAATATTTGACAGGTTGGATTCAATTAAACTGGAGTAATGTAACTAATTTTGCAATTTACCAGTCGAAAATATAAAAATAAGGTAATAAAATATTATCTTGAATCTGAGAATAACAGTTGTCAGGCCAGAAGTAGACATCAGTAAAAAGTTTCTTCGGTTTCAGCTGACAATATAATTGATTCAAGTAACATACACGTGCTTAGGTACATAAAAAAAAGTTGTAGGATTTTATCGATTTATCCATTCGTTCATCTTTTTACTACACTAGATAATAACACAATCAGTTGACATGAAAATATCTAAGGATACATTCAAGTAATAAAATTATTCGTAATAGTTCCACTCGCGTAGCTTCGTGTTTGGTCGAAGGTGTAAGCCGCCCAAAGTACGCAATGTTAATCTGTTAATTCATGTCATCTTAATATCTTGATTATACTGCATTAAAATGGTACATGGATACGTCTGATAGTTTTTTTTATAACTACCCTCCCTGCTTAATTATAATATTTTAAGACATTTTAATAAAGCAAAATCTAGTCGAAATTCGTCTATAAGCTATGGAATTTAGACAACTGATGTTGAAATTTTTCTAAATTTATATAATGCATGAACAAAACCCAGACACGGATATGAATATTTTCAGATTGTAGAAATATTAGATCAACCACCCCATCATATCATTAATTCACCCCATAATTTCATTCAGTTCATTCATCTATGCTTCCAGACGAATTGCAGGACACTGTCGTATACAATGCAACACCTAGGCAGTTATGATCGGCTACGACCAGCAGATTTAGACATCGGAATCATTTACGAAGCTAACAATCATTGAGTAATAGCAGGTCTAGCTTGATCAGGTGTTAGGGGTCTCCGGGGCCCAAGTGAACTTATATGCAAGTGGTGCACGACGAGGCAACGACGCAAGCGCCCTTACTGGGTAATCACATCACACGGTACTGGCTCCCAACAATGTCGAAAATCAATAGCCAAATGATAGCGGCTCCTAGCATAATTGAACACTAAAATGGTGAAAGGGTGGGTATCCAACAATTAAAAAACATTATATTTTTCAAGAAAATATATTTAGTTCTAAAAACACTACTCCCAGTTTCTTTTGCCACATGACGTGACAAATTATTTGTCACGGTTAATATCAAATTTCATTTGTCACAGTATGTAACAAATTTTATTTGGATATATTGGTATGTGACAAATGAAATATAAAATGAAAGAAACAATTTCATTCAAATTTTAATTAACATCAATTCCATAGGTATCATTGAAAATAGTAATGTTAAAAAAAGTTTTTTGAACTTGGACGAGTTTGGGGTTTTTCAAATCACAATACATTTTCTAAAATACCTACTTATGATAATATACTTATATACGTATCTATAATATAATAATAAAGTCATTTAAATATGTTAAAAATACACATGCATTTTTTTACGCGTCTGATTTACGAAGTTATAAGTAAAATTATCTTAATATACCTAATACTGTGAAATAGTTACCTACCTAAAAAATACGGAAATGTTTACCGGGATAACGCGGGCTTTATTAAATTTATTTCTTAACACAACACAGATTACTACTATTTTTATTATTATTTAACTTGTACTACTTAATTAACATTTGTGAATTACCTAATATTAAGTGTACCTAGTAGTAGGTACTGGATCCGCCGTACATTTGTTTACAAGAATACGGTCTTCTTACTTACATAGCTCTCATGACATAGTTACGGTCTGTTCAGCTTTGAAGCGCTGTAGTAGCTATTCTCGAAAAATGAGCTATTTTTAACCTATTACCAAATAGGAGTTACTGTATTAGTACCGTAGGTATGTAGTTGTTAAACCCCCTATTATTTTTGAAGTTGGCGCCAATTCTAACTTTCTCGAGCTTATCTAATACTTCGGAACTAGGGTCGATAAAAAAATGTTTAAAAGATAATTTGTCATTTTTGTAATGGATTAATAAATAAAAACGAAGAAAAAAAAATTTAATGCACGATCTTAGAAATGTTTGTTTGAATATAGGGTAGGTAACTAATCCTTACCGACTCATAAACAAACATTTTTAAGTTAAATAATTTAAATATAAAGGGTACAACATGCATACCTATTACCTACTTATTGGTACCTAATACTGTGTTGGTATCAACTTTTTAATAAAGTCCAGCGTCATTTAACTCAAGCAGTAGGTACATACCAATGTGTATCTTGATGTCGCAACTGCCGCCAGGACAAGATCGGCGAGGTACAGTGGAATTCTTCATCGTAGTATGACCATAAAATTGTATCTACTAGCATCAATAGGTGCCTACTTATAGTAAACACGTTTACTATTAGTAGGCACCTATTATTTATCATCGTAAACACGTTAACGAGTTGTGTAAGGAAGTCAATACAGGTTGTCGTGTTTGATACCAGACAAAGTCAGATTTACCGTGACCGGACACCAGACGCTCACACAACCTCATAATAAGCATTTTCTTTACGTATTTATTTATTACAAAATTTTATGTAATAACATTAACATTTATACTCTTGAGATTTTAATAAGCATTGTAGTTAGCTATATTGGAAGCAAATCTGAACTATTTTATAAAATGGACCCCAATAATGGTGTATAATTTTTCTAAGCTCGACGGTTTAAGCTAGGACTACAATTTACATTATACGCGACGGAGGGCCCCCGGGGAGTGTCACGCACTTAGTAATTTATCACAAAGCCGGGACTTCAGTGGTACAGTCAGCCCCAAAAGTCGCTTGTACACTTAATCAGACAAAATATTCTGAACATTAATTAAGTCGGTGCTGTCACACAATATCTAAATAAACTTAACATCACGAATTTCCATAAAACGATGATAGGACATCTTTTCTCATTTGACACTTAACATCTTACACATTTTAAGTCGCTGATAGACATTCACTACAAAATTCGATTAACAAATCGTATTTTTAAAGTTATTGCGTGCGAATCCACTTTAGGCGATTCTGGGTTCATTATAGTTTTGTATTTTAAATCTGTTATTTTATAAGTAAAACCTATTTTTTCTTTTAAATATAACTATAAGTATTATAAATTATTGAAATATTTAATTACCTATATCAATTAAGTAAACCTTTAAATACGGAAAACTTATTTTCCACATCGTGTTCTAGTCCGTATTAAGCTAATATAAGCTTATGCTACGGGATTTAAACAACTCATAAACATACTTATATATTTCTAAATACTTACATATAATACATAGTAAACATACACAAACCCGAAACTAGACCAGAGCGCGGCAGTCGTATACTACTACCACTCACGCTGCCAAGGCGATGAAATTATTTTTTAAATAAACTTTAAATAAAAAAGATTAATTCTTTCTTATTTACAGTTTTCATTATTTTTATCTGAAAAACCTCATTGGTTATTTTGGTTTCAATATTTTATTTCAAAATATTTAATTAGGGTTACAATTTATTATGTGAAAGTGTCAGCTTTAAGCTAGAAAAGGGCGTGCTCCGTTGGTTTGGACACGTTTAACAAATGAGTGAGGAACGATTGACGAAGAAAACTGGTAGAAAACTCAATATTGAGTTAAGCTCGTCTATGTACACTAATATAAGTCACCTTGTATCTAATATATGTTTACTGTGTACAATAAAGAATAAGAATATTTATTGTGCGAAAGTAGAGGGCAGAAGGAGTCAAGGTAGACCGAGACTTATATATGAAGACCACGTGAGCGGATTGCTCAAGAACGGAAGAATCAAAATTACTCTGATACCCAGACGTGCATGTATGAAGCGATTAATGAATCTGCAGGAAGCGAAAGAAGAATGCGTGGATCGCGATGCCTGGCGATCTGTCCTCTATGACTACCCCGTCAGGGATACAGCGTGAAGATAGTTAAGTTATTTAAGGTAGTTAATTATGTAACAATTAAAAAAAATAATCTAGCAGTAAGTTCAAGGCGCACTTGAAACCTTGATAACAGTAACCAACCTGTAAACAGCGACAATTCACAATTACCCTGAAAGTGGGTAAATGAATATTATTTTATTTTTCTTCCTTCGTTTTTTAAATCATGCGTCTCATTTTGTTGGTCAAATAAACTACTTTTAAGACAGTATATATTGAACAGGGATGCACTCAACAAATCAGCAGTCTATACCTGAGAGAACTTTAGGGGACAAGATATATACGACAAAATGTGATATCTTCCATGAGGGAAAGGCTGGAGAAAACGTTATTTACATTCTTTTACCGAAACTAGAGTTAATTGACTATAGTATTTAAACTAGCCTATCTACCTTTCACCGATAAATAGTAGGAGACTGCTGCATCTTTCTGCAAGCAGGTATCGCTCGCAAGAAGATGCAGCAGTAGGTAGAGAGAGAGCGAGAGAGGAATCTCCTACTCGAGTTCCGCAATTTGCGGCGGAATTGGCACAGACTAGTCTTCAACCATCTTTATGACCAGGGGCCTGAAAACGGCGGGTAGGCTTCTCGCCTACCTTACAGAAGCAGACCTAAGACGGAGACCTGACGTGAGTATTTCTCGCACACTTCACGCCCCAAGAAGCCGGATAAAAACTAAACCAACACATTGAGACGTGACATTTACACTTTACGACGTGGGACAACACCCAAACCTTGATAACTCTGGTGCAGGTAACCCTGAGACATCCTTCTGAGAAGTTACCCCAGGCGCCCGGCACTAGTCAGATTGGTAGGGACCATTTGATTTTTGTTTTAGTAGGTTCAAGCTCGGCATGACATCCGTAGGGAATACATCACGCAAAAAAGCCTACCTGGCTAGTATATAAAAATATGAAATAAATTTTGAATAACCTTAGGTTTTCGAAAATCTTATTAAAAATATAAAATACAAGCCAATGCCAGGGGCTCAACCCGTGTGGGAAAATATCCCGTTTCCTACAGGAACATGTTAATGGGTTAAAAATCCCGTAGTAGTCAGGATTAACTAAACTTAAATTCTTTTACTGATAACAGTAGATGTATTTTCAAAATCGTTTCAGTAGGTCCATAAATTACCCCTACAAAGTCACGACATCACATAGTCATTTCACAAACTTTAACTCTTTATATCATTAGTACATACATACATACATACATAGGCAGAGACTGGTTTTCCACTTGCTACGATCCTGACATACCACTTTCGCTTCTTCTACTTTCATAAGTGTATTCGTACACGCTCGCCGGTTAAGGGTACTCTTGACCTGGCCTTTTTCCAAAAGGTCTTCGATTTGATTGAAATACGTACGCAGAGGTCTACCCCTACCAGTTTGCCCATTCACTCTCGCCACATAAATCTGCTTCGTCAGTCTACTTTCATCCATCCTCTCCACGTGTCCGAACCATCTAAGCATCCCTTTTTCTATCTTAGTCACTACATCTTCTGTCATACCGCAATGTTCCCTTATCGTGCTGTTCCTTTCTTTGTCCATCAACTTCACTCCAGCTATACTTCGCAGACTTATCATTTCCACTGCATTTATTTTACTTTTATGCGTTTTCTGCCATACCCATCTTTCACTGCCATACATGTGTGGGGACCAGCACACCTCTATGTACAGCCAATCGTGCCTTCTTCGAAATGTTCTGACTGCTCATAAAGGCGTACATGGCTCCATTCACTTTATTTCCTGCCAATACTCTTCGCTCAATGTCATAGTCATACTTTCCATCTCTCGCAAATTTTGTACCTAGATATACAAACTCTTTTACTTGTTCTACTCTTTCTCCTTCCACAACAAATATCATTAGTATAGATTATTTTAATTAAATATAAATAAATATAAATATCCATCACGCCTTATCCCCGAAGGGGTGGCAGAGGCATATTATATGCCCACTTTTCACCGTGTGGATTCCTGTCCCACGTAATAGGTGGTGAGCCCATTGCCGTGTTGAAATAGACAGACGCAAGTTGTGGCTACCTGCTGCTGAAGTTTTCAAGCCGCCCATAAGGCCTTCAACCAGGCTTAACGACTGCCATTTTACTGGCAACCGGGACCAACGGCTTAACGTGCGTTCCGAAGCACGGAAACGCTCGCAAATGTAAATGCCACAAAGTGGTCACCCATCCGAGGACCAGCCATAATTAAATATGCTTTTGTTTACCAAATTGAATACAAACCCAGTCTTAAAATTCAAAAATCGAGAAACATCCTATCGCCAAAAGTAGATTCACACTCCAAAACATTGAAAATACGATTTGTTAATCTAATTTTGCAATGACCGACTATCAGCGACTTATGGTATGAAAGACGTTTAGTGACTAATGAAAGGACTCCTATCATCGTTTTATGGGCGTTTGTAATGTTAAGTTTAATTTGGAATCTTGTTACGACACCGACATATGGTAATGTTATTTTTAAACTTTCGCGGTTTATACTCATATTTTATAACTATACTACTCGGGACTTCACGCGAAACAATTTTGTACTTGCATTCACCGACGTTTCGAGCGCGTTGCAGCGCCCGTGGTCGCGGCTGGACTGATGCTGAGGGCCGAGAGTATGCATGGAGTTACTTTTGTTTGTAGCTACCCTCCATTATTGTTATAATGCAGGATAAGGCCGGCGACACACTACACTCACTACGTCAGTTTTGTTTGGCACAGGTTTAGAAGAGTGTCTACTGATTATTGAGACTAAAGTGAGGGAGAATGGTCTGCCGAACAGTTACATAACACTATTGCGGAGTTGCATAGAAAGAAACTACTTCCTTTACCACAACCAACACTACCTCCAGATAGACGGCGTTGCTATGGGAAGTCCATTGGCACCAGTGGTTGCGAATATTTGGATGGAGCATATAGAAGACATGGTATTCCAGGATGCCCAAACCCAGATCATGTTGTGGAAAAGGTATGTAGATGACATTTTCTGCATATTTAAAGGCAACAGAGAGTAGGTGATTTGTTTTACTGAGTATCTCAACTCATTACATGTGAAAACACAGTTTACGTATGAGATTGAGAACAACAGATCATTATCTTTTCTCGACATTAAGTTAATGGTGAGAACTGATGGTTCCTTGGCCCATACTGTGTACCGGAAAGCCACTCACACTAACAGATACTTGCACGGCTCATCGCATCACCACCCACTTCACCTAAAATCAGTAAGCGCCACGCTCATCAAGAGAGCCAATGACCTCTGCGACCCTGAGCATCTACAGCAGGAGTTGGAGCATGTTCAGGAGATACTTAGGATGAATGGGTTTGCTACGAGTAGCAGGAAGGCACGACGTGCACAGGAAGATGAAACCGGGTGTTGACCGTCAACCGGCTTATATGCCGTATGTGAAAGGTATAACGGACAAGATTGGATCATGTTTACGGCAGTTCTCCATTCGTACTATATACAAACCGTTAGCCAAAGTAGCGAAGTACGTGCAACACCAAAGGACGTCATCTCTCTGCAAACACCAGGTATCTACAAAGTGGATTGCAGCTGCGGTCGTTCATATATAGGCCAAACTAAATGAACTATCGCAGAAAGGGTCAAAGAACACATCGCAGCTGTGAAAAACCGTCAGTTCAACAAATCGGCGATAGCGGAACACCTCGAATCGGGTAGTAATCACTGAATCGAACTCCATCAACCCAAAGTCCTCTCCACTGATCGCCACTATTATCCTCGTGTTGTGCGTGAAGCTATTGAAATTAGAAGATACAATAATTTCAATAGGGAAGATGGATGCAAGCTATCCGGGATGTGGAATTCAGTGATGAAAAATCTTGACCGTAGAAAACCTGTGCCAAACAAAACTGACGTAGTGAGTGTAGTGTGTCGCCGGCCTTATCCTGCATTATAACAATAATGGAGGGTAGTTACAAACAAAAGTAACTCCATGCATACTCTCGGACCTCAGCATCAGTCCAGCCGCGACCACGGGCGCTGCAACGCGCTCGAAACGTCGGTGAATGTGAGTACAAAATTGTTTCGCGTGAAGTCCCGAGTAGTATATAAAATATCGACATATGGTAGTTCGGATCTTAAGGTGTTTTGTAAATTTAACCCTAGAACCGTAACCTGGGGTACAATCGTAAAAAAATATCGAAAATAGTTCATAACTTTTTTATTATTATACGGTTTGTTTTGCACGTCCGTGTATTTACGTGAAATGGGGGGACGCATCGATACCTTAGTCTAGAAGACTCTAGCATTTGATCTCATAAAGCCCCACCTAGAAGACCGGTTTCAATACCGAACTTTACCAACCCCTCTCCAAATAAGTATTGGGGATATATTGAAAAAAAACGAGAGGTACCAGCGGTAAACCCTACTAGTCTAAAAACTGGTAGGTGTTTTATTTTGTCCGAGGTCCAAAAACCGCAAATCACGCACACAATGTGTGAAATGCAAAACATATATGTGTGTTGAACATCAAAACAAAATATGCCAAAATTGTTTGTAGTTCCCTAATAATGTGATATGATTATGATTAATAAGTCTGAAATTGTTTTATTAATCCTTATGTAAGTTGATTTTATAATAAGTTTATTTTTCTTAAAAAAAACTGTTATTATTATTGGGGTTACCCAGTACCCCATGGTACCGTTAATGTATGTCCAAGATGGGTACGGTACTAGGGTTAAGAACGTTAAGCAACTTTTGGAGCTGACTGTACCTGGTATCCCTTAATTACTAAACAAACTCCTGTTTCGTCTCTTTCCATTCGAGTTTTACAATGTTTTCAGTGTCTATTTAAATATCAGGGGCTCAACTTTTTTCAGTTTTTGTTATTGCAAGTATGTTGTGTTCAGTTCAAACATCCAGCTATTATACCTCTAGAGATGAATTGCTGTTTCACGTGAGTTTGCAATATTTTGTTTTTACACACACGTACATACAAATCTGTCTCACGAGATTATTGTTATTGTAATTTGTAATTGTCGAAGCAAGCATCGACGTCAATGATATTTCAAAATTTGAATTTATAAATTTTGGCGCCCAATGTGGGACCGAAACGTATATTTCGTCACATTATATAAATACGCATCATTTGTAGACGAGCACTTTTTCTTCTTATAACCAACCCCACATACTACAACCTTATTTATTTTGCTATTTTAGTTGCACATCACGTTTACATTTAGCGAACAATTTGAAATTTTATAACCTTAAATAAAGCTTTTGTTAATTAATTACGTACCTACCTGCCTGTCTACGAATATAGTAGGCAATTACCAACTTTAGTTGGTTCGTAAAACTATATCAAGTGGCAAGCAGTGTTGCATATCTATAATCTGTATATTTTTTGGTAAAAATATTTAGTATATTTCAACTACAGGTATTTTTAGGGATGGACTGGTCAAGCTCCTACGGGGTTTTGCGCTACAACTCTAGATACAGTGTATACTTACGTAATTTGCTAATCTATCTAATTTCTATATAAATTTCAAATATTAATCGCTTGTTTTACATTTTGGTGAACCTTCAAGTATAGGAACCAACGACAGTCTCGGGCTAGAAAGTTCTACAAATATCATGTGATGTGACTTATAAACACAGTTGTTTTATGTACACTGCTTTCGAAAATTTGTCCATTGAGGACAAAACTGAAATATTCAATTAGTAGGTAGAACTAGAAAAGAACTAACGTGGTTCACTTCTTGTGGCAGATCTTTACTTGATTCCCACTTAGTAAATGCATCAAAAATTATTTCTATTACTTTTAAATTTGATAATATAGGTACTATAAAATTTAATACAGACGAAACTTGCATGCTTCATTCTACAGATTTAAAATGCGAAGCTGTGTGCTAGTATCATTGCTTAAGCTGAAGCATAAACAATTTTATTTTTATAGGTATATTAAAATATAGAAATGTATCTACTCTATTTAAAAATTGTATCAAGACATAGAGTTACAAATATTGTAGATTATAAAGACAAGTTTAGCAGTATATTTAACTAATCTGATGGTGACTTCTAAAAAGTTTTATCCAGAAAAGTGTATACCTTATAAATTACTAAAATTATACTATTAAAAATATGCTAATAGAACTAGCAGTACTTATTTGGCCCGAAGCTGTTGAAACGTGTTCATTGTCATTGCGTTTTTTAACAGAGCATGGTATCATCACTCATGCGTTCTCTACTAGCCTTACAGAGCCCTAATCTTTTAAACAAGCGTGGCAGGAGGCGTCATCATTTTTTTTTTGTACTTATTTTATGGCCTGGTTACTTAGATCTTTTAGTTTACGACCTTATATCTTAATTTACATTTCTATAATCTTCTTTCTTATTATATAAAATGTCCCCGTCCTCTACGTCTTAGACAAGTCTAGTCTTAAGTCAAGGTCAGTCTCACCCCAGTATAATGGTGACTGTTATACTGAGGTTTTCAATGGATTTTACGCGGCAAGATAGAAAATAGCATTTCACTGCATATATATCATTTTCTTATACTTTAGCACGTTAACACAACTTTTATGTCCAAGAAACCACCACTTCGGCACATACACTAAGCACTAGTTTTAGAAATAATAAACAGCGAGCGTCCGCACTTGTCAATTTTTCCGCGTAGAGTTCTATTTTTCATATGCTAACTAGTTACTAACAACAGGCAACTGACAGATCGCGTATGAGATTTTCGAATAGTTTGACGTAAACTTGGCACGCGGTTTTATTATAACTTTCGTCGGAGTGAGGAATATTCCGAGCTCTGTCCTTTTTACTCTTGTGGTGACGTGATTATTGTCATTGTCAGTTGTCAAATGTAGGTCAATTCTTAGAGAAGCCCGATGAGAATGAAACACGCCGGTTTATTAAATTGTATGTTTTAACGTTCCTGTGAATGCCGCACTATGTCTGGACAGACCCTTATGTACTTAATTAATTATTATATTATTTTATATTTTTAAATGCACATGTGTAGACCATTATATCAGCCTACTGAGATGTGACTGTTCAGTTTTATTTATACCTTTACAGCGTAGAAAAATGTAGATGCTGTGGAAATTATAGTTATGTATTCTGAATAAAGAAACTAATGTCTATAGACAAGATATGTTTCATTTCATATGTATAAAGTTCAAATTAGGCGTATGTGCCAGCGATAGTGCACATTGCAATTTGGAAAGAGATACCAGCTGGCTTCGGCTTGATAGAGCGCCATCTCTGTCACTCACTACATACGTAACCTTAACCAGATTGTCAAGAGTATTGTGCAACAGAGAAAACGCTCTATTTAACTTAGCCACCAGATATCATTCCAAATTTCAATGTGTATTATTTAACCACACAGCACTGTAAATATATATATATACTCTTCTCTAGTGTAGAGTTTTCTCATAGTTAAAGAATGTGTTTATAATGTTCTGCTATGCTAAGCTACTTTCGTTTCTGACCGTACATAGATAAAGTGTATGTTATTGTGAAAGGAAGATATGAAAAGGTGCAACAGTGATAGATAAGTGCAAAGAAAACAAGTTCATAGAAAAAATATATTTTCAAGACATCATAAAACAGGCAGAAAAGACCAAGGGCCTTTTTTTCAAAAAATCAAATAAGCAACCAAATTCTAAAAGTAAAACTCTTACATCGAATATATTTTCTAAGGGCCACTGCAGACTTGCTACTTGTAAGAATCCGCATCCGACGATTTTGTCGCTTTTTAGAAGCTAAATACATCGATACTGTCTCAAAATCGTCGTTAGCTCATCCTAAAATGTGGAGGCCCTAAATTGCATTTCAATAAATCCTTGATAAAAATTTGTACACAATATTAAAGCCTTTTTTTTTCTCTTAATAAAAAAAAACATTAGTTTTAACAAACCCGGACAAAATTAGTTTCTTTTTACAGTTCTTTGACTACTAAAGCGTAATAATATCTCTTCAATATTGTGTGCAAACTTTAAAATACAATTAATAAACTACATAGTGATAAATATAACATTGATTAACTAACGTAGGAACATTATAATGTTGCCTTAAAACTATATCTATATCATTAGATTTAAAATATATATCTATGTGATTCCGCTATTATCTAGGGCAAGGTAAATTTTAGTACATTTAAAGAGAGATACTTTGTTTTTTTTTTTCAAAACGTGGTCCAAAATTACGACTATTGGTCTACGGCCACACTTCAGCCGCTACTTTTATAACTTGTGTCGGTGACTCGTAATTTTGGTAATGCGCGGCGCGTGATTCTGCGTACAATCTATATATAAAAGCATTGGTGATTCTGTGACTCCCACTATTTGTACTTAGCCACCAAAATTTATAATTTGCTGCCAAATGTGTACATTATTATTTTATAATAAATAGTTATTTAATGCTTTTAAATATTTTTCAGTGTACCCTCAGAATACTTAAATAACAGTTGTTAGAAAAAAACATTACCCAATTAAATAACACTTGATATCTACAAGTGAGATGTCAGCATTGTGGAAAATGACTTTAGACAAATTTTCGTAAAAGTACGCCAAAACACAACGCTACTAGATGTCCTCTTATGCACATATTTATAAATGATATTGAGCTATGTGTGGACACACCATTAACCTTTGTGCAATGGCGGTTAGCCATTGAACTGGGAGCCGAGTCTACATTGATAAGCCGTAGAATAGAACTAGAATGGCAGTTTTAGCTGTCAAAATATTAGTAGACTATCAAAAATGCAACTGACTAGCGGCCACTGACGCGGTACGTGTTAGTAGCCGTTAATCAGTTGCATTTTTGATGGTTCGACGAGTACGATTGTAATAGTAGACTAAGAAAAACTGACAAAATTGTACCGGTGGCTTTCTATTCAGCGACGATTTTGATTCTATTTCGGCACGATTGAAATAGCAGACTCGGGCCCTCGGTTATACATTACTTTGTAGGGACAGGTAATATGGTGGCCACACACGCTTCGAGAAATCATCAAACTGTACAGTTTTTATCATACACACTGAACCGATAATCGGTTTCAGTTTGAACGGAACAGTTAAATCGTTACGATTTTTCGTAGCGTGTGAAGCTACTATTTCCCCTTGTTGACAACAAGTAACATGTATTTTACAAATATTATGCAATGTTTTAGTTTTTTGTTCACACTAGAACTGGTTGCATACAAAACTTGTATTTAACTTATTGAATCAGGTGATTTACCTGAACAAAACCATGTTTGAAACAATTGCAATACATGTATAGAACAAATAATTCTACAAGTTTGGTTTTTGACAAGTATTCTACAAGTTTTGTATAATACTAGCAGTATACTTCTTTCTTGGTGTAAGCGATGTCTTAGAATGCACCGAAGTGTCTCCAATTTGAGAATTCCAAAAAAGGCTTTTAGAATATTCGTGTATTCAGCCGAGTGAGCGTTATTTTCCTTTCATAAAATACCAATTAGAATGGTAAAAGGTTGTACAAATTTTGACAAAACAGGTCAGGATCACACATAACTGAGTAAAAATTATTATATATATATGAATTTTAACAAATTATTTTTGTAAAATAATATAGCGCTATCACGATCATCTCTTTGAGCACTGTAGAACTAAAAACTGTAGTTCTAACGGATTCAAATGTTCGGACGGGGGTGCGGTGATTTTCAAATTGACGCTCACCCTTTCAGTTTTACAGAAATACATTAAGGTTTTTGTTCTTTGTTTTTGGATACATTATTTTAAAAATCATTGAGATGCTAATTTCACAAAAAAAGGTTATCGTTTGTTTTGTGTACTATTAATGGCCGGTTTCAATATTGTATCTTCAGTTAAACATAGATCGCTACCACAGATAAACAGTAGATTTATTAACTTTTGTGACAGATAGCTCAATGTCGTAGGTAAATATTTATATCTATCTTTGGTTATTGCAACCGAAATTGTCGTCGATAGGTACCGATGGTAACTATTTTGATATGATTTTAGACAATAGTAAAAGATAGATAGATTATTAAGACCGGCCGTACACAAAAACGCGTGAAAAAACCACTTTTAAACTAGGTACCTAGGTATCATGTGTGCTATAATCCCAAATGTGACAGTTCTAGACTTTTTTAAATTATTTGATCTGTGGTGCATATTACGCGCTCTCCTTTTTCTTACCGGACATCCGGTCTATAAGGCCAGTGATCATATCTGCGTCGACAAGACCGATGAACTTGTCCACAATTAGACCATTTTTTATTGCTATTACTGCAGGAACTGCCTTCACCTGTAATTTAATTTAAATACTTTTTTATTATATTAAAAAAATACTTATTTGGATTTGTGAATGATGTTCTGCTGTGCTAAGCTACTTTCATTGCTAACCATACCATGTAAGCTACTAGTCATTGTAGATAGACCAAGACCTACATACAAAGAAAACGTAACCAGATTGTTCAAAAACGGAATGGTCAAAAGTATTCGGATACCTAGACGTGCATGTATGAAACGATTAATGAATCTACAAGAAGTGAAACAATTATTTGGTTACCATAGTTGTGTTACCAAACTGTGCTTAGTGTGGAATCAGATGGCGTTGTGTGAGTTGTCCGAACAACAATGTGTTGTCTTTGTCATATACATATAGACACGCCTTTATCCGTGAAACGGTAGGCAAAGGCATACCACAATTCACGGTGTGCACTTGGTGGTGAAGTGCAGGTGATGAGCCATTGCCGTGTTGAAATGGAGAGGCGCAGGTTGGGTGAACTGTTGTAGAAATTTATCAAGCCGGCCATACCCAATTTATAGTCGAATATATATAAAAAAAATCGGTGAAACAGTTTCTGAGGAGGACATAACAAAAATTGTGACAGGAGATTTTTATAACGATAAACATAATTTTCGTTCCCTATGCCTAATATAAATTATTTACACGGCCGTCTTAACGTTTTTTATGTATTGCTGCAAGCGAATCTCAATACAACACCTAGAGGTGCATATGTCAGATGCCAGAACCTCATCAGTCGAAGTTAAAGTTGTCATGAGCAAAGGAAATCTGACTGGTATTAGGGCACCAAGAAAGTAAAAAGAATGTATAGTTGTAAAACTTACCTCAAATGTGTGTACGAGGTCCGCATTGTCTTCAACATCCACCACTGCCAAGTCCAGGTTACTCAATGGTTCGATCAGTTCTTTTAGCTTAGGGGTAAGTATTTTACAGGGCTCGCACCAATCAGCGTGGAAATTGACTATCACCGGCTTTTCACTATTCATTACCTGAAAAATAAACACGTTTTAAAAACGTTAAAAATACGATAGTTAAGTGTCGTGTTAAGTGCTCGATATTATTTTCCAAAACTAGTGCAATAACCTTGTTTAATGCGTAATAATGGTAGTTTATTAGACATAAAAGTTGTGTAAACGTGCTATAGTACAGTGATATATTTCAGTGAAATGCTATCTTACATCTTGCTGCGCAAATTCCACTGAAGGCCTTTTTAACGCTACTACCACACCACGTTAATTTGGTACGACCGACATTGATTTAAGACTATACTTTACTAAAAACGTAGAGGACGGGAACATTTTAGATAATAAGATTGAAAAAATACGAAAAATTTTTTAAATGTTTTTAGCTCGCCAAAGTGACGCCGCCGCTCACCTGATGGAAAGCCATAGCGACATTTAGCGAATTGAAAGAAGTAGCAGGTGTGCACTTAGAAAAACATTGTTTCTCCCATGGGCAACTCTATGTGGCATGCTCACGGGTATCAAGCCCACAAAATCTCCATGTCCTTGCAAAAGACGGAAAAACAAAAAACGTAGTGTATCAAAATGTATTGAAATAAAGTAGTTTTATTCTCGCAGTAACATTTTTACTACCTACTTTCATTATTTTCAGTCTATTGCTATTCCTGTCTAAACAGCTAATAATCATGAAAGTTACTAATGGGATCTAACTCGAAATAATTTTCTGCGTTAACACTTTTTAACTGCTTTTAACATACTTCTGAAATCCACGCAGACGAAGTCGCAGGCACCAGCCATAGATATTGTAAACGTGTAAGTAACTCAGTCTGTTTACACTTTCACTCCTGACAAATAGTCTAGACCTTGGGAAAGACTATAGGCTACTCCTCACCATGTCGCGCGATATAAGCGAATTCCACGCGGGCGAAGCCGGGTGCGGAATTTTTTTTAATAAAGTGGAAAATTACACCTTTAACCGTATCGAATCAAGTTGAAATTCTCCACCGTATATTTTTTGGTCATATTTATAATCACATTTTGATGAAAATCTGCATTTCCGAAAGTTGATACCCGCGGCTCCGCTCACGTGAAGTCGTTAGTACACAAAAAGGTTTACTCGCTAGAAAAAGATGTTTTCTCTGGATATTAAGTACCCTATGTATTAATTCAAGAAATGTCTCGCACAGGATCTTCAGTTCAAGCAGTTTCGCCCGCGTGTATATTATTCAGTCGTAAGTAACTCATCAACAAGTATTTCGATTTCATTCAGTTTTTTGTTGTTAAAAAGCGAACACTTCAGAAGTGGTTGCATAAGAATGCCTACGCGCCACCCTCTTTAACTATGTATCTTTCTTTGTCAATTTCTCTTATGTGGCGCTAACGAAGTTGCGCGGGTCAGCTTGTAATATTATAAATGCGAAAGTTTGTGTGGATGTTTGTTACTCTTTCACGTAAAAACTATTGAATGGATTTTAATGAAACTTCACAATAATATGGCTTATACATCAGAATAACACATAGGCTACTTTTTATCCCGGTAACAAGTTCATGTGGGAAATGGGAACGGGAAAACTTAAATATGCGGGCGAAGCCGCGAGCGACAACTAGTGTAACATAATGCTATTTAGAATTTAGTCCTTACAGGTATAGCTTCTGATAACACTCAGGAGAGGTATAAGTAGTTTTATTGATTTTCTTAGATTCTTTTACTGATCCCTCTGATCCATATCAGTGTTTCACTTGTACAACTTAAATATATAAATTCAAAACTATGTGAAAAACCCTTACTCGGCCTCTTCACTGTCTCGGCCCAGTGATATTTTACTGTCTCACTACTCTATTTGGGAGGTGTAATATGTAGTTAGAAGTAACAACTATAAATGTGAGCTTTTGTTATAATACATACCTTATTAATAAATTCGTCATTATTTTTAACTAGTATTGTGTCATTGAGGACTATTGATGTGGATATATGTGCCTTCTTGAGACCTGCTAATCGTCTGATTGGAGATCGTAAACTTTGACAAATTGCATTGGACATTTTGACTGGAAAGGAAAAAATATGTTAATTTTAACTAATGTTATGATTTTTAAACCTAGTTGAAAAAATTATAAACATGAATTATTCATATTGTTTATTTAAAAACAAATTTAAAAACTATAATTGAAGCCTTTTTTGTTCTCTACACCACACATCTGCATAATATGACTGATTGCATAAACTCAGGACCAACACACCTTAAATCCTTTCATATAGGTATTATGTATAAATGAATGAAAATTGACTACAGATATAATGCATGAATGAAGCTTGAAATTATATTTTTGAAGCAAATATGTAATGTTTAAACACCAATTAATATAATCAACTTAATTGTGTAACAATGATAAGAGGATTTACTATTGACATTAGGAAAAAGTGTTCCTAATTTGTACTGATATAGTACTAAGTAAGATATTATGGGGCTACACAAAGATCGTTTTGGTCCACGCCAACTTTACACGAATCTGCAGGCATAGAGGTTGGGGATCATATGAAATTCCCAACCATGCAAATAATAAAAAGTCAAGTCAAGGCTTCTAATCCAGGTATCATTTGGAAGCAACTTAGAAGATGGTGAGATGGGAAAGAAGATAGAACTTAAAATATTATTACTAAAAGAATATTGTATAATTTATGAAGGTCAGTATAATTTTCAACTCTACCAGTAGATACAGCACCATGGTCATTAGCATAAGTGTGACTTACTTATCATAGTAGAAGTAATGTCTAACTAATTCTTGATAAACCCAGATAACAGTGCTACTATTAAGAATAGCGACAAAGGCAAGGCAACAGAAGTCAGATAATACCAGATACATGATAATGATAAGGGGTATGCTGTTGTATATGTATGTATTGCATTATGCAGTAGTTTAAGAGTGTCCACATTCATCTACCAATATTACTGCTACTACGGGAAAAAGTTTGTCAAAATGTACCTCAAGATTTCTATTGGCACACAGCTGAGAGAGCACTGTAAGAGAATACTGAGAGACTAGAATTTACTAGGGGCTATGCCGTGTACCATATTATAAAAAAAATGAAAAAAAGTAATACTATTGATATACTCAGGACATTGATATATCTGTCATAATATTCTTTCTTTTGGTTGGAGGGGTGGTTGGTTGTTAAAGATAAAAAGTGTAGTGATAACATGAGCATGCAGTTTGAACTTTACATACAGTATAGAATTTAATATAATTCAATAACTACTAGCAAATTAAATTAATCTGTATAGGAATTTAAAACAAGTATTAACATTAAAATAAAATGATAATTAAACTAAGGCTGAAAACATTTTAATATTTTGCAATACATTAAAATATTTTATTAACTGTTAATTTACTTCTAGTTTAAAAAAACTAAATTTATCATTCATAAACAGTAATTTTTTTTACTTTTATAGGATTAATTTATTTATCAGTCACACCATCTCCGCTGGGGTGGCAGGATGTACTATATACCTACATTTCACCATTATGAATTTATATTCTTTTCTAATAACTAAAACAATTTGAGATATATACATACAACCTACAACCAAGTAAGTTATTTTTTTAACCATTTTAGTTGTTTATTTGATAAAAAAAGAACAATGTAGAAATAATATGTATTCTACTCTATTAATTAACAAGTGAAACATACAAACCTACATCTTTATTAAAATACAGAAAGATTTGTAGCCAATTCAGGACTTACCAAAATAATTAATTGACTGAACCAAAATTTCTAATTTTTCGAGTCTCTGTAGGTGCCAGGCATACATGGACAAAACAAAATATAGCACCAATCCCGCCACTAAATAACAATAGTGCCAAAATCACGTAACGAGGAATAAACAATTTGTCGTAAAAATTGGCACTGTCTGATTGATTAGTATCACCTTTTGGCAAACATACTAAAATTACAGTTAGTAAAGAAGTTATTATCAGAGATATTTTACCAATACTATGACCCGTACGCATGGAAACCCAGCACAACATCAGAGTAATGAACCATAACACTGTTAAAAAGTACACCCCTACACCGAAACTGCTCATTTCTGTTCGAATAAACAAAGCGGATAGTCGATAACCAGTAAAATAGTTCAATGATCATGCATGATATATGATAGGAAAATTACTGTTGTCACAATCGACGCCACATAAGTATTAAACACAACAGCTTCCCACAAAGTAGATTTTTTTGAATTTTCTGGGTATTAGTAGTTATAAAAACCTTATTTTCAATACTCCACAAACTAGCAGCACAACCACTCAACTACTCTGTTTATAACAACTTGACAATTTTGTATGAACATGACATTTAGTCATTTATATTTGACGGTAATGACAACTGACTTTGACATTAATTCTGGATGTCATGGAGGAAGACAGCTCCATAGACTATGCATAATATAGACAGCTCTGTCTACCTGTAGGTCTATTGTGTAACTTTGACAGTTTATGTCGCTTTGGTTTGTTCGATAGCCTCCACGCTTTGAAAGCAATTTGCAGGTGGCGTGAAATTGGTACTTCATATAACAATTCAGAGGTACAGAGAGGTACAGTGGCTTTCAGCAAACCTTTTGACATCACTATCATTTTATCGACATTACGCGGCCATTATGAGTTGATGGATGTTATGAATGAGAGAAAGTTAGATGCAGTGTGCTTGACAGAGACCAAGCGCAAGGGCAGCGAAGTCTTGGAGCTCCCGGGTGGGATGCTCGCGCTTTGGTCTGGAGTACCAGAGAGCGAGCATGGCAGTCGGGGGGTTGGAATTTTGCTGTCCTCGCGATTGGCCTCCGGTATGTATGAGTACAAACTGGTAGGTCCTAGAATCCTCTGGATCCGTGTAAAACTTGGTTTGACGAAGATTTTCCTGGTAGCTGCTTACGCGCCAGTATCTTCGTCGAACGCGAGTGAGCTAGAGGACTTCTGGGAGAGTATGAGAGAAGCTCTAAATGTGATAGAAGGAAATGAAAGACTTATAGTATGTGGAGACTTGAATGGATGGGTGGGTACCGCTCGCAATGGTTTTGAGTCGGTACTCGGGAAGTATGGGGATAAAAGGGTGAACGACGCTGGCAAGCTAATACTGGCATTTTGTAAGGAGAAGGATTTGTTTGTGGCGAACACAATGTTCAACCACAAACAAATTCATATGTATACGAGGAGATGTAAGTCAAAGAGAAGCATGATAGATCTATTCCTAATGGATAGTCGGCTCCGTAAACAGGTGATGGACACGAGGGTTTATCGAGGCGCTGAGCTGGGATCAGACCACTACCTAGTCATAACTAGGATTAGGGGTCTGTTCGCGGGTTGGCGTCATCGTACCGAGTGTCCTGAACCTGGGCCGACTTATAGCATCAAAAGCTGGAAGCTGCAGGATGCATCCATTAGGGATAAATATAATGAAAGGGTAGCCGAAAAGCTTGGCGACGTCAATGTAAGCAGTGAGAATGTGGAAAGTGTATAGCAGAACCTTAGGGACAGTACGATAAATGCCGCTGTGGAAGTGTGTGGAGAAACGAAAAGAGGCAGTAGTAATAAGCGTGATGCATGGTGGAATGAGGAAGTAAAAGAAGCAGTTCGAATGAAGAAGAAAGCATGGCTAGACTACTTAGCCTCGCGGAATGATTTTAATATGAAAGAGAGATACAAGCTGCAGAAAGTTAACACGAAGGCACTGATAGAAGAAGCTCGTGAAAGGTGCAGAATGAAAGCGGATGAAAGGTTGTCGTCCAATTTCCGGGATAATGCCAAGCTCTTCTGGAAAGAGGTAGGCAAGACCCGGAGTTGTTCGGCAATCTGCAGTATGAATAAAGTGCTTAGTGTTAACAATGACGTCCTAACAGACCAAAGTGACGTCCTGCAGAGATGGAGTGAATATTATGGAAAGATGTATGCAAGAAAAGACACATCGGGAAGTGGAGCTCACTTCGATGCTCCGGATCCCGATGTCATTGAAGTCATTAGTATGAAAGAAATAGAACAAGCGATAAGAAGTATGAAATGTGGTAAGGCTGCGGGAAAAGACAGAGTTACTGCTGAGATGATCAAGTACGGTGGGTCGCGTGTCTGGGACACACTTTGTCTGTTATGCAACTTGTGCTGGCGGACGGGTGAGGTCCCAGATGACTGGCGAGTAGCAGTTGTAGTACCTATTTACAAAGGGAAAGGCTCGCGCCTAAACTGCTCCAGCTACAGGGCGATCAGCTTGGTCAGCTTAGCTAGTAAGGTGTATGCAAAGGTTATAACGGCACGAATGCAAGAAAAGTCTGAAAGGTATTTATGGGAGGCTCAATGCGGATTCCGACGTGGAAGAGGTTGCATGGATAAAGTGTTTTCTCTCCGCATGATCGCGGAAAAGTTTCTGGCTCTTAGCCAGAAGGTTTTCTGCGCTTTTGTGGATCTAGAGAAAGCATTTGATAACGTTGTGAGAGAAACGCTGTGGGACTTGCTGCCAGGATATGGTGTGGACGGCTCGCTACTGCGGGCAATACAGTCGCTTTATAGGGACTGTAAGGCTTGCGTGCGAGTAGGGGGGGATGTGTCACCTCTTTTTGATGTCTGTACAGGCGTCAAACAGGGATGTGTCATGTCCGCTTGGCTGTTCATAGTGTATCTGGACAGTTGCCTGCAGAAGTTGAAAGATTTTAATATGGGTGTGAATTTGGGTGACTTTACAGTAAACTGTCTGCTGTACGCTGATGATGCGGTGCTCATGGCCTCATCAGAAGCCGACCTACAGGCATTAGTCACTAATATGAAAGAGGGGTGTGAAAGTAAGGGTCTCCGCATGAATGCAAGTAAAACTAAGGTTCTAGTATTTGAAAGAGGTGACGTAAGAACTAAATGCGAGATTAGGGTAAACCAGGAACGTCTAGAGCAAGTGAATGAAATTGTGTATTTAGGAAGTATGTTTAGCGCGGATGGAAGATGTGATTCGGATGTAGAACGGCGAGTAGCTGCCGGAAACAAGGTTAACGGTGCTTTGTCCCAGTTAGTAAAGCGACAAAGCATCGTAAAAGAAGCACGAATGGCGATTCATAACGCAGTGCTAGTGCCAACTTTGCTTTACGGTAGTGAAACCTGGGTATGTCAGCAGATGCATGAAAGTAAATTGAATGCTGTGGAGATGCAATCACTTCGAAAATTGTGCGGCATTACCTTGGCCGACCGAATACGTAACGAAGTGATACGCAATATGGCAGGTTTGAATGAAAGTGTCAGCGTTAAGCTGGAAAAGGGCGTGCTCCGTTGGTTTGGACACGTCCAACGAATGAGTGAGGAACGATTGACGAAGAATATATATTGTTCAAAAGTAGAGGGTAGAAGGAGTCAGGGAAGGCCGAGACTTACATATGAAGACCACGTGAGCAGATTGCTCAAAAACGGAAAGGTCAAAAGTACTCGGATACCCAGACGTGCGTGTATGAAGCGATTGATGAATCTCGAAGAAGCGAAAGAAGTATGCATGGATCGCGAAGCCTGGCGATCTGTCCTCTCTGACTACCCCGTCAGGAATACAGCGTGAAGATAGTTAGTTAGTTAGTCAGTTCTTCTTCTATTAGGTAATTGCCCAATATGGCTAATTGAACTTTTAATATAAATTTAATTAAATGTAATATTTTTGTTATATTTCCATGCATTCTTTTGAGAAAAGCACTATATATGCCTCGGCCGGAATGGCAATTGCCTGCCTCGTATTAGTGAAGTCCTCGCCAACGGCTCGGCCTTCACACTCATACTCGACCTGCAATTGCCTATTTCCCGGCCTTAGCAATAATGTACTATTATGTTTATCGTAGGCAATTTTAGTTTAATGATAACAAGAATTTTGTACAGGAAAAATCGCTGCAGAAGAGGAAGGGTCCGAATTATAGTCAGGTATTTAGACAGGACTTTCCAATTTTCATCGTTTTCTTATTATACCTTTGGCAATGGTAATATATTAATCGCAAAAGACAGGCATAAGAAAGGTGACTTGGTTTTGTCTTATTTGAAATACTTATATGGAAAAAATCAAGAAAAAAGATTAAAAACGTCAAATTTCTATCGTTTTTATCTTCTAACTAGATGACCCCCACAGTTTCGCCCGTGGAATATTTCGACCTCCCGTCGCACCTATTTAATCCCGTCGCTTATAAATTCTACAATGATGCATAAAAATTTGCCCGATTTGTCGATATTTATGACTACTGCTCTGCTCCCCAGTGTTGTAGCGTAATGATATATAGCCTATAGCCTTCCTCGATAAATGGGCTATCTAACACAAAAAGAAATTTTCAAATCCGACCAGTAGTTCCTGAGATTAGCGCGTTTAACGAAACAAACAAACAAACTCTTCAGCTTTATAATATTAATATAATAAGTATAGATTAGTAGTGAAGGAGATGTTCGGGAGTTACAAAGGGGACCGAAAATCTCATTATTTATAAGCTCAGACGCACCGTTTAAGTAAGAGATATGGCACAAAATGTGTAAAAATTGGTTAGGTAAATTTGGACCCGCTTGTGAACGATAAACCATTGGTTGAATTAGTATTGCGACCAACAACACAAGAGCCCTTTTACCAATACTACATGGGTCCAAAACGCGAAATATTCACGTGTCTCGATAAACCTACATGACATAACCGCCCAAAATTATGCTAAGTTTCAACTTCATATAAAATCAATCAATAAATGCCCTATTCTCGTTTCTATACAAAGGCGCAAATTTTTGCCTAAATCCTAGTTCCTTATAACATATATAAATATATATATCACTATACCTACCTACTCTCTCAACTTTCTTCCTCGGCTAATCCCAAAATATGGCACGAGCTACCTTATAAGTTTATTAGTCCCGCAGATCCCCGAAGGCAATGGCATATTATACGCCTAGATTTCCCTGTATGCATTTTGTCCCAAGTAACAGGTGGTGAGCCTATTGTCTTATTGAAATCTAAAAAAACGTACAGTTTAGCAGTTATTACACTTGTAAATCTCTGAAGCCACAAAAACAAAGCGTGTAAGGATATTATCCCATCAAATTACAAGTACATCAATATTTATTAGTTTTATAGGCTAGTTTTTTTTTTGGGACTTATCCCACCCACGTTCCCATTACTGTGACTCCTGTAAACCAGGATCTACAGCAATGACCAAAACACCAGGGAGACCTGGAAAGCAACTAGGTGTAAATCCTATAGAAATAGGGAAGCACCACGCTAATTGTATATTACGGGTCCTATGTGAGCTATGTTTGATTCCAGTAATATGTATGGCAGAAACGTTTAAAAGCACGAAAATTCACGAGATCCGCATAGTAAACTTGGTTGAGCGGGCGAGATAAATAAATTCAAAGTGGACTGTATTTGCGGGGTAAGACAAAAATGAATTTTACATGCGGTTGTCGACGAAAAAGAAATGGAAAACAGGAATGGGCACACTACCTTGCTGCTTGCTGCGAGATGCTGAGGTGGAAGCTGCCGGGGACGTCCCTGACTTGGATCCCTGGTTCCATTGCACGAAAACACTATTTATCCATGGAAAACACAATTATTGCGCAAGGTTTGTGCGAACGCGCGCGAGGCCATTGCAGGACTAATTTTCAATCCGTCCTCGCTGCCTGTGAGTTGACAGCGCGTAATACAGCTGTCTCGCTCTTGTTTTATGCGAGACAAGGTAGGTGCGAAAGAGAAATGGAATAAAGGGAAGCGGGGTGGGAGTGTCGACAGCTAATTAATTAAAAACAAATGGAGATCGGCGATGCAACATAGAAATAAGAACGCGACAACTTTTGACTCGTATACCGGCGCAACCATTTCCCCCCCGGCTTCGAAAAAGGAACAACTGACTATATATACAGTTGCCACTAAGCTTTAGCTGCTAACTAAACAAAATGCTATCGAACTAAACTAAACTAATGTTGCCTAACAAAGGACAAAGACGAATAACTGATCGCAAGTACGAACCAGTTGCGGTTTTAACGCGGACTATACGGGTGATCCCATTTGACCCAGGGAAAACTTCTTCTACTACCCCAAGAGGCCAATGTAATGGAGGCATATTTTCAGTTAAAATAACTACGACAGTACCGACAGTAATAGGGTTCGATGGAGTATTCCATTTCTGACGTGACTGTGGCGTATGCAAATAGTCTGTTCTCCAACGCTTCCAAAACGATTGAACGAGTTTATCCAATAAGGCATGACGCGAGAGAAGATGAAGTCGATCTTCCTCTATTTCAAAAGCGGGTAAGTTTTTTAACGGTGTAACATTCAAAAGGTGCGCTGGAGTCAGTGCAAGCGGCTCCGAGGGATCACTAGACAAGGTTCTGCAAAGAGGACGCGTATTAATTACGGCCTCGACCTGAGTGAGCACGGTGCTCAGCTCTAAAGGTTACGACGAGCTCCGACGTAATTCGTACCGTTGTCCGAATACATTCGAGATACGGAACCCCGACGCGACAAAAATCTCTTAAATGCAGCCTTGAAGCATGGCGTGCTCAAATCACCAGCTAACTCTATATGAACGTCGCGAGTCGTCATACAAACAAAAAGACAAACATAAGCTTTCGTGGAGTGTATACCACGACCACGAGAAACTGTTACCCTGAAGGGGCCAGCGTAATCTGTACCCGTGTGTACGAACGGTTTAGCAGCCTGAACAACACGACAAGGACGATGATCGGCCATAATTCGGGCGAGATTGACTTCGGGCGAAGTTTGAAACACGGAATACATCTATGAACTATCGAACGAATCAAATTGTGCTCGGAGAGAATCCAGTATTTCTGGCGCAAAATCGACATTAATAAATCTGGACCAGTGTGACAATTCACCCTATGGTGATATTCAACTAAAAGATCAAAGATATGAGCCTTGCGCGGGAGAACTATAGGATGCATTTGATCGTACTCTAATGCGGACTGGCTCAAACGACCACCAACTCGAATGAGGCCATCCTTCAAAAAAGGTTTCAAATGTTGAAAAGCACGACTACAAGGTTTATTTTATTCAAAATTTCTAATTTCAGTCGAAAAATAAAATCGCTGAAGTTCACGAAGCACGATTAACTCACCCTGGTAACATGCTCGCGACAAGAAAGGATTTTCAAAAATCGACAAATAAAAACACGTCGCCCACGATGAAACACGGCTAGCCAACTCTAAGATAGGCGATTTTTCGAGCAGTGCGGTAGTAACTAAAGAGGTTTTCTTTTCCTCTGGCGGCGTGGACACAGTAGCGGGGTTGAAAGGACTAACAGGGCTTGGCACCAGGAAGAGCCAAGGAACCACAACGGATGATCCAAAATCTGTGCAGGTGTTAACCCACGAGACAAACAATCGGCAGGGTTGTCCGTACCTGAGACGTGATAAAAGTTTTGCGGCGCCAATTCCGACTGAATTTTTGCCACCCAATTTGCGACAAATGTATCCCAGCAATGGGGCGAAGAATGTGTCCAACACAAAGCGACGGTCGAGTCCGAGAATGCGAAAATTCTATCTATATTAATGCGTTGAAATCGGCGATCTGATTCGCGAACACCAATACAAAGAAACATTTGTCTAATGTCGGCTGAAAGCGCGACAGCGAATAAGCGAAAGTTAACTATAATTTCGAACAAATTACCTTGGAGATTTTGACCACTGTGCAAAATATCGTTTACCGAAAAATTCGAACTAGTTTTAGCGCTGCCACCTAAAACAACGCGCTACTTGGTGGTTAGTTTATCCTCGCGGACAACTCCATGGTGCGGTATGGTATACGAAGGAGCGTGCTTCGTCTCTTCGGTTTCGGGAGGCGCGGGTGAAATGAAACTTTTATCCAATTATTCCACTATTACGCTATCGTAAGCCTCCTTCAACTTTGGAGATGTCTGCATTTTCCGTTCTAAACAAAAGAAGCGTTTTTCGGCTGACTGAAACGAATCTCCAAGCGAATTAACATCACCCTTAAAGGGGAGTACGACTACATAACGAACATCACTATCACGAGTAGTCGTGCGACTATAAAACTCTTCACAAAGTTTATCATCCGGGCTGGGGATATAGGAGGGACGTTCACCTCTTCTATCTTCCAGAATTTACGGACAGCGGAGTCCAGCGGCTCGATGGCGCAACAATAGGACACTGTCGAGTTACAATCAAAACAAGCGGGCGCGGAACCAACAATAACAAACCCAAAACCGTCTCTAAGGCGAGCGGCGCGGGGTGCGATGCGTGACCTTGAACCTTACGCTGCAACAGGAGGTGCGGGAAAATCGGAGCGCCAACTAACAAATCAATATCTCCTGGAACGGCGTAAGTATCATCGGCCAAAGGCAAATCTCTAAAATTAGTCAATAATGAGGTATTGACTGCGACAGGCGGTAAAATTTCGGTAACCTTGTCGACGACTAGCGAATCCATCGAAAAACTAACAATAAAATCAAAACGCGAGTTGAATTTAATCCCTACAGAACCCTGAACGGCTTTAGTGGAACTCCCAATACCTTTCACAACATTAGAGGCGGGGCGGATATTTATATGCAAACCAAGACGACTACAACAATTTTTACTAATAAAATTTCTTTGAGAAGCACTATCTAAAAGTGCGCGTACACTATGTCCCCTACCATGCGAATCGTAAACAACAAGTCGAGCGGTTGCCAGAAGTACCGTAGTAGGGCTTGTGTGCAAACTTGATAGCGAGCACAAAGCGACATCGTTCGGCTGGAGGCGCGCGGCAGTGGCGCCGCCGTCGCTAGACGCGGACGGGGACGAGAACACGCGAGAGCGCTCCCCGTCGCGACTCAACGGCGCGGGCGGCTGAGACGTCACAGAGGGGGACGGTTAGGCACTGAGTTCGCGCAGCTGGAATCGATGGACGAACTACCGGACATGGCGTTATTGTTTTCGAAGTGTAATAATGAATGGTGTTTACCATTACACTTGCGACAAAAATTATTCGATTATGAAACACGATGTTTCTTACTGAGACAATTGATACATAAATTACTGGAACGAACAAATTTGTAGCGATCGCCAGGAGTGAGTTTATTGAACTCCGAACATTTATAAAGTTGGTCATGATGACATTGACACAAAGAACAATTTTTCGAATGCAACACTTGCGATTGCGAAGTTGTGGGTTCAAAATTAACAAAAGAGTGTGTGGACTTCGTGGGTTTACTATTATTACTACTACAATTAGTCGGACTATTTTTCGCTACTCTGTGGTTTAACGACGTTCGTTGCAAAATTCGAATATGTTGACGAATGAAAGTTTCTAAATCGTCGAACTTAGGTATTTCAAATAAGCGAACGGTTTCGGAATCTAATTTCTTTAAACCGATATATAAAAACAAAAAATCACAGAGGTCATTGACCTTGACATTCTTTAGGGCGCGAACTGCTGATGCAAAAATATCTAAGAATTTTTCTAAGCTATTTTTCAAATTAAATATTTGATTCAAATAAGCGGTTGTTACTAAGCGTTTATCTTCGTATTTGATCTTCAAAGTATTCAAAATCAAACTATAATTTTCGGCGCAAAGCGTTATACCGGCTTAACCGGTTTTTGCTTTCCCGGTTAGTTTACTAACTAAGTAATGTAATTTTTCGTAATCCGATAACGAATTATTATTATGGATCGTATTTTCGAAACTAGCGATAAACAAAGGCCAATTTTTAATATCGCCATCAAATTCGGGTATTTGTATGGGCGGTAATTTAGGTCGGTCCCGTTTCAGCAAATCAAAACCGGCTGGCCCGGGTTTCGAATCGGTGACTACTACGGGCACGGGCGCTTGCAATGACTTAGCGACACGTTTTATGCGACAAATTAAATCTTCGAAAGATGACATGGCATCATAACTTAATAAAAATCGGGATTTAATTTTAATTCAAGCAAGTTAATTTAATCGAGAACATTTTCGAAATCTAAGCGCAAAGTACTCTTCTTTTATGCGAGACAAGGTAGGTGCGAAAGAGAAATGGAATAAAGGGAAGCGGGGTGGGAGTGTCGACAACTAATTAATTAAAAACAAATGGAGATCGGCGATGCAACATAGAAATAAGAACGCGGCTACTTTTAACTCGTATACCGGCGCAACCAAAACTACTCCCGACGTTACTTGTAAACAATTAAGCATATTATATCGCTCATTTTGCCAAATGCTACACTCCCAAAGTATATGATGGGCGGTCTGATCATATTTGGCGTCAGCAGTTGAACACTGACAGAACGGTGACTTAACCAGCTTAAACGAATGTAATTTGCTCCTAAAGTTACCATGTCCCGTAAGAAATTGAGCAACACAGTGATCAACCTCGAGCCAGGACATTCCCAGGCGTTCACGAACGTCTGGGAAAAACTGGTAGAGGTGGCGCCCTTTGATGGAAGTGTTCCAACGCAGCTGCCATTCGTCTAAAAGTTCTTCACGTACATTATCACGATACAGTCTGGCAATTCCAGGGCAATCTCTTTCTAACAAAAACTTATCATCCATGCCATCCTTAGCCGAATAGTGTAAAGTCGCGCGTCTCTGAATTTCGAGATCAACCGGAAGGACCCCTGCCATCACCGGCAGAGCCTCCGTGGTAACCGTCCTGTAGGCCTTGCATAAAAATATGCAAGGCGTTGACTTTGCAGTAACTATAAACGTGCAGCACCAATAGTAGCCTTATCTGCCCATACCGGCGCCCCGTAACACATACAGCCTAGATAAGTGGCCCCGTAAACGACCTTCTGTGTTTTGAACTAAAGTCCCCATGTAGCAGTAGATATTCTCGACAACGCATAAAAGCTATTTTTAGCCTTTTCACCTACAGTTTTTATGTGCTCAACGAATGCAAAATTTCTCTGTAAAATCAATCCTAAATAGCAAACCGAAGTTTTATTTTTAATGTAAACGTTATTGAATTTAATGCGCGGTGGTACTTTCAAACTTCCTTTTAAAAGCAACTGAAATGTTTTGTTGGGTGCAAAAAATAACCTGTTTCGTACCGACGCAACGACGCGCAAACACGTGTGGGCCAAGCTCTCGAGTCCGAGTCGAGTATTCGACTGAACGAGCAACATACCGTCATCGGCGTATCCTGTCATTGAACAGCCCTCCGGTAATGGTAAACTAAAAAAGTCATCAAATCCTAAGTTCCACAAGTTTGGGCCTAGCACAGACCCCTGAAGACAGCCTATTGTTAACGTTTTGGTAGCAGAATAATGACCTAATTTTAAAGTTGTTGTACCTTGTGAAAAATTTTAATAAATAAGCGAGTAAATATTTCTATAGCAACCGCGAGACTTTAATTTCATTAATAGCATTGGCCACCAAGCGTTATCGAAAGCCCCGGAAATATCTAGGAAGATGGCCAGCACATATTGCGACACCGATGAAGTGACAGTCTTTCGCACTGATATCGCTGCGTCAATAGTAGATTTTCCTACTGTAAATCCAAATTGATTTTCGTGAAATTTAATACCGCCCGGCAGGAGCCGGGGTACTATGAGACGCTCTTAAACCTTTCCCAAGGAGGGCAACAATGTAATCGGTCGGTACGACTTAGGGTCATCTGGCGGCTTGTCACCTTTTTTAGGAATAATCCGAATATAGCCACATCGCCAAATACGGGGGAATATTCCCTCGTAAATACATCGGTTAAAAACATTTAATATTACTTCACCCGACAGCTTGCAAGCCTCCTTTATCATTTTGTTAGATATTTTATCGTCACCCGACGCCGTACCTATGGACAACGACCTAACAATTTCGAGGAACTCATCAGAAGTTGGTAGGTCTGACTGGGGTGAGTGTGGTGGCTCAAGAGCCCACTGTCTTATCTGTCGGTGATAATCACTATCGTTCTCCGAGCAGTCGTCGGGTATAAGAGAATCCAAGAGGTAATTCGCGGTTTCCTTCAGCAGGTGTATTATGTAACTAAAATGGATATCAGTTTGATTGCGATTTGCGCCAATCAGCTGTCAAAATTCAATTTTGGTATTATCTAAGTTTAGTGGGCAACTGAAATGACGTCATAGATGCGATATCCATTATGATTCAAATTTGACAGCTACTTTCGTATCGATAGTCCTAAAAACGCGTAAAATTGGTATTATCTAAACATAATGGACTTCAAATTTATAACTAAAATCGTTTTTAAAGCAATTCGGTGACTTTGCCGAAAGCGGTTGGTAAAGAGATGCGTATATGAAGTTTTGATGAAAAGCAACTATTATGCGGTAGATTTAAAAATTGTCAATAGTCAAAAAACTAATAAATATTGATGTACTTGCAATTTAATGGGATAATATCCTAACACGCTTTGTCGTTGTGGCTTCAGAGATTTACAAGTGTGATAACTGCAAATCTGTACGTTTTTTTAGATTTCAATAAGGCCATTGCCTTCGGGGATCTGCGGGACTAATAAACTTATAAGGTAGCTCGTGCCATAATTTCGGATTAGCCGAGGAAGAAAGTTGGGAGAGTAGGTAGGTATAGTGATATATACCTACTTATATTATAAGGAGCTAGGACTTGGGCAAAAATTAACGCTTTTGTATAGAAACGATACTTGGGCAATTTTTGATTGATTTTATATGAAGTATATATAAATAATAAATAAAAATGTCTATATTTTGCATACACCATTTCAACGGCGCTTACAAAATGTCATACACTAAAACTAAAGAAAAAAAATGTATATTTAAAGTGACCACCGGTTCGGAACGCGGCCCACCTGAGAAGAACCGGCAAGAAACTTAGGAAGGGTTTTTTTTTGATGGCCTATTTACAATTTAACATATTATGACTATAATATTTTATTAGCCAGCAGATCATTTCCAGGCATCCCTGTCCTGTAAATAGTCTTGAATAGAGTAATAACCTTTTTCACAAAGCTTTCTTTTAATAAACTTTTTAAATTTATTTAATGGTAAATTTCTCAGGTCACAGGAAAGCTTGTTGTAAAAGCGTATACAGTTACCCTGGAAAGAATCGCCAATCTTATGCAGCCGACTGTGGTGAACTAAAATATTGTTTTTATGTCTAGTGTTTATATTATGTATATCACAGAGTTTAGTAAACTGTGATAGATTTTTCTGGACATACATAAGATTGGCAAAAATGTCGTAAGAGACTGCAGGACGTGACGAAGATGGTGTAAGTGAGGATCGATATGATGTGAATATTGAAAGTAGCAGCTCACAACAAACACCCTATAGGCCGAGGAAGTAACCTCAGCAACAGCACAATGAGATGTCATGAGGTTGCTCAAAGATGTTACAGTAAAATTTGTACTAGAAACATAAATGTCAATTTTTAAATCAACCGCATAACAGTTGTTTTTCAGTAAAACTTCATATTCGCATCTTTTAGCAACCGCTTTCGGCAAAAACACCGAGTTGCTTTGAAAACGATGGCTTGATCTATTGGCTGTTTCTGCTGTTTGCAACTGCCTTAATCATGTGGCAAATTCTATAACTTCCCGTGCCGACTACCATGTTACTGACAGCCGGGACCAACAGCTTCATTGGTACTGATGTACCGATACCGACGCGACTGCTAATATGACTAGCGTTAATGCATAGCAAGGTTTGGGCCTGTTTGAGCATAAAAAAATACATTTAGTTTTTTTTACAACCTGCGTCTTTGGTCTAAGAAACACATTGCCTCTACAAGTACAGAGGAGGCATAATTGTGTGACGGGTGTGACTTTTAAAGGTGAACACAAAAAGAGAATTACCTACCTTTTATGATATTAAATTTATAAGTGTTCTTGTCATTTACCCTCTAATGGTAATTTAGGTATCACAACGAAAAAATCCCACCTGTTATTTATAAGGGAATCTGCAACCGCTTTTACAACCAGCTTTCCTGTGACCTGAGAAATTTACCATTAAATAAATTTAAAAAGTTTATTAAAAGAAAGCTTTGTGAAAAAGGTTATTACTCTATTCAAGACTATTTACAGGACAGGGATGCCTGGAAATGATCTGCTGGCAAATAAAATATTATAGTCATAATATGTTAAATTGTAAATAGGCCATCAAAAAAAAAGCCTTCCTAAGTTTCTTGCCGGTTCTTCTCAAGTGTGCCGCGTTCCGAACCGGTGGTCACTTTAAATATACATTTTTTTTCTTTAGTTTTAGTGTATGACATTTTGTAAGCGCCGTTGAAATGGTGTATGCAAAATATAGACATTTTTATTTATTATTTATATATACTTCATATAAAATCAATCAAAAATTGCCCAAGTATCGTTTCTATACAAAAGCGTTAATTTTTGCCCAAGTCCTAGCTCCTTATAATATAAGTAGGTATATATCACTATACCTACCTACTCTCCCAACTTTCTTCCTCGGCTAATCCCAAATTATGGCACGAGCTACCTTATAAGTTTATTAGTCCCGCAGATCCCCGAAGGCAATGGCCTTATTGAAATCTAAAAAAACGTACAGATTTGCAGTTATCACACTTGTAAATCTCTGAAGCCACAACGACAAAGCGTGTAAGGATATTATCCCATTAAATTACAAGTACATCAATATTTATTAGTTTTTTAGGCTATTGACAATTTTTAAATCTACCGCATAATAGTTGCTTTTCATCAAAACTTCATATACGCATCTTTTTACCAACCGATTTCGGCAAAGTCACCGAATTGCTTTAAAAACGATTTTAGTTATAAATTTGAAGTCCATTATGTTTAGATAATACCAATTTTACGCGTTTTTAGGACTATCGATACGAAAGTAGCTGTCAAATTTGAATCATAATGGATATCGCATCTATGACGTCATTTCAGTTGCCCACTAAACTTAGATAATACCAAAATTGAATTTTGACAGCTGATTGGCGCAAATCGCAATCAAACTGATATCCATTTTAGTTACATAATACACCTGCTGAAGGAAACCGCGAATTACCTCTTGGATTCTCTTATACCCGACGACTGCTCGGAGAACGATAGTGATTATCACTGACAGATAAGACAGTGGGCTCTTGAGCCACCACACTCACCCCAGTCAGACCTACCAACTTCTGATGAGTTCCTCGAAATTGTTAGGTCGTTGTCTATAGGTACGGCGTCGGGTGACGATAAAATATCTAACAAAATGATAAAGGAGGCTTGCAAGCTGTCGGGTGAAGTAATATTAAATGTTTTTAACCGATGTATTTACGAGGGAATATTCCCCCGTATTTGGCGATGTGGCTATATTCGGATTATTCCTAAAAAAGGTGACAAGCCGCCAGATGACCCTAAGTCGTACCGACCGATTACATTGTTGCCCTCCTTGGGAAAGCTTTTAGAGCGTCTCATAGTACCCCGGCTCCTGCCGGGCGGTATTAAATTTCACGAAAATCAATTTGGATTTACAGTAGGAAAATCTACTATTGACGCAGCGATATCAGTGCGAAAGACTGTCACTTCATCGGTTTCGCAATATGTGCTGGCCATCTTCCTAGATATTTCCGGGGCTTTCGATAACGCTTGGTGGCCAATGCTATTAATGAAATTAAAGTCTCGCGGTTGCTATAGAAATATTTACTCGCTTATTTATTAAAATTTTTCACAAGGTACAACAACTTTAAAATTAGGTCATTATTCTACTACCAAAACGTTAACAATAGGCTGTCCTCAGGGGTCTGTGCTAGGCCCACACTTGTGGAACTTAGGATTTGATGACTTTTTTAGTTTACCATTACCGGAGGGCTGTTCAATGACAGGATACGCCGATGACGGTATGTTGCTCGTTCAGTCGAATACTCGACTCGGACTCGAGAGCTTGGCCCACACGTGTTTGCGCGTCGTTGCGTCTGTACGAAACAGGTTATTTTTTGCACCCAACAAAACATTTCAGTTGCTTTTAAAAGGAAGTTTGAAAGTACCACCGCGCATTAAATGCAATAACGTTTACATTAAAAATAAAACTTCGGTTTGCTATTTAGGATTGATTTTACAGAGAAATTTTGCATTCGTTGAGCACATAAAAACTGTAGGTGAAAAGGCTAAAAATAGCTTTTATGCGTTGTCGAGAATATCTACTGCTACATGGGGACTTTAGTTCAAAACACAGAAGGTCGTTTACGGGGCCACTTATCTAGGCTGTATGTGTTACGGGGCGCCGGTATGGGCAGATAAGGCTACTATTGGTGCTGCACGTTTATAGTTACTGCAAAGTCAACGCCTTGCATATTTTTATGCAAGGCCTACAGGACGGTTACCACGGTCACACACATGTCCTGGCTCGAGGTTGATCACTGTGTTGCTCAATTTCTTACGGGACATGGTAACTTTAGGAGCAAATTACATTCGTTTAAGCTGGTTGAGTCACCGTTCTGTCAGTGTTCAACTGCTGACGCCAAATATGATCAGACCGCCCATCATATACTTTGGGAGTGTAGCATTTGCCAAAATGAGCGATATAATATGCTTAATTGTTTACAAGTAACGTCGGGAGTAGTTTTGGTTGCGCCGGTATACGAGTCAAAAGTTGCCGCGTTCTTATTTCTATGTTGCATCGCCGATCTCCATTTGTTTTTAATTAATTAGTTGTCGACACTCCCACCCCGCTTCCCTTTATTCCATTTCTCTTTCGCACCTACCTTGTCTCGCATAAAAGAAGAGCGAGACAGCTGTATTACGCGCTGTCGACTCACAGGCAGCAAAGACGGATTGAAAATTAGTCCTGCAATGGAAAACAATGGCAAACCTTACGCAATAATTGTGTTTTCCATGGATAAATAGTGTTTTCGTGCAATGGAACCAGGGATAGTGAGCCCATTCCTGTTTTCCATTTCTTTTTCGTCGACAACCGCGTGTAAATTTCATTTTTGTCTTACCCCGCAAATACAGTCCACTTTGAATTTATTTATCTCGCCCGCTCAACCATTTTCTGGTCCTTACGATCCGGATTTTTGATCCATTCGCTTTAGTAGTATGCCAATAGAAACGCAATAGTTTTTATTCCATAGGGAATAAACGCATAGGTATAGGTTATAGTTTTTTATTCCACCACGGAATAAACGCATAGATTAGGTAATAGTTTTTATTCCATAGGGAATAAACGCATAGGTATAGGTTATAGTTTTTACTCCATTCGGAATAAACGCATAGATTAGGTAATAGTTTTTATTCTATAGGGAATAAACGCATAGATAATAGTTTTATTCCATTAGGGAATAAACGCATGACGGTTTAACATGTTTAACCACGGTAAGTCGCGGGACGCGCTTGGTCTGAAGGTCTCATATTCGTGAATATATTTTTTTTTAATTTGTTAAAATAACTAGGACATATAGACTCGGTACAGTGAGTATTTGAAGATCTTTAAAATATTCCCTACATGACACTTGTTGTTTAATGCGTACAATTGTGCGAATTGCTACATTGTGCAGAATGAAGGCCTTCTGAACATTATAATCGTAGCTACCTACTGTTTTTCGCATAGGTAGGTACTAAATAGTTGGTAATTTCGACTGCACCGCATAGTAATAGGTAGACCACGCGGGTAGGTACCTAGGTCCGCGCGCACAAGTACCTACGCTCGCCCGCGTCGCGTCACGCTGCTCGTCACCGCTTCCATTTTGATCGTTCGTTAGTTTTGCACTGTAGGTAGCTATAGTTGTTTTGTTTTAACAATGCCTCCGAAAGAGATTCCGGATCCACAGTTAAAACTATTACACGCTAAGAAGGATAGCCTTTTTAAGCGTATGCAATTAATTTGTGATTATTCATCGAGGATCGCAGATGAATCAATAAAAGAATTGTTTTTATCCTCGATCGAAACCGTAGATACTTTGCGCTTAGATTTCGAAAATGTTCTCGATTAAATTAACTTGCTTAAATTAAAATTAAATCCCGATTTTTATTAAGTTATGACGCCATGTCATCTTTCGAAGATTTAATTTGTCGCATAAAACGTGTCGCTAAGTCATTACAACGGTATTCGCATACCGCGATGTACACGACCATAGGTCACGGTAGCCACTTTCCATCAGGTGGGCCGCGTCCTTGTCTATAAGTAATATTAAAAAACATGCTGAAAATGTCACTTTGTTCTTACCTTATTAGATTTCTTACGCCGATAAGCCTTGTAGCCCACACGTTAAACAGATGACTTACTAAAATAACTTGAATTTTCGACAGTGCATATCACCAACAATGTAAAACTGATGATGGATTCGTTTTCAGGGCACACTGTTCAAAAACGTATGTGGACACTACAGTAACTTCAAAACGGCAAGCTTTTATGGAGGGACTGAGTACGGGTGCAAAGAACCCTACTTCGAAGGCCAGACGACTGATTGAGGTGCACATGGGAAGTGAAAATGGTTTTGTAGAGGGGGCTGATGAAGTGTTTGAGTCAAAGACTACAGGCGATTACCAGGAGTCAATGGACGCAACCCGCTTTGAGAAGTGGTTTGAAAATATTTACCAAAACTTGGTGAAAATGCGGTAGTGGTACTGGACAACGCGCCTTACCACTCAAGACGCCAAGAAAAAGCTCCCACCACAGCATGGAGAAAAGCGAGCATTCAAGAATGGCTGCGTAATAAAAATATAAGTTTCGAAGAAAATAATGTGAAGGCAGACCTTTTAAAGATAGTAAACGAGGTAAAGGCGAACTGCCAAAGTTACGTTGTGGATGAGCTCGCAAAAAAATCTAAGGTGGAAGTGCTAAGACTACCTCCATATCATTGCGAGCTCAATCCCATTGAACTTATATGGGGTGACATAAAGAGATATGTAGCTCGCAATAACACAACCTTCAAATTTGAAGACGTTAAAAAGTTGCTACAGGACGGAATCCAACATGTATCTGCAGAGAAATGGCGGAACTGTGTGGATCATGTTGTAAAAGTTGAGGATAATATTTATAGCAAAATTGATAACATGATCGATAATACGATAGATAGTTTTATTATAAATACGACTGATTCGGACTCTTCCGACGAATCATGTTTTTCTTATGCAGACGACAGTGATGAAATGTGAACAAACATTTATACCTTTAAAATATTCAATTAAAAATGTTATCAATCCCTCGTTGGCCGCACTTTAGACAGGTAGCTTAATCCAGGGTCGCATTCAGCTATCATATCATTTCATTTTAATATCTTTCTGATTTATGTTTATTAACCAAACATCTTGTTTAATGGTATCCTTAGGAAACCTAAAACAAGATTAACATAATTAATTGAATCGGACGCTACATTTAGCTTGACTTTGGATATTAACATTTCAAACAATTTGCTGAACTAAATTCGTCCCAGTGTACTTGACATGTCGTAACAGTACAAAATGTATGTAAATTAACAAAAATCTTAGATATAGATGACGATTGCGACCAAACGGTTTATGGAACAGATGCTATTAACCAGATATTAACAACTTGTCAAGTGTTCATCTAGAAGAATCACCATTTTTGGATAAAAAATCTTAGAATAATAACACGTAGTCGTAACTTAAACATCAATTACTTGTGAAAAGTAATTCCTGGTGAGTTCTTAAGACTTAAGCTATTACAACATTTTACACAATATTCACCATACTTCTTAATACCTTTATAACCTTTTTTTTAAATATAAACACAATATTTTGGCACTAAACACATGTGTAAGTTACATGTTGCTACACATGACAAAAAAGATAGCGTTATACAACAAATAAAATGAGTGAAGAAAAGGATGAAGTATTGCGCTATAAACAAAGGAATATGTTTAGACTGCTTACAGTCTTACTTATATGTCTGTGGCAAAGACCATAACTTACTTATAAATACCGTAAACAGGGTGAATAGGATTTGCGGGATGAATAGAAACATTATCAGAAAAGTATTTTGCATAGTGATTGTCTATGCAAATCTTCTAACTAGTTTTTATTGTTTAAGGAGTAACTTTTTTTTAATAAGTTGACTACCTCTGATATGACTTTAGAATACGCAAAGCTAAAATAAAATGCGTCTGAATATGATCAGTCGAACGACGTTAATTTGTACTCCAGTAAACTTAATAATTTGAATATGTGAAAACGATGTGTTCAGTTATAAAATGGTCGTTTTATTATTCTACTATCATTAATCAGTAACAAGTTTTCAGTATCGGTACAATTATTATTAGAATTTATAGATGTCGATGAACATTTGTTTTTGTGTAAAATTTTATAACATTTGAGGTGAAGAGAAACACGAAAGGGGCGAATAAACACAGACCATATGGGGTCAAAAGAAACGTACTATGGGGTTGATAGAGACGAGAATGAGTGGAAATACACGGGTAGGGGTCTATAGAAAAACTGTTGTTAGTTATTAGGATTGTCCCCAGCTTATGTTCTATTTAGAGAGTAGTTAAGTTAGGTACTTACAATATTAATTTTTAAAACAAAAATACGGTTAGCTGACTTTCTTGTGTATTGTATTAAAAAGCGGATATCAGCGTAATAAGGTATCTGCACTGCGACCATCCTACAACATAAATTACGCTAATATTCTCAAAGAATTAATGGATGATGATTATATGTAACTAAGGAAGTGATTTATAAATAATCAAGACAGATTTAATAATATACGTGATAAATATTGTAATACTATATGGTTTTGTAATTTGAACTCCTCAATTTCTAATAAAGTATTTTGTTTTATTTACTCAAAGTAATTCGTTTTATGTTACAAACAGAATAACTTTGTGGTGAGTATGTTCTTAAGATAACATAGATAGCATCTAGGTATGATGCTATCCAAACAGTAGGTAGGCGTATCCATTGACCCCATATCCAGTCTGAATAGAAAATAGTTATATTTTTGCATTTTATGAACGTATGTATTTTTAGTATGAAAACACTTTTTTTTGTTTATTAATGTAAATTTAATATTTTCTCAAACTTTTAATTTTTATTTAAAACGTTGGAAGTATTGTGAAAATCCAAATCATCATCATCATCCGAGCGTCTGTCCCAGTTGCGTCTCGCGACGCCCGGGGTCCGCTTTCCTACATTTTCTCCTCCACTTCGCACGGTCGTCGGCATCCCCTGTAGTGAGACCATTGGCACGCATGTCATCCCTTACGACGTCAAGCCAGCACTTCTTGGGTCTTCCCCTCTTACCGGGACCCGGCGGGGCTGACATGGCCAGACATTTGTTACCTACGTAGCCCGGCGGTTGCCGCAAGACGTGACCATACCAACGAAGGCGACACTCTTGCAACTTGTCTGCAATGTCACGGACGTGAAGGCCGCAGCATCTTCATTTCCGTGACACGCAGCTCCTGCTTGTGTCGCTCCAATATCGGCCACGTCTCACTGCCATGTAAAAGGACAGGTCTAATAATGGTTTTGTAGACCTGTCCCTTCAACCGGATCGGCATTTTAGGATCACAAATGACACCGGTCATCTCCCGCCATTTGGCCCACGCGGCAGCAATGCGTGACTTGACATCGCAATCGATGTCACTGGACGTGTGAAAAACAGATCCCAGGTATTTAACCTGGTCCGTGCGCTCGACCAAATCACCGCCTATGCGGACGGATGTGGGATCTGTCGAGTTTAGTGCCAAGTACTCGGTTGTGAAAATCCAAATCAAAGTCTTAAAATGTATCCATTGACCCACAGATTTAGAAGACTCTTTTATATCTGTGCATTGACCACATTTTACGGTATAAGGGGACATTTGGCGGGAAGAGCGACAAGTGCGGACGCTTGCTTTATATTATTTTTTTAAACTAGTGCATTTATCTTGTTTTATGTGCGGGAGTGGTGGTTTCTTGGACATAAAAGTAGTGTTAACGTGCTATAGTGAAAGACAATGATATAAACACATCAACACGGTCTAGGGATATTTCATACTCAATTAAATAACTCGAAAAGTACTGGCCGCATTGGGATCTTTTATACACCGATTTGTTTGTAATTTATCTCAGACTAATTCCAAATTCAAATTTTTGAAAATTCTTTTATTTCGGTGGTATAAAAATGTCTTGATGTGTAGGAGAGGGAATTTTCATTTGTGCGATATTTAGAAAACAATACGAATTACGTTTAGTTACAGTTTTTTTTCATTTTTAAACGAAAGATAAAGTTAAAATTGAGGTATTGTAGCCATGCAACGCCAACATTTGACGAGGGCGGAGATGTTACGAGCTGTGGGAATGCTGGAAGCTGGGTCTGTTCAGCGTAATGTTGCTGAGGCCATAGGGACCCACCAAAATGTAATTTCAAGATTGTGGACACGCTATCGTGCCACAGGTGAAGTAGCGGAGAGGCACCGGGGGCCAAGTCGCATCACTACCCCCAGACAAGACCGATTTTTGCAAATTACTGCGCGAGCTCAACCAAATGCAACTGCGACTCAATTGGTCCAAAGGCTGCGAGTGGAACACCAAGTGCTTGTGAGTGACCAAACTGTAAGAAGGCGACTGCATGAAAGCAATCTACGCTCTCGTAGACCACTCCGGGTCCCACCTTTACGGAGAGGCAATCGTGGACGACGATTAGAATGGGTTCGGAACCACGTGGACTGGGGCCGTGAGCAATGGTCCAATGTGCTGTTCACGGATGAATCCAGGTTCGGCTTCCATCCAGATTCACGAAGGACGCGTGTTTGGCGAGTTCCTGGACGATGGAGCCGTCTTCAGAACCCTCAGGAAGTTCACCCATACCAAGGAGGAACAATTATGGTTTGGGCAGGAATTCGTCTTGGAGGACGGACGGATCTCGTTTGGGTGCGGGGCAATATGACGGCAGAACGATACGTCCAACAGGTGCTGGGGCCCGTAATCTTGCCCCACAGAACACAAATGGGGCAAGATTTCCTGCTCATGCACGACAATGCCCGGGCACACACGGCGAGAACGGTAGCAGCTTGGTTACATACACACAATGTTAGGGCCTTAGACTGGCCTGCTCAATCGCCAGATCTAAATCCCATTGAGAATGCGTGGGATTTGCTGCAAAGAAGAGCTCTGAAGGAAGTTCCTGAAAATCTGGCTACAGAAGATCAACTTTTTGCGCACCTCAGAAGGACATGGGACAATATTCCGCAGCAAGACATTGACAACCTTGTTCTGAGCATGCCGAATCGTTGCCGATGTGTTATGAACATCATGGGCGCTTTCTCAGACTACTAACTTCAAGTTTATAAACACAAATTAAAGGATTTTTCAATTTTTTTCAGTTTTTACTCATAAATTAAAAGTTAATTCATGTACGGTTTCCGTCTATGCTTAATTTTTTTCAATAAAATCCTGAAATTTTAATCGAAGTACCTTAACCATTATTAAAAAATGGTAGAATATTAAATAACGTATCTTTTAAATATATACATGTCATATAAATAATTAACACATTGATAGTAATTCGCTTTTTTAAAAATATCCCTAGACCGTGTTGATGTGTGTATATGTAGTGAAATGCTATTTTCTCTCTTGCCGCGAAACGTCCACTGACAACCTTAGTATAAGAATCACCATTATACTGAGGGCAAGGATCAGCACGTAGCCTGAGTTCACGACATCGACTGGACAGGACTAATTAGAAGATAAGATTGAAGAAATATGATATAAAAAATATGATTTGGCTAAAAGGTCTTAGGAACCAGGCCATTAAATAATTATTAAAAAAGAAATACGGTATAAGGTACGGTATAATGTTTAGAATCAATGAGCAATGTTTTGAAACCTGAACTCTTCTAAATCTGTGGTGAAGCCATATTCTTATAATTAATGGACATTTGGCGGGAAGAGTGACAAGTGTGGACGCTTGCTTTATATTATTTTCTAAAACTAGTGCATTTATCTTGTTTTATGTGCGGGAGTGGTGGTTTCTTGGACATAAAAGTTGTGTTAACGTGCTATAGTGAAAGACAATGATATATATGCAGTGAAATGCTATTTTCTCTCTTGCCGCGAAACGTCCACTGACAACCTTAGTATAAGAATCACCATTAAACTAAGGGCAAGGACCAGGACGTAGCCTGAGGACACGACATCGACTGGACAGGACTAATTAGAAAATAAGATTGAAGAAATATGATATAAAAAATAAGATTTGGCTAAATGGTCTTAGAAACCAGGCCATTAAATAATTATTAAAAAAACTTATAATTAATGTCAAACTCAAAAGTGGCAACACTGCTATCAGTGAATTTTCCAGTTCTGTGTTTCTGTCAATTTTATTAGAAAGGTAAGTGTTTTTTATTATAATAACTCACAAATAACATGATTAATCGGTTTTCCATCAAGCTAATTTCATAAGTAGTACTCAGTTATCCAAATAAATGTATTATTATGAAGTAAATAGCCATATAACCGTAAATTTGTAACGCCATTTTCCGCTTCGGAGGTCTATTCTAATTTTTTTTTGATGAGCTGCTGTGACTGTGCTGATATATTTTTATTACTTCTGTCAGTTGCACTACAAAGTTACATTTTGAGTTTGAAGTGGACAGGTGAACTCACAGGAACTACTTTAGAATATTTTGGTATTCTGATGACTAATGTCTGCTAACAAGGTCCAATTTCGCGAGGGCATATAAATTGCAGATCGCAAGTTACTGACCTACTATTGATTAGTCTAATTAATATACACCCTTTGATTCTTAGTCTAATTAGGTTTATAGTTACTATTCTGAAAAGACTTATAGTAAACATTGAGTAGGTGCACAATTTTAAAATATTATCGTAATTTGTATGATAAAATAATGTATCTGTCAAAGTCTACTACAACAAAATAATCCATACAATGTAATTAGAATTTTTGTTCGATGTCAGTATCTCTTTTGATGTTTTGTGATTTTAGTTACCTAATAAAATCGCAAAACAGTGTGAATTATAAATTCATTTTTATGCCCATTATGTCTAAGATAGAAATACTTAAAGCAAGTTTTACATAATTTTCATATCAAGTAATGTCATACTTGATGAAATATATTGTTTATAATAGTTGGGCCAGCACTTTGTTTCAGAGCTTTTACAAATCTCAACACATACATAACACCAGTTACAAATAATTGCTGTACTTGAAAACACCTAATCTATATAATAAAGTCATATTATGATTTGGGACAGACGTCCTTGTAACAAATTTCTGAAGGGACTGAGAATTTGGAAACTTTATCCCTAACAAGGCAGTCAGAGAAGACAGATTGCCGAGCTTGACAATCCAGGCCTATTTCTTTTGCTACCTGCATTTTCCAAATCAATTCATACAAAAACATCTGAAAATCTGTGTACTTATGACCTTTCTGTTTTTAGCAATCTTCTAATAAATAAATAATTTTATACACTGTAGTAAACATGTGAAGAAAGGATAATTTTAAATAACACCACTTGTTCTGTTCCACAACATATACTTTGTATACCTAAATCAATTTGATATATACATAAGACCTTTTAGCCTTTTTGCTACCACATCACTAAAAAGGCAACGGGTTCAAAATTTCTTCCATATTTAACATCTAAAATAGACACATTTTATTAAATTTATTAATTTATTCTGCCCTTTATACCCACCCCAGTTCCGTGCTTCGGAAGGCACGTTAAGCCGTTGGTCCAGGTTGCCAATAAGACCTTTAGCCTTTTTGCTACCACGTCACTAAAAAGGCAAAGGGTTCAAAATTTCTTCCATATTTAACATCTAAAATAGACACATTTTATTAAATTTATTGAATTTATTCAGCCCTTTATACCCACCTCAGTTCCATGCTTCGGAAGGCATGTTAAGCCGTTGGTCTCTGTTGCCAATAAAATGGCAGTCATTAAGCCAACTTGAAGGCCTTATTGGCGGCTTAAAAATTTCAACAGCAGGTAGCAACAACCTGCGTCTGTCTATTTCAACACGGCAATGGGCTCACCACCTATTACGTGGGACAGGAATACACATGGCGAAAAGTGGGCATATAATATATATGCCTCTGCCACACCTTCGGGGATAAAGCGTGATAGATAAATAAAATAAATTCCCGGTATTCCTATAGAAAACGGAAACTACATGTGTGAAACCACACACAGCTATTAAACATAAAAACGGTGAAATTTTGTGAATGTATACCATATGTATTATCACTTCAGGTCAGTGATGGACATTGGCCTGCACAAGGATTTCGGATAGGGTATGCACTTACCCAAATCAATGAGATAAGCTAGTGTCTATATATTTCAAAAAAAAAAAAAAAACAATACAAATATTTATCTATTTATACTTATCATTAATGAGTTATCTCTGAAGGGGTGGTAGAGGCTTATTGTTGAAATGGACAGGCGCAGGTTGTGGCGACCTGCTATTGATTTTATTCAATCCTTGGCTTCTAACTTGGCGTAACGTCTGCCATACTAGTAACGCATTATGTGCGAAATAACAAAAAATTAATAAATAACAAAAGGTCTAAACTTTATTTTGATCTTGTTTAATATAATTTTTAAAATAATTTATTTGTGTACACAGCTTGCCAGCCAGATTTACGTAATTATCTTAATACTTGTTATTAAAAGAACGTACCTAGTGGTATTACCCTTTAGATCCAAATCGTAAACTAACGTCCTTTAACATTTTTTTTTTATCAAACACGAGTTTTGAATTTATTTATTAAACACACATCACCAACACAGATCTCACAGCTATAATTTTAAATATTTCACAGTAATTCTAGTAAGTTAACAAATTAATTAAATGCGCTCAAAATCGCTCGAAAGATATGTGAAGTGAAACAATATTACGACAATATTATGCAAGTAAATTAAATAGGCTTGACACATCCACCAATTATTCTGTTTTTGATAGTTACTTAAAGCGGTCGCTTGTCAAAGAAGCACTGCTTAGATCATGTGTAATAATTTCTCACACAATCGTACAATTTACTCACACAAACAAAGTATGTACTGTATTCATACGACTCCTGAGTAGGCAAGATTACATTCTGCTTACAGCCGGCGCGCGGCACGGTGGCGTTGGGCTCGACGCGTGACGTATATGTACTAGTTGTTTGTTAAGTTCGCTGAAGGACTCATAGATGGCAGGGGCACAATACACACTTCTGATAATTTTATTGCGTATTTATTATTATACAACTTGTTGTTTTTAAATAATAGATTTAGATTATATAGATTGCGCTAGGGTACGCAGTGCTTATTTGCATGTATGGAGCGCACGCGCCTGGTGATGGATAGGCTCAGAATGGAGAATTCGGCCAGAGGAATTATCTTGATTCAACTTATCCATTTCCATCCTCACTACAACTATTTAACAGGAGTTAATTCAAACAATTATGACATTCAAAAGACACACCCATATGACATCATTTTATTTTTTATTTTGTTTATATCCTGCGTAGATCTTTTTATTTTATAACAGGGAGACTATATCCATAGATCTGGACAAAATATGGTTCCATTTATCTCATAGGAACTAGGATGAAAAAGAATAAACATACAAGTTTGGCTCATATGAAAGTACATAAAAAATGCACAATTTTTAAATTAGTCCACACATGTGATAAAAAAAAGAAATACCAATTCATTTATAATTATATTTACAATATAAGTACTTAGGATATTTTCAGAGACTTTAGTATCAGATTATTTATGCTGTTTATTGATGACACTGGGTGAAACTTGCTACATATATTAAATAACACGACATGTACTGCTCTACACCATTTACTTAATTCAGTATTGCCTCACGGCATTCTCAAAGGCACAGCAAAAATATTGTGTACCGTTGAAAATGCCATAAGGTTAAACCAGTTAGGTTTACTTAATATTATCTGTCATTTATTTATTTATTTATATTCATGTCTAATATTTTAGGCTGTTTTGATTTCATCCACATATCCTATGGTAATATCGGAAATTACTTTCTATATAATAAAAATGCAATACGCTGTAGCGAAGAAAGCTAAACTAAACTAACTATCCTAACTTTTAAACTATCGCGTTGCATACTATCAGTATATTTGTTAATAACGGGGCTAAACGCGGTTATTCCACATACCTTTGGTGCCTGACGTTTCGACCAGGTTGCACCGGCCGTGGTCACAGGCTGACTGAGTCAGCCAGCCTGTGAGACTCAGTCAGCCTGTGACCACGGCCGGTGCAACCTGGTCGAAACGTCAGGCACCAAAGGTATGTGGAATAACCGCGTTTAGCCCCGTTATTAACAAATATACTAAACTAACTATCTTCACGCTGTATCCCTGACGGGGTAGTCAGAGAGGACAGATCGCCAGGCTTCGCGATCCATGCATACTTCTTTCGCTTCTTCGAGATTCATCAATCGCTTCATACACGCACGTCTGGGTATCCGAGTACTTTTGACCTTTCCGTTTTTGAGCAATCTGCTCACGTGGATTTCATATGTAAGTCTCGGCCTTCCCTGACTCCTTCTACCCTCTACTTTTGAACAATATATATTTGTGATTTCTTTCGTTGGACGTGTCCAAACCAACGGAGCACGCCCTTTTCCAGCTTAACGCTGACACTTTCATTCAAACCTGCCATATTGCGTATCACTTCGTTACGTATTCGGTCGGCCAAGGTAACGCCGCACAATTTTCGAAGTGATCGCATCTCCACAGCATTCAGTAGCGAAGAAAGCTGTATTTTAATATTCAGTCAGGGTCGGCAGCGCGAGTGCTGCACCTCTGGTGTTGCAAACGTCCATAGGCTACGGTGACCACTTTCCATTAGGTGGGCCGTATGCTCGTCTGCCGCCTCAGTGGTAAAAAAAAATAATCTGAATGAGACCCATCTTGTTTTGAACACGGTGAAAAGTGGGCGTATAATATGCCTCTGCTACCCATTTGGGGATAAGGCGTGATTGATATGTAACCCTCTTGTTTGATCCATGGAAGAACTGAACGAGGGTTTTGAAATGTCATTTCGTTAGTTTTCGACAAAAAATTAAGCAAAAGACATTTTACCAGAATTTTTTTATTTGCGCTTTCAATTTCAATGTAGGTATGGTGAAAAATTGGTGGCTTTGTTTCGCGTAATGGGAGAAGTACCTATCGCCGAAAATTGGCCACCAAAGCATTCATAAGTGAAAAAAAATACCATGTATTTTATTATTTTATTTTATTAGTAGTCGGATGAAGCGCTCGTGGCCCCGCGGACGTAGTGTTCTGTAAACGATCACCGCGTTAAGCAACTTTCACTATGGCTGGTCCTCGGATGGGTGACCACTTTGTGGCATTTATATTTGCGAGCGTTTCCTTGCTTCGGAAGGCACGTTAAGCCGTTGGTCCCGGTTGCCAGTAACATGGCAGTCGATAAAAAAGTTGAATGCCTTATAGGCGGCTTGAAAAATTTCAAAAGCAGGTCTCCACAACCTGCACCTGTCCGTGGGACAAAAAGCGAAGCATACGGTGAAACGTGGGCGTATAGTACGCCTCTGCCTACCCCTTCGGGGATAAAGGCGTGAAAGTATGTTATTGTTGTATTTTATTATGAATGAAAACAATATTCACATGCTTTAAAGACTAAACCATTAGTGATCAAAATCCATGTAGGATCCACTCATTATTAGATGTTGTAGGTTGGATACACTGCAAGCAGTTTAGGTTAACCGCCGAATCAAAAGTTACTATTCTTTGTTATTAAAAAAAGCCTTGCTAAACGAACCAAGAGCTTGAAACTAGACGGGCCGGGCGGTTGGTGTCGGCGTAGACTGCAGTGCCCTCGTGCGCGTCGAGTTCACGGCCGTGAGCGCATTGCCTTTACTCTACTCGACATTTCTCTTAAATATCTATCTGGTTCAAGTCAAACAAATCATATTTATTTTCATGCATCTGCTGACATACCCAGGTTTCGCTACCGTAAAGCAACGTTGGCACTAGCACTGCGTTATGAATCGCGAGTCGTGCTTCTTTTACGATGCTTTGTTGCCTTATTAATTGGGACAAAGCACCGTTAACTTTGTATCCGGCAGCTTCTCGCCGTTGTACATCCGAATCACATCTTCCGTCTGCGCTAAACATACTCCCTAAATACACAATTTCATTCACTTGCTCTAGACGTTCCTGGTTTACCCAAATCCGCATTTAGTTCTTACGTCATATTATATTACTATTATATATACAACCTTAGTTTTACTTGCATTCAAACGAAGACCCTTACTTTTACACTCCTCTTTCTTATAGTGACTAATGCCTAAAGGTCGGCTTCTGATGAGACCATGAGCACTGTATCATCAGCGTACAGCAGACAATTTGCTGTTAAGTCGCCTTAATTCACACCCCTATCAACAGCAAGTCCCACAGAGTTTCTCTCACAACCTTATCTTTCTCCAGATCCACAAAACAGTGAATATACAAAATAATTATAAGTAATCCATCTGTAAATCCATAGTAATAAATAAATAAATATTATGGGACAATTTTTAAACATCGCCTACTAGCCCAAACTAAGCTATAAAGCTTGTACTATGTATCTAGAAAACTGATATACATACTTATATTTTTTAAATACATACATAATTATACATAGGAAAAACACAAACTCCGAAACTAACATTTGTGGATCACACAAATATTTGTTCGGACCGTGTGATCGAACCCGAGATCTCAGTGCAGCAGTCGCATACATTACCACTGCGCCACCGAGGCAGTCCTAACTCTTAAGGTGCGCCCGAAGCTTTTCCTTTAAGAAACCGAAGTCACCTTCATACCTACTATTAGTTTGTTTTTTTTTTCAAGTTTCCAGCCAGTACGGTTGGTGGTGTCCTTGACAAAGAGGTCATTGACTTTTGTATCATCTGCTACGTCAAGTCAGCATGATTGAAAGTCATCACTTCTTATCCTCTCAATGATGGTATTGCATGTAATCTCATTTTATGAACAATATCTTATGTACACACCTTTCTCATTGTTTAATGTCCAGACCATCTAGTAAAACTGAATATGCATGCACATCATTCCAATGCTATTTGCGACCACAGACAATAGTCCTCTTATTTTATCCGCCGGGCTGGAATGGGACGGTCAGACACTCAGCCTATTTATTGATCCGTTTTAAAATTTGCAATTGTAATCGCTGCCCTTGACCGCAAGCTTGCTTTGCAAGGTAGCGGGGTTATGGACCGGATTGATAATACTCGTATTGAACCAAATACTTTGAATTATATTCTTCAAATTTTTCGGATATTGTATTTTTATGAAATCATCAAAAAAAACTTTAGAAGACAGGAACATATTTCGGTGGCACTGGGGTTTCGGATCCAAATCCCATGTCGGAAAAAGTATTTGTGTGATCTGCAATTAGTTTTTTTATGTATCTGTGTGCATTGTATGTAAGCATTTTTAAAAACAACAAACTTATAATTTTAATAATTTACGTAGATGACTATGTATAAAAAAATGTTCCACAGCATTAAATAGATACGCTTCACTTTCAAGAATAAGTAAAAAAGTAAGTGCTCGGATGTAGCCAATAAAACATAGATGGGTCTTGATATCACATAGCCATGATATGCCATCTCTTATACAGTTATATTCTTTGTAATTTCAGCTGGTTTGATATGGTTGTTGGCTGTTTATAATAGCAGAATTCAGTATTCTTTATTTGCAGCAAATATGCATAGACATAATTGTACTGAGACTTAATGGCAACTGTATAAAGCATGTTTTTCATGCGACATTTACGAGCCATTGGCGTTAAGTCGCTCCCTCAAAGGAATGCTGCCCCATTGTTTAATATCTCAGCCGTTGTGGCGAGACCTTGACCTTAGAGACTTCAGAGGGATGAAATTTCTCCATTAATTCGTGGCATTTTCCGCTGCTATGTTTTGGAATAAAATTTGTAAGTCATTGAAATAAAACTTACTAAAATATACAACATAATATCTATTGTGTAAAACGAAATGTAATTTCATATGCCTCACAAAATGACGTTTTCTGCTTGAATCGTAAAACAATAGGCGGAACTGTTAGGAAAATCCTGGCAAGAAAATTCACACCTTTCTTTGTGGAAGACCTGAGCCGTATTTAAAATATTGATTGCCAGCATTATAACACAGCCATATTGTAGGCATTTTGTATTTTGTAGGCATATTGTACAGCATCGCCATGTCGTGACCACTTGCGATCAGTTGGGCTATAGATAAGCTTGCTGTGGCGTAAAAGAAAAAGTATTCTAGTACAATAGGTTAATAAGACCTGCAGCGCGGCTGCGGCCCTCTGTTGTTGCAAGCGTTTTTTAGACTTAGATGACTAGTTTTTATTCCGTGAGCTGTATGCTAGTATGTCACCTGTTGTATGAAAAAAGAATTGTCATATTTGTAAGTATGAATAAAACTGACACACAAACATCCGTTTGGGGTCAAACCTGCAACTTATTCAGATCACGGGCTGATTTAACAAGGTTCGGTTTCTCATGCTTAGCCCCTCCTCAATTTAGATTATTCAGACACTCAGGAGCTAACTCTAAAATTAAATAACTAAAGTTACTTTTACTAAAAAGACGAAATAAACGTGTGCTTCTGTGTAAATTAAAGTTCTACCCTCATTTTATTCGTAAGCTTTCATCTGATGTTGCCACCTGCTGAATTTTAATCGTAGAAACATGTTGTCTTATTTATATTGATTGGTCCCCCGCCTAACATCAATGCTTCTGAATGTTTTAAATAATGTATTTGACGAATACATAATATTATTTCTATAATGTTTAGTATAATGTAAACCTATTCCGTGATTCCACCGAGGTTGCATGTTTTCTACACTGACTAAGTTGATTGAAAAGCAAGTCCTATGAAATAATTGTTTCATGACAATTATAGTGTGAGACTGAAAGCGCTCGTGTTCCGCGGACTCAGTGTTCTGTAAAAGATCACTGCGTTAAGGAACTTTCGTCATGGCTGGTCACGGATGGGTGACCACTTTGTGGCGAGCGTTTCCGTGCTTCGGAAGGCATGTTAAGCCGTTGGTTGCCAGTAACATGGCAGTCGTTAAGTCAAGTTGAAGGCCTTATAGGCGGCTTGAAAATTTCAACAGCAGGTAGCCACAACCTGCGTCTGTCTATTTTAACACGGCAATGGGCTCACCACCAATTACGTGGGAAAGGAATACACATGGTGAAAAGTGGGCATATAATATGCCTCTGCCATCCCTTCGCGGATAAGGCGTGATAGATAAATAAGAGACTATAAGCCTAACTAAAAAAAATCTCCCGCTATAACCTTGGTAAAAGTAATGATTAATATACTACAATATAACTTAGACAATGTTCACTGTATTCCCGTGAACAATTGTATATTAAAGAAAGCGAAAGCCGAATAGCTATTGTTGTTTTTCAGATAGTTGTCCGTTTTAGTACCTATCCCGATTTTAATTATTCTATCTCTTACATTAAACAATAATTTGTTACTAATACTTGTATCGAACAATACTATCATTATTTTTGGAATTATCATCATTACTTTTAGCGTTTTTAATGATTTGATCTTTTCAATTGTTCTCTACTGCATTATTGCGATATTATACTTTCTAGCTTTCATCATTGACATTTGACTGATGATGATGATAAAATGTAATGCCTCTATCAAAATTTTAACGAGTCATTGAATAGTATGATTGCTATTAAAATAATTGAGACTGCCTTTAATATGCTGAGGCTAATAAATAGTGAAAGTTTGATGAAATTTTGTTTTGTTTCTGATGTTTAGCTGTCAAAATCAATTTAAAACAGTATTTTAATTTAAAAAGTAACCGATATTTTTTATAATCTTGTCTGTTCATTAGAAGGGAGATTTCATCAGCAGGTAGACACAACCTGCTCCCGTCCTACTTTCAACATGACAATAGGCTCACCGCATATTACGTGGTACAATTTGTGAAATGTGGACATATACTTAACCTTTCGGATGTTAAAATTATACTAATACTAGGTGACCCCCCCTCCCCGGCTTCGCACCCATTTAATACCGTCGCTTAAAAATTCTACAAAGAATAAACTTTTGCCCAATTTGTCGACATTTATGACTACTGCTCAGCTCTCCAGGGTAGTAGCGTGATGATATATAGCCTATAGCCTTTTTCGATAAATAGGCTATCTAACACAAAAATAATGATATTTCAAATCCGATCAGTAGTTCCTGAGATAAGCACGTTCAACCAAATAAACAAACACTTCTGTTTTATAATATTAGTAAAGATACATAAGATAAATAGATAGATGTCTTTATTTGCCAGAAGTCCAGAACAGATATAAAGATCTTACAACCTTAGGTTATAGGATATGTCCCGCTTAAACATGGCATGCAAACATTTGGTACATTTTTTCTCATAAAAGATAACAAACAACAATAATAATGGGCCATACAATAGTATTTAAATAAGCACATAACAGACATTCATCGTCCTATTTAGTAAGTCATAATTTAGAAAGTCCTTTGTTGAGTAAAAACATTTTTCGCCCATACATTTTTTAAACAATTTGACTAACTAAAATTTGTAATACAACCGTCCACATTGGTTATTTACGCGCAGCAAAAGTTCCTATGCAATACATTTGTCATTAATATGTGCGCGCGACGCGCGTTTGTCATTGATATGGTTCCTGGGATTCACATTAAAAGATTGACTTCACAAACTAAAATGAACAATACGTAGCCCCAAGCTGTTTATAAATAAATAATTGAGCGCACATACATACAATGTCTATGATTTGTCCGCCATGTCGGCTGACTCATGTGTCAGTTTGGTTGTTAGATGCACGATTTGCAAACGAACTTTGTAATTTACAAAAATTAGGCCCGTATTCCAGGACGTTTCTCAATACTCAATCGACGCTTGGAATAAATTTTATAAGGCAAAATCTAGCCTCAAGCGTTGATTGAGCATTGAGAAACTTTCTGGAATACGGACATTAGACAGTGCATTGTGACTCTATTTACCGCAGAAAATGTTCCTTACAAAGCGAAAGGAAGCTAATACCATTTAAACTTACTCATATGCTGTTTTTTTAAAAAAAACTAAATACTAAACTATCTTCACGCTGTATCCCTGACGGGGTAGTCAGTAAGGACAGATCGCCAGGCTTCGCGAGTCGCGATCCATGCATACTTCTTTCGCTTCTTCAAGATTCATCAATCGCTTCATACACGCACGTCTGGGTATCCGAGTACTTTACTTATATGCTGTTTTATGCGGGTTATATGCCAATATGTCAAAATACTAATATTAATTTTTGTTCTTGTTTCCAATTATATTCTTTTAACATGAAAGAGATCAAATTTTGATAAAACACGACGCAATCTCTTCTGAATCCACCTGTAAGTCAGACAGCTACATATCTATACTTTAATATTATAAAGCTGAAGAGTTTGTTTTGTGAACGCGCTAATCTCAGGAACTACTGGTCGGATTTGATAATAATTTTTGTGTTAGATAGTCCATTTATCGAAGAAGGCTATAGGCTATATATCATCCCGCTACTACCCTGGAGAGGAAGGATCATAAATGTCGAGAAACCGGGCTAATTTTAATACAATATTGTAGAATTTATAAACGACGGGATTAAATAGGTGCGACGGGAGGTCGAAATATGTTACGGGCAAAGCCGTGGGGGTCACCTGGTCTGTAATAATAAGGTTCCTGGAAGAACCTAATAGAAAGCTTTTATTAAAAGTAATGACAGTTAAATACAAAAATTTAACTTCTGAATGAAATTTATTCTACTAAAGCACATGTTCGCTTCAGAGGGTTGTGTAATATTTCAGACTGCTCTAACACTTACGAGACGAAACAATTTCTCAAAGGACTTGCTTCCAGTCGACTTTCAGATATGTGTAGTAAAGTTTACCTATACCATTTTCATTTAAAATTTTGCTTTCCGTTATAACATTTGATTATTCAAAATGATGATGATTATATGATTAGATACAAGCTAAAGACGACGGGTGGAAAAGTAAAAGGCAGAAAGAGCTTTGTCTCTCACATAGTATAAAGAATCTTTACAGAATATCTCAAAAAAATACTCGTCTATGCCACGACTCAATATGTTGCACATTATAAAAATCAACGGTATGTAATACAAGTTAAGCATAAATTGCTTTTAAGGGCCATTTTAAATGTAATAAACGCAGAAGCAGGACGAACCTAGTTTCATAATGGCTATACGAGAACCGCGAAGAAACAAGTCAATGTACTAGGTAGATGTTGCGTGTTCTGGGTTTTCGAATTAGCTTTGTAAAGTTGAATTTAGGTACATTAGAATTAGGTATATAATCTTTGTAAATAAATTTATTTTGTATTTATCTATCATGCCTTATCCCCAAAATCGTGGGTGGCATATTATATGCCCACTTTTAACCATGTTTATTGCTGTCTCACGTAATACAAACGGTGGTGAGCATATTACCGTGTTGAAATAGGCAGACGCAGGTTGTGGCTACCTGCTGTTGAAATTTTACAAGCCGCCCATAAGGCCTTCAACAGGGCTTAACGACTGCCGTTGGCAACCGGGACCAACGACTTAACGTGCCTTCCAAAGCACGGAAACGCTCGCAAATGTAAATGCCACAAAGTGGTCACCCATCCGAGGACCAGCCATAGTGAAAGTTGCGTCTTGAAAAATTTCAACAGCAGGTCGCCACAGCCTACGCCTGTCCAGTTTAAAACGACAATGGACTCACCTCCTGTTATGTGGGACAAAAAAGCATACGGTGAATTGTGGGTGTATAGTATACCTCTGCCTACCTTTGGGGATAAAGGCGTGACAGTATGTATGTATTCTTCACTCCGAGAATCCAATCATCTCGAATCAGTCTTTCTCTAGTAATGAATGTCCTCCCTCTCATGTTATTCCCTCTCATTTAAAGGACTTCCGTCCAGCCCTGAAAAGCGAATCTTGTGTATCGGGAAAATGTGTTAATCTCGTGTCGCGACAGTATTGGCTTGGCAGTTAAACCTAACGATGACTATCAACTAGCAATGTAAACTCAATCTATTCGTGTCATCGGTGTTTGCCCTTATAATACTTGAGGCTGCGAAATCTTATTGAAAGAAAAATCAGTCGTTTATGTAGGAGAGGTGACTATCTTCAATCCATCAAATCAGCTTATTGCAGTTCATTGTTATACGTAGGTTTCTCCCAATTTCCCAATTTTCACCATGACGTGTCACAAATCACACATCATGTGTGCCATCAAAGTTATATTGCTTAAAAATACTTGGATGTTAGGTAGTGAAAACTCATACGTCACAACTGGGGTAACCATTGTTATCTTATTTTCAATCTTCAATGAATGATTGTGGCAATGGTCTACTGATACGTCTGCTATCTTAGTAGCAAATAATTATTATAAGCCTTTTAAAAAACAAATTGACTAAAAAGAGTAAATTTTGTAATAAATTGATATTTAATGAAAGTCAGAACCGCGGGTGTATTGTTACAAAAACGTATTACTTCAACTATGTAGAATAATTTATTACTTCAACGTTCAATAAATAGAATAACTCGATGTCTATTCGACGACTGAAAATTGCAGACTATCGATTTATAAATAAATATAAGTTCTAGAATTAACTAACGGATCCGACAGACGTTGTCCTGCAGTATACCGACTTCAGAGCCTTTATTTTCTTTAATTTGTGAATCTAAACCATCCAGATTAACTCACATTAATTTTAACCTTTACCTTGTTGAAGGTCTTTCTTAACGAAAGGTCAGTTATTGAACCCTTTGCCTCGAAAACAGATATTTCTTCAAGAATTTTATGTTTACACCCAATTTTTAGAGATTAATAAAAAAAATATATTTTGCATAGACCATTTTAACGGCGCTTACAAAATGTCATACACTATTTAAAATATTTAAAGTGGTTCGGAACGCGGCCCACCTGAGAAGAACCGTCAAGAAACTTCGGAAGGCTTTTTTTGATGGCCTATTTACAATTTAATATTATTTCACTTAAGCGGTCCTGTCCTGCAAATAGTCTTTAACGGAGTAATAGCCTTTTTCACAAAGCTTTTTTTTGAAACTTTTAAAATTTATTTAATAGTAAATTTCTCAGGCCACAGTGAAGCTTGTTGTAAAAGCGTATACAGTTACCCTGGAAAGAATCGCCAATCTTATGTAGTCGACTGTGATGTACTTAAAGATTATTTTTATATCTAGTGTTTTATATTACGTTTATAACAGAGTTCAGGAAAGCGGACCCCGGGCGTCGCAAGACGCAACTGGGACAGACACTCGGATGATAATGATGATATCACAGAGTTTAGAAAACTGTGATAGATTTTACCCGACGTTAGGTGCGGGTGCATCTAAAGTTCATAGCTTTTCTCTAAATAGGTCACAAAAAGAAAACCCGCTGTTTGTTGCCGATTGTCGTCGGTTCGGGGTCTCGTTGATTTTTATTTTGGTGTTTTGTAAGTACCGGTAAGGTGGTTCATGAATTTGGAATTGTCATCAACTCCAAAGTCTCTCTAAGTCTCTTGACTGTATGGATCCTTAATAATGAGAAAACTTACAACACTTCATTCTAGATTTATAACTAATTGTCACCCGCGACTCCGCAAGCGGGGTGAAGTTTTCCCGGTCCCCTTTTCCTCTGGAACTTGTTCCCGGGATAAAAAGTAGCCTATATGTTATTCTGATGTGTAAGCTATATTATTGTAAAGTTTCATAAAAATACATTCAGTAGATTTTGCGTGAAAGAGTAACAAACATCCATTCTTACAAACTTTCGCGTTTATATTATTAGTAGGATTCATATATCTTCATGGATCACATTTATCTAATGCTCAGATAGTTTTATCTATTTCTTTATCAAAAAGCAAGACACCAAATCTATATACGTGAAGCGAAAACTCAATCCCTTTTAACTTTGACTGCCTCTGTGACGCGGTGGGAGTGCATCCGACTGCTACGCAAAAGGCCGTGGGTTCCCACCCAGGATAAAACTTTGTGTGATGAGCACGATGGTTTATTCTGTGTCTGGGTGTTATTTATCTATAATATGTATGTATTTATCAGTTATCTACATCCCATAACACAAGCTAATATTAGCTTACTTTGGGCTAGATGGCGCTGCGTGAAAAGTGTCCCACAATATTTAAAAAAAAAATGTACTCAGATACCGGACGTGTATGTATGAAGCGATTAATGAATCTGCCGGAAGAGAAGACATGGATCGCGATGTATGCATGGATTACGTAGCCTAGCTATCTATCCTCTCTAACCACCCCGTCATCGTCAGGGTTACAGTGAACATAGTTATTTAAAATACCTACCGTTCCAAACCGGGCGTATCTCTACTAAGAGATAATATTGATTTTCGCCGAAAGTCCAACCTCATTACGTCACACCTGGATATCTGGTGAAAGGCTGCCGGAATTTAATCTACTGTTTACGTTTTAATTAAAATTGTATCGGAGCTTTGTTCGTAATAGGTGGTTGTGTAATTTCGCGTGACCACACTCACAAGATCGATGGGATAGTAACTTGTAATTGATTTCAAGAAGACCTATTGTTTCGGTGAAAGGGAAAATGGTCGGTTCCGCCCACCCAATATGCGAACAGAACTACGTAATTGTTTTGAAATTTTCGTTGTTTATTTTTCGACTAATATCCTAGAAGCATTATGTGTGTGTTACGTCTGAACACGACATGGAACTACTACTGTCTGCACCAGAGTATCCTCGGAAGGTGTTCTAACTCATCAAATATAAAGATTAAAAAAAAAAGAAAAAAAAATCTATTGTAAAATAGAATTCATTGTAGTTTCTCGATTATTGCAAGATAATATATTATCACGAGGTACATGACGGCCTCGGTAGCACAGTGGTAGTGATAGTGATCTTCAGCGACTGCCGCGCTGAATATCGATTCCGGGGTTAGAACAAATATTTGTGTGATCCACTAATGTTTGTTTCGGAATTTGGGTGTTTTCTATGTGTTTTGAAATATAGATGTATGTCTATCAGTTCTCTATATACCTACCACAAGCTTATATAAGCTTACTTTGCTGTGTAAAAAAAGGTCCCACAATAATTATACAAAAATATAATATGAACAAGCTAAAACTGAATCACGAGCATAGCGAGTGATTCGCAATTAGACTACTGAGCGCAGTGAGTGATTTAAAGGCACGAGTTAATGAATTTTGCTCTCGTGTGAAACATACAACTTTTCACCTCCAGCGAGAATACTGTTTCCTGAATCACAATTAATCATAAACACAAGTCGGATAATCAATACTATCTAGATTTTTATATTCTCGCTTTTTCCACAGATTATACAGATTATTTTAGAGCTGCGGTCCGAAATTACAATTCATGTCAATTTTTGAAAACTAAATACTAATGATATTTTGTTGTAACGCGACATTATTGTTTACTGAATTATATAGTTACTATTATTTTTCAATAAAACTTCCATAAATTAATATAGTTACACCTATACTCGTAAACTAAAAAAATTAAATTACATAATTGTACGGCCAGCGCTGGGAAGAGGCGTAACTTTCTTTTTTCAACTACCAAAATTATTTCCTGATTAATTTCGTTGCTGGTTCCAAACATGCTAACTTCTCCTGGGATAGTCTTGAGTTTCGGTCCGCGCTATTGCTTATTTCAAATTTATTTAAAAAGTAACTTTGCTCGCTCGCAGCAAAAGTCGCTTTTCATTCGAGATTTCACGAAGCAAAAGTGTACATTTGGTGATGGAGAGGTAAAAAAAAAATATGTTTATGAAACGACTTTCAACTGGATGTCGTTATGGATCAGCCTTTTATATCATGTTATTTTTGCACGGTATGCTACAATCAGCAAATATCCTATGAATATATTTCTTGTTTTTCCTTGAATTCAAATCGTAACACATTTAATATAACGATAACTCCAATTTATTACGACTCGACCCTTGCAGTGCGTTTTGGCTACTTCATTTCGCAGACAATTCGGCGTCTCGGTATTGATTCTTGTGACCTTGGCTCACGTAACTCTCCGAAGGTCTGTTGTGCACCTCATATTTTACTTACACGTATTCCTTTTAAGAGTTACTCGCTTTAATGTTAGACACTAAGTTTTTGGGTAGATTTCTGACAATCTAAATATTTATAGATAGGTTAGATTTCATTGTACTCTTTCTGAAGCAGAATTTTGCCACGCCCCGCCATATTGAAAAAATTACTCCCATATTTTTTTTAAGTTGTAAGCTTGCTTGCGACCTCTTGGTGATCCAATTGGTAAACCATGTAAGCTGTATAGGTAGTAATTTGTAACGTTTACTTCTAAAAAAAATATTTTTGAGATAAAACTTTTTTCTCAATAAATACATTTTATCCGACTTATTACTCGTAAACTCGAAAAAAGCTATCCCAGACTAGTAGGCTTCAGTTACCTGTGATAGCTTTCATTTTAATTTCGTTCGTACCTATGTCTTACTGTTGTAATTTCCACATGCAGCTGTTTAGCTGGTGTTTACTTTTAAGGAAAAGTTTAGTACTTGTACTAAGAGTTTATGAGCTAGATTGACAGACGGACGGACGGACGGACGGACGGACGGACAAGAACATGGCGGAATGATATATTACCGCACCGCAAAAATCTTTTTAGGGTTCTATCTATATATCTAGAATCTGTATCCGTATCTTTTCTATCTATAATTAATATCTAAAAAATATATTTTCTAGTTATAAATGCTTATCAACTGATACAAGGTATAAATGACTTCAGAAAAAACATACAACCACATCAGTTGAATACTTTATAAAGACAATTACAGCTATTTTATGATTATATTAAGACGTAATTTATTTAATTAAATTTAAAGATTCATTAACCTACTATCCTACTGAATAAATACGAAAGTTTAGCTATGTATTATAAATATTTGGAGCTACTCTAAAATATAATATAAATATAATTTATTGTACAGCAATTAATACTTAGATGAAAATTGAACACAGGTTTTCAAATGTACAATGGGTGGCCTTATCGCTAAGTGCAATTTCTTACAGGCAACCTTTGGATGGAGATTTATGATATTGATAAAGTTGTAAATGGGTAGTTATCATATTAGTGTATTATAAGAACGAAGGTACTTATATAGGTACTATAAAATATACAGGGTTACAGGTTAAGTCATACCCGTTATGAGCGTGGACTTTACATCGTTTCTGCCTAATTTGATTATGAAACACCATGTCCTAAATCTAACCGTTTTAGAGATATTTGAATTTTATTGATTTTTGGCTATCAGCTTAGATATCATAAAATATGTGAGTGGTATTATTACTATTATTGACTTTTTACTTGTAAAATAAGATGCATTATGACCTCCGTAACTAATATTGTACGTAAAATAACGAAATAGGTTGTTGTGGCCGTTTTAAATTTGAAAAAAGTTAGAAATTTAGAAAGTTTATTTTTCTTTAAGCGATATAAAAAAAAAAAAATTATGGCGTCTGTTTTGCAGATGTGCTTAATAATATCTACGTTTCATCAGCTTTTAAATGAGGTATAACAATCTAGGTTTTATTAAAAACTTCTAGACTAAATTTAGTTTCCTAGGCTACCGGGGAGACAAAATAAAACAATAGATGACTACAAAATACTAATTTACTAAACTAGATGTTATAAAAAAATATCATTATGTCTAAATTAAATGTTCGACGTATCCGCCTCTTTTCTGCACACATCTTCGCAGTCTTTTACGTAGGCCACTTTTCACTATACCATATTACATATAAATAGTTGCCTGCAGAAGTTGAAAGATTTTAATATCGGTGTGAATTTGGGTGACTTTACAGTAAACTGTCTGCTGTACGCTGATAATGCGGTGCTCATGGCCTCATCAGAAGCCGACCTTCAGGCATTAGTCACTAATTTGAAAGAGGAGTGTGAAAGTAAGGGTCTTTGCTTGAATGCAAGTAAAACTAAGGTTCTAGTATTTGAAAGAGGTGACGTAAGAACTAAATGCGAGATTAGGGTAAACCAGGAACGTCTAGAGCAAGTGAGTGAAATTGTGTATTTAGGAAGGATGTTTAGCGCGGATGGAAGATGTGATTCGGATGTAGAACGGCAAGTAGCTGCCGGCAACAAAGTTAACGGTGCTTTTTCCCAGTTAGTAAAGCGACAAAGCATCGTAAAAGAAGCACGAATGGCGATTCATAACGCAGTGCTAGCGCCAACTTTGCTTTACGGTAGTGAAACCTGGGTATGTCAGCAGATGCATGAAAGTAAATTGAATGCTGCGGAGATGCGATCACTTCGAAAATTGTGTGGCGTAACTTTGTATCAACGAAGTGATACGCAATATGGCAGGTTTGAATGAAAGTGTCAGCGTTAAGCTGGATAAGGGCGTGCTCCGTTGGTTTGGACACGTCCAACGAATGAGTGAGGAACGATTGACGAAGAATATATATTGTTCAAAAGTAGAGGGTAGAAGGAGTCAGGGTAGGTCGAGACTTACATATGAAGACCACGTGAGCAGATTGCTCAAAAAAGGAAAGGTCAAAAGTACTCGGATACCCAGACGTGCGTGAAGAAGCGAAAGAAGTATGCATGGATCGCGAAACCTGGCGATCTGTCCTCTCTGACTACCCCGTCAGGGATACAGCGTGAAGATAGTTATATATACATTATTTAGAAACATAAGCTTAGGGATGATAAGTGATGCCTAAGATGCCAAGTAGTGCTCTTTCACCATTCTTTTGAAAATCTTTAATGTTTTAGCTCGTCTCTATGGATAAAGGCAATGAATTCCACAACCGTAAAGCTTGCACAGTAAATGACTTATCGTAAAAAGATGTCGAGTGCTCACATAATAAACAACTAATATTCTAAAAAAAAAAGTTGGTATTACATATATGTTTATTGTTCGTATTGTATTACGTCATGCCACGCTGTATTAGTGCATATAGATGCAACCCACCCTTTGTCAGCTTAAGGTGTCATGAATTGCCACACACATTAGCGCATATTAAACTCATGCTAGCTGTAAAGCATGCTAGCTGAGTCAGTGTTCTATAAACGATTACTGCGTTAAGCAACTAACACTATGCCGTTGTTTCCGGGTATTAGTAACATGGTAATCGTTAAGCCAAGTTAAAGTTCCAAGGCAATTTATCCTGAATACCACAAACCGTTTGTCTATATCTCTTATGGTTCCTGAGAAATAGATGCATACGGACGGACGAACAGACTAAGCCGTTTTATAGGACTTTTCAAAACTACATATTACTGAGTATATCATTCCACACGATGTTCCATTTTCTTCATTTATGCTCATAGCGTCAGCAGCTAGCACCCCCATGGGCAGGTTGGTGTAAGGCGTGAATGCTACTAGCTGCTATGAGGAGGTAATTTACTAGCTAAATAAACTCTAGCTCATCCGCATATGCGATAACTACTCTACCTAGTTATAGCATATATGTACGACCCATGTATAATTAGAATCTGTAGGTACACAGACATGTCCAATTACCATTTCGTCCAAATACTGCATTGTTGTCGGTGTCATTTGTTAAAAAGAGCATCCTTATACCCTACAACCGATGTTATTTATTAAAATTGTACCATCACGTAGGAAATATAGAGCACTTGATTACTGATAGTGACTGTAAATGTTAACCGACATCAGTTCTCGATTATACGACTCTAAGGGAAAGATGGAATTATTTTTTCTCAGATTAGAAACAGCAAATATGAGACAATAAACATAATTTAAAATTTTGTCTATATTTTCAAGTTGTAGGGTTGAGAATTGCCGACCCTGATCAAAGCACAAAAAAACCCTGCATCTATTAGTGCTTGTGTGAGTGTATATGTATATGCATACATGCACAGAATGCTCTTGTAGTTGTAAGGGGTGTGTGCAGGGTTGCTCACCCTCCCTAACGCGGTTGGAAAACTGTAGGGCGGTGCAATATGTCGAAAAAAGACTTTGCCGTTTTTGTTTTTTATTAGATATCGTTTTTGTAGGGATGGGAGCGAGATTTGGAGAAAACTGTAATTATGCCATATAGAATACCTATTTCTCCTATTCCCATTACGATTTGTGTATCCATCCCTGGTATTGATTTCTTAAATGTTTAAGGTATTATACATATTATTAATAAAATTTTCAGTATAGTAACTAAAATAAGGTTGAATTCTGCATTTCTAAGCTTGCAAATCTCTTAAGAAGTAAAATATTTTAGTTATTACACCCACGGTAATAAAATTTGATTTATAGCTTTCGCTAACATCATTTAAAAGTTTGTACCATAATATGTCAGTCTGATAAGTGCGACGAACATATTGGCATCCCATATGTTTTAAGTCCGTCAAACGATTTAGGCTGCAGACCATGCCAAATAGACCTACATACATAAAAACTGTCTAAAAACATAACCATTAACTGATTAAGAAGACGTTGATTCCTTTTTTACACAAAGAAAGATTAAATGCTCCTCTATTAATACAAATAATACATATATATAGTACAATAGTGCTTCTGATAATTACATATTTCATACATAATACGCTATCGACAAGTAGTTCATACGTTAATAGCCGATACATTATAGTTTAATACAGTGTAGACCTTGATATCTAGACATATTTTTCTTCATCTATCGACTCGATAATGCTAATCGAGTGGCGCCTGGCTGCGTGCGCCACACTACACTCGTGGCCACCATTCGATTTAGTTCAGTCAGCAAAGAGCGTCCGACGCAAACGAACGTCCCGATGCTCTTAACGTGACCGGCATTATTATAATATACTAAAAAATTAAAAAAGCGTCCTGAACCGTCCTCAATTTTCAACACGCAAATTAACAGTGTTAGTGACAAGTATAACCGGATTTTTACTGGATTTTGTACAAAACTGTGACAGACGGAATATCCACCGACATTCAACGCATATTTTTACCCCCTTTTTATATTTCGCTTCTACTTATTGTTAGTTAGTAATTATAGTAATTTTTTTTTACAAAATGAATGTAGATGTTGGTTACGTTTTGATTAAATAGTTAGATTTTTTAAACTGTTTCGTCAGTCTATTTAAAATTATAAATATTTCCTGAAAGTATAACACGGCAATGTAGTAGTATTTTTAATTGGATTAGAAAAGACTTCATGTAGAGTGTTTCGCTTCGTTACTCTTACGATCGTATACACGACACTTTCTAACTATTTTACTGTTTATATCTTAATGCTCTTAATAATCAACAGGTTGCTAATCAAGATCATCAGATAATTTTTAAATTCGAACACTGTGAGTAAATTACATAAAAGATGAAATTTACATTAGCCATTTTAACTCCTTATTACTACAATTATTGTAAATTAGTCCACCTCTCCATGTATCGACTCAATTGCCTTTAGAAATAATTTACAATAAGCTTTATTCTTATTGTACTAAAATTCAAATTGAAGTATTATACTACTAAGTGCATACCTGATTTATGCTTGTCTAAGTTATTAATCTGAAGGAATGTCGTTCGTTGGTCTGGTCAAACTTTTGATGAGTTTGACCGTTTGACCATGTTCATTAGAATGCTACTGAAATGATCATTTAGAACGTTTGGTCAGTCTGTTTTATTTAGTATTGAATAGATTGCCATACTTTATTTATCATTGAGAAGTACAAATCTAAGTTACTTCTAAACAATCGTGACTCCCATAAAATACTAGGACAAATAGATAACAAAAAATAAAGAACAAAATGAAATTTATTTGATATTAACGTACACTGTAAAGAATGTATTTGTATAAAAATTCAACAATTAAGATAATTGTCACTATCATTGTAATAATCTAAATTAATTAAATGAATCGCTAAACACGTTGCTAAGTGCAAAACTGGAAAGACTAAATTAATTCGCTGTAATTATTATTATTGTCACATGTTTCTTGTATGCCGGCGAAGGTTGTATAACGAAAATATTTAAAAAAGGTCGATTCAGCAGAACACTGTAAAAAAATACCTTGTAAAATGTAGAGTATTAAAATGCAATGGGGGTTGTAAATACGCCCCCGGCAACGCCGCAAGGCACAGCTAATGTTTCATAAATAAACATATTTTAGAGTCAGTCTGAAAGTAATTAGATATTAAAAAATGTAATTAAACCTAGATAATACTCATTCAGTAGTTAATCTAGATAACATGATAACTTCATTATCTATTCAATGAGCCATCGACCCGGTACTTGATTTGAATTAATATTGTGGATCCAATCTTATTTCAGCTCACCAGCTTTCAAAGGCTCATTCCATTCCTTACGAGTTCCCAACGGGATCGCATTGAGTTACACCTTTAATAAATCTGCCAGCTTTACTTTAGCCTCTCTTCTGATTTTCTTGACGAAAGTCTGTTCGTAAATTGACGTTTTAAACAGAAATTCTTTCTTCAAGTCTTGACTTCAAGTAGGAATTAATTGCCAAACAACATTTCACTAAAACCATAGTAACATGATCAAATGCCCTATTCAAATCGTTATATTATTTTATTCTATTTATTTATACTGTCATATCGCCAAAGAATACTAAAATACCTGTTGTTTATTAAAGTGGAAAATGAAAAGAAGTAAAGCATTTTTATATACAGAAACATGACATTTAAATAGAAGAAAAATATCATTTTCCTTTTTATGATGGCAGAATTTAAGAAGTGACCTAGTTTGATGTAAGATTAATGGTTATTGTTGCTTTGAGACGAGAGTTATTAGTATTGCTGAGATTTGTAACTGAACGGTCGGTAGGTTTGCAGTAATTGCTCGCTCTACTAACATTCAACCGACCACTTGAATCACATACTTATTAAATTCAAAAGTCTAAAGTGGATGTGTTAACGAATACAGTATTAGTGGGGAAATTGTTAAAATATTGTTCATGACGGTATCTTATTCATTCAACAGCTTAAGCGGATAAGCTAGAGATAAATTAGGTAGTAAATTATCTCCATTTAGTAGCAAGGAAATTTTCCTCAAGTAGCAGTTATTTTTTATTGGGACTAATCCCACCCGCATTCCCATTACTGTGACTCCTGTAAACCAGGATCTACAGCAATGACCAAAACACCAGAAAAGTTACACCGAGCTAGATCTCGGTGAAGTCCCAAGAGAAGTTAGCATGTCTTGGAACCCACAACGAAATTAATCAGAAGATAATGTGAGGAAGTAGGAAAAGAACGTAGCAGTTAGTACTCTATAGAGGGTCCGACTCCAGTAAGGTGTTAATGCGTGGAGAGAAGTTACCTGCGTATGTCTGGTCGTGGCCAAACCAACACGATTAGCACAAAGGAAAGTAATGTAACATCATATTTTAACGTGGAATAGATTCGGATCGATAAAGCTAATCAATGAATTGCATCAATATTGTAACGTAGAATTGTTATCTATACTAATATTGTAAAGATTTTAAATAAATCACGAACGACATCGCTTTTTGTACTACTTAGGTATAACAATATCGGGTAGATCAATATTGTATACAACAGGCGGTTCCATCTGAAAGTCGTTTGGCTCTTTGTAATTTATCTTTTGTGCCAAGAGATACCAGAGCATAATTTTGTGTAGATAACAGGCCGGTACTACTAAGTAGCACAAAGAAAGGTTTGAAGGTCTTATACTTTTATATCTTAAGTGGCAAAGTCTGTCAGGAGACAGAAATACTTAACTACGAACATTCACCATTATACAACATTGTAGTTGCTATTTAGAAAGTGACCAGCAGTTTTCATTTCATGATTTCACGGGCCTAATGAGATTTCTCTTGGTTTCAATAGAATTTCCTTATTTGCAAGAAAATCACTTACCTCTTCCCTCAGCTTTGAATCTCGTAAAACCGAACATCTATTTATCAAGTAGCATTAAAATATTAAATTATTTTAAATGAAATAGCATGAGTACATCCATCAATAAGAAGTTTAAAAAAAGAGGATAATTGTCAATAAATAATACAGTTATTCACCTGCTCACAATTTCTATCTGAATCAAGTCTGTATTTATTTTTGTGGGTTATCTGTTACCCACTTTAGTTCTAAAATCAGTACAAATTGCTCCACTTCATCTCAATATGACGTAAGAAACAATTTTGAAAAGCAATTAGTATGCTAATTTTTACTAAATTTAAATTTTAAAGTGGAAACGTTTTTCAGTCACGAGCTGGACACGAACCAGCGTCTCGCGCACCCGAATTTTTTTTTCACTTTGAAAATTTAAATTCAGTATGATGTAGTAGTTAATAAAATCTTAGTTACTAGTTACTGCTGTCCCTGACCGATGTCTTTAAATATTGAAAACGAAACTGCTTTTACTTAATTTAGCTTTTGTACAAAAGCCTTTTACCAGAACTTTCATAGCCTTTTCTATTTAAGTTCTTACGCGCTTTATAAAGTACATATTATATTGAAATTAAAGCGCAGTGAGACTTTTAATCAAGTTCTATTTAAATGTGAAAATACAACAATATTCTGAAATGACTTCTAAGAGTTTTCTTTCATTTGTAAGGGCAAGGTTAAGTTGATATCCATAAAAGCTGAATAGATTCGTTACAAAGCAGCGCTGATTAAATTTCAAGTCACTGATTTCCAAATAGATATTCGGTTACGAAGTATTTGCAGCCTATTGATTCGATGAAATTTGATTACAATTTGATTCGATGAAAGACGATGAAAGTTTCTTACGGATCAAATATTTATTTCAAAACAGATGTTACCTGTGCCATAATTAAAATTCCGGAAAAAAAAGTTGGTAGTCTCTAAAAATCATAGCAGAAGCAAAGGTTGTTTGGATTGACTTAAAACTATTATTTTTTACGACGTATACCTTGACCTTAGTATCTATGGATGTCGTCATGATATCCCATAAGAGGGGTGGTGTCATTTGACGAGTTAAATATAAAAAAGTACTCGAAATGTACTCGCGACAGCCGTCCATCCGATTAATCAAATGCTCATTTGTGTGCGCTGCATGTGCGATGCAGGACTATTGTGGGGTTAATTTCGACACCTAGACGTGTGACGACCTTGGCAGCTTAACAATTGTTTGTTTTTGTCCAAGCTACAGACTTTTTGATATCAGTACCAAAACAAACAAATAAAGCAATGCGCAGGGATCAACGACACTAGATTGAGTATGAGTCGTCTATTTTTATCATTTAGTTTATAAATCCGTCCCTTTCTGTCATTATAGCAACATATAACTCTGTCTTCTACTGTCGTTGTGCAATTATTGGCTAAATATTTATTTTCCTGCCGCTTGTGCCAAAAACGCACGTGGTGACCTGTTAAAGTTAATTTTGTAAGTTTTGCGATACTCTGCATAATTATTTCAAATTAAATTAGACGTATCTATCAACGTGAAAAATCGCACTAATGGTCTAGATAATATTATAAATATGATGACAACAAAAGAAGTGTTTCAGAATAATCTTTACCTTGGCGTCTTTCTAGTTGCTTACATTGGGCTTGTAATTAATTTGGTACCTAAAAATAAAATAAATAAATAAATATCCATCACGCCTTATCCCCGAAGGGGTGGCAGAGGCATATTATATGCCCACTTTTCACCGTGTGGATTTACCTGTCCCACGTAATAGGTGGTGAGCCCATTGCCGTGTTGAAATAGACAGACGCAGATTGTGGCTACCTGCTGTTGAAATTTTTCATGCCGCCCATAAGGCATTCAACCAGGCTTAACGACTGCCATTTTACTGGCAACCGGGACCAACGGCTTAACGTGCCTTCCGAAGCACGGAAACGCTCGCAAATGTAAATGCCACAAAGTGGTCACCCATCCGAGGACCAGCCGTAGTTAAAGTTGCGTAACTCAGTGATCGTTTACAGAACACTGAGACCGCGGGGCCACGAGCGCCTGGTACCTGTGGTCAGCTATTATTAACTGTTAAGATATGATTTGACCTTCGGAGCTGAGTATGATTTATTAAAATATCGTGACCGTCCTGCATTTGCTATAATATCTGCACGACAGGTGTGGACACTACTGAAAACGTAAAAAAAAAAACAGTTTAAAAAAAATAGTTTAATTACATTTTGTCCATGTGTTAAGCTATAAGAAACTAGTTTTAGGTTATTCAAACTACCTATGTAGAAGGAATCTTCTTAGGTTTTGGGGGAAAGAAAAACCCCTCCCAGCAACTAACATTTAATTTGCCACTATTACCATACATTTACGTTTCAAGATATCTCCGATACGATCAGAATATGTACATGCGAATGTCAAATCTTTACCGCGTTGCTCATCATCTTTAGCTCCTAAATCTGTTTATCTAGCTCGTCCTCCTAATCTGTCCAATTTAATTATGCAATCATTTTTGTCTAAGTTACTAGGTCTTCTGTCATTTCACCGTTCCTTATAAAATTATTAGTCTTAGGGCCTAATTCTCGACCAAACGACTTAAAAGCGTACACGGAAATTTGCAGGTGAAATGTCATTTGTTTCATATTTATGAGCGGTGAAATAAGAAATAAAAGACATTTCACCAGTAAACTTTAATATTAATGCCTACATACTTAGAAGCCGATGAAGAAACACTAAAAACGCCTTTTAAAGCCGTCAAACATGTGGTGACTGAACCAGTGGTATCGTTTTAACAGACAGTATTATATAAAACATAAATTTTTCCTTAGTATTTTTCTACGTATACTTATTCAATGTGCAGTTAATGTGTGATAACATTATGATTACGGTGTGTTAGTGAAGTGTAATAAATTCAATTTGTTAGTCCTATTACAGTTATATAATGTCGAAGACTCTCAACGCCTACAGAATGTAAGTATACAATATTTGCCACATTCATTTCCTTCATGCGAAATTGAAATATAAATACGATGCATTTTATTATTAAAAGGTTGGAATAACAAATCAACAATAAATTTGAGTTAATTGTTAACTGGCTTTATATTTGAGAGCTATTAATTTTTTTTACTATCCTTATCTAACTTGTCGTTAACTTTGTGTTGTTTTTTTCCTTTTTAATCTCAGTTTTTACGTAAGTTCCTTTATGTTAATGATTTTATCCACATTACAGCTTAGGTATCATTGTACACCAGAATGGTAGGTATGAATTGAATTTAAAAAGCTATACAAAGTCATCGATATAATTAGCCTTGATTCCACTTCTGATCTATTAATCAAAGCCAGTCCCATCAAATTGACGTGTCTAATGAAATGACCATTACCACACCTCATGACAGTACATAATCATGTCATTATGTCAAATTAATTACGGTAAAAGCAATATGGATCTGCCTTTGATTAATTTGGCAGATTTATAGGCTATTGAGGTGTCCCATGGCCCTCGATAATTTCAAAGCAGAGTTCTTAACTGTTTAACTAAACGCATTATTAAGCTGAAAAAGGGCGTGCTCCGTAGGTTTGGACACGTCTAACGAATGTGTGAGGAACGATTGACGAAGAATATATATTGTGCGAAAGCAGAGGGTGTCGATGAAGGAGTCAGTGTAGGCCGAGACTTACATATGAAGACCACGTGAGCAGATTGCTCAAAAACGGAAAGTCAAAAGTACTCGGATACCCAGACGTGCATGTATTAGTGATTAATGAATCTGCAAGAAGCGAAAGAAGCATACATGGATCGTGAGTGAAGCCTGGCGATCTGTCAGGGATACAGCGTAAAGATAGTTAATTAGTTAGTATTATTGAGGGGGTAGGTTACGTAAGGTGCTAATACTGTGGAGACCATTGTGGACCGCATTCCACTCAAACCAACTACACCAAAATCGATTTTATGTATTTTCTTCTGCAAAACGGAAATAGGAGCTACAATTTTGTCGCAGGCTAGTGTCGCAGTTATCGACCAAGACCTTAGATATTTTCTTATGTACGTACAGTTGACTTCTCGATTATAAGCAAGTGCGAATGATTACCGTACGAGATATCACTACAGGTACCCGTGGGGATTGCTTCACCAATGTATACTCTGTTCTATAGTATACATATACCTAAGGTTACATGAAATCCAACCGCATCATGTCACCGCATCAATTGCGTATTACATAAATCCATAAAATAGAAATCACAGAGAAAGGATTGAATGTCGCTCGCGCTCCGCTAGAGTCTCCTTCTATAATATATTCATCTAACATACGTGTCAGAGGACGTCATCCCTTTCTCGTACGATTACACAAATTACTATAAAGAAATGGTAGACCTAATCTGAATATCAACACAAATTATATTATGGAACAACTGAAATTATAGCAAATACTTTCAATTTAAAAAGATAAATCTATAAGTTCATTTGCTTTCTAATTAATACAATGACCTATATCTATTTTATCACATTAATTACTGTTGTAAGAGTTAAAAGTAGTTGCAGTATTTAATGTTTTAATTATGTCCCGTGTGCATGTGGTCATGCCACGTCAGACCTCCCGTGGCCGGTCCTCAGTTAGCATATCCATACTTTGCAGATGTCTTTATTTTTACGCCTTGGCCGTAAGATCTTGTATACGTATCAAATCAAAATGTAGAGTTGCAATTCTTTCAAATTTCGTCTTTTCTTGGCCTTTTGTTAAAGGGGAAGCGCTCGTGGCCCTGCGAACTCAGTGTTCTGTAAATCACTGCGTTAAGCAACTTTTGCTATAGCTGTTCCTTTTTCCACTTTGTGGAATTTACATTTGCGAGCGTTTCCGTGCTTCGGAAGGCACGTTAAGCCGTTGGTCCCGGTTGCCAGTGAATGGCAGTCGTTAACAATTAAAGGCCTTATGGGCGGCTTGAAAAGTTCAAGAGCAAGTCGCCAGCCTGCGACTGTCCATTTTCAACACGGCAACGTGGGACAAAAAACTGCTTACGGTGAAATGTGGGCTATTGTATGCCTCTGCCTGCCCTTCGGGGATTAAGGCGTGACAATATGTATGTATGTATGTAAGTGGGACGGCGGCTTGTTTCGTGGCCTACAGCCGTCCGGATATTACGATTCCTGTACTTACCTATGCTACTAGGGTAGTTTGAAAAAAGATTAATTACATTCTTTTCTCAATAATAGGTACCCTTTTCTCATAAAAGAAACGGCTGGTTTAGATCTACAAATATGAAAATAAATGGAGGTTAAACCTTGAAGCACAATAAAATGCAATCTAAGCGGCCTATAAATTTTGTAACCGATTCGTATCTTATCCGATATACGAGTATTATACCTTTCTCAGTCTATGTTGTCTTTATTTAGACCCACTTGCAGATGCTCGCAGCTTCACCCGCGTGGTAAAGTTTTTTCGTATCCATTTCCCACTGCATATGATAAACTATGCTTAAAATATAGAAGTATGGCCGTCAGTCGCTTTAATTTTTTTCCGGCGTCTTGAACAACTATCGTCATATTTAAATCAATTTATATAAACCCTTGACGAATTACATACTAAACCTTTCTCATGAATAACTCTATTAATTGATGCACACGCATTAATCCATTTAGTGTTTTTTAAGTTTATCGTGAACAGACAGACAGACGCGTCAGACGATTTTGTTGTATAATATGTAAGGTTGACAATGAAATATTTATTGCTACTAGATAAACTTTAAACGACGAAAATTTACTATTCAAACATCTTTAAAGTAGATACGAATTTTATTTCACCCCAGCTCATCGTTCCGACTAAAGCCTTTCTTACAGTTCTACTGCAATGTTTTTACCAGTCTTGAGAGAGATTGTGTCAGGTTCATCCTGCAAAAGATTTCCTGTCCCTCCGCATCATGATTAAACTTGTCAATTTAGCGAAGTTATTCACAAATATTATAATAACACACAAAATAAAAAAATTGGTATAAAGCTAAACTTAATAGTGCTCTCATGGCTACTAAATTCTTGTTTGTAGTGTACTCAATGTCTTATTAGCTCAGCTCAAAGTTTACCTCAACCCTCAAGTCTACTAAATCTTGTTGGTTATGTTGTAAAATTTAATGTTGCAGCAATGTTTGTATACCTTTACTAAGTAGTACTTACGAAACATACATACATACATACATATTGTCACGCCTATATCCCCGAAGGGGTAGGCAGAGGCATATTAAACGCCCACGTTTCACCGTATGCACTTTTGTCCCACGTAACAGGTGGTGAGCCATTGCCGTGTTGAACCTGCTGTTGAATTTTTTTAAGCCACCCATAACACTAGACACTAGACACTAATTAGCACGACCAACTAAAGTCCTGGTAGTCTCGGACTATCTTTTTATATACTCGCCTATTATTTTTCTAATCACCTTTAATCTACTACCCAGTCCTTTTAAAAATTGTTCTTTTTAAGAATTGATATTTTTGTGAATTGGATTAGAGTTTGACCTTTTGAAAATTGGGCTTTTTCAAGATTAGGCATTACCAGAAATAGGTATTTTTAGAACTAGGCATATAGCGAATTAGACCTTTGTGAAGTTGTTGGGCATTTTACGAATTAGGCATTCATCGACTAAGCGCTATAAGAGGGTCAGGTACCACGAGGTTGTCTTTTTTTAAAGTGACTGTGGTTAGATCAAATAAATAAGCTTGATAATTCTATTAACTAACATTATTTAGTCGTCTATAATTTATTTTTTCTAACATGTTAATAATAGCTGTGGCAGGTATTCCCTTAATGTAAGTTCACCGGAATGGATAAACCTATTAAGTATTGGACGAAAACTACTTTAGCTTCAATACTTTTATACATTTTCCAATATACTAAACTTTCTGACTTTAGAATATAAAATACAGCGAGTCCCCGGAGAGAAAACAACTGCAATAAATAACATTGAGTTGTGACTCTGGCAACATTAACTGTGCTTTTACTTCAGTTAAGGTATTTTTCAACTTCACTGTGTATTTGATGTGTGAGCCTAACTACAAGCATAAATGTATACCCAGTTCGTTTTATATAACGGGGCTACACGATTCCTCTTTAATATTTGACCATGTAAATATATAAATTCGCATTGTTCCTCGCTCAGTTCGACAGGAACTGTTTCAATAGGTCTCAATAGAAGCTTTGCTTAGTATTCGTGTTGACAATATACTTAAGTCGTGGAATGCACAGTTCTTTCTCATTGCCGTGTTGAAATGGACAGGCGCAGGCTGTGGCGACAGCCTTCAACCAGGCTTAACGACTGGCATTTACTGGCAACCGGGACCAACGCCTTAACGTGTTCCGAAGGAAACGTTCGCAAATGTAAATTCCACAAAGTGGTCATCCATCCAAGGACTACTTATAGCGAATGTTGCTTAACGCAGTGATCGTTTACAGAACACTGATTCAGCGGGGCCACTAGTATTTCTTTGGACATCAAAACTTTGCTTTAAGAAATTGTTAGCCAGTTCAACTGAGAAAAGTTTTTATAGTAACAAATTTATATTATACTATAATTTATATTTTTAGTGCCGACTGGTCACCTCCGTGTCTAGACACATCGATTACCTCGGCTTTGTGTGGTCGTTTATAATTGCATTACAGGCACGTAGCCCTTTGTTCTATAGTTATTAGTTGGTGCTGCATTCCAGTATTGCTCTATAGACGATGTTTTGTTATTGCACTATTTAAAAAGAACTTTTAAACATTTTGCTCTTGGATGTATTTTCTAATCAACTTTTTCAACTCATCAAAAATCAACATTATACTTTTTTACATTTAAAACAAACTGTAACGTTTTGATACTAATATAGTTCCATTTGTAAGGTTGCAATCCGATTCATTCTTCCCAGCATTTATTACTTTCTCATATTTAAATTTATCTTCCTTTCCCTTACGACTCTTCAAGATATACACAAAGACTAGAGACAGAAATATGTATAATTTTGTTTGTTTGATTACTGCGTGGGACATTATTCTCATCTCTGAGATGACTCAGCTTCAGATTTACAGTTCTAAACAAATTCTCTTTTAATATTGAAAAGTGGCGTGCTGTTTGTGCGTTGTCTTGACCTCCCCCTACACCAAACAGCTATGCTATTAATTCTGTTCTCTTTCGTAATCAGGGCAACACGAAATAATCGGTTTTTATTCTTACTTCAAATTTCTTAGTACAATCGATTACTAACGTGTTTTATAATTAATATTAGTTTAATTTTTGACCTAATTAATAAAAATATTTTGAAAGCGTCTTCCTTACAATCAAAGTATAGAAATATGATGTGTGTTCATAACATTGGCACTCATTCGTCTCGTCGGTGCTTTACCGTATCTAATTGACAGCTTCTCGCTTTTTACATTTAGATGTTTATCTAATATACAATATGTTGATAGACATGTTACTAACATTTAAATTAATAATACTTTCACGCTAATAAAATATATTAAAAATTGCGTTCATACAACAAACGCATCTCTTGAGGAAGTACCCCCGTTTGGTAGGAAACTAGTCGATCTAACCCGAAATTTACATTTGACTACAACTGTTTGGTCAGTAATACATACAATCTAATCTCCGAAGGGGTAGACAGTGGTATAAGATACGCCCATAATTTGTGTTTGATTCTTCGTAAATCCTACTAATATTATAAACTCGAAAGTTCGTAAGTATGGATTTGTTGCCTGGCTAGTACTCTACCATGGCATACATTCATATTTGTAACTGCCTTCCATCACTACTGTGATGATCAGGGTTGCATCATTACGAATTTGCTTGTAAGACTAGACGCTCATCTCAATTACGTTAATGGAAAATTAATTCAAGCGTGTAAAACACTAGTACGCGCAAACATTTCACACATTGCAAAGTAAGCATTTGTTAGCGGTATGTTGACAATATAAAAGAAATCACTTTTCTGATTATCATAATTAATTACTTCTGTACCCTGTTAAGACAGATCTGCAATTTGGGGCGGAGGCAAATACAAATTATGAAAGATTGTAACCGATCCAGCCAGACGCAGTTGCAAATGATGTTACGAAAACGTTATTGGGGGAACAATGTTTATTTTGTTAGCATAATTGGTGGAACGAAAACTTTTTTATTTATTGCTTATATATTTAAATTTTTTTTTTTTTATCATCTACTTTAACCAGCGTATCTCAGCTATGTCAACTATGCCTTTCTCAATAATTTTGTGAGGGCCATCAAACACAATCGTTGATGACGCATTACTGTAACATATCGGTAAAACAGTGTCCGAACAAAGCCCTCAATCTATAAGATCAATTTCATTACAAGCAATATACCCGCAATTATCTAGATCAACAACATCGAATGTACATGTATATAGGATTTCCTAATATTCTCCGTAAATGTTGCATAGATACGTCCTTTCCGAGGGTTGTCGCCCCTGGTTGTCATGGCAACGGACGTTTTATGGGCCCCATGTTGCCTTCCACCCGTTCGGGCCAGTATGAATTCGGCAAGCTTACCTCCCCAAGACCACCCCCTATTGGTTTTCTGTTCAATGAGTCTTAACTTTATTTACTCTTATGTTATTGGGGTTACTTTATCTGGTGTCCTGAGACTCCTGAGTTAGTATGTAATGATAAAGAATATTTTTTAATTAAAAGGTTATAAACAGTTAGTGTATTGACACTTATCTATACTGTTTGTTGACTATTTAATAGGGGGGCAATCTCATGTCCAATCAGATAAACGATGTGTCCCCCCCCCCCCAAAAGTTCTATTAATGTCTAAAATGTTATCTTTGCCGGTACTACAGATTTTTTTGAGCTTGACTTTCCTGATCCTAAAGGTCAAATAGGTCTACCTATTATATACCTAGAGTTACAGACCTAAAAGTTCTTCAAAAAACGAAACATGAAAAACACTTGTTATTCAGCTTAAGCCCGTTCTTAAAGTGGGTTCATACTCGTAAAGGACTTCGGTAAATATGAAAGTCCTCCCTCTCAACCGCATTAAGTACCATCTAAACCCTCATGGTTTCTTGTTACCATTTAATATTCTACGTTTTTGTTTTTTTTTTTCAGTTTCGCGGTTCGTGTTGCTGTGAATTGTTGCGTGTAAATTTCCTCGTGTGACATTGTAATATTTAGCTATGTTTGGCGTGGCGTTAATCACATTGCGTTGTTATGGCCTTCCTCAATGTTACCGTTTGCATTTGTAACCGGACTTATGACCTTTAATGTTTTATGACTCCTAACACTTTTCATATGATATACATTTAGTTATTTTATTATGGTATCGGTTAAGGTTATTTATTCAAATGTTAGCATTATTATAGATATATCGTTACAAATGTTGTTACAATACAAGATCTAAGTGTGAGTAGTGTAAAAATGTATTCTTTAAGTTAAAAATTTATAGATGATCAGCAGTAATCAGCTTAAACGATCCACATAGCTGAACTTTTTTAAGTAAATTATACTTTCTCTCTCCATCTTCTTCTTCGTCTTAGATTTGTCCCGATTGCAACTAGTCTCCTTTAAAGTCCGAAGTCTACTTTGGATTGCTTCTCAGTGGCAGCTTTTTGGTTAAGAATTGTATTCACTTTATGGAAGTGACTATTGTTTGTACTCATTCATTAGTTACCAGCTGTCTTAGATTGCAGCTGAGATGAACTCCGGTTTTATACTTTCAAGACTTTTGTAATAGCAATTAAAAATACATTTCATAGATGAAACCACTTATTCCGTTTCTACATTCTGTACTCTTGTGTACCCCAGTGTGATTCACAATTTAATATACGTATAACTCAGGATTCTCAACACGTATTCCCAACCCCCTGACTAGACTACGACTGGGAGACAAAGCCAATAAAATGAAGGCATAAAGTTAGGAGCGAGGCTAACATTATTCTTTTAGTAGCGCAGGTTGTGGCGAAAGTTATCTAATTTCCGCCAAAGTAGCAGACAGATTTTGATAGCAGATATTTTTCTGAAATCGAATTATGTTTTTAAATGCTGACTTCATTGTCATAATGCTGTCAAAGGAAGTAAGAACATTTTTCTTAACAAAAATACAACCTATTAGCACTTTTTTGCCTAACTGTAATTTATAAACATTACAATGACAATGGCCATAGAGAGAACTTAAGTATATTAAGATAAACTCAACTTGACCTCTAGTGTAGGTTAGGCTATTAAATATATGGCTAGGAATTCTCGGAACCTAGCAATGAGTTTGTAAGTGAAAAATAAGTACAAAGGATGGAAGTATAGCACGTAGGCGATATATTGGGACCAAATTGATTCCTGGGTTTATGAAATTAGGGTCAGGCAGTTACTTGGTATACCGCTTCACCGCAAGCGGCGCTGCAGGTAGGTATCTACCAGCCAGAATAATATCTTAATGCTTATAATATGAGTACTTAGTTTTCTTCGTAGAGGATTTACTAAGTAATTACTTTTTGAGATGTTTCGAGTCTTAAACTAATTTAGGGGTTTTAAAGAAATTAGACTGTGAATAAACTTGGTTAATCTTAAAATTTGTAATCTCCGGTCACGGCCAGTGATTACAAATAACGATGCTCCAAATCTCTAGACAAAATATACTATTCTATTTTCAAAACATGTAGTGCTATGTGTCAAACACGGGCATGCATTTCGAGGTTTATACAACATATTATTTTATATTTAGGAAAAGACACGACTGGACTGCTGGCCATTGCGTTTAGATACTCCTAGATAATATTTTGGACACACAGGGACACTCATGTGATCAATCAAAACAAATGTTTTATTATACAATCACGTATGGTTACGTCATATCATTACATGCCTTTACTGTTCGCCAATAATGTTAAGCCAATAGCGGCTTAAATAGTTAAGAATTTTGTTTACTTACTAGTATCGTCTCTAGCTCCTTTTTCAATGGCTGTGGTAATAGTTTAACATGAAAAAATAAGAAACTGCTATGGAAATGAAACCCTTTTACCCGACGAACTTATTTATACCAATGCACAGCACATTTTATGTTTTGGGAAAAGCTTTTGCAATAAAGCCTATTTTTAATTAGGTATACTTCTAAAGTTATATAATAATCTGGTTGTATCGTTCATCGTAAACTCTTTATTTAAAAATGTTTTTAATTGTAATGGAGGATTAACTGCGTTACACGGTGTATTGCTAGAAGTTTCTTAACTATAATCTCCATAATGGGTGCTATTATTGACAAATGGACATATATTGTGTTATCAGATACGGGTAGTCCTAACCATATCAGCTTACTGTTCCTGTGTACCTTATTTAATATATTAAGATTAGCTGCATTCAAAACATGTATCACCAATATTGCAAATCAAGTTGATTCGTACTCGGCTTCAACATTCGCATCCGTTGATCCATTCATTCGTCCTGAAGCCATATCCGTGTTTCCGCTATGCATTGCTGGTCCTCGCTGGTTTGTTTGTAATTGTGTTACCCGCATTGCGACATTTGTCTTCATAACTCTATTTTTAAATGTACTTTTGTTTTCTGTACTACTTCGACAATTGTATAGATTTTTTTTGTATATTGATATAATATATGTGTAGAAAAGTAGTTGTATACTAACTTAATACATACTATTAAACTATCGTGTTCCAAACTACATTATTTTTACCGAGATAAACGAGATTGTTTTATATTTTTAACTGATTTTCAAAAACAAGGAGGTTACCAATTCGATTGGTAAATTTTCAATTGCTCAACGTTTAGACCCGCCATGGTCACAGATCGAGTCTTATATCGCTCAGTGCTCCTCACACACCGGAAAACGTTAGATATTTGTCTGTAGTAGCTAGGGAAACTCTTGGTTGTATGAAATATATAGAGTAAGTCGTCTCTAGTAGACATTGATTCCTCACCGTACTTTAAAACATCTATTTTTACTCAAAAATGATGAATGTACATTCATCCTGATAAAATGTGTGTACTTATTCCTTACTTATTCTATATATTCTATTGTTTGAATTTCCAACGGAATAAGTACACACATTTTATCAGGATTTTCCAACTTGGAAAATTACAATTTAGCCTTCAGTTTATTTTCACAAGCGAAGGGAAGACAATTTGAAGAATGCTGTGCAATTTGCTTTTTATAGAGGTCGGATCACAAATCACGCACTCAGGAGAAAATATCTGTCCTATCTGATATTGAGAAAGATTTTTAAAAGAATTTCTTCTTATTTTTTTTGCATAGATGACCAGATCTATATGAAAATATATAACGTGCAATGACCTATTTGCTGTTACGTGGCTATCCTTGTACCAATTTCAAGGCTGACGAAACAGGCGTCCTTCGATCGAATATAGTAAATGAAAAACTGACTTGAATTCTAATGACGTCCTATGCTAGTTATTTTCTTTAGGTAGAGAGACCTTGTCGAGTTCACAATCTGATGTCTATAGCCGTATTTTATACGCTGCAAAATCGTTCATTGAATTTAAATGCGACCAAGCATTCCTACAGATAATTTTCATAAAGGTAATACTAGCTTCAAACTATATTGCTATGAAATTTTCTTCTAAAGCGAAAACACATACATTTGAATTTACTACAAGCAGAATATTATATTATGTTGTAAATAACTATAATTATTTTGTTTTTAAATGTTATTTTTGCAATATTCCGCTTTTTTAGAATGTCGTAAGATGTTTGCTGCCAAACAGTCTTGATAATGCCTCGTGTGTAGGCGAAACACGTGTCGACATCGTACGACATTCTAAAAAAGCGGAAATTTGCAAAAATAACATTTAAAAACAAAATAATTATAGTTTTTAAAAATGGATTTCCGCCATGTAACGCCTGATTCAATTAGTTATATTATGTTGTATTTCACAGTCCCAATTAATTCTTAAGTCATCATCATCATCCGAGCGTCTGTCCCAGTTGCGTCTCGCGACGCCCGGGGTCCGCTATTCCGCTAATTCTTAAGTATATGCTGTTATTTAATCCTGAACAATTTCCATTCACATAAATTATTTTTGTTAATTCTAAAATAATCATTTTGGACCATTTACAACCCTTCTTCCCAAATTGTCGTCTGTTCAATTTATGTTTTCATCGATTCGGACGATTTATATCTCGATTACTTTACTCGATTCATTAGTTGTCATTTATTCACTACTTCATTTATTTTTATTTAAAGTGTCACATTCAAAGTATAAGCATCGGAATCAGATTCGCCATCTTTGACATCAAGGCGCCCTTTCGTACAACTTCCAATACTGAACTATCAATAGGGGCCGAGTCTGCTATTTCAATCGTGTTGAAATAGAATCGCAATCGTGGCTCAATACAAAGCCACCGGTACAATTTTAATTCATTTCTAGTTCAGTTTCAGTTTTTCGTTGTCTATGGTACTATTACAATCGTACTCCAATCGACTTCTATCAGTCGGCCGATAGAATTCTACTAGGCACGATACGCCAGTGGCCGCTAGTCAGTTGCATTTTTGACAGTCTACTAACATTTTGACAGCTAAAAACAGGGCTTATGGTTCTATTCTACGGTGGGTCAATAGTAGACTCGGCAGTCTGGGCGTAACTGTCGACATTCCGTTTCCGAGCCATTACTACTCGTTGTGTTGATTAATAAATGTTATAATCATTTTAAAGGTACGATAATGTTTTATGAAATCATCGATTTTAGTTAAATTGAGTTGGTTAGGTCACGCATCAATGAAGTCATAATGTAAATTTGTGTTGTCACTTGATGGTGATGATCCTGTACTAAAATAGTTTCCTACCAGAGTGTCATAATTATAAGCGTAAGCTGCACCAATCTATATAAATTTGATGATGGTAAGAGGAAATTAGTATAAATTTATTTCTAAACTTTCCACTTCAGACAGTAGTCGGAACAACCTGACGGCAAAATCTTACATTATTATTTTTTATGTAAATCCCTTGAATTTTATAGTTACATATTAATTTATTAAAAAGCTGTTAATTTGTTATTACAAACAGATACTTCAATTTTATTTATCTGTAATTCTAGAATTATTTTATTGCACACTCGATAGATCTACTGTCAATCGTTGGGCCTTGCGCATCGAATGTCGATCAAATTCATAATTAACAATAATCCCATATTCTTTAAGCTTCTAAACAGTCATTATATTGATAGCTGCTATCTGTAGCACCAATAGTCGATACGTTGTCACATTGTGGCTTTAATATCGTCCTTGTATTCGCCACAACGTATATACACAGTATTATACTCACTGGGTGAGGTAGCGCGTGTTGTTAATAAAAAAAATAAACAAAATGTCTAACAATAACATTTATTCCATACTGTTATGACGAAAGTCGCTACTACACAAACAGTTACCCATGCTACAGTCGAGTCACGTAGGTAAATGCAATAATTTGACGTAAGGACAGACATCCGATTATGCGGCCTCTTATAGGAAGTACTACAAATCCACAAACCTAAATCTAAAATAATAGAATTGGCATAAATATATGCGACTATTTAATTTATAAATTCGATTTGTGTTTATCAGTCACGTCTTTATCCCCGAAGGGTCACCCCCTAAAATGTTGCATAGGTCACTCTTCATTTTTGAAGAGTTTTGTTTTTTATTCGCAAGTGTGTTGAAAAACGTCGTATGACACACATGTGCCTGTGACCATTATATACGCGGCGTTCTTATGGCGCACTCGCTTACGCTAGTGCTCACACAAAATCGCCTTGTATATAATCAACTTAGCACATTTGTACGAGGGCGGGTCAATAAGTCCGTGACTTTTTGAATAAAACACAGTCTTTTTGATTAAAAAATCATCTTATTTTTCAACGTAGTCTCCCTTGAGCTCTATACACTTTGTCCACCGCTTCTCCAATTTTTTTATCCCTTCCAAAAAATAAGATTTGTCGAGGTCCTCAAAATAGGTCTTTGTTTGTGAGATGATTTCATCATTCGAGTCAAATCTTTTTCCACCAAGCCATTTCTTCAGGATTGGAAACAAGAAGTAGTCACTCGGAGCCAAATCTGGAGAATAGGGCGGATGAGGGAGCAATTCATAGCCCAATTCATGGATTTTTGCCATGGCAACTGCAGATGTGTGCACCCTTGCATTGTCTTGGTGGAAAAGAACTTTTTTCTTGGCCAAATGAGGGCGATTTTTTTTTAAATCGTCATTGAATCGGCCCAATATGTTGGCATAATATTCTCCATTGATTGTTCTTCCCTTTTGAAGGTAGTCAATGTGGATTATCCCGCGTGCATCCCAAAAAACAGTCGCCATGACTTTATTGGCTGACAAACCCACTTTGGCCTTCTTTGGCGCCGATTCACCCTTAGAAACCCACTGTTTTGACTGTTGTTTGGTCTCTGGTGTGTTGTGGTGGATCCACGTTTCGTCCACGGTTACAAAACGGCGAAAAAACTCCTCCATATTGCGGTTAAATAACGCCAAACCCTCCTGTGAAGTTGTTACACGATTGCGTTTGTGGTCGACTGTGAGCAAACGCGGCACCCATCTTGCGGAAAGCTTTCTCATGCCCAAGTGATCATTCAAAATTGAAACCACTGAACCATGCGAGATCCCTATGGCTTCCACAATCTCTCGCACTTTCAATCTTCGGTCGGCCAAAACCATATCGTGAATTTTTTCGATTGTTTCGGGTGTAGACACCTCAACTGGGCGTCCAGGACGTTCGGCATCTTCAGTGCTTGTACGGCCACAACGAAACTCAGTAAACCACTTTTTCACCATTGAAATCGATGGTGCAGAGTCCCCATAGTATTTATCAAGCTTAGCCTTGGTTTCGGTAATGGTTTTTTTTCGCAAAAAATAATGCTTAATAAGCACACGAAATTCACTTTTTTCCATTTTCTTCTCAGATTGCTGGGTAGTCTGATAAAAATAGCTGCCAAACACAAACTAACTGACGCAGTAAGTTCAAATTTTGACAGGAGTCGACTGACAGATGCCTGTTGACAGGAGCAGTGTTTCTTTTTCAGTAAAGAGGTCAGAAGTTCAAAAAGTCACGGACTTATTGACCCACCCTCGTATCATAATATTACCACCAACAAAGTTGCTAACCTGAAACATTGCCACACTTTAAAAAGAAACCGACAAAGTTGCTAAACATTTTTATTCTTGAACTAGACAAGTTCGTTAGACAAGTTAGTTACCTTGGCACAAGTTTCCAGAATACAAAAGGTTAGTTAAACAGAAAGTACCTGTCGTTTAAACTTCTTATTTGTTAATCTGATTTTTCAAGTTGTTTAGTTTACGTAACCACAAAATCTGAGCTCTACCTATGCTGCAGACTTATTAGATTTTAAAAGATTACCAAGAAAGTTATGGCTTCCGCTGTGAAACCTAAATATTCTAAAATTTAAGACAATTAGCTATTAGTAACTTTATCGGGTTACAAAAACATTGAACTATCTAGAAATGTATTCAAATTGTTTATTTTTTCCACCTTCCGTCCAATAATCTTAGCTCATAGAAAAATAGGTTCTATATCTATCCAATAAAATCCAAATTTAACCAAAAACATATTTTGATTAAAACGACAGTTGTTCAAATTGGGAAGTCAAGAACGATGCCTTAGGTATTTGTTGCGATCTATCCAAGGCCTTTGATAGTTTTCATCATAAAACACTACATTAAGCTATTTCACTATAATGTAACAAATAAGATCCCGATCTTAAAATATTCATAGGGTCGATGTTAATTGTACATTTTTTCAATGAAAAAAGAATCCAATAAGTTAACTAAAAAAATATTGTATGAGTGAGCAAAGATTGACGCAGAATATAAAATTGTGCTTCTAACCTCTACTGGGTTAGAAGAAGTCAGGGTAGGCCGAGACTTACATTATGAGGACCACGTGAGCAGATTGCTCTAAAACGGAAAGGTCAAAAGTACTCGGGTACCTAAATGTAAAAGTATGAAGCGATTAATGAATCTGCAGAAAGCGGACGCGAAGCTCTGTCAGGGTGTCCGGGATTCAGCGTGAAGATGTTAGTTAACTTAAAATTTAAAAAAAGAATGTTATTAACAAACTATAATTGTTGAATTGGCTCCTCCTCAACTAGTCCAAACATAATTCTGTGAGCATTGAATTATTTAACACATACACTATACTTTTCACCCAAAGTAATGAACGAAACCTTATTGTATAAAGTTTTATGGGATTAGCTCAATTTGCAGCATGAGTTTATTACATACATACATATTGTCACGCCTTTATCCCCGAAGGGGTAGGCAGAGGCATATTAAACGCCCACATTTCACCGTATGCATTATTATCCCACGTAACAGGTGGTGAGCCCTGTGCCGTGTCTATGAATGAGTTTATTACACTAACAAATTGGTAGTACTTGCTTCAATGGGCCATTCTTGTTCTTTATGAGCATAGAGTGTTAGCACAAAAATTCTTTCAACACTTATTAATCGAAATACATTTTGTACGATTCCCGTTTCAGAGGATTACACTCGCCATGTCTTGCACGTAGTTGATTGTCAGCTATCTGGTTTATCACATAAGTACGCAGTGCTGGTGATAACTTTGATTCGACTCTTTTCCGTCGTTGTTAAGCATGCATGACTGTCTTTTAGCAACTTCCCACGGTCTGCGATATCGCAGACGGACGCGGACCAGCTCGTACGACACACCGTACGAAATGTCTCGTCCGTGGTAGCAGAGGATATCTGTGGCGGTGCGCCGGTATCCGTCGCGAGGCGGTACCTTCAAAGGTGCGGTGCGTTCTCTCTTTTTCATTCTCTCGTTCTCTCTCTCACGTTCTCTTTCACTTTGCATTTTGAAATGAATTTATCAAAAGATCTACACAGACCGACACGCACCGTTGGAAGAGCCCTGTCTGTGTGCGTTGCCATCCGTGATCGTCGGCTGTGCGTGATGATCCGCAGAATCGCGGACTGTGGGAACCGGCCTTTTGACGTCCTAGCTCATCTATAAGTACTTGTCACAATGCCACAAGTATAGGAAAAAACCTGAGAGTTGAACGGAAGATGCATTCTAGGTACGATCCGGAAGCTTTTTAAAAAATAGATTTTATACTACATAGTTTTTGCCTATACTTATGCCACTGCACTACCACCACTACGCATATTACGTACGTAAGTAATTGTAATTTATGATGCAAAAAATTGTTTATTAAGTAATTCAAATAAGGTGAGATTGACACTGGCATAAAATTCTTGCTTGGAGTTGTCTAAAAAGTCTATTAAAAATTATATTGATCCAAAAATCAGATCTACATCATTGCTGTGCTGTAAAAAATATGCTCATAGGTATTTTTAAACTAAAACCGCTGTCACACAATTGATCTGATTCTCACAGTCACAATATTGTTCCGGTAGCCACCCCTCTTTCAACACTTCCATCATATTGAAGCGTGTCCTCGTACCGTGCATCGAATACATTTGGCACGGCTATGTTGAAAGTAGGTGCGGCAATGTTGTTTCCGCACTGTTCCATTGTGTGGTGACATGTTCTTTTTTGGACATGTTTTAAGGTTCTTCACAAGTGGACGTAACTAACTACACTAAGTTAGTTAATCTGCATAACAATACTGCAAAAACATATAATAATAAAGATACTATGTTTTATTATAATCATATCCCCTAGTCTATATTTAGATCTTCTAGTCGTTACCGCTATAGAAATATGAATAAATTTAAAATCGGATGACGTACGACTATAGTAAGTTAACAAGCTATATTTAGTTAAAATCAATAAGTAGAGTGCCTTAAGGTCAAATAAGCACGCTAGGGGACATTACAATGTGATTATATTATAAACTTAGCTGTGTTCCGCAACTTTGTCCGTGACTAACTTCCAAACACCACCCGTAATGCAAAATACAGTGTTGACTTAAAAGGTGTTATTTGAATAGTAAGTAATTCGATTTAGTTGATTGCCGTGCTTATTTATTTTTCCATTATTTCTTACCGTTTTTTACCTCGGCAATAGGCAATATCAATCGCATCGATTTTGCACTGGCTCGCGCCACGCCACGGTAAACACTTTAGTAGTGGGCATACAAAAATATGAGGCTTATTTGTGGTCTCGTCACACGATTCTAACGAGATTCTAACGTGTATTGCTTAATAACATTTTGATTGAATCAGCCTCCATTATGACATCTTCATTTACATTTACTTCATGAAATATCATCAAGTGCTTTTATGAACATTGTATTCTCGTGTACCTCTCTTCCATTATCATTGAAATGAATGGTAAAACAATAGAATTGAGTTCTTGAATGTAATTTAACCTTATTTCTGCTTTGTTTAATCATGACGAATTATTTTAGGAATTGGTTACGTAACTTGACGCCCAACATTACTATATACCTAGTCAGGTCATAAATTCTGTCACATGTCTAATATAAAATAATTCAAACAAGTTTATTCATTATGTAACCATTTATATACCAAAATGAACTTAACAAAACATAGATTCTTATGACAATAAAGTTTATTCAAAATGACCTCCGTGATTTAGAATACAGGCCTTCAATCTGCGCGGCCAGTCGTCTATCGCAGCACGAACGAGGTCCATGTCAATATCGGCGGCTGCCAAATTGGGATAAGGCTTTGAGCACGCCTTTTTCTCCAAGTGTTGCCATATCTTGTAATCTAACGGACTCAAATCTGGACTGGAGGAGGGCCAGTCTTCGTGTCGGATGAAGTCGATTTCACGCGCCGCCAGCCAGTCTTGTGTGCTTTTCGCTCTATGAGCTGGCGCCGAATCTTGTTGGAATACCCAGTGCCTGTTATTGAACATGGTATGAGAAACAGGTTCCACAAGGTTCGTCAGGACTGTATTTTGATACACAACTGCATTCGTTTTTACACCTTTCTCACAAAAATGTACCTCTGTTAAGCCCCAATAAGAAACTCCCAACCATACCATGAGTGAGGGTGGAAAATGACCTCGTTGGACACGCGGAATACGGTTGCTCGCTTCTTCACTACTGTGTGCGTACACCTTATCATTTTGTTTGTTGTAGCTCTCTTCTACGGTGAAAAATTTTTCATCCGAAAAAAGAATTTCCCGATATTTTTTTCCCGCGTACCGCTTCAACAAGGCGCGGCATCTCTTCAGGCTCAGGTCCATTAGACGAGCATTTAAACGATGTCCTGTTTTTCTTCGATATGACCGAAGCCCTAAGTCTTCATTTAACACCCTTTTCACCGTGGTTCTGCTTAACCCCATCTGAAGGGCCAACAGTTTCTGCTTACGTTTGGGATTTCTTTGAATTCGCGCCTTCACAGCTTTTATCACTGCTGGAGACCTAACAGTCCGAGGGCGACCACTTCTTGACCTGTTATCTACACTAGAGTCTTAATTGTATCGTTTGATGGTACGATAAACGAATCTTTTGGTTATATTCTTGAAATGGCGCGTAACCGCAACGATGCAACGCAATAACTGCAACACGGTCTTCTTTAAGCGTCCACTCCATATTTAAAAATGAGTAAAATTTTTTAAAGTATACATTTTTATTTTCATGAACAATTCGAAATTCGAATTCAATAAACTTTTTTGTGGCCAGCATTCTAAAAGAAAAGTTGTTACTGTGTGACAATACTTATGACCTGACTAGGTACTTACATAAATTCTCATTATTGTCGACTTATTGGACTTAATGGAGCATTTCGGGATTTAAAGATTAAAAGCTTTTAGAGACAAAACAGTAATTGGCTATTGAACCGACCTTATCTCAGAATAAAATATCTGAGAACAAAGTTGAGTTCTACGGGGGAACTAAGATAAATGATACGGCAGGGGCAGGTCAAGTATTATCTTTTTAAGAACATGATATTCAAGAAAGAAGCACGATGCTCCTATGACAATGTTAGCCAGTATCAGACGCGTGGTGTTGTATATTTGATTCTTTTAAGTATCAGGAAAAGTGCTAGTAAATCTTTTTTTTTTTTATAAAATACTTTTTCTTTTGTCTGCAGAAAGAAGATCGAATCCTTAGGCAGGATGACGGCGATGACGCAGGAGGAAATGGTGGCGGGCGCTAGAACCGTCGCCGCGGGCCTAGAGGCACTAAGGGCAGAACACGCTCAACTACTAGCGGGGCTAGCGGCCAATACTGATCATGAACATGAGAAGGCGTCTCTTGTCAGGAAAAGCATCGACGCCATTGAACTTGGATTGGGAGAGGCACAGGTGGGTTTAGAAATAAATAAGATCATGCAGCTTTCTTCAAAGTGAAAGGAAACTGCACTCTTCCTCTTCGACCTAGAGCTTACCCTATCTGGATTTCGAGCCTGGGGTACGCCTGTATTGACGACTAGGAGCAGCTTTTGGTTTGGCTTTTTATTTCGACATTTCGATTTGTTGGAAGAGACTGCCGTCTGACCTTCCAACCCTGTAAGGGCGCTTGCGTTTTCCGTTAATCAGCAGATGCTCCGCTAACAAGTGAGGTAGCTTTAGCCCCAGAGATATAAGAGAGGTCCCTTACACACATTAAGGGAAACTGCACTATTAAAGGAAATTGACTGCCTCTGTGGCGCGGTGGAAATGTATAGTTATAAAACTTTGTGTGATGAGCACCATGGTTTATTCTGTGTCTGGGTGTTATTTATCTACAATATGTATGTATTTAGAAATATATAAGTATGTTTATCAGTTATATGGTTACCATAGAATAAGCTTTTCTTAGTTTGGATTCAGATGGCGTTGTGTGAGTTGTCCCAACGATATTTATGTTAAATAATGTATTCTGTAACCCTTAAGGTTGAAGTTCATTTAAACGTCATGAAACAACAAGGTCTATTTTCTCTTGCAATAATATTGTCCGTGATAATTTCTCTGTTTATCGTCTAATATAAAAAGGTGAAGAGTTTGTTTGTTAGAACGCGCTAAAATTAATTAACAACAGGATTATGTGGATGCCACTGGGTTCATATATGTCATGGGTGAAACCTTAGGGGTTAGTTAGTGTGTCAAGTTTGAAATATCACAGTAAACAATTCAACTCCATTTAATAGTCCAACCTTACCGAAAATTACATCGCACAGAAACTTTTGTAAATACTGTTAGATCAATTTCTTGGCCGACTGCACATAGGTAACAAGTATCTCCAAGACTGTATCCAAGTTTTGCTCTTATTCTCTAAGACGCTCTACACTAAACAAAGTTATTAAGTGAAAAAAAAAAAAAAAAAAAAAACTAAACTGTAAACATCTACTTTAAATGAAGATTGTGAATTGTTAAACTTTAGGTACAAAACCAAGTGTACCGAAGTCAAAAGATAATAAGGTGGGTCGAGACGCGAAAGTTCGCGGACTAAATTTAAATATTAAGTATTGTGGGACATATTTTTTACACAGCGCCATGTAGCCCTAAGTTATCTAATATAAGCTTGTGGTATGGGATCTAGACAACTGATAAACATCTTAATCACTACATATTATAAAACAAAGTCGTTTTTCGCTGTCTGTCCCTATGTATGCTTAGATCTTTAAAACTACGCAACGAATTTCGTTGCAGTTTTTTTTAATAGATAGAGTGATTCATAGGGAAGGTTTTTATGTATAATTTGTTAAGTTTTTGCATACATTAACTTAATTATAACGATATATGTTGGAGATGTCGGAAAAAATAAGCCGTCTTGGAGATTTTAACATGAACACTGCCTTAACCCTTTGAGATATAACAAAATAATGTACCGTGGAATTGTGTATCTAATATAGGTGTACAAAAAAGTTTGCGACGGTATATGTTAAGGATAACATGCTATATCCATTTTAATACTTAAAAAAAACAGCAATTAGAAAGCAGTAATTTGAAGGCTATTTACACAAATACATTATTAATCCTTATAGTTTTTAATATGTTAGTTGGCTTCAGCATTTTATGAAGATTAATTTGTCCCTTAACACCTTGCAAATTAAATTAATATCTTAGGATATATGGCAAAATCAAAATTGCGCAAAGAAATTAATTTCGTGTAACCATAATTCGACCGGGCCGTGCAGGCGTAGTAGGTACTTGGGAGTGGAGAAGTAATAAACGAATTGGGATAATGTTTATACATTATTGTGAAATTAATAAACGATAGGATTAAATGGGTGTCACGGGGACAGCTAATAATATTATAAATGCGAAAGTTTGTATGGATGTTTCTTACTCTTTCACGTAAAAAATACAGAATGGATTTTAACGAAACTTTACAATAATATAGCTTATACATCAGAATAACTCATAGGCTACTTATCTCGGGAATATATTTCTATGCGAACCGGGAACGGGAAAACTTCTCTACGCGGGGGAAGCCGCGGGCGTCAACTAGTACTTATGTAGGTATTCCTAAATACATACATATTAAACATAGGACACAATCAAACTCCGAAACAAACATGGACGTGGATCCACAATTTTTTGACTGTACATGAACAAAGTTGTAAACAAAACGTGATGAACTAGTAGCTTCGGTACCCAAGCACATGTCGTCGACATGTTTGTGGTTTCTGTCTGTGGGTTGTGGTGGCCACTTACATACTTGTCATCTGTATCATATTTCACATTCACGTTGTCTAACACGAATATATCTAAGACTAGGTGACCCTCCGGCTTCGCCCGTGAGATACTAAAAACACTCTTCGCACCTATTATATCCCGTCGGTTATAAATTCTTCAATAATACATAAATTGCCCGATTTGTCGACATTTATGACTACTGCTCCGCTCTCCAGGATAGTAGCGTAATGAAATATAGCCTATAGCCATCTTCGATAAATCGACTATCCAACACAAAAATAATTTTTCAAACCCAAACAGTAGTTTCTGAGATTAGTGCGTTCAACCAAAAAAACAAACTATTCAGCTTTAAAATATTAGTATAGATAGGAGTGTACTTCAAGTGATGTTCGGAATCATTTTTATATTACTTTTAATGGCTTAATTTATGCAACAATACTAATGCCATGAATGTATACTAGTTACTAATTAAAATATAGAGTTGTTTGTTGGATTGAGCGCGCTGATTTCAGGAACTTCTGGATATTTGAAAAACCCCTGTCCTGTAAACGATCACTGCGTTAAGCAACTTTGACCATGGCTAGTCTTGGGATGGGTGACCACTTTGTGGCATTTACATTTGCAAGCGTTTCCGTGCTTTGGAAGGCACGTTAAGCCGTTGGTCCCGGTTGCCAGTAACATGGCAATCGTTAAAGGCCTTTTGGGCGGCCCATTTCAACACGGCAATGCGCTTACCACCTGTTATGTAGAACAAAAATGCATACGGTGAAATGTGGACGTATAGTATGCCTATGCCTACCCCTTCGGGGATAATGGCGTGGCCATGTGTATCTATGTAGGGATAGTCTGGATACACGTATAGAAATAAATATTTTTTGCAGATTATTGTTCTAAAGGTAGTGTTTCATTTGATATAGATAACAGGAATGAATTATTCGTTGTCACGCTATGCCAAAGGTGAAATTATCGATCAAACAGCAGTAGTAAATTATAAAAACATATCTATACCAATATATAAAGTTAAAGAGTTTGTTTGTTTGGTTTAACGCGCTAATATCAGGAACTACTGGTCTGAATTGTTAGAATGAAAAATCTTTTTGAGTTGGATGGATAGTCCATTTATCGAGGAAGGCTATAGGCTATAAATCATCACGCTACTACCCAGGAGAGCGGAGCAGTAATCACAATGTCAACAAATTTACATACATTTCTATAAAAGTAAAAGCGACGCGACAAATGGAAGCGACAGGGGTTCAAAACAAGTCACGGGCGAACCCACTCGGGTCAGCTAGTACTTTATAAATATCCTAAAAAATAAAATAAAAAATAATGCCATCAAAACAGGTCAAGCATTTCATCCCTTTTAACAGCTTTTGAAAGCAAGTTGTTAAGTGAAAAGGCTTCAAATAAGTCTGCAGGCAAACAGCTTAAGGGTGGCCTACATTCGCTGAATGCATCTAAGGACTTAGTGTGAAACATCATTCAGGTCACACCTGCTTTTGCCTAAGGGCTCTAGCTTGTAAATCTCAAAGGGTAAAAAGTTTTTTGAAGTAAAACTTTATCGACGTTGAGAGAAATTTTCTACACTCGTCCGTAAAAATGAAGGGTTACCTCATTTTTTCAAATAAATTTAAAACTTGTGTAAATGCTATGTCTTTTAATTAGCTTAGTTTGGGGTAGAAGGCACTGCATGAAAAGTGACCCACAATATTTATTTTCTCTTCATTAAAAACTCTTAATTACGGTGAAATGTGGGCATATAGTAGGCCTCTGCCTATCCCTTCGGGGATAAAGGCGTGATAATATGATATATGTAATTAAACACCGTTACTACAATTTTATTTATCTGCATAGATAGTCAAGTGTTTTTTTAGTGTACGAGGGCTGCACTAAAAGTATCGGGAATGGAACATTTCCACTGTTCCTGTCATATTAAAATCTTTTTAATTGAAAATCCTTGGTTTTAAAAATCGAATACCATTTATTTATTTAAAAAAAAGATTCTCGGTCTTGTCACAAGGTTTTGTCAAACTTGTTCAGTCGTTTAAAAAATGGAATTGACTCGAGAAAATTCAAGAGCAATGATTTATTATGACTTTCGAAGTGGTTTAACACAAAAACAGTGTGTTGACCGGATGATTTCTGCATTTGGTGATGAATTGTGATAGTGTGAAAGCGATAAATTGTAGATGGGGCTTCCAAAACCACAATTTATCGCTGGTTTGCTGAATTTCAACGTGGACGTGTTAAGCTCAGTGATGATCCCCGTCAAGGTCGTCCAAAAACTGCAGTTACCCAAGAAAACGTTGATACTGTGCGTAAGCTGATTGAGGAAGATCGACATGTGACATACCGCGAAATTCAGGCAACTTTAGAAATTGGCATGAGTCAAATACAAATAATCTTGCATGAACAATTAGGTGTAAAAAAGTTGTTTTCCCGATGGATACCGCATTCGCTCTGTGAAGAGCAAAAAGCGGCTTGCGTTAACTCTCGAAAGATTCCACGCAGGATCCTCAAATGCTGTATACAACATCGTATCAGGTGACGAATCCTGTATATACGCGTACGAACCCGAAACAAAAAACCAGTCACGAGTTTTGGTGTTCGAAAATGAGTTAAAGCTAACAAAAATTGTTCGTTCACGGAGTGTTGCAAAAAAAAATGGTGGCCACGTTTGTCTCCAAAACCGGCCATGGTGCGACTATTCCTCTTGAGGGACAAAGAACGGTTAATGCAGAATGGTATGCTAGCTTTTGTTTGCCACATGTCGCTTCTGAACTCCGTAAAGAGAACTGCAACCGCAGCATCATCCTCCATCACGACAATGCGAGTTCTCACACCGCGCAGAGTACAAAAGAGTTTTTAGAGCAAGAAAACATAGAATTATTAGACCATCCGCCGTACAGCCCCGACCTAAGCCCTAATGATTTCTATACTTTCCCTAAAATAAAGAATAAATTGCGTGGTCAGAGATTTTCATCACCTGAAGTAACTGTGGACGCCTACAAAACGGCCTTTTTGGACACTTTTAGAATAGACGGGATGAAAAAATATTTTCATTGTATTTTTTCAAAAATAATGAGTTCTACTACCTCGAGGTATTAAAGTGATAATGCATTAACTCCGGAAACAATAACTATAGAAGCTAACAGCGTCTTTTATTTATTTTCTCATAGAAAAGGGATGAAATGTAAAGTATATAACTCGACAGCAAATTATTTTTTCCTCGGGCAATATACTTTGGTTCCCTCGTAGCGAGGGAACCAAAGTATATTGCCCGATTCGATCGCCTCTATTCTAAAATCCTTCCCTTCGGTCGTGCTTCAAAGTAGCGCCCTCGCCATAAACATACTATTTTGCTCCCATGTTTTACAATCTACTATTCCTGATACAGTTTTAATTTTAAGGTAATGCAAATTACCTTTCGTAAAAGAATTTGAAACGTGCATCTAAAGAGTGAATGTAAAAAAAATAACAATAACGTCAGTTAACGTTTATAAAAGGAATAGAAATGTAACAGTTAATTCCATTCTCAAAATTCGTTGAACTTTCCAGGTCCGTACATACGTAACCATTTTAAGCGTTTAGTTATTTAGTGTATTTTTTTTTACGTTTATGAGCATTTAGGTTGATTATCTGAAAATGTCTCAACAAATATATATTGTAGAACATTTTTTTTTACACAGCGCCGCCTATCCATAAATAAGCTAATATAAGCTCGTATTATGGGATCTAGACACAGTTGTCTAGATACTTATATATTACTAAATACATAGGAATCACAACATCCAAACTCCGAAACAAACATATTTTGTAGATCACACAATTTTTTTTCCGACCCGGGAATCGAACCCGGGACCTCAGTCAAGTCGCATGCACTACCACTGCGCCACCGAGGTAGTTTATAATAAAAAAACTAACTTGGAAGTTGATTATCCTACAATATATCATTTTAATTATTGTCATAAATACTCGGATACCTAGACATTACCCGGATACCCAGATTCATTAAATAATTCATACGTGCATGTATGAAGTATTTAATGAAGCTGCTATCAGTCTCCTCTGACTACCCCGTCAGGGATACAGCGTGAAGATAGTCTAGTTAATTATTGCATGACAATTCACAAGTGCCTACATGAGTAAAAATATTTTTGATTAATTTGATTTGATTAAGACAACTGACAAGGTCAAATAGTAACAAGGCATGTTATAAAATTTCAGACTATATAAATGATGTCAACACACATTAATTTACAAACAGAAAATGTAAAGTAAAGAAACAATAAAAATAATGTAAGTTTAAAAAAAATACATTTTTATATTATGTAAACAAATACGAATGTAATTACAGACGATTAAAATATATTGGCCATGAGTTTTATTGCCAGGTTCTTCCTCAGGCTCTACCTATTGCTTTGCGAATCTGGCAGTAAATGTAAATGTAGAACCAATAATCTTGATGTTCTTAGTGTTACTCTGTGACCTACATTTTCTTAGTTCAGACAGCTTCAGAGACGCTTCGTTTTATGAAATGAGTAAGGTGTCTATAGTAACATTGATTTCTTGCTCTTTTAAAATCTACCCGTGTGACGTAATTGTGACTTGAATTTGTTTTGCCAAAAGATGTTAGCTCACTTCTCTAAACCCCTCTGGATTCCCTCGGGAATGACTTTTGTGTTTAGTGTACTTGTCGCGTATGTATACCCTTCTAGTTAACAGAACAAGGTAGAAACTACATCCTCAACATTTTCTTAACCACGCAGATATTCTCCAAGTGTATTAAGTGACGAAAGAAGTGGGTGTATTGCAAAGCCGCCGCCGCTCGTTCACGGACAAAAGACCCGACACCCTCTTGTGAGGTTGTCGACGTTGGGTGTAGTGTAAGTAGTGAGAAAATGGCGATTTACGTAAAGATGCGAACGTGTAGCGTTTTTTACAAATCCCTCGCTTCAGACTCCGTTATTCAACTTCTTTTTTCTTTCCATTTTGATAAACTTTCGGTATTCCCTGCCTACTGCAAGACTAAGGGATTGTGCAATGTGTCACGTCGGGTTGAAAATGTACTAGTTAATGTCAGCGGCCCGGCCAGCTTGGCAAAGATTTCCCAATGCTGTTTTCCATAAGAGCATGTTTTGTAAATGAAAATAGAATGCCTCAGGGATAATACATCCATCTAATAGTAAAAGAATTTTCAAAAGCGGTTTGTTAGATCCAGGGATAACCCCATACAACCTTACAAAATTTACCTCTTCGTGCAGCGTCGTTCAACTCTCCAACACCTACCACTATTTCTGTGCTTTATCCTTCGTCCTGTGTTATCGACTCCCGTCTTCCAAGTGCCTAGGTAGTACGTTCTGCCTACTGATGCCCAACTGCAATATAAATTGAATAACTTAATGTACCTAGCAAGAAACTAAAAAATATATCACTAATTCACAGTACCAACCCTGTAGGACTCCCAAGTGATTACGAGCAAAAACTTCCGATCCCTGTAACCCATAGCAAAGTATCCATCGATCAACTGCCTGGAGATCTAGTCACTAATATTCGAAATATGATCGATCATAAGATGCCACCTGAAAAACCACAGTCATATTTCATAAAGTAAAATATTCAAAAGGCTTACCATACCCTTTCTCTAAAAATAACTGGGAAGTATAATTGCTTGCAACTTGTACACGTGCAAACCAGCTACGTGCACGTGCTTGTAAGCCCTCATTTCAAGAGGCTTAAGTGGCATACCTGTCATTGGCATGCAAATAGTTACAGTAAATTTACCAAATACACTCAATGTCATGAGAAGCGATACTAGCAAATCTAAAATGCAAAATTTGATGCTCAATAGTACAATGAAGGTTTTAAAATGAAAAGAGTATGCGACAAATATCATTCTGAAATGATCTTTATTCAAATGACGGTTTTATTGCTTGAATCATTTTGAGCAGGATGATCGCCCTTGTAATATTGACTCTATATTTTGCCTAGAGTTCTCATCATGTATACGAGACTTACAGATGTCAATGGTACTTATTTATGATGAACTATAGAACATTGTTTTAGCAAAATATTGTACCTGTCGTCAATCAGCATATCTATACTAATATTACAAGACTGAAGTTTGTTTATTTGTCTGATTTAACGCGCTTATTTCAAGGATTACTACTTCGAATTTAAAACCACTGTTTGTGTCGGATAGCCCTAATATTTAGAGATAAAGGCTAAAAGCCTATATGTCGTCACGCACAACCCAAGAGAGCGGATTTGTAAGCGGAGGGTAATCATAAATGTCAACAAATCTGTAAAGTTTTCATACTTTAGTGTATTCATAATAAACGACGGTATATAAATGGGTGCCATCAAAATATGTCGAATAATGTTCGAAGTATGTGGTAAAGTATAACTTGCATGAATAATTTGAACAAGTTACCATCTCTAAACCTCTTCAGCTAATGTCTTACACCACACCGGTTATAAGACAAGCCCTTGTTGACTCGACAAAATGAAGTGATGAACGTGGGAATGTTTATTTTTTTTCAACACAAAGAGATACTTCGTCGTGTCGTGTTTAGCTTTGGGGTGGAGTGGAATACTCTGTTTACACTTTCGCGTAATTACTTGTTCCTTGTTACGGGTATACTTTTGTGTACCATTCCAGGGGTCTCGATATATAAACAGGAGCTTTGTTTTTTGTCACGTTCCTTGTTTTATTTACGGGGTTTGATAGTTTTAGAGAAATTTTGAATATAATTACGCTATTACGTTGCTAGGTTACGGTGACCACTTTCAATCATGCTTGTCTGCCACCTTAGTGGTATAAAAAGGAAGGTTTCAAATTGTGTAAATACAAGAAGAGACTCTGCTAAATATTTTTAGCTGGAGAGGCCCTGGCACTTAAAATCTTAGTTGTAATTCCTGATTAAAGCTAGAGCCTCCAGGCTTTATGCGGATCCGTTCTCTTCTATATTCGAAGAGACTATCTCCTCTGTCCTTGTAAATCTGTACTGACACCAGTCCAATCCATGTATTGCTCATTGCTCCATATGTATCATTACTTACCATTTGCCTAATGTCACATAGAGTCTCGAAATTTTGTAGAGCATCTTTGCACATGATAAACATAAGTATATAAAAAGGTTAAAGCTTGCTCAGTGTTCTGTAAACGAACAATAAACTCAGTCATGAATTGAGTGACCGTGGGCATTTCTATATTGCTTTAAATTATCTTCTTTAAAAACGTTTTAAATCTCAATTTGCCAGAAGGTAATAAAAAAAACAACTAAGGGTACTTCATCAAGTTTCTCGGAATTGAGCCAACCTGATCCACGATTACAGACGGAACTCAATCTCGATTATGCCGAAATTATAAGAAACAAAATCATAGCTGCTCCTAGCAGCAAAACCACTTTGTTTGCAATCAATTAAAAGTTTTATCAGGATCGGCGGTATTTCAATCAAAAATCTTTATATTACTTTTCACTTACGCAGATTGTTGAGCAATAAAAAGCGAAATTAATTAACACAAAGCTAAAGTTTAAAAGCAGGTAAGACGCTCATTAATCAACCCGGTTTATTTATGTCCGAGATTATCCACCCTCGGCGGCTCACCCACAGCCCTCTGTAGTCAAACACTCGTCGCCGGTTTAAGTTAAAAGGTTTAAGATATGACGTGTCTGTTTTGGGTTGCAATTTCTCGAACTGTTTTGTATCCTGAATTAAATAGCATATTATACTCGTATATTTCTGCGATCTTTTCGAGGTTGTAGGTCCATCTGGTAGGTGAGGCCCCTGTTCGTGCCGTATTTTGCCTTATCTTTAAAAATTAAAATCGCATTCAGTCTTATTCGCATTCTAAGAGGCCTGCGTTCAGCAATGAATTGCTATAGGCTGATTTGTTTGATAAATATACCTGCGTCCCCTTTCGTATCTATCTCTAGAGATAAAGAGAAATTCATTCTTTAGGTAACATGTAGGGGAATGATATGCATATCATATTCTTGATAAAATATATAATTTGATCTGGTACCAGTAAGTAACACATAATACATAAACACTATACAATTTTATATAACCTAACCCAAAGCGTGCGGGGAGACGACTGCTGCGCATAACGAATAAAATGAAAAGAGTAGCTCCTCTGTACAAAGCTCCTGCGTCAGCAGTGTGTCCCAACAAAGAGTTCTAAAACCTTAAGAGTATAATAATGCTTTTACATGTATAATGTTAGTGGGACTGTCGTTCAAGTTGTAACCAATATGAAAGAAAGTTGTGAAATGAGAGAAATGTTATGCAAAAGGTTCATTAATGACAAGTTGCGAAAATTACGAACTACGAAAAAGGACGAGTCGCGAAACTAATGAGTTGCGCTAGTGTGATAAGTTTGCGTTTCTGACGACTTGCTACTAATCCCTATATTTCCGTGAAATCCAATGAGTCAATCAGTTTTTTCTTGAACGATATGAGGTACAAATTGTAAGATTAACAATCTGAAATATCTTTTCCAGGTGATGATGGCCTTAGCCTCCCACTTACAGTCAGTGGAGGCTGAAAAACAGAAGCTCCGCACCCAGGTCAGGAGGCTATGCCAGGAGAACGCGTGGCTTCGTGACGAGCTCGCTGCAGCTCAGCAACACCTGCAGGCTTCGGAACAACGCGTCGCACAACTCGAGGAGGAAAACAAACATCTGGACTTTATGGCCTCGATACGGTTTGTAGACCATACAGTTATTGACGATAGATCTAGTAGATGGTACAACCGTACCGTCTACTAACCATATCGTCCCTACCAACCGGTAGACGTCGCGGTAATCAAACGATACGGCCAGCAGGTGACACGATTTAGACTAGATTTAGATACGTATAGTCCTCGTCTCCTACAATCGGTAGATGATACTGTTAGCTGACGATACAGCTAGCAGACGACCCTTCTGACTTCTGTTTCTCTTTTCTGCTTCACTTGGGAATAGCGCGTGGCACAAGTAGAAGAGAAAACACGGTTAGGATTCGGAAAACATGGCGGTAGCTGCGTCTGTGTCCTCTCCCCTACAGCTATCTCATAGTCCTGGGGAAATGAGCGAAGTAGGCGGCAGAATACGCGGTCGGATCGCTCACTCGGCGGTGCCGGCGTCCCCTACTAGAAAATAATAATAATAATCTCATAGTCCTGGTCTAGACAAAAATATTTTTTCTGATACACTACTAATGTAGGTCTCGATACGGGAATAGATTCACTATAGTCACTACCTATTTCATACCTCTGCTTAGTTAGTAGTTCAAGGGAAACATGCAAAAAAGAAACACCTATAACTGACTGAAATATAATGAAGCGCTCGTGGCCCCGCGGTCTCAGTGTTCTGTAAACGATCACTGAGTTACGCAACTTTCACTATGGCTGGTCCTCGGATGGGTGACCACTTTGTGGCATTTACATTTGCGAGCGTTTCCGTGCTTCGGAAGGCACGTTAAGCCGTTGGTCCCGGTTGCCAGTAAAATGGCAGTCGTTAAGCCTGGTTGAAGGCCTTATGGGCGGCTTGAAAAAGTTCAACAGCAGGTAGCCACAACCTGCGTCTGTCTATTTCAACACGGCAATGGGCTCACCACCTATTACGTGGGACAGGAATCCACACGGTGAAAAGTGGGCATATAATATGCCTCTGCCACCCCTTCGGGGATAAGGCGTGATGGATATTTATTTATTTATAACTATTTCAAAACGAAAGATGTCCGAACGCGAATATGGGTGCTACAGCAAGATATTATTGCTCATTCCAGCAAGTACGACAGTGACGTGACCGAAGAGTCTGACACAAACCGCAGCGGTCAGAGCGAGAAGAAGCGAGACGATCCGATGGTAGACCTCTTTCCTGATGACGACCACGAAGACAATAGAAATAATAAATGTAAGTAAATATCGAAGTTAAACGCTAGACTTATATAGTAAGCAGGCGCGGATCCACAATAGTGCCCACTATGGGCATGTCCACAACCCAAATTAATCTGTGACACCACACTTTAACGGTCTATTGAGATATTTTTACTGATGACATTATATGCAGTCTTAATAAAAACAAAATCAATGCTGTGTGATTCGCAATGGCACCAAAAAACTTCGACGATATGACCAGACATTTATAATATTTTCAGCACTGTAATGTAGGTATAGGAACATTACTGGACTAAATAAACTTTGAATTTGTGAATACTTGCTAGCTTGGCAATTTAAAGGAAGTGCTAAAGGTTGATAAAAACAGCACTAACATTTCTAAAATTCCAAAGGTTGATTTTTACGTATTTTATACTGTGTCTTTCATTGGCACATAAATCAGCCTGAATTTGACCGATGGCACGGACTTTGTTAACCTGAAGACCGCAGTGGTTTGTGAGTTATTCGCATAGACCAGCAGCTTAAGAAAACTCCATAAGAAAAAGTCTTAACGAGGTCTAAAAGCACGATCTCGGCGGCCAGTTCCCGAGTAAACTATAAATCCCAACCTCGTCGTTTACTTGTCTATTGGTCAGCAGGTACACCACTAGCAGGTGAGGTCACTTTGGCCTCGGAGATCTTGGTGGGGTTACACCTTGTACTGCTCTGTACCTATGTGTGTGCGTATGTACAAAGGTCCCCTAAAAACACCGATGATTTTGGAAGTTTTAATGTGTCTGGTCACGGTTGCCGCCCCTCAATATCTTAATATATATAAATTACGTGTCACGTTGTTTGTCCGCGATGGACCCCTAATCTACTAACCGATTTTAATCAAATTTCCACACCGTGTTCAGTTAGATCCAACTTGAAAGATAGGCTTGATATATCATCATGCTACTACCTTGGAGAGCGGAGCAGTAGTCGTAAATGTTGACATATCGGGTAATTTTTTATGCATTATTGTAGAATTTATTACCGACGGGATTAAATAGGTGCGACGGGAGTTCCAACTATGCCACGGGCGAAGCCGTGCTGGTCATCTAGTAATATTATAAATGATAGGATAGATTAGACAGAGAAGCAATAATCAGAGGTAATATAACCGAAGACCTTTTTGAATTGAACAAATACGGTAAAACGTGGGCGTATAATATGCCTCTGCGACCCCTTCGTGGAAAAGGCGTGATTGATGAGCAATGTTCATCTTTCCAGCCATGTCTCCGACGCCTCCAATGCACTTCGCGCAACAAGTAAACGCGGGCTACGAGATCCCAGCTCGTCTCCGCACTCTCCACAACCTGGTCATCCAGTACGCGTCCCAGGGTCGATACGAGGTGGCCGTGCCTCTCTGCAAGCAGGCGCTTGAGGACCTGGAGAAAACTTCGGGACACGACCATCCCGATGTCGCGACTATGCTTAATATCTTGGCTCTCGTGTACAGGTAAGTTTTCACTCCCTCTCCATACTTCAAATACGGTTAGGTCCGATAGAGGCTTTATTCCGCGTACGCTTAGGTTGTGGAATGAGCTCCCTGCCTAGGGTTTCCTGAAAAGTTTTCAAAAGGGGTCTTAGAATGTTTATAAAGGGTCGGCAGCGCGAGTGCTGCACATCTGGTGTTGCAAAATTCCATAGGCTACGGCCGTATGCTCGTCTGCCACCTCAGTGGTATAAAAAAAAATAGAATTTCACACAATCTGCCTGCTGACCATGGCCAACATAATGGCCTGAGGTATGACTCCACTCTTACAGCCACCATGCCCACTCTTACAGCTGGAACGAGATGACGTCACTTTCGCTGCTCCATCCACAAGTATAAACGGAAGGTTCAAGATTTATTTATATATTTTTTGTGGTAGTGTATGCGACTGAATTCCCGGGTTCGATTTCCGGGTCGGAATAAATATTTGTGTGATCCACAAATGTGTGTTTCGGAGTTTGGGTGTTTCCTATTATATTTAGAAATATATATACATACATAAATATCATCACGCCTGTCTCCCATCGGGGTAGGCAGAGACTATGACTTTCCACTTGCTACGATTCTGGCATACAACTTTCGCTTCGTCAACTTTCATAATTGTTTTCATACACGTTCGCCGATTAAGGGTACTATTGACCTGGCCTTTTGTCAAAAGATCTTCAATTTGATCGGTATATGTACGTCGAGGTCGACCCTTACCAGTTTGCCCATTTACTCTCACCGCATAAATTTTCTTCGTCAGTCTACTTTCATCCATCCTCTCCACGTGTCCAAACCATCTAAGCATCCCTTTTTCTATCTTAGTCACTACGTCTTCTGTCATACCACAATGTTCGTTTATCACGCTGTTCCTTTCTTTATCTATATCTATCTATCTACAATATACAAGTATGTTTATCAGATGTCTAGATTCTATAGCTTAGTTTGGGCTAGATGGCGCTGTGTAAAGTGTCTCACAATATTTATTTGTTATTATTGCCGTATTCGATCCTCCAACAATACTCACTTGGTATGACGAGGTGTAGAGATGACGACGTATTGTCTCTGAGACTCACCGCTTCAAAGCTAAACCTTACCTTGTAACCCAGGATCTTGTATGATGGTTTCTGGCTCCCTGATGTCACGAGATTGTCATCGACATGCAACCATTCGTTGCCGATGTTTCACAGAAATGGCCCTAACATAGAGCCCTGTGGAACATACCACATGACATTTCTCGTCGATCGAGTCCTGTCATAATCAATTAGGAACAACACGCGTCGTCATCCACCCTTATGTCAGTGAGCACCTTTTGTAAGGCTGAAGGTAATTTTTTTTTCGTAATTATTTTATGGCCTGGTTACTAAGACCTTTTAGCCATATCTTAATTCACATTTCTTCAATTTTTCTTTCTTATTGTCTAAAATGTCCTAGTCCACTACGTCTTAGTCAAGTCTAGTCTTAAGTCAAGGTCAGTCTCACCTCAGTATAATGGTATTTGTTATACTGAGATTTTCAGTGGATTTTACGCGGCAAAATAGGAAATAGCATTTCACTGCATATATATCTGTCTTTCACTATAGCACTTTAAAACAACTTTTATGTCCAAGAAACCACCACTCATAAAATCAAGATAAATGCACAAGTTTTAGAAAATAATATACAGCAAGCATCCACACTTGTCAATGTTCCCGCATAGAATCCAAGTTGAAGGCTATGAGATATATGGATAGAGGGGTGAATTCCCGAAATCCACCACTGTTGGACAGCGTAATCCGGTGCAGATAGTATTGCCCTTCAACTTTTACAACTTTCTCAAAAGAAAAACTATGTGATAATTCTTTGTATTCAGAGACCAGAACAAGTATAAGGAAGCTGCGAACTTGCTGAATGACGCGCTGTCCATTCGTGAGAAAACTCTAGGAGAAAACCATCCGGCCGTAGCAGCCACTCTGAACAACCTGGCCGTACTATACGGGAAGAGAGGTGAGCATTCTAGCGTTTTAGTTGAAGAAGCAAAAGAACAAGCGAAGTATTGCAAAATTTTGACAACCTGGAGGGTAAGATTTCCTTTTACCTATCCTACATCCCTTTCCTTGAGGAGTTCGGTTCGTCATTCCTCCGTTACAATTAGTAGAGGTTATCCTTGACCGTTGTGCGTTAGGTTTGACGAATCGAGGGTGTGTGGTGGGATCCTCCTCCCCTCCTTTATTATCGATCTACGATGGATTTCCGTCATGTAACGTCCGATTCAATTGTATAAAACAAGAATTATTTACTAGAGGATAGAAGGAGTCAGGGTAGGCCGAGACTTACATATGAAGACCACGTGAGCAGATTGCTCAAAAACGGAAAGATCAAAAGTACTCGGATACCCAGACGTGCGTGTATGAAGCGATTGATGAATCTTGAAGAAGCGAAAGAAGTATGCATGGATCGCAAAGCCTGGCGATCTGTCCTCTCTGATTACCCAGTCAGGGATACAGCGTGAAGATAGTTAAGTTTTAAATATTTGCGAGTAATTTTTGGGGTTCAGTATTAAAGAGAAAAATAAAGAAAAACTCTTATAGGATCACTTTGTTGTCCGTCTTTATGACAAGACTCTTTATCTCAGGTTCGCGTGAAGGTTGATATTAAAAATTTATACTCAAGTCTCATCATCTCAAGTCAATGGGCTCTCCACCTATGGGGCCGTTCAAGTATTACGTAAGCACCAAGGGGGGTGGGGGGTCTCTGTTTTGCTTATTTTGGATGACATGGGGGGTGGGGGGGTCTAGATGATGATTACGTCATCGTTAGTTATTTAAGTTTTTTCGGGGATTCCCGCAATTAATACATATGCGTAGGCACTCGCTTTGAGAACTGATTAGGGGAATTACCGCGCATTAGGGAAATTACCGTGCGCTATTCACTTGTCTAATAATTCACTCTCGTGCCGGCCGGCTGCAAGTGCGCATCTATCAGTATTGTTTTGTTTGGATTCTAAACGTATTGTAAGCATTGAAAGTTATCTTTTGTGTTTATGTTGATGCAATTAGCCAAAGTTTAACGTTTTAATTATTTAAATTTAAATATCTTATTAGAATGTCATATCATATAGACAAATCCAAGTTCTTTCAAAAACTGTTCGAAAGTTTTAAAAAATCTCATACTGGGACGAAAGTGCAAAATGTACAAAAGTTAGTTATCGAAGTTTGGCGAAATTATAAATTACAAGCAAAGTCAGATAAGGAACTAGATATTATTGTATCTAAGAGAATTAAAGAAGAATTGCAAGCGGCGACTAAAAATAAATCCAATCTGCTTCATTTTTTTTCCAAGGTGAGTAAATATAAGTACAAAGTTTCTCTTTACGTTCTGTAACAATTAAAACGATTTATGAGTAAAAAATATGATGGCCTATCTCAAAGTAAAAAGGTAAATGATTGATATTTTATTTCTTAAGATCGACTCCGGCAATTGGTCACAAAATACACGGTGTTTTCAATATCTGTATGTGAAGGGTTTCTGTGGGGAAAAGCTTTCAATAATATTTAAACGCTGGTTTTATTAAATACGGTGAATTTATATAGCTTAATAAGAGAATATCCAGCAGAACTCTTAGAAATTTTTCATTTTTAGGCAACGTCTTCTACCAGTAAACCTGCAGAAAAAACACAAATTATACAGCCATTTTCTAACATTGAAAAACAGAAAGAAGATAAAATTAAAACCGGCAATGAATCACAAGAGCAATGCGAAAATAATAATAATGCAGATAAACAAAGAGCAAAACCTTCTCAAGAAGCTTTGAAAAATAAGATTACTCTACTCGAAAAAAATCTGAACGCTTTGTATTCTGCCAGAGATACTATGCCAAATTGCGCTGAAGTTGATAAACAGATCATTAAGTTGCGCAAGGAACTAAAAACAGCAAAAAATACTTTAAACAGGAAGATTCAAAACGCAGTTGCCCAGAAGAAACACAGGGATGGTATGAAAAGAAAGTTAGAAGATATTTGTCAGGAAAATCCTGAAATAAAAAGAAGACCATCTCTGAGGGATTCAGTAGGACATCCTAAACTTGAAAGCGATCAACCATTACTATTGAAAACAATTGCGGATATAGCTTTATTTGGGAGTGCATGTGATGACAGGAGACGAACGGAATCTATTCGCAGCGTAAAAACTCTTGACGAACTCACACAAGAACTGCGTAAACTAGGATTTGACATTAGTCGCAGTGCGACATATCTTCGTTTGATTCCCAGAAAATCGAATTCTACAGAGGGACGAAGACATGTATCGACAGTCCCTGTTAGGCTCATTCGTGCTCAAACTGATCACCACAAGAGCCACTTAGATAGCAAGTTCGCTGAAACATCAATCCATTATTTAGAGAACATAGCATCCATACTTGGACCAGATCAAGTATTTTTCTTATCTCAAGATGACAAAGCTCGAGTCCCTATTGGCGTCACTGCGGCAAATAAGCAAGCACCTCTTTTAATGCATATGGAATATAGAATCAAATTACCTGACCACGATTGGGTAATCGCTGAGCGTCATAAATTAATACCATCTGTTTATGCTGGTATCAAAGTTACTTCCAATATGCTAGGACAACCGCAAGCCGTCGGATATTCTGGGCCAACATTCATCGCTATTCGAAGTGGAAAGCATAGTTCATCTACTGCTAATACTCATGCTCAGGATTTCGAGACGCTTCTCGAACTTGAAGAGTTTCGACCATTAGCAAAAACTGACCATGGACTAGTAAAACCAGTAGTAATTATGACGGTTGATGGAGGGCCAGATGAAAATCCGCGTTATCAAAAGTCATAGGGTTTGCTATACAACATTTTAAACGACATGATCTCGATGCATTGTTTATAGCTACCAATGCTCCTGGAAGGAGTGCGTATAACAGAGTAGAGCGAAGAATGGCTCCTCTGAGTCGGGAACTGGCTGGTTTAATACTGCCTCATGACCATTTTGGGTCTCATTTGGATGAACGTGGCATTACAATTGATAAACAATTAGAAAGATATAATTTCGAATTTGCAGGAAATGTATTAGCTGAAGTATGGAGTTCAATGGAAATTGATGGCTATAATGTTACTGCAAAATATGTTGAGGCTGATGAACAAGATGTTCCTGAATTTCCAGACATTAAATGGTACTCAGAACATGTGCGTGAAAGCCAATACTTGCTTCAAATTGTAAAATGTAAAAATACAGAATGCTGTCGTCCAAGAAGTGGCCTATTCAGATTACTAGACAACAGGTTTCTTCCACCACCTGCAAAAGTAAAACAAACAGTTGATGACTTGGTTTTGGATGAAGGAGGACAATTTCTTGATCTTCCAGTCAATTTAGCTCTACGCTTGAGTACTACCCTCAAAGATTTTTTGCAAATGCCCTACGATTATTTTTGTCCGACGGTAAAATTGAGGCTCTCAAGCCGAACATGCAAAACGTGTGGTCTTTATCATGCTTCCGTCAAATCATTAAATCGTCACATCGAGAAGATCCATAAAAAAGTAAACACGCCCACAGAGGGAAAAGTTAGACCTGTAAGAGTCGCTGCTCGTCGTGCTAATGAACTGATGTGCATTATTCAAAATTTAGAGCACCAAGATGTTGAATGGCTCGATGAGAGTGACGTAGACATTCCAAAATCGGATGAAAGTGAGCAGACTCACAACACTGAGCAGCAATCCAATGTCATCGATAACTTAGAATCATGGATTCAGGTTTCATGGACTGAAGACTGTTAATGTGTTCCGAAAATATTCTTTATGTTAGTTATGTTCTTTATTTCTGATTATATTTTTTTGTCATTTACTCTATGTGTATCAGTTAAACCTAATATTTTCATGAATTTTCCTATTTTAAAAATAACAATATAAAAAAACATTTATTACTAAAAATGTTTACGTAAGCATAGGGGGAGGGGGTAAGTGCTTTGCTTACTTTTGATGACAAGGGGGGCGGGGGGGTAAAAAATGGTAAGAAATCTGCTCATGTAATACTTGAACGGCCATATTACGTGGGACAGGAATACACACGGTGAAAAGTGGGCGTATAAAATGCCTCTACCACCCCTTCGGGAAAAGGCGTGAATAATAAAAAAGATTATGGTCCTTTGAAGCTGTGAGAAAATCAAATCAAGTTAACGTTATTAGGGGTAATGGGTATTTATGACACAAAAACCGTATTTTTACGGAACCCTCGGTGGATGACTCAACTCCACGTTTATCATTGTTAATTTTTCAAATTTTACTATGTGTTATTTACCTACTGCTTGAATTGTAATATTACTCAACTCCTGAAAATCGCAGAAGATAGGAGTAGACCGATGCGAACTCCTTTGACCTTGATCTATGTTAACCACATTGATGTGTACATTTCGAGACATATATGGTGAAGAAGAGACCCTGGAGTTCTTTGAGGCGAATCTAACAGCGAGTACCTATGACACAGCCCGTTCAATGTATGACAGTACTTCACTTTCCCGGTATAATGACTAGACATTAAAACTATTGTTTGTTTTTTATGTGGTACGTCAAAATGGCGTCCCACCTGATGGTAAGCAAAGACGACGACCCGTGATTGGGGCCGCTATCTCAACCAGGGCTCCGATAGCGACTCCCATCTTGACGGCCCAGAAATATGCCTTTTCACGCTTCTCTTAAAGGACCCAGGATTGTAAAAGGAGGAAAACACGTGCTCTGGCAGATAGATTCATGCTTTTATGGTGCGACAAATTAAAGATATACGAAATCATTCGGTTCTAGGCACGATGGTGTCCACAGTATAAGGATGACATCTCTGCCCCGCCCGTGTTGTTCGGGAATATTTATATCGTTAACGTTACTTAAATAATGTGCGACAGAGATGACGTTATACCAAACCGATTGTGCATCATTTATCACTGGGTTTACTTTTGTACAATAATATTAATGCCTCGATTGTGATTGTTACAGGCAAGTACCGTGAAGCAGAGCCGCTGTGCAAGCGAGCATTGTGTATTCGTGAAGCGGTATTAGGTCGTGACCACCCAGACGTCGCTAAACAACTGAATAATCTCGCTTTGCTGTGTCAGAATCAGGTAATCCAAGCCAAATTTTTATCCCCGAATGGTAGGCATACTATACATCTACATCTTTTCTTTCGTTTAGATTTCTTTTACCGAAATAATAAGTCCCACTTTTACAGACTATCTTATTGTTCACAGAACAAATATGAAGAAGTGGAACAATACTATCAACGTGCATTGGAAATATATGAGAGCAAACTGGGTCCCGATGACCCCAACGTTGCCAAGACTAAGAATAATCTCGCCTCTTGCTATCTAAAACAGGTACTTTTAAACATAATATTTATTAAACACTTTTCAAGTATAACCCTCATTTCGGTGGTTTATCAGAAAAGTGATAAAAGAAGCAAAATATCTTATTGTTACAGCAATTAAGTGGCTGTACATGTTTTCTTCTATACAAAGGTTGAATTGATTTCTGGATATCAAACAAATATTTTCATGGATAAATTTTTAAAGCAATTATTGTGCTAAATTTCTCACAATTTTTTAATAAAGTGAAAAAAGAGACAATTCAATTCGAGACGGGGATTGAACCCGTGACGTTTGCCTAACCAGGGCAATGTTCTAGACTAGACACTGAACTACCCGAACCGTATCGAATCAAGTTTAAATTCTTCACTATATTCCAATCGTCATTCAAGAGTATGACCAGAGCCATCTATCGAGCTACTCGACAACTCGATACCAATGAACAGTGTTACAACCATTTTTAAACATTGATGCGATGGGCGCCACTTAATTCGGAAAGGCACGGACGGGTTCAACCCCCGTCTCGAATCGAATTGTCTTTTTTCACTTTGTTACAATTTTTTCACTTTATTAAAAATATTATCATGTTTTGCTCCAGGAACCAAAACCTTAGACCTCCTCTGCATAGCAAGTCACGTATTACATACACGTACGCGCCTTGAAAAAATAATCTCTGTTCAGTTAAACTACTTAGGCTATCCCGAAATAACATTAAATTTGTACTAGTTGTTGACCGCCCTTCCGCCCGCGTAATTAATCTTTACCGTTTCCTTTTCCCATAGGAACTTGTTCCCGAGACAAAAAGCCTATGACCTTTCTCGGGCTCTAGACTATCTCTGTACCACATTTCATTTAAATCGGTTCAATATTTTGTGCGTGAAAGCACAACACACAGATTGAGTTACTTTCGCATTTATAATATTAGTAAGCATTTCGCATCGTAATACGAGTATAGTAAAAGCTCTTTATTAGCGGGGTATATGTTCCATAAATATGCCGCGAATACAGAAATCGTGAATACGGAATGGTAATTTATATGGGATTATAGTATAGGGGATACGGTATAGTCCTAGATGACAAAATTAAAAAACAAATGTAAAAAAAATCTATTTTATTAAAGATTTTGACCATATTGATTCGGCTTCGGATGGAAGCGGCTCTTACCAAAGGACGGAACGTCTAATATGTTGCAGCATTCAAATATACTTTATTCTTTGAAAAATAAGGATGCTTTCATTCTGTTTGTTTACATTCTCAAAAACAATGATCGCGCCAATCGCGGCTTATATCAAAGTTCGATAAATACCGCGGTGATATCAATTAACAACATACTTTAGGTAATGTGTAATAAGGTGTATTTTACTTTTTAATTAGTCCATTCTACGGCGTTTGCAAAGGATATTGAGTGGATACCTATTAGAATCCTTTTTATTATTATGTACTGATTAGTTCCGCGAATAAAGAAATTTTTAGCCGCGAATATAGGAATTGGGTCGCATTTTAAAATCCGCGAATTGTGAAAACGCGAATAAGGAACTTTTATTGTATATGATAATGTAGTATGACATAACACCCACAGGGCAAGTACAAGGAAGCAGAAACGCTATACAAACAAGTATTGACGCGGGCGCATGAACGCGAGTTCGGAACTATCGACGGTGAGTACTCTAATAGACTTGTAACACACACACACACACACACACTAAAGACGGCGCTTTTTGTGTACATTTTATTGCCGATTCAGTTATTTTCAACATTATAACAATAAATTTAATAGTAATGACTTTAGTTCGAAACAGTTAGAGGCATGCTCAAGGATGCCGCAGCATGTTTCGGCATGCCGGGGCATTCTTTACCATCTAATTTTTACTACTAGACGTACTAGACTAGAGTGTACTAGAGCCGATAGCCTTATCAATATTCTTATTTTGTTTTCAATCAATTTTAAATCGATAATGAAATGATGTTTCTAAAGTTATTTATATGTTTTTGTTACCTTTTATTTTAAATCTTTATCACAATAAAAATCTTCCCTTCAGCTGATTAACACGACTTAAACATATTACTTATTGCCTTTATTTTGTATTTTAATTAGAACACTATATTATTTTTATTAATTTTATAGGAAATGATTTTATTTTTTGTTTATTTATCATTTCAGAGTATATAGCATCATTAAAAAAGCCTAAAAAATAACAAACGTACTCGACATAGAATATGATAAATTTTAAGAGAAACTAACAATAAAAGTGAGGGCACACTTTTGTGACATTCCTATAGCGTACTGTTAATATTAATTTGTCTATTAAAACATCTACCTCCGGAGGAATGAGAGAATGAAATAGTAATAGTCTAATGAATTGACAGCTATTAACATCCCAGGGGTCCAATTCGCGACCATGCGACTTGAAAGCGTAGACGGAAATTTGCGAGGAAAATATCATTTGTTTCATATTTAAAAACGTTGAAACAACAGCAAAAAAATTACGTCTACGCTTTCAAGTCGTGTGATCGAGAATTGGGACCCTAGAGGGCTACCACCATGTCTTAATAACAATATTACTTTAAGTTACTCAATTTCAATCGGACAGTTGGCTTCGATCAGAATATTTTGACGGACGACAAAATGGTCCCAATCACATTGAAATAGGTCTATGTGACCCCACGGCTTCGCCCGTTACATACTTCGACTTCCCGTCGCACCTATTTAATACCGTCGTTTATTAACTCCACAATTTTGTATGATTAGTCGACATTTATAATTAATGCTCCCCTCTCCAGGTAGTAGCGTGATAATATATAGCCTATAGCCATCCTCGATAAATGGGTTATCCAACACAAAAGAAGACGGCCAATAGTTCCTGTAATTAGCGCGTTCAATCAAACAAACAAACAAACTATTCAGCTTTATAATATCGTATAGATGGGCTCACATAGGTTGACCAAAAATGGCAAGCTTCTTCACTTTGAATCTTGCGATTTTTTTGAAAAAGAAAAAACTAAGCCATACTAGAAGTCCCACTCTCCTTAGCATTTTCTTTCCCACCGTTTACGAAGAATTGCAGTAGTTCATACGCGAATATAAACAAAATTTCCTTCACACAACTTTGTGATCTAAGTACCTGTGTTGGTACCATCAGAAAGGTCTTGCGGGTTCCATTCTCATCATAAGGGTGGACTTTTCAATACCAATTACAAATGTTATAAATAAAACGTAACTTATTTTCTCATTTCTCAGCATAAGTAATTTATCGGTGGAGGTTAATTTATTTACACAGAATATAAAAAAATATAGAACGTGCCAACATGTGTGATATTGATGGTGTATCAGAACATCAATTTATCAGTGGTTGATCATATAAAGCCTATTTTTTATACCATACTTATGATTTCTACGCAATGTTATAAGAAGAAAGTTTTATAATAGGTTACGTGTGCGTATTTGTACAGCATTTGCTAGCACTTTCAATAGTTTTTAATATTCTTTTGTCTTATAAAAATGTTTGCCAAAGCACAAATTATGTGACAGGGATACCGCTCGTGGATTCTGTATAGTACATACATACATACATATTGTCACGCCTTTATCCCCGAAGGGGTAGGCAGAGGCATAATAAACGCCCACATTTCACCGTATGCATTTTTGTCCCACGTAACAGGTGGTGAGCCCATTGCCGTGTTGAAATGGACAGGTGCAGGCTGTGGAGACGCCCATAAGGCCTTCAACTTGGCTTAACGACTGCCATTTTATTGGCAACCGGGACCAACGGTTTTCGTGCCTTCCGAAGCACGGAACTGGGGTGGGTCTAAAGGGCCGAATAAAATAAATAAAATAAAAACAATATATGTTGTGTATAGTAATGTTGTCAATAACGTGCTCGAACGTATACAAAACGTATTCACACACCGGTTCTTGATTCATTTTGCTTACCATAAAAATCTGGAACCACTGCAAAATGACAGGCTTTTTCAAACATGGGTTTTTAAATGGGAGCGGTGCGAAAATCTTAATATAGGTGTTAATCTTAAAGGCGTCACATCTGCGTTTAAAATAATGCCTCTTAATCTTCGTATGTCGTCATGACTTACCATTAGGAGGGAGTCCGCATAAAGTCGAGTTAAAAAAAAATAGTATGAACATTTTATCAGTGAAACCTTGTTTAATTGTATGAACGAGTTTACAGCATACATAAATACATATTGTCACGCCTTTATCCCCGAAGGGGCAGGCAGAGGCATACTATACGTCCACATTCCACCGTATGCATTTTTGTCCCACGTAACAGGTGGTGAGAGCACATTGCCATGAGCTAAAATGCCGATTGACAAGATTGGCATAATTCAGTTGTATCATATACGTATGTTGGTGATATTTGTTGAAGCTTCACACACAATGCATACACACCACAATATTTCGGCTTCAGTAAGCTCTCTACTAGAACTATTAGAATTATACCTATTAATTCAATGTGAAAAGAGTTGGTTTGGACACGTCCAACGAATGAGTGAGGAACGATTGACGAAGAATATATATTGTTCAAAAGTAGAGGGTAGAAGGAGTCAGGGTAGGCCGAGACTTACATATGAAGACCACGTGAGCAGATTGCTCAAAAACGGAAAGGTCAAAAGTACTCGGATACCCAGACGTGCGTGTATGAAGCGATTGATGAATCTCGAAGAAGCGAAAGAAGTATGCATGGATCGCGAAGCCTGGCGATCTGTCCTCTCTGACTACCCCGTCAGGGATACAGCGTGAAGATAGTTAGTTAGTTAGTTTAGTTGAAAAGAGTTCTTTATAACAATACTGTTTTATTATGGACGTTACAAATCAATTTGCACAAAGAAGTTTATTCCATTTCGGTCACTTATATTCCGGACTTATTAGTAGCATGGCTATACAGAATCCACCTTCGGGTTTATATCCGGATGAATTATTATCATTTGAAATAACTCGAATATGTAAATAGTCTATGAAAAATACAAAAAATATTGCATGTTAGTGATATTTTTTTTGTGTTAGTGAGATATTATTTTCATTGTTCTATTTTTCTTATGTTTTTGTGTAGTTATGTAGGAAAATGACGTTTTTGTAGTTATAAATGTAGTTTTACGATTTTATCATTAAATTAATATATTTTCGTAATATTGTTCTATAAATATAATTATTACTGTCCAAAGCATCTACTTACATTTGATATTACAATTTATCTAAATATTATTCTTATACTATGTTTTCTGTGTTATGTAATTGTAGATCTCTTTATGCATTTGAATTTAGCCTTTTAGACTGTCTTGCCATTGGTCACTACTAGGTTATGTTAGCTTAGCTTAAGCCTGTTGATATCCATACTAAGAGTATAGGTTGTCAATGATTGTCTGCCGCTTAAATTTATTGTAAAAACGTGTGTTTTTTGATACGATACTGCCTGCGCGAAGTGTGAAACATTTTTCTATAATTATTGAATACTAAATGACGTCCACGGAACCGCACGCGTAGTAAAGTTTTCCCGTTCCCGTTTCACACAGGAACGTGTTCCCGGGATAAAAAGTAGCCTATGTGTTATTCTGATGTGTAAGCTATATTATTGAAATGTTTCATTTAGTAGATTTTGCGGGAGTGAGTAACAAACATCCGTACTTACAAACTTTCGCATTTATTAGTAGGATTTGATTTGCACATTTCCTATTGGCCAGAGCCACCTAGTAGCCTTTGAGGACAAATAACGATTTTAGTAATTACAATGGATGGATTATTTGTGAAACACCAGAAACTTGTTTGGAGTGGATATCCAAGGTTATAAACAACGTTTGTTTATACGATTATTGGCAATTACTACTATTATTATTTTACAATTAGTACTCGGATACCCAGACGTGCTTGTATGAAGCGATTGATAAATCTTCAAGAAGCGAAAGAAGTATACATGCATCGCGAAGCCTGGCGATCTGCCCTCTCTGACTACCCGGTCAGGGATACAGTGTGAAGATAGTTAGTTAGTTAGTTTAGTTGAAAAGAGTTCTTTATAAAAACGGAAAGGTCAAAAGTACTCGGATACCCAGACGTGCGTGTATGAAGCGATTGATGAATCTCGAAGAAGCGAAAGAAGTATGCATGGATCGCGAAGCCTGGCGATCTGTCCTCTCTGACTACCCCGTCAGGGATACAGCGTGAAGATAGTTAGTTAGTTAGTTTAGTTGAAAAGAGTTCTTTATAACAATACTGTTTTATTATGGACGTTACAAATCAATTTGCACAAAGAAGTTTATTCCATTTCGGTCACTTATATTCCGGACTTATTAGTAGCATGGCTATACAGAATCCACCTTCGGGTTTATATCCGGATGAATTATTATCATTTGAAATAACTCGAATATGTAAATAGTCTATGAAAAATACAAAAAATATTGCATGTTAGTGATATTTTTTTTGTGTTAGTGAGATATTATTTTCATTGTTCTATTTTTCTTATGTTTTTGTGTAGTTATGTAGGAAAATGACGTTTTTGTAGTTATAAATGTAGTTTTACGATTTTATCATTAAATTAATATATTTTCGTAATATTGTTCTATAAATATAATTATTACTGTCCAAAGCATCTACTTACATTTGATATTACAATTTATCTAAATATTATTCTTATACTATGTTTTCTGTGTTATGTAATTGTAGATCTCTTTATGCATTTGAATTTAGCCTTTTAGACTGTCTTGCCATTGGTCACTACTAGGTTATGTTAGCTTAGCTTAAGCCTGTTGATATCCATACTAAGAGTATAGGTTGTCAATGATTGTCTGCCGCTTAAATTTATTGTAAAAACGTGTGTTTTTTGATACGATACTGCCTGCGCGAAGTGTGAAACATTTTTCTATAATTATTGAATACTAAATGACGTCCACGGAACCGCACGCGTAGTAAAGTTTTCCCGTTCCCGTTTCACACAGGAACGTGTTCCCGGGATAAAAAGTAGCCTATGTGTTATTCTGATGTGTAAGCTATATTATTGAAATGTTTCATTTAGTAGATTTTGCGGGAGTGAGTAACAAACATCCGTACTTACAAACTTTCGCATTTATTAGTAGGATTTGATTTGCACATTTCCTATTGGCCAGAGCCACCTAGTAGCCTTTGAGGACAAATAACGATTTTAGTAATTACAATGGATGGATTATTTGTGAAACACCAGAAACTTGTTTGGAGTGGATATCCAAGGTTATAAACAACGTTTGTTTATACGATTATTGGCAATTACTACTATTATTATTTTACAATTAGTACTCGGATACCCAGACGTGCTTGTATGAAGCGATTGATAAATCTTCAAGAAGCGAAAGAAGTATACATGCATCGCGAAGCCTGGCGATCTGCCCTCTCTGACTACCCGGTCAGGGATACAGTGTGAAGATAGTTAGTTAGTTAGTTACTATTGGCAATTCGTTACGAAACGGGTACTATCATACATTGAACCCTCGAGCTGCGTCATAGGTTTTCGCTCTTGGATTCGCTTAAGAGTAAGTACTCCTTGGTCACTTTTTTGTCACCTACTGCATACATCGATGAACGAAGGACGCGCATGCATCAATGTGGTTTAAAAAGGTCAAGGTCAAAGGTCAGGAGCTGTCACCGGCTCACCCCTATCCCCTGTGATTTTCACGAGTTGTGTAGTACTGTAATTCTATCAGTACATCTAAACACTTTTTAGTATAATTCCGAAAAAACAAAATATCAAAGCATTTTTTATGAGGTTAGTTATCTAGTCCTAGCAAGTTGCTGGTGTTTTACGAATGACCCTGTATAGCGATGCAGGGTCTGTTTAAACGCAATAAGCACGCCTAGAAATCTTAATAATATTATAAACGCGAAAGTTTGTATGGATGTTTGTTACTCTTTCACGTAAAAACTACTGAATAGATTTTAATGAAACTACAATAATATAGCTTATACATCAGAATAACACATAGGCTACTTTTTATCCCGGGAATAAGTTCCTGTAGGAAACGGGCGAAATCGCGGGCGTCAACTAGTACTCTTATATGATCGCGCTTTCACTACTATGGTACTACCAAAATATAACAAACTACTCTAATACTAGCATCAATTCACACGACAATAAGCAACTCGTAGTGTATTTTCTATTCCGCTAGAGGCGCTGCTTAATACTAAATGAAGGAAGTTTCGATATTTGATGTATTCGAAATATATCATTCCTTCGTTTATTTATTGTTAAGACTTTTAAAATAAGTTATTCCTTCATCATTTTGCTATGAATTACCTACTACCGGACTAAAAACAATTTAGCCTATAAATAAAGTCAATATGTGGCAAAATTATATACACACAAGAGCTATTCACCCTTGTTTAAAGCCTAAGCTATTTAGCGAACTCGCTTGTTTTGACCGTGAATTAAGATTCACATATCAAGATTTTTAGCCACTTTTACAATCTCTGTTGCCTTTTCTTAGGACTAAGGGAATTTAGTAGATTGAAAGTGCTATATATAGTAGTTCAATTCGTTACTTTTAATAGAACACACTTGCTAACGTATTTAGGCTTAAAAACAAAGGCAAATGTTAATAATGGCATAAAAGCTGTTTATTATGAATATGCTCAAAATATTTGCGCAAGCAGATGGATTTTTCATTTAAATTTATCATATAGATACTATGTAGAATTTTAACTATACTTTCTGGAATTATACTGTGCCTTATATTATAATTACTCTAACGGTAGAAAATACTAACCTTGTGAATCAGAATTTTTGAAATGTTTATAAAATACAAGCCCTGATCCAGTAGCTTACACTAAGACATTCCACAGGGTATTTTTCCTGAGGTGTCGGTTTTTTAGTTGTTAAATTATTTATTTCTCTCTCAAGGATCATTCAGTCATTTCAGAATAGTTTCTCGGTTGAAGAAGTGTTATTAGAATAACAAACGCCTTTTTAAAATTATCAAACGGCCCTATAGGTATTATTTTTCGTACACAGCTGAGTGCAATAGGGACCTCATTCCGCTTACGCTTGATTGTAAAATGAACATCGGTTGTCCCAAACGTCTATAATACTAGGTCTACGTCTATGGTGGGGAGAATATCAAAAGACTTTAAGAATATTTTTGCAGGGTTGGTTGCAATCGTCCATAGGATACGGTAACCACTTTCTATCAGGTGGGCTATCGGGTGGTATGCCTGTTCGGTGATTTGGACGCTATTTAGTAGCTAAATACAGCGATTGAGCGCTCTAAATCGCAGGTTTATAAAAGCCAGTCCCGGGGCCCGCTTAAACGCGTGACTGCGATATCGGTAGCGAAATCGCGATGCAGCATCATACCAGACGTTAAAACACGCGATTTTGATGCCGTCAGCAGACAGTCACCAAAACGCGATGCAGTTTCGATACAGTCACCGATGCTAAAAGGTTTTGGTGTTCCCTTAGTGGTATAGGTAGAAATGGGGTTAAACAAAACGGCGACGTGATGAAGTTTGTTTTAGATTTTGTATTTTAGAGAAGTTTGGATATATTTTTGTATTAGATTTTACATATCTAACGATGTGTATAAAAAAGGCTAATGGCTTCATATTTTTTTGTATCGCAGCTATTAGGTATATACTGTTTGTTTTATTTATAGTTTTTATATACTTAGAGGCTGTTATTACGAGTATAATAAAAGTTTTCATTTACTAGTATAGTTTTGATATATTGACTTACTCGTATGTGTTAAAATTGTTTAAAAGACAACTGAACTAGTATATTGTTAGTGACCAAAGTCCTTGTAAAACTACCCTCAATTTGTTTTGTCTTCGATTGACATATATACCAAAAATGAATTGTATACCAAATATAGATATTGCAATATATCTGAATTGGATGTAGTATACAGATTTATAAAATCACTAATTATATTGTACTTATTTACATTAAATGGTGATAGAGAATATGTGTATTTAATCATTATTCTACTACTTCATTGGAAATGAAAACGATAGATTTTTAAATAGCTCGATTTTTATGTTTTATTTGATTCGCACTCCTAAATACTCGTCTTGGTTCGCCTGATCTAATATTTATCTTTGATGGAAAAAGTTTTTCAATCGTATTGATATTTTGCACTATATCTTTACTGCTCTTACTAACACTATCCCACTCTTGTATCGTCTACCAAGTAGTTTATGCTCTTGGCTAGGCTTTCTCAATCAGTATTCTACAACTTCCTATTTCACTTTTTTCGTAACATTCGCTGAACATGGATCTCCCCCTAAATATGTTTGATCCAGCGTCATCTGGCAGTTCAGCTGTTTTAGAGACCCTTACAAAGTCGTAAATCTACCGCTTGGGAGAAACCTATCCACGCTTGTGATTTTCGGTACGCTATCACCTTTCGTGAACTTTTCGGGCGTATCCGGCAGTCAGTTCTATGAGAAACGTGGTATCAAATAAAACTTGAAAAAATAAATACAAAAATAAAAATACACAGAATTAAAGTCTGTTCGTTTCCATTATCCATGTCCCTCCATTACCTTATAGGTACAGGCCTATATTAATATCCTTGGTGCCATATTTGGATGTTTATAAGAAACCAAATAGGTGAGTGACACAAGTTTGGATAACGTGTGGCACAGGTAGGAAAGGCAAAACTATGGTGTTCTCTTTTTTTAATATTTTGTTTTTTATTTTTACCCATTTATAATATGTTACGTCAAAGTATTGCCAATGTGTCACACCTTCCCGACTTGTGTCACATTTTAATTTTTATTTATATTTTAAGTTTGCTTTTTTAATTTATTGAATGCTTCTTGTCTATGCTTTTGAATAGGGCACAGGAACTATGGAAGGCTTTTTCATTTACTATAACTCAAACTGTTTGTGTACCTATAATTTATTGTTAATGTTTTTTTTTTCAATGACTAACTTTGTATTGCCAGGCGATAACAAACCGATCTGGCAGGTGGCTGAAGAGCGCGAGGAGAACAAACACCTGCAGAAAGAGAATGCACCCTACGGCGAATATGGTGGCTGGCATAAGGCTGCGAAGGTGAGTTTGCACAACCGTTTCGTATATATTTGACTTTTTATTGTCTCGTCATGTCTAGTCATCCGACTTTTAAGTTTTGGAAAACCTGATTTCATTAGGTAGGTCTAATAGGTGCTTTCTTCCGCGTACACTTAGATTGTAAACTCCCTACCAGGGTTTTCTCGAACGTCTATACAGTATGGAGTTCTTCAAAGAATGATCTTACAGGTTTTTTTACAGGGTGGGTAGCGCGAGTGCTGCTCCTCTGGTGTTGCAAACATCTATAGACTTCAGTGACCACTTTCCATCAGGTGGGCCGTATGCTTGTCTGCCACCTCAGTGGTATATAAAAAAAAGTAAGGAGCGTAGATAGGGGGCAACGATTAGTCACTGCACTCTTAACACGAAAAAACTATAGTGATAGTTTGACTACCATATTTAAAAATAACACTTCGTTTGTGTCTTATGGTTTATCTATACACATGTTTTTCAAAAATTACTGTTAGTGAATGTTGTATACTATTATGTCAAGTCATGGTTTCCATGAAGAGGTACCTTCCCGAAATGTGAATAATTGGAAATAAAGCGATGATGATGATAATGATTGGAGGTTTTATTCGTGTCAGGTGGACTCCCCAACCGTGACTACGACGTTGAAGAACCTAGGAGCGCTTTACCGACGCCAAGGAAAATACGAGGCGGCAGAAACGCTCGAAGATTGCGCACTACGCAGCAGGAAGGAGGTAAGACCTCATGAATACATGTTTAATAGTTTTAGAGGGATTTGAGAAATGTTTTAACATTCAGTTGCGTTAATATGGACTTTATCGGAAGCACAATTTGTTGTATTCGAGTTTTTTTTACTGAATTTCACTATAAGATTATTGTAAATGCGAATTTTACCATCCCTAATATAAAAAAGACTGAGAGATCTTTTCAAATCGATAACCGATCGTATTTTAAATCGGAATGTTTTTTAAAAATATTTAATTAATGCTCATATTAGTGTAACGTCGTAGTATGTTATTTGAATTGTTATATCTTAACTTTTTAATTTACAATCGTATTCATAATTCACGTTGAAATTTTCAAAATCAAAATTCCGACTGCTAATAATTAAATTAGTATCAATAATTTTTGTTAGTATCCTTTGACCCTTGTCACTTTCAAGATGGAAAATTACGAAATCCTTTCTTTAAGATTTTCATTAAGATTTTTCATTTATATTTGGATTTACACACACTTGCCAATTCGTAATATTAGTTTTTGGTTTATGCAATCTGTTCCGAGTAAACATGAGGTTAGGAATGTATAAATTAAAAGTATTGCACGGCAGTCAGTCCAGCGACGTCCGCCCTCCATGAACAGTAGTCTCTATAAATCTCTTTTAGACTTAGCCTTTTCGTTCTGCAAGATTGCATCAAGTGCTTTATATCTTCTCTTACTGTCCTTATTTCAAGGTCATGATGTAGTTGTTTGTTTGTCCAAGGCGCTTCAGTAATGATTCCTAGCATTTTGGACAGAAATCTTTGCAGTATTTCCAAGTTTGAGTTCTTATCTTGTTATTGGGGTCGGTCTTGCCCAAGCACTTCGACCCTGTTAGATCTTTTGTGCTACTACCCGTTACATGTCCCCCCAGCGCTCATGCAGCACCTTCATAAACTTCAGTGTTCTATTTGGAGGGATGTGCATGTAGTCTTCAGGTATCGGAAATTCCTTTCCCAGAAGACGCATTCCTTCTCATTGCATCAAGTGCCACGCATTCGCACAGCAGGTGGTGCATGGTTTCGCTAGCATCTTCACAAGTCCTACACGTCTGATCTTCCGTGAGTCTTATGGAGCTACTACCTTGTTGCATAGTGCCCTGTGAGTGTTCTAGTGATTCTCCGGAGCTGCTCTCTGCTATATGTCCACATCTTCTCGGACCAGTCTGCCCTAATGTCTCCTAGAAACCTTTTTGTACGTTTCTGGCCTGTCGTCGACTGCCACTGGTTCCTATGTTCCTCAGAGGCAGCCTCCTGTAGCGCTCGTCGCAGTTTGAGTTGGAGTCAGTTGTCCAAAGTTGAATTCCGTATGTCCAGATAGGTTTCAGAGTGCATTTGTAAAACAATAGATTGTTTTCTAGCATAAGATATTATTTTTTGCCAATCAGCCAATACACTTTCCTCAGTTACATTCCCAGTGCTTTTAGTTTTGTGAAAATATGGTTTATCCATGTGAGACGGCGGTCTAATTACATTCCGAGGTCCCTGACGTAATCCGAGGTATCTGACTCTGTATACTACTCATTTCGTTCATTCGTGTAAAGCTGAATTTTCGTATTGAAGATTTCAATTTATTTACGAATAATTGAATACGGTTGTATAAAAGTTTTTCTACATGAAACGAATAACCTTTTTTATATTTTTAATATTTAAGAATGCCCTAAACAAATTTTATAACCTAATACTTGTTTTCACTTATTTATATTATATGTACTTACTTGAAATACATTTCTTTAAATACTGTAGCTATTTTTGAACGAATTTTAAATATAACTATATTGAATAACTTTTATATATTTTACATATTCTTCTATGCTTATTTATTTACTACACATACACAATTATAATCGTCTACACTAATTCAATATTGCAAACTTGCTAAACATAATGTTGCCTGAACAAAAAAATTACAGGCAATTATGACTAGTATTATATTTCACAGTAAATACAGATTGGCTAACTACCGAGCAAAATTAAAATGAACAATTAATTTTGCACGCTGCCTAGCACGTTCCGCAAGTAAGTTACTTAAAGAAGCTAATAAATACTGTATAAAAATGCTTAGGTGTTTATATTTCAGGTGACTGAGTAATTGGCGAAATGTTTTATGAAAATTTCAAAATAGTTTTCGACTCACAAAAAAGTATTACATTCCTTTGCGACATTGTCTAGAAAACAATCTTAAAATTTAAAAAAATGTTCCAAACAAAAGTTAGAATAAATCGATAAAATTTAATTTGTTAATAAATCGATAATTCTCAAATAACTGGTTGTAGGGTACATATATTATCCACATCGATAATAAGACCAAAATTTGTCAACAAAATGTATCTAATATCGATTGGGTGAATAGGCATTGGACATCGTGAAGCAATCCCGCGGCCGCAGTGCTCGACATGGCAGTCGCGACGGCATGGAGCCACATCACGACGTTCACGACGAGGTTAGGGGGTGAACTGTTGAATTGAAACGCTCCACACTGGCTATGCATACGGACCACTAGGTGGCTTCGTTTCTGTAAACATGGAAGATTTTTTATCAGATTTGAATTATTTTACATAGATTTGATGTCCACATTCAAATTAACACCCTCAAACTTGAGAAAAGAGAGCTTTTTTGGACTTATTTTCTTTACCATAATTTTCTCCGGTGCTTTTCTCTCTCTTTGTATAACCTAGGATACTTTAAGCAGTTCTTTCAAAACCTAATTTGAAGCCGTCCCGTCAAGACATTGATTAACATTGTATGACAGACTGGCAGCTTTCATTTTTTAAAAGTACCTAACAAAAGATAAAAATAATCTTAGTCAGGGCATTGTTATTTAACTTAAATAATTAAAGTTATATAGACGCCAAGACCATAAGTTTATAATAATTTCTTGTATAATTCTGATTATTTGGGTCTTAAAAGAAAGCATAATAACAAATATAGTGGCATTAACAACTTTTATAGAAACGAAGTCACCTCGGCTAAAATTGGCATTTGCACTGGTGTGTCACAAAGCCACACACCGTTCAAACAATCACCGTATCACAGGGAGCTTACCATGGAGCGCATGTCGTCGTTTTGTGTTGCACTTGGGTGATCGTTGAATGCACATAGGGCTATGTTCTGTGTACAAAACGCTTTTGGTAATCATGTATATAATTGGCACAAAAGCTATGATTGTTTCATCCCAAAGGGTTGTTTGAAATTAGCATCTAAAATAGGCATTTTTTGTATCTTGGTGTTTAAAATTTTAATTGTTAAAAATTTATGTGTATGTGAAACGCATCTAAATTCATAATCGAAAATTAAAAGCGAATCGTTATCCAAAAGTCAGTTTACTTACTAAATAAATTATTCGTTTGCTGAACCATTCAACCTTGTGTTCGTTCTTATAATCACCGTTCATTCACTCACTCATTCATTCCTTCATTGGCCATAGACTCAAAGCTAAATGTTAGTTGAATCAATTTCACAATATATTTGAGATATTTTTTAAATATCCAAATATTTTTAATTTAGAAAATTGCAAGTGAAAATAGCAAGCTTTGATTCTGACGCTACGAAGTTTGTTTTGTCTTTGGTATATCATCATTTTTATGTTTTACTTGTGTATTTGTGTATGACATAACATTTGCTATTTATTTTTATGTACTATATTTGAATATTTCATTTTAGCCTACAGGCCCACAGTCTGTTCCATTTCGACTCAGCGTTTTAACCAGATTCTTGGGCTCAGCGACAGCCTTAATACAATCATAACTTATTTTAATAGAAATGCTCGTTATTATTAAAATGAGCAGGTCATTCCATTATTACAAGCAGTAATTTATTAATCATATGTGTTTTTCTATGTCCTGAGTACAGAAATGTAATTTGGCATTTAATGCCATTTACATTTGCCATCTTAGTGGTATAGAACAAAATGAGGCACTAGGCACTTTGTATAGTACCTAGCCCTTGAGGATGCGTTTTCACTGACACAGTATCAATATTGTAACAGTAACGTTCGATTCGCTCACAAATATAGATAATAACGGGATCAAGTATTCTATTTTTTTTAAGTAGTTTCATGGATTATAAAAAGAATAGTATATCCGCATGTGTGGTTTGGCAAAGTCTGTGAAAATTTATCCTTATTTAGGTCCACTTGGGTTGCTCTGTTCAAAAGTAATATTTCTTATTTTGTCACAGTACAATTATTTGCACTACATTAAAAAAACTATTATTATTTTGTTTTTAAATGTTATTTTTGCAATATTCCGCTTTTTTACAATGTCGTAAAAAAGAAATTTCACTACATTATTAGCTTATTTGCACATTATTATTTTTGTTTATTTCCTTTTTTGTTTGTTTTCTTAGGGCGCAAACCAAGCGAGTGAACCACGCATGAACCTTAAGTCAAAGCTGTTCAATGCTCTAGGGATCAACACCGGAAGCAATCCGCCGCACCAGTAGCTCTTATGTAGTACACCATAGGGTTTAATTTCACACTCGCTTTACGCATATGGTCCTTATTAGGTGGGCAGCGACTTTTGTAGGCTATTAGTACCAAATCGTTCTTCTGTGTAGATTTGCTTGTTTTCTTGCACTCACAATGTATGTATTGTTGTATACAATCACTTTTTCTGCTACAATATTTTTATACATAAAAAAATGTCTAATGTTGTCTATGACAAAATATATTTTACAAACGGTTTTAATGCGTTTGTTCACTATTATTTTGGATCATGTGCGTTTTACACTTAATTTACTCACCATTTTGAATTTTGGGGCAAAAATAAATACATGGTTATAGACTAAGCCTTAGTTAAGATATAATTCGAATTGTTGCATTTTTATCGGAACAAAATTCAAAATGGTCAAAGTAGCTTATTAGTATTATTTATTAGCATGCGATTTATTTTCTAGTGAAGTAATAATTTTCTTAAAATAAAATCTAAAATATAATTAACGTGTGATAGGGAGAGCATGTCAGTGAGCCGTCCTGAATTATACAATAATAATTTATGTATAAACAAAGAAACAGGCGGTGTATAGTTTTATATGGTGACTGTTTGTCATTTATTGAAGTGCATTTTATATAACATTGAAATCTATTTATGTAAATATAATATATCTATTTGGAAATTGAATATTGTTAATTTTACAAGTATATTATGTCGGTGCGAAAACTGTGCTATCATAAGTATATATATAAAATGCAACATATGATTAATTTAAAATAAATTCTGGCCTAGTTAGGTATATATTTTCTAGATATCTAGAGTGATTATATAAAATAAATGTGTATATATTGTGAATTTTTAAACTGAATTTGCATTTATGATCATTGAAATAATATTTTAAATACTTACAATAATTTTTATTTTATTTAATATCATTTTGAGAATATATGAACAACGATTTTATTCGCTTACTCACACGTACTCAATTTTAATTAACTGATTGTATTTTTTATATAGTTGAATGTTTTTTACTGTAATGAAAAATGCTTGAATGTGAATTTTGTTTTTACTCAGTTTTGGTTCTACTCAACCTAAATACAAAATAGCTTAGGACCCCTTTTAATCATTATATTACTTATTGTACTGTAATAATAATTTTAACGTTAAAATTGGTTCGATAAATGTAATTTAGAATAATATATAAAAAATAAGAATGTCATTAACAAAGTTTAAACGAAAGTTGCATGGTTGAGTATAACTATTTTACAAATAGTCTTGTTTTTTCGTCATTATCAATAATATTATGCTTAACGTTCATTCCAGTGTTAGTTTATGTCGTTCTAAGCTTTATATGAGAATTAGGTGATAAATAATAATTTATAAAATATTTTTATATACACTGAATTTCATTTTAACAATGGAGTGCTCACAAAATAAAATTTATACATTATAAAATATAACATCGAGGAATATCTTTCAGTTTTTATAAAGAATCTCCGTTTTATATCGTCACATCAATGAGAAATAGTCTTTTAACCTGTCGATAACGTCGAACGGTAATTATAAAAATTGTTATTAAATATAATTTATGTAATATTATCCTTGTTTTGTTTTATTTTTATATTAGTTTTTTTTAATAAGGTGAGTCTACAGTGTTATGCAATTTATAGCCCACGAAATGAAAGCATGTCTATCGACATACAAATACACAAACACGTTTTTTTGTTTAACGGCTTTTGCTGTTAGAGTAGATGCATGGTGGCATCTCACACCCTATAAATGGATTCATTATAAATTTCATTATGTATCATTCGATCTTATCATACAATAGTTACACTCTCATCATTGTAGATTTCATTGTCTGTGGTTATCGTCCGCCATTTTGTGTGGATGTTTTGCATTACACAAGGCATTAACTCATAAAGTCTACATAAATTCTCCCTTGATATTTTAAATGATTTATAATTCTTAATTAAAAAATCCGACATAACCTTTTTTTTAAAATAGGAAATTGTTCAAAAGTCCCAAATTTATACATTAAAAGTAGTTTAGTCCTTATTGTTACTACGGATTGGAGTGTAAATTGCATAACACGGGGGCAGGAAAGTGTCGCGGTGTCACGGAGCGCGAGTTTCTCTAAACTGCGCGAGTCGTTGCGCCGCTCTTCGGCGCGACTGTTCAGTCGCCTCGCGGGCCGACACTCGGCGCACCTGCCGACCGACGTAGACTTCACTGACCCTGAAAGGTAACACCTACTTACCCGCATATGACGGGAATCAGTGTAGCACTATCATCACGACTGCCTCGGTGGCGCAGTGGTAGTGTATGCGACTGCCGTGACTGAGGTCCAGGGTTCGATTCCCGGGTCGGAAAAATATCCACAAATGTTTTTGTTTCGGTATTTGGGTGTTTCCTATGTATAATATGTATGTATTTAGAAATATATAAGTATGTTTATTAGTCTTCTAGATCCCATAACACAAGCTTATATTAGCTTACCTTGGGCTAGACGGTGGTGTGTAAAAAAAAAGTCGTACAATATCAAGCACTCGCCAGTTACATATTTAGTGGATATCAATGTTAACAACCATACGTATATAGAATTATATAGAAGGAATTTCGTACTTATTTCATCCAATCAGAAATCTGGTAAGTTGAAATTCTGCTAGTAACCGGCACCTGAGAATAGGCATTGTCTTTTACTATAAATATATGTACCTACGTGTAAAATATGTTGGGATTCTACAACTGCTATGTAAATAGCATTTGTGGTATACGACTCGTGCGGTTGTGGAATCCTTGAAAATTTTCTGTGAAAAAATACTCAATATTTAATTTTATACGGGCTGTTTTTTTGTAATATAATCTAATGTTCTGAGCTTAATTTGTTTTGCATTACGAGACAATCTTAGAATTAACTTTCGTGAGCGTTGTTTATTATTACAAACTAAACGTTTTACTCACTTGTTAATTTTGGGATAGCCCGACTAGCCAGCGCAGCTTTTGACGTGACTTGAAAAAGGACGCTCCTCTTGAAAAAAGGACCTCCGCTAGGTTCGAAACTAAATAGATAGATACAACCAAAATACATTTAAACCTATAAATAATGTAATCCTAAATTGGTTTTACAATTGGCAGACTTATCGCACAAAGGCAATTTCCGAAAGGCAACCATTAAGCAACTAGTCGGGCTATCCCGAAATTTACACGTGGCTCAAACCGTTTAGTTAGTAATAATGTGAGAACTTGTTAAATATTATTTATAAGAAATCATCTATATAAAAATCAATATAATGAAGATATAGTGTGACAACATAACAAACGGAATATTGTGTTCCTACAGCATGAAGCGCGCAAGCTCCCTGTCCGCGCTCAGTAACTCAACCCCGGGGAGTCCCCGAGTCTCGCCTCGGCCGCGGTAGCTGACGTCGAAGGCGAACACCATCATTAGGTACACCACATGTACGTTTATCAGGCTCTTGGCACTACAGACGTAATACCTTTGCCTACGAATGACAAATAGACTTCAATTGTATAGTTCCATACTCTATGGTTAAAAGGTGGTAGTATTTATAAGGCATAAGTTTAATATACTGGACATATAGAAAAGACTCTGCGCCCTGTTTTTTCTGTGTGTTTTACCATTGGACGCAGACGCGAAATCGTTTTGTATGAAATAGACGTGGAAGAGATGTGTTTGCGCCCTGTCTACGTCCTACGTCTGTTCTGTGTGTCCATCGGCTAAGACAGTTATATCTTCAAAAATGTAGGTAATAATTTAAATTACTGCATTTTAAAACATGTAGGACAATATTTCATCATAACCCGCACGCTTTGTAAGACATTAATGCCTGATTAACGTGACTTTCGAAGCAAGAAAACGCTCATGAAATCCCACAAATGATCACTCACCTAAATATAAAATTAGCGACATTTATTTAACGATTTTTCAAAAATGGTTACTATTGTTGGTGCTTTTGTAAGTTAACTTTAAGTTAGCACAGTGCTGCATACTTTGATTTATGATAAAATTACATTACAAACCTTTTTCCCGGCAACCCATATCAGGGTCAACCAATATTGGAGTATGAAAAAAAAAATTACGAAAGATTCTCAGAAATACAGAATAACTATGTACGTAGAAAAAAAAATGTATATACGTATAAAATTTTATAAAAATCGGTCAAACAGTTTCTAAGGTCCGTATTCCAGAACGTTTCTCAATACTCAATCAACGCTTAAGGCTAGATTTTGCCTTATAAAATCTACTCTCAAGCGTCGATTGAGTATTGAGAAACGTTCTGGAATACGGCCCTAAGAGTATGGCAGCAAACACTATTAAAAAATCATATTTGGAAAGGAATTTACTTTATCGTTTATAATTAATAATCCAATCGTAGGGAAATGTAGGCATACCTTATGGCTTCTATGAAATATATTCTTCTTACTCGTAATGAACATTTTACCTTTCTGAATCATTGTGAATGAAAGGTGCTTTCTTTTAATCGTTGAACGCCATTGATGAATATAAGTGGGAATATTTTATGAAGATCTGTTGGAAGGAATTAAAGCAACAAAGTTTTGACGGAATCCTGTGATGGATCACAGACAACCAACCAACAAACAACTTTTTAATAAGCCGTTGTCCGCATTAAAGGCGAATGTTCAATCAACGCAAGTTTGTACGTATATTTCTCTCAAACATATGGATCCTGAAAAGGTGTTTTTATTGACATTTGCGCAATAAGTTCTCTGGAGTAAAGTAACTCGGATTTTAATCTACGATCAGAGCGCTATTAGGCGTCCATCGTTAAGCCATGTCCGGAACTAAAGGCTTAGCGTGCGTAAGTACGGAAACGCTCGTAAATGGCAATGCCACACACATCCATCTCGGAAATGATGGTAGGGTCAATCTAAACGCAGTTTCTCGCATATTTCCGAATCTTATAGTTCAGGGGGCCGAGTCTGCTATTTCAATCGTGTCAAAATAAAATCGAATCGTCGCTCAATAGAAAGCCACCGTTCCATTTTATACAGTTTTTCGTAGTCTACTATTACAATCGTACTCCAATAGACTTCTATCGGTCGGCCGATAAAATTCTACTAACACGTACCGCGCCAGCGGAGCTCAATTCAATTCTAATTATGGTCTTCTGTGCTCTTTGCAGCAACTTGCCAGTGTCCCGTAGCTAGAACTAGTCAGTTGCATTTTGGTAGTCTACTAACCTTTTGACAGCTAAAAGCAGCGATTCTGGTTCTAAGACTTGTCAGTAGTAGACTCGGTCCCCTGTTTGTTCATAAAATATCGACCAATTTGACTGTATAGTAAATATATGTACTGGTAAACCCTCCCATAAAAGTTTAACTTTGTAAAATAGTTTTAATGTTTTAGAAAATGTCTACGCTTTATTTTTAAGCAAAGCTTTTATTGTCTATTTATACCAATTAAGTTAGATTTTTAAAAGTTACTATCGGATGGTTTTAATGTGAATTATTATGAAATATTAATTTAAATAAGCGTTCAGCATTATTAGTTCATTTAAGCAATAGAAAATATTTTATTAATTTGTATGTATTATCAACTATCTGAAAGAAGTGAAAGAAAAAGAAAGTTAAATACGATTATGTAGAACTGTTAAGGATAATTAACTGCGGGAATTTCTTTGTCGGATTTTCTCGTATTGTGGAATGAACTCATGATATTTGGAAGGTCTGTAGCGTAAGAGCAGCACCTCTGGTGTTACAAACATCCATAGGCCACGGTGACCACTTTCCATCAGGTAGGCCGTATGTAAGTCTGCAACATCAGTTTAAAACAAAAAAAGTAAAATTAAGTTATTTCCATTATTAAATCATGTTTATTCTACAACTTCAAGTCGTAATAATGTTTGCAGAAATATTTGAACCGAATTCTGACATTAAACTTTGACATGAGTCAACTATCTCTATTTTGGTACTTTAAATTAAATATGGCGGCTTGAGTTTGAGTATTATGGTGTACTAACTTCCCTGGGGATCCTTTCGAGGAGTTACCCGGGGTGCCTTGCCCAGAAGGGGGATCGAGCCAGTTCGACCGGATTTCATTCACTAAAAAGGGTATTAGGTAAGCTTATGATGAAGTTAATTTCCGATAATAAAGATTCCATTGTAATAAGTTAAAAATTGATTTTATTCTCAGTGTAAGGTATTTATATTGTGATAAAATGCTTGCAAACGCAAGTAGGGCTTTAGTATTGTAACATTTTATTGATAACTGACTGTGCTGGTGTGGCAATTGATATTAAATAAATATTATGTTGACAATTATTTAATTGCTTTTATTTATATTTTATATCCTGCACTTTAGGTAACCAATATTTATCACAAAAATCTTCCTACCTCTCACATCAAAAGCTGTATAACCATTTTAGTATTTTTTATAAAACATGTTGGTTTTTTGTGTAGGTAGGTACTATTCTCAGACCTTAGCCTGTAACAAGTGGAATGAATAGTATAATAATTTGCTAGGTCTAGTCCCAAGTCCTGAGAACGGTGAACCTTTATTGCAACTTTCTATGGAGATCTGGGTGTAACAAAGTAAGTAACCGGTTCAGTTCAATATTTCGCTTACAATAAACTCGACGAACTCAACTCAACAATCCACCATTTTTAAACACAAAAACATATCCATATATGTAAAAATCAATGCCACTTTTCGTCGGAATTATATAACTTGAAAACTAAAATTAGTGTAAAATTCAGGTATTAACGCGATCATGCTTATTTACCTTAAATAGCTTGACGTTTCGAGTGGGTTGCACCAGCCGTGAGCCCGTGATCCCAAACACTCGAAACGTCAAGCTATTTAAGGTAAATAAGCATGATCGCGTTAATACCTGAATTTTACACTAATTTTAATCATGCAACGCAATGGTGCTAATTCTGTTGTTGAAACCACTAAACTAAATTTCTCTAAAATTTTCGTATTTTTATTAAGAGATTGCCAAATGCTATTCTGTTATTACATTGAACTAAACTTGGGGATATTATAAACAGCACTAAATTTGTATCTGACATGACTAAAATTCCTTTTATGTGATAAAATTCAACAAAACATGTAATTACATGCCCACTAACTTAGTGATTGAACTGTCTATGTACATTTTTCACTTTTTGTTGAATTTTATCACATAAAATGAATTTTAGTGATGTCAGATACAAATTTAACGTCACAATATTTTAAAGTTTTTACTAAAATTAGACGTCACCTATTTAGGTGACGTCTAATTTTAGTGAAAAGACTAATTTTAGTGGGACGTTTATTAATATTAGTAACCGTTTGAAACGTGAAAACTTTTAAAACTTATAACGTGAAAAATGTACATAGGCAGTTCAATCATCAAGTTAGTCGGCATGTATTTACATTCGACTGTCTATGTACATTTTTCACGTCTTGTTCAATTTTATCACATAAAATTAATTTTAGTGACATCAGATACAAATTAAGTGCTATTTATGATATCACCAACTTAAGTTTGACTTAATAACAGAATAGCATTTGGCAATCTCTTAACGAAAATTAGAAAATTTTAGAGAAATTTAGTTTAGTGATGTCAAAAACAGAATTAGCACCAATAGCTTAAAAGTTAATACAGGTGTCTCAAAAGAAATTTTATGTTTATTTAGCTTACTGCGTGAACGCAACGTATCCGAGGGGCGCGGGGGTTATGTCAATCGGTAGCCTGGCTCTGGGGGATATATAGTCGCTATGGAGCGTTTTTCGGGAGCAGACCGCGCGTTGTGCGTGCGAGAGTTTTACAAAAACGTTGATTCGGCGACAGTAGCGCGTAGAAAATTCTGCACTATTAGAGGTTTTCGCCACTTAAATGATGCGCCAAACATTCCTCTCATTCGACATTGGGTTAAAAAATTTGAAGAGACTGGTACAACGCTGGATAAATCAAAATCCGGGCGACATAGATCATCAAAAACGGTAAAAAACGTGGAGAATGTTCATCAGTCTGTTCGTAACGACCCGAACCTTTCAATTCGGAAGCGCGCAAGTGCTTTAAATGTGCATAGATCATCATTACATCGCGTTATGCACAAAGACCAAAGCTACACCCCTACAAAATTCAATTGGTGCAAGAATTAAAGCCCCAAGATGCCAGTCAGAGGCTTAATTTCGTAAATCAGGTGATTGAGCGATTTTCAACGTTTACCAACATTTTGTTTTCGGATGAAGCTCATTTTCATCATAATGGCCACGTAAATAAGCAGAACTGCCGCTATTGGAATGCAACAAATCCGAAACGCAAACATCAGAAACCCCTACATTCGCCTAAAGTGACGGTATGGGCTGCGATGTCGGCGCGAGGAATAATCGGCCCTTACTTTTTTGAAGACGAAAGGGGGCGTGCAGTTACATTGAATTCAGAGCGTTATGTGGAGATGTTAGACAACTTCTTGGTACCTGAACTGCAAAACTTTCCTGGCTATAACCAAAGAACATGGTTCCAACAGGACGGAGCAACTTCACACACGTCCAATATGTCTCTGCCCACGTGGCATGAAACTTCGTGAAATTTTCTCAGGCAAATTGATCTCCCGGAAAGGTGACAAATTGGCCTCCACGCTGTCCAGATTTAACCCCTACGGACTTTTTCCTATCTTAAATCTAAAGTTTACGCCAATAAACCAACTTCACTAGCTTATTTGAAAGAAAATATCCGTCACGAAATGGCAGCCATCCCTGAGTCCATCTGCCGAGATGTCATACGTAATTTTACTAGTCGATTAAATGAGTGCCGAGAACGCGAGGGTCAACATTTAGACGATATTATTTTTAAGAAATAAATCCCCAAACAGTGTATTTTAAAAATTAATACACATTTTTTCCTTATACGGCTTACTTTTTTTTTAATCGATCGACTAAATATAAAATTTCTTTTGAGACATCCTGTACTTAAGAACTATTTAGTATAGGCTTTGTTCGGACTATTTAGTAGTTAGTTTATGGGAAGTTTGCACAAAATCGGTCAAGCGGTTCTTCATTTATCACATTTTTGGTGGCGCTAACGAAGTTGCGCGGTACAGCTACTTAGTTTCTTATATTTATTTTGTTCTAATAATAATATAGGTATACAGTATGTACTCAACCGTGCACCATCTTAATGTCCGCGCGTAAATTCCAATCGTATTGGTAGGTACACAAAGCAAGGAATCCAGTCCATCACTTGTGCTCTACCAGATATGCCTTACTCTAAACTTATCTATACGGCTACCTTCTATCATCGCACCGCTCACCATAGACAGGATGTTTGCCCTCACACTTTGTGTTCGGAGCGCTCACATACGGTTAGGTCCGATAGAGGCTTTATTTCGCGTACGCTTAGGTTGTGGAATGAGCTCCCCGCCTGGCCTGGCAGTGCTGCACCTCTGGTGTTGCAAACGTCCATAGGCTACGGTGACCACTTTCCATCAGGTGGGTCGTATGCTTGTCTGCCACCTCAGTGGTATATAAAAAAAAAAGAAGGGTGTTTCCGCAGTTTAGATATATTCGGGGAGGTCACCGCTCGGAACGGCTAATGACAGTGGGCTGCGTGTGAGCGTGAATGTCGTGCGAGACGAGCCTGCCACTCGGCTCGCACGACATTCAAGTAGGTACGAAAACTTGTCAAGTGCCAACCCTCGCGGACTTCGCAGCTCGGACATAAAACTCTGGCGCGCAAAGAAAACTCAACGTTCGCGCGCAGTTATAAGTTTCAATTTTCTTTGCATGCGGCGGGTCTAGGTATGTTTTAGGGAGTGGTACTTCTGTACGTACTTAGTTCTATTACATATTCTGTGTCTAATACTCTAGCTGAAGAGGTTGTTTGACGCGCTAATCTCAGGAACTGGTTCTAATTAGCGGAGCTCATAAATATCAACATATTTGGCATTTTTTTATACGTTATTGTAACATTTATAAACTACAGGGTGCGATGTGCGTTCAAAATATTGTAACCTTCTGAGTAAACGGTGACTCGCTTGTGTGGTAGGTAGTAGTATTTCATACAACCAAGCGAGATGGAGTCACCGTTTACTCAGAAGGTTACAATAATTACTACAGACGAATGGCAGGCAATTGACAGACAGAGTATGCGATATTCGCCTACAGCTGGACGTAATCTTGACATGCGGTATTATTATGACTTTCGTCTCTATTAGGGCACGATCGAGAGGAAGCAAGCATCGTTCCTTGTGGATTCAGTAGGTAAGTGGACATTTCGAGGATGTAACCAGCAAACAAAGACAGATTCGTACTTGTCATTCTGCCTTTAGAAACAATTTTAAAAGGCAATTACCTAGTATGCTAACAACTTCCTTAGTCTCCAGCTGTAGGTACCTACTCGAACCGGCGTCTATTGCTTTTACGCACCAGACGCGTTACTGACTACACCACCGAGACCTGCTCGAAACTGACTAATTAATCTACCTCTTTTACTTCTTAAAGCTACGTAAGGCGCCATCGACCGGCACTTAGCAAAGTTGAACGGTACGAATGTATAGAATTGCATCTATAATCATTCGATTTGTGATGACACATGCCTAACGTCGCCTTATCGCCTTAAGGCTAATTCCAGGAATCAGGTCCAAATTGTAAAAATATTTATTTATTGAAGTTTTATAACACGCAGTTAACTTAAAGCAAACCGTAATCCAATAAGACTTGTCCATAAGCACCGTATAATACATTAGTAAGTATAGCTAGTACATTTTATCGTATTGTGTTGGATACCCCATTTATCGAGGCAGGTTATTTTTGCTACTAGTTGACGCCTGCGGCTCCGCAGAAGAAGGTGAAGTTTTACCGTTACCGTTTCCCATAGGAATTTTGTTCCCGGGAATGAAAGTACCACATATGTTATTCTGATGTGTAAGCTATATTATTGTAAAGTTTCATCAAAATCCATTCAGTAGATTCGCATGAAAGAGTAACAAAAATCCATTCTTACAATCTTAATCTTAATCACTATCACTACATATTATAAAACAAAGTCGCTTTTCGCTGTCTGTCTCTATGTATGCTTAGATCTGTAAAACTACGAAACTAATTACGATGCGGTTTTTTTTAATAGTTAGAGCGATTCTTATGGAAGGTAAAAAATACCGTTATAATTTGGTCAATGTATACAAAAACTTATACATAAAAATGTATAAGTTTTTGTATACATTGACCAAATTATAACGGTATTTTTTGGGATGTCGGAAAAAATCAGACGTCTGGGAGCTTTCACCAAAAACGCTGCAATTGTGTATCTAATGTAGGTCTACAAAAAAGTCCGCGACGATATATGTCTATCTCTTAAGAATAACATACTATATCCATTTTAATACTTTAACAAACCATCGATTATAAAGCGGTAATTTGAAGGCTATTTACACAAATATGCTATTAATCCTTATCATTTTTACTACGTAAGTTGACTTTAGCATTTCATGAAGATTATTTTGTCGCTTTGCAGCTTGCAAATTAAATGAATATCTTATGAGTTATCGCAAATTCAAAATAAAGCGCAAATGAATTATTTTCGTGTAACCATAATTCGACCGGGCCATGCGGGCGTCGTAGGTACTGGAGAGCGGAGAAGTAATTAATGAATTTGGAAAATGTTCATACATTATTGTGAAATTAATAAACAACGGGATTAAATGGGTGCCACGGGGTTCGAAGTATGTCACGGGCGAAGCCGGGCGGGACAGCTAGTAACATTATAAATGCGAAAGTTTGTATGGATGTTTGTTACTCTTTCACGTAAAAACTACTGAGCGGATTTTAATGAAACTTTGCAATCATATAGCTTTTACATCAGAATAACACATATGCTACTTTTTATCCCGGGAACAAGTTCCTATGGGAAACGGGAACAAGTTCCTATGGGAAACGGGAACGGGAACTTCTCTATGCGGGCCAAGCCGCGGGCGTCAACTAGTTTTCTATATAATTTTAATATTAGTAGGATACTATGATAAGGATATTTCATCACGCTACTACCCAAGAGAGCAGAGCAGTTATAAATGTCAACAAATCGGGCAATTTTTCATACATCCTGGTTCTTTTAATAAAAGTACTTCGAAGTCACCATAGGCTTTATTCCGCGTACGCTTAGATTGTGGAATGAACTCCCTGCCTGGGTTTTCCCGAACGGTGTTGCAAACGTCCATAGGCTACGGTGACCACTTTTCATCAGGTGGACCTATGCTTGCCTGCCACCTCTGTGGTACAAAAAAAATGGTCTCGGTTGTCGGCTGAGACAACGCACACACATAACTATATAAAAACCAAAGAGATCCTTAGGATCAGCCTACAGAGTGGGCCCGATGCAAGAGTACAATGGTTGAGGTGACCTATTTACATTTTCATTCCAGTAGTAATATAAATTCTCACAATATACTTTATGTGGCATGTATACAGTGCCCGAAATCGGCCGCAACAAAGATATAATGAAGTGGTCAGCTATAAATAATAAGCTATTACGACTTAAAAACCATCTGTAAAAGTCATCAGTTAGACGAATGGATTTTTTTGTAATTAGGGCTGTCAACAATTATATTATGATATAGGCTATATGATATTATGATATAGCCGATTTCAATCTAATTTCCAAATAAATTATACTAGCAAAGCCCCGCGGCTTCACCCGTGACATTTCGTAATCCCGTCATACCCATCTAATACCGTCCTTGTCTTACAATAATGTAGGTAAGTATGATAATATAAATAAATATTGAGGGACATTTTTTTATACAGCGCCACCTAACCCTAAGTAATGGGTTCTAGACAACTGATATACATAGGTAACATAGGTATACTATATTTCTAAATACATACATATTATACATAGGATTTGTTGCCTTCTCGTGTATCTAGTCTATTTGTCTTCCATCGAAAAATGTTCTATCCAACACAAAAATAATTTTTAATTCTGACCAGTAGTTCCTGACATTACCACATTCAATCAACAAAGCAAACGAACTATTCAGTTATATAATATTAGTATAGTAAGTAGGTATACTCAATTGTATTGTGTACAATAAATAAGTAATGCGTTGCGGCGAACTTTGGGGAAAAGAATATTAGTGGCCGCGAGCTTTGTACCCTGTAACGCCTTAGAATTTGATTACATATTATATAAAAGGTAGAGGAATATACATTTTCATAAATTCTTAATTTTTTTTTTTTTTTTTTGTTTACTTAATCTACTTTACTTTTTTACTAGTGGTCGTAGAGACAAATCCAATAAATCAAGTATCACATAAATCGGTCCCTACCCATCTCAAGTATTAGATACTAAAGGATTTAGATAAAACGACTTTGTTTTATGTAGGTACTAGTTGATGCCCGCGGCTCCGCACGCGTGGTGAAGTGTTTCCGTTCCAACAGGTACTTGTTTCCGGGATAAGAAGTAGCCTATGTGTTATTCTTATGTATGATGTATTATATTATTGTAAAGTTTCATCAAAATCCATTCTGTAGATTGCGTGAAAGAGTAACAAACATCCATTCATACAAACTTTGGCGTTTATAATATTAGTAGGATTATAATATTAGTAGGATAAGTGGATTGTGAATATACAGCTAGGTACACTGTCAATAACTAATTCAACTATTACGGATACCTAACTAGGTAGGTACAGGGACTATTCCTAGGGGATGCATGGTGTTTGGTATTTACTCGTAGATACACTTTCTCCCCAAGATGTGTGACAACCCTACGCTTGATATTATTATATGCAACCAGGACGTGAACAACAATATCTAGATAGTTGTAAATCATTACCTAAAGTTGTTGAAACTGGTGAGTAACGATGAAACAATATACTTATCTACTTATGATCTTACAAAAGAAGCGTTTGAAGCGCTCGTGGCGCCCGCTGACTCAGTGTTCTGTAAACGATCACAGCTTTAAGCTACTTTCGCTATGGCTGGTCTTAGATCGGTGACCACTTTGTGGCATTTACATTTGCAAGCGATTCCGTGCTTCGGAATGCACGTTAAGCCGTTGGTCCCGATTGCCAGTAACAAATTGGTTGTCGTTAAGCCAAGTCGAAGACCTTATGGGCGGTCGGCAACCTGCGGTTGTGGGTACCTGCTGTTGAAAATTTTCAACGCGGCAATGGGCTCACCACCAATTACGTGGGACAGGAATACACACGTTGAAAAGTGGGCGTATAATATGCCTATCACCCCTTCGGGGATAAAGCGTGATTGGTGAATAAATTATTTTACAATCAAGTACTTGTATTCATTGAGCAAAAATCTTCAATGCTCTGAATCGAGAATATTTAAATGGCGCTGTCTCACCCACAAAAGGTGCATCAACTAATAGATAAGGTCATGACGATAAGAGGGATAAAAAATACTAATAGTAAATATTGCGGGACATTTTTTTCACACGGAGTCATCTAGCCCAAACTAAGCTTGTTGTATGGGATCTAGACAACTGATAAACATACTTATATATTTCTAAACACATACATATTCTACATAAAAAACACCCAAACTCCGAAACAAACATTGCGGTATACACAAATGAGTATTTGTGGCGAGCGCTGCAGTCGCATGTACTGCCTATTACATATACGCCACCGAGACGCAGTAAAATAAAAATGTGTGTACCAGAGTACACAGGTAAGAAGTGAAACTTCTTTACGACATTTTTTTACAGCTATAATGTTTCTCTCATAGGTACGTCGATAAAGAAGTTTCATTTATGATAAAGAAGTTTCACTTCAAAACAACATGGCGCGTAACCAAAAAAGTGACTATTTTTTTACAGCTATAAAATTTCTCTCAACTTCGATAAAGAAGTTTAACTTCAACAAAACCCTGTGTCAACCCATTTACTCAGGATGGTACCCTAATTTGATTTGGTGATGATATGAAATATGTAAAGTATGAAATATTTAAATCTGTGTAGGTGTGTATGGCTTGGTGTATGTATTTTTTCAAAGATACAAAAACAACAAGGGCGCGTCGTCAGCTTTCTTGAAACAACTTCGTGCTATCATCAGTCGATCAGCAGTAAAAAGGAACGTAAGATATATTAATTGTCATGGACATCGCTTACAGCTGACAAAACATGGAGGGTAAATACCTTATACAAAAGGAATTAATTACTTACGTGTTTTGATTTTGTTGTGGCCTTTTTGCGTGGTAATAAAACGTATGAGAATAAAAACACCACCAATAGGCGAATAGCCCCGCTAACTCAGTGTTATGAAAATTAAAATATTCATGTGCGTCACAAAGTAACACTTAAGAACGCCAAGATTATTGCTTCTACATTTACTGCCAGATTCGCAAAGCAATAGGTAGAGCCTGAGGAAGAACCTGGCAATAAAACTCATGGCCACTCTTTTTAAATCGCCAGTAATTACATTAGTTTTCGTTTACATAATTAAAATGGAAGTTTCATTTTTATTTTAAACAGTATTGTATATTATGTTTCTTTATTATTATTTCTTCTATTTGTGTATTTATGTGTGTTGACTTAGAGCGACTTTACTCCCAAGCATTTATATTCTGTAAACGATCACTGCGTTAAGCAATTTTCGTAGATGATTTCGGATGGGTGACCGCTTTGCGGTATTTCTATTTACAACACGTTTCCGTGCTTCGGAAGGCACGTTAAGCTGTTGGTCCCGGTTGCCAGTAACATGGCAGTCGTTAAGTCAAGTTAAAGTCCTTATAGGCGGCTTGAAAAATTTGACAGGCAGTGACAGAAAACAGTGGGTCGCCACATCCTGCGTCTGTCTCACCGCCTATAACGTGGGATAAAAATGTACACGGTGAAATGTGGGTGTATGTATAAATATGCTTCTGCCACCCCTTCGGTGCTTAAAGGCGTGACTAAGAAATAAACTAATAGTAATTTTTGTACAAAACTCACAAATCTGTGCTAATGTTATAAAACTGATGAGTTTGTTTGTTTGTTAGATTGAACGCACTAATCTCAGCAACTAAAGGTTTGAACAGAAAACCATATTTTTCTGTTATATAGCCCATTTATCGAGAAACACGCTACTTCTCAGGAGTGGAAAGCAAGAATCATAAATGTCAACAATTTTATTTATTTTTTATTTATCCATCACGCCTAATCCCCGAAGGGGTGGCAGAGGCATATTATATGCCCACTTTTCACCATGTGGATTTCTGTCCCACGTAATAGGTGGTGAGCCCATTGCCGTGTTTAAATAGACAGACGCAGGTTGTGGCTACCTGCTGTTGAAATTTATTAAGCCGCCTATAAGGCCTTCAACCAGGCTTAACGACTGCCATTTTACTGGCAACCGGGACCAACGGCTTAACGTGCCTTCCGAAGCACGGAAACGCTCGCAAATGTAAATGCCACAAAGTGGTCACCCATCCGACGACCAGCCATAGTGGAAGTTGCGTACCTCAGTGATCGTTTACCGAACACTGAGACCGCGGGGCCACAAGCGCTTCACATGTCAACAAATGGGGCAAATTTACGAATGTAGAATCGAATGCCGAATTATCCTTTTCCGATAAACTGTTTCGGCCCTAGCCGGTTTTACATTTTATTGTTTACCGAAAGCATCCATCGTTCGTAGACAGTACTAAAAATTATTGTTCATCTACGAGTATGTAATTTCTATTACCGTTGGATGGAACAAGCCTTAAATGGTAGTAGTAGTTGAGCTGAGATAATTTAACGCGTTCATACAACCAAGCTCTTTTACTTAACATTACTAGGCTAATGGCAGTGGCGTAACTATACCATCTGAGGCCCGTGGCAAATCCTTTAAATGGGGCCCTCTCAGTAAAAATCGTCACATTGGAATTTAATTTTAATGAGCCACAAGTAGTTACCGAACACTATTAATAATGAGATGAAGATAATTGCGATAAGCAACTTTTGCTATGGCTGGTCATTAGGTGGGTGACTGCTTTGTTGTATTTCTATTTACAAACGTTTTTATTCTTCGGAAGGCACTTTAATTCGTTGATCCGTGTTGCCAGTAACTTTAGAAAATTTTTAAGCCGCCAATAGGGCCTTCAACTTGGTTTAACCACTAACATATTACGGGAAAACGGGACCAACGGCTTAACATGCGTTCCGAAGCTCGGAAACACTCGTAAATGGAATTTCCAAAAAACGGTCACAAATTCGATTACCAATAATAGCAAAAGTTGCTTAATGCAGTGATCGTTTTCAGAACAACCTTACGTTTTCAGTGTAACCTATAACTTATATGTGTGGGGCTATACTGTTAGTATAAGTTGGTTAATAAATAAATAAATAAATACTGAGTTAGGGGGCTTCAATTATTAATTGAGCAAGTCCTCTAATTTACAGAGACTTTTCTATTTCATCTCTGTAAGTGGATCAAAATCTGAGAATTTCCCGGGCATTCAGATATGTGTGTCTTTTTATGCCTTAGTATATACCTACCAACAAAATTTTAACCCATTTTAATATTTCAGTGTCATTTAAAATTTGAAAAAGTGAATTGTTGCAAAACATTTGGAAACTATTTCTATTTCAAACACAAATTGGAAACTATTTCATTCATTGGAATGAAAAGCGATTTCAGTTGATTAAAAATTATGTCCAATGCTCGATTAGTAGTATTTTTACTTTTAACAACCGTTCCGTACTTTGGAGACCCTTTTCTTCGCAAAGCTCGTCAAAATACCGTTTTACCTACCTCTGACAAAATTCAGAGTTAATGGACCATTTTTCTACTACACTATATGCTTACATTTTTAATTTCACAAATTCATGTCAAGGCCTCTACATTTACTGTGTAGGTAAGTCAAGTAGATATTAGCTCTTACAAATCACTTCTTATAAGATACTACACAAATCCGTCAACAACTAATAATGTTGTAACTACAAGGGTGTCGCGGCGTGAGAACACGAGGTCAGGGTTCTCCGGGGCAGTCCCAGGGGAGGCCCTCCCTATCTGTAACAACGTGTTTCGGCGCGTTCGCACCTAAATCATGCAATTATGTTAACTGATATATTTATAGGCTGCCTTCTATTACAAATTAGAGATTAAGAGGAAGGGTTGGCAACTAGAGTGTAGGTATTACTGTGGAATACCTCTGACGTTGCAAACGTCTTAGTCTATGCTAAGTAAAATATTGATTTTCGCGATATATACCATGTACACAAGCGCCATGATCACTGAACAGGATCCCTGATCATGGCGCTTGCAACAGTGCTGAAATATCGGATGCTTGCGCGTGAAAGTATACATCTATACTAATATTATAAACTAAATTATAACTAATATTATAAAATGAAGCGCTCGTGGCCTAGCGGTCTCAGTGTTCTGTAAACGATCACTGAGTTACGCAACTTTCACTATGGCTGGTCCTCGGATAGGTGACCACTTTGTGGCATTTACATTTGCGAGCGTTTCCGTGCTTCGGAAGGCACGTTAAGCCGTTGGTCCCGGTTGCCAGTAAAATGGCAGTCGTTAAGCCTGGTTGAAGGCCTTATGGGCGGCTTGAAAACTTCAACAGCAGGTAGCCACAACTTGCGTCTGTCTATTTCAACACGGCAATGGGCTCACCACCTATTACGTGGGACAGGAATCCACACGGTGAAAAGTGGGCATATAATATGCCTCTGCCACCCCTTCGGGGATAAGGCGTGATGGATATTTATTTTTTTATTTATTTTAATATTATAAACCTGAAGAGATTGTTTGTTTGTTAGGTTGAACGCGCTAATCTCAGGATCTGAAAAAATAATTTTGTGTTAGATAGCTTATTTATCGAGGACGGCTGTAGGCTGTATATAATCACGCTACTACCCTGGAGAGCGGAACTGTACTCATAAATGTCGACAAATCTGGCAATTTTTTATGCAATATTGTAGAATTAATAAGCGACGGGATTAAATTGGTGCGACGACGGGAGTTCGAAGTATGTCACGGGCGACGCCAAGGGGGGTTTAGCTAGTTACAGATATAGAGGAAGGGTTGGCAACGAGAGTGTAGGTAGGTACTGTGCAATACCTCTGACGTTGCAAAGGGTAAGGTTACAATTATTCTTCATATTGAATAAAATGAAAATCTTTATTCATGTAGGTCACAAAGTAACACTTATGAACGTCAAGATTACTGCTTCTACATTTAGGCACAGTTACTGCCAGATTTGCAACGCAATAGGTAGAGCCTGAGGAAGAACCTGGCAATAAAACTCAAGGCCACTATTTTCTAACCGCCAGTACTTACTTAATTAAATTAGTTTTATTTATTTACATGATATTTTAATAAATTCTATAATAATGGGTTTATACAAAAGAAACAAAATCAAAATGAGAGCGATTCTTTGCGTTGCCAGTTGCAAGGGCATCTTACACCATTTATGGAGAAGAATTTGGCAAGAAACTCCATGGATGTTCTTTCAATTTTGATGCCCTCCAGTGATTTCCCAGTTGCAGTTCGCAGTTTTCGAAAACTCTATCTAAACTTGGGACCTTTTCGGTTTTTAGCGGATCCAAATCCGCTACGGCGCAAATGTTATCGATATTCATAGAACTCGAATATCAATGACGTTTGCGCCGTAGCGGTTTTTTATTATCATATACATGTTAACAATTCACAAAAACATGATGGTGCCACGTAAGCTACAAGTGCTTGTGTGTGGGACCTTTACAATTCAAGATACATTTTTACAAAATCAACAGAAAATAAAAAAAAGACATATAGGTAATAACTTATCACTAATCCACTATTACGCATTAAATTGTATAACGAAAAAAATACTTGTTCTTACAAGCCTATTGATACGCAATCTTACAAAATAATATTTACTTCTCCCAATGTGACATGAATTTAAGCAATACAATTTAAATTCATGTCACATTGGGATTTGAATCCGAGATTTGTGAATTGCATAGCAGAGGTCCACATTTAATTGACTGTGAGAACTAGTTATCGTACAGTTTTTAATTTTCGGCATAATAATGACGAAAATTAAAAGCTTTTTTAGCTTTCCAATCCAATCGTTGCTTTATCTATAAGGCAGCAGGTGAAGAAAGCTTGAGCCTTGGAGATCTGGGTGGAACTCCTTACACCCTGGCAAGGTTACAATACCTGTCCTATGTCCTTTCCTTGAGGAGTTCGGTTCGTCATTCCTCCGTTACAATTGATAGAGGTTATCCTTGACCGTTGTGCGTTAGGATTGACGAAGTAAGGGTGTGTAGTGGGTTTCGCTCCTTCATTTATTATCGTTCTTTGACAAATTTCTGCCATTTAAGGTGTGATTCCATTAATATCGCAACGAAAGTTCGAAAATGAATAAAGTTTATTTTAACTCTAGGATGAGGAATTTTCACATAACCAGGACTGAACGCATAAAGCGATGATAAAATGTAGTTAAAGATGTAATTAAAAAAGAATGACAAATTGAAATATCGTTTCGGTTATGAGATAAACAAATCCACGCCCAACAAGCTTAGCTCCGCCCAAACTGCGAACGCGCATCCTTCGGACCTAACGCCAGTATCATACCACTGAAATGTTAAAGCTACGTGTAGACGTGTCTTTATTAAATCATTTCGTTCTATTTTAGTATTTAGTGAAACTTTTTTTTAGATTATATCTCAATGCATTAAAAATCCTTAAAATATAGTTTCTAACAATATCATTTAGTCAATTTAACATCTAAATGACACAAAATGGAATATAATATTAAACCCGGCTTCCAAACATTGGATAACCCAAGTGAATATTATCCAGAAACCCTGGATACATCCCAATTTGAACCGTTTATAACCCAACAAGTGAGTCAGGAGATATGCCCTGGTTATCTGCCGTTCTTCTATGACTGTAGGGCCGTTGATACGGTCTGTGAGATACCGGAGATGTCTGATTGGGAGTGGGGAGATTGGGATGGGAATATTGTCGTAAAGGAAGAAGCTGAGGAACAGGCGAGGAGTTTCTGCGAGGAAGGTAAGTGGTTTTGTAATTTTAAAACTATCTTTTCACAGAAAGTTTATAGATACTTGCTTATGTCCGTTACTTGTGTGTGTGTGTGTAAGAAAAGTTATTTATTGTAATATTATTTAGGTACTGTTTAGTTCTTTCTTAACTTTTAATGAAATAATATTTATTGGATATTAACATTTACGAAGTGACTATTTGTACGGGTACTAAACGAATAAATTATACTTATTCAATTTTTTTTTATCAATTAATTATTTGTAGGATATAAAATATAATTATTCGTCCGACTTCTGAACGAATAATAATAAATTGTTTGTGTTTACAAATTGTTCGTACGGTTTTCGTATTCATAGACTCAGTCTAACACTAATAGGTATTTACATTTGCAATTTACATTTTTACAGAAAACAGACCTAATAAAAATAAAGAGGGTGGAGATTATTACAAGATTGAAGTTAAAAAGTTAAGTGACACTTTAGTTAGGCAGTTTACAATTATTTTAAGAGACTAGTAAAGTGAGAAGGCTGGCCCTTAAAATAATTCTCAATAATTCTCCAGTCCGAGACTACCAGGACTTTAATTGGTCGTGCTAAGGAGTGTCTGGCACATAAGACATTTTAGCCTTTTTATTACCACCTCACTAAAAAGGCAACAGGTTCAAATTTTCTTCCAAATTTAACATCTAAAATGGACACATTTTATTAAATTTATTCGGCCCTTTGGAACCACCCCAGTTCCGTGCTTCGGAAGGCAGGTTAAGCCGTTGGTCCCGGTTGCCAATAAAATGGCAGTCGTTAAGCCAAGTTAAATGCCTTATGGCCTAAACGTAATTTAAATGGCTTAAAAATCAACAGCAGGTAGCAACAATCTGCATCTGTCTATTTCAACATGGCAATGGTCTCACCACCTATTATGTGGGACAGGAATACACACGGTGAAAAGTGGGCATATAATATATATGCCTCTGCCACCCCTTCGGGGATAAGGCGTGATAGATAAAATAATTCTAAGCTCGGTCGGTCAATGAAATGTGTTTTTTATTAATAACTATGTACTTCAAAAATTAAAGTAGAGAAAAATATATTAGGATATCGAAATAATAATTTAATTTTAAGTATTTTATGATCTGAGATGGGTGACCATTTGTGTGAGGCCGCTAGTGCCGATTGGACACTTTGATACCTACTAGACGTTCGGGATAACTGAAGCTGGAAACTCATTCCAGAAGTTAAGCATACGCGGTAGGAAATCACTATCTGCCCTTACCATCTTCCTCATTTTAGTGTACTCCTAGTTGATTTCAAACTCTACCTGGATTTGTAGCATGGGTTTACTTTCGTTTCGGTATTGTTAGAAATGACTGCCGTCTCAATACTCGTAAGGACGCTTGTTTCGTTGCGTCATCCGACCAATCATTATTATCCTAAAAAAAAGTCTTTATTTTGCATAGGGCATTTTAACGGCGCTTACAAAATGTTATACACTAAAACTAGAGAAAAAATTAATTAACATATTTAAAGTGACCACCGGTTCGGTGCGGCCTGAAAAGAAACTTAGGAAGGCTTTTTTTGATGGCCTATTTAAAATTTAATATTACGAGAATAATTATATATTTTATGAATATTAATATTATTTCTCTTTGCCAGCAGATCATTTCCAGGCGTCCCTGTCCTGTAAATAGTCTTTAACAGCGTAATAACCTTTTTCACACAGCTTTCTATTAATATAGTACTTTTAAAATTTATTAAATGGGAAATTTCTCAGATCAGATGAAAGCTTGTTGTAAAAGCGTATACAGTACAATATGCTCCCCGCTCCTCCAGTGGTGTAGTTTTCTCGTTAGTGTTTCCCGCAGGAACTTGTTCCCGGGATAAAAAGTAGTCTATGTTCCATTCTGATGTATAAGCTATACTACTGTAATATTTCATTAAAATCCATTCAATAGTTTTTGCGTAAAACAGTAACAAACATCCATCCACACATATACTTTCACATTTATAATATTAGTAGGATATGTATTCAAACACAGCAATACTCACCACGTATTACGTGGGACAAAATGCACACTGTGAAATGTGGGCGTATAAAATTATGTAAAAAGTGGATTAATTCGTCAGTTTCGAGTAGATCTCGGTGGTGTAGTTGGTAAACGCGTCTGGTGCGTTGAACCAGAAGACGCTGGTTCGACTCTAGCTAGAGACTGAAAAAAAATTCCCCTTTAAAATTTAAATTTAGAAAAAGTTCGCATACTAATTGCTTTTCAAAATTATTTCTAGTATAACATGCCTCTGCCACCCCTTCAGGGATAAAGGAGTAACTGGTAAAGTAGGATGTGGAGGAAAGGATAATTTAATTTATTTCATTCCTCCTACACAAAGGGGGAATCCTCGAAGAAAGAAGATCAAGTCTGAATTCGTGGTTATTACCGTAGGTACTTATATGAGTTTTATATAAGATTCGATTTCATTTCTCACTTTATAGTTTTACGACTGGAAGCATTCAATTTACGATCAGTATGGACACAAACAAGGGTGCTACAACATAAACATAGTCCAGTCAGCGCCGGCGCCCCCCATCTGGCAAACATTATCACTAGAGACGGATACAAGTCATAATTGCCAGCACCAACACTAGTTTCCTGTCGTTATATACATTGAATTTATGTAGTACTAGTTGACGCCCGCGGCTTCTCCCGCGTAGAGAAGTTTTCCCGTCCCCGCTTTCCACAGGAACTTGTTTCCGGGATATAAAGTAGCCTATGTGTTATTCTGATGTATAAGCTATATTACTGTAAAGTTTCATTAAAATCTATTCAGTAGTTTTTACGTGAAAGAGACAAACATCCACACAAACTTTCGCATTTATAATTTTACTAGTTGACGCCCGCGGCTTCGCCAGCGTAGAGAAGTTTTTCCGTTCCCGTTTCCCACAGGAACTTGTTCCCGGGATAAAGAGTAACCTATGTCCGTCTCCTGACTCTAAGCTACCTCCCCACCAATTTTCAACCAAATCGGTACAGCCGCTGTTGAGTTATAAATAGTGTAACTAACACGACTTTATTTTATATATATAGATAATTAGATAATGATACTCGTATTAAGATTAGATTAAGATTTGTAGAAGGTGATGTGCCACTTAAGTTCAAATGATGCAGCAATCGAAAATGACCATTTATTTCTTTAAATGCATATTTCGGTAGCCGTTATGTTTCCATCGATTTATTAATTTATTTATTAATTCATTATTTCCCATTTGTTTTAAACAATTTTTGTCTGGTTAGTAGTTTAGTTAGTTTAGGTTAGTAGTATTAGTTTACAATTATTAAGATATTTTTATTATGTTAGCTAGTTAGATGGGTGACCACTTTGTGGCATTTACATTTGCGAGCGTTTCCGTTATTCGGAAGGCACGTTAAGCCGTTAGTGGCAGTAAAATGGCAGTCAACAGCAGGTAGCCACAACTTGCATCTGTCTATTTCAACACGGCAATGGGCTCACCACCTATTACGTGGGACAGAAATCCACACGGTGAAAAGTGGGCATGTAATATACCTCTACCACCCCTTCAGGTATAAGGCGTAATGGATATTTATTTATAGTATTCTTTTATAGTTTTTTCAAATGGATCCCATTTTAGTAAATTCCTCCTCCATTCTTTTCTATTCCTTATAATTTTTTTCTTTTTTAAGTTAATTTGTTCCGCCATTACCTATTTATAATTTCTTCGGACCACCTTTTGTGCGGTCTGCCCATGTCTGCCTATGTCTGTCTTCCTCTTTCCGATAGGTCCCTTCCATGTTGTGTTGTGGTTTGAAGGGTACACCTACTGTGTATCCGCCGTGAATTGTGTCCAGTATGCGTTGACTCATCCGGATGCATACTTCTTTAGTGCGTCCTATGGTACTCCCACAGAGCAAGGAATGTAGGTCGCTCCCTCTTGTTCGTGCCTTATAGAGACGAAAGTGATAATAATAAATTGTACCATTCGTTTGTATCGCATTCTTCTTTATAGTAGGGGGAGGTAGCGTTTATTTTCACAAGGAATTTTATATCAATTAACATAGACCTTTAAGTTGTATGGGCGCTTATACAATTTGGAGGTCCAGTTTAATTTGGAATTTTATAACTTTTGGTTCCACCACTACCAGACTGACTGATTTATTCCCGTTGAGTTACACCCAGTGACAGTCAAATCTGGTATGTATTGGTAAAGAACTATCAGTGTTTTGATTATCAGTCGGTATCAAATTCCTTGTGAAAATTATCGCTACCTCATTTATCAGGTACTATAGATTCTGTAAAAGATCACGTTAAAATCGCAACTTCAGTAAGCTATAGGTGGCTATTGTGTTGTCCCCAGAGACCCGTTCGTGCGGTGGTCGCAAGGAGCGAACAGCATTCACGAAGACGCAAATCAGAAGCTTGGAAACAGAGTTCGCCCGCGCTAACTACCTTACTCGCCTCAGGAGATACGAGATAGCTGTGGCGCTCCATCTTACTGAGAGACAGGTATTATTATTATTTATTATTATTTGTATTATTTACCTATGCCTCTGCATATTACCCCTGTGTATATTCTCCTCGAGAATTGGCGCAATTGTAAATAGGAAACCCACCAATGCACAGCTCAAACCAATCTATTCGATAGAATCGATTCGAATACAATCTCAAACTCAAAAAAATTAAGAGTGTGTGTTTAAGACCGCACGGCAGAAAACTTCATTGGCAATTGCAATCAATTATTACGTATGAATTAAAACTAAACACAGCGACACAACAGCGAAGAGCAGCTGACTATATCTATCTTGCTCGGGTACACCAAGTTCAACCGATCGAGCCTTTCAACTCAGAGCGTGACGGATCAGCCTAACTTAGGTCCGTATTCCAGAACGTTTCTCAATACTCAATCAACGCTTGAGGCTAGATTTTGCCTTATAAAATCTACTCTCAAGCGTCGATTGATTATTGAGAAACGTTCTGACCTACGGAAAAATCTTCACTTCAAAAATCTATGGACTCAAAAAACACTTCTGTATCTTAGTGTATATCCAGTTGCTCCAAAATCCGTCTGGATTTTGATTTGGCTGCAAGGAGCCACCACCATGGCCTTTGATTTTCGCCATTATTGGTAACGACTATCTAACGTTGCTTAGTCCGGTATTTAGCAGGTGCACCGCCAGCAGTTGATGTCGCTTGGCTCCCGAAAATTTTGAGGGAGCCCCTTATACCTGAGATTGAAAAGACTCTGAAGCGTTAAAAAGCCCTATCAGTCGAGGCTAGGGTTGCCAGGTGTTCGGTTTTTACCGAACTGTTCGGTATTTCAGCCCCGTGTTCGGTGTTCGGTATGCAAAAATACCGAAGTATGAGTGGTTCGGTATTTTTCCTAAAGTCATACTTTAAAAGTTTTATTTACTGTTTGCCAAAATCAAATCCTTTCATAATTTTACGTCGCATTGTTTGCCATCATTTATAGTCTGACCCTCGAAACAATCTGAGTGTCGATACGGTGAAAGCAGAACTATGCATTCGTTGTAATTTGAAAACACGGACTTTTAATATAAAATTAGAAATTGATCAAGAATATATTTTGTGCGAATGAAGAGGGTAGAAGGAGTCCGGATAGGCCGAGGCTTACATATGAAGACCACATGAGCAGATTGCTCAAAAACGGAAAAGTTAATAGTACTGGGATACCCAGACGTGCATGTATTGACATGTATGACGATTAATGAATCTGAAGGAAGCGGAAGAGATGCATGGATCGCGAAGCCTGGCAATCTGTCCTCTCTGCCTATCCCGTCAGGGATACAGTGTGAATATAGTCTAAGTAAAATTACCTTGAAAAATCTTGATTTTTCCAGGTAATTTCTAAGCCTTGGGTCCCCCTTAGATAGGAAATGTTCGTTTTTTTTATCTGGACCACCTGGCAACCCTGATCGAGGCCTAAAAGTAGCTAGATTCTAAAACTAGGACATACATTCGACCTATACCAAATTCCGTCGAGTTCTGGAGAGGTATGTACTCGTAGGTACTTTCAGTCTTGAACCTTCACACCGTCACTCTTTCTAAACCCGTCTTCGGGACTGTTCCCAAAAAAATGTAACTGCGAGGTTCAAAAAAAGGAAGGATATTTATTAATAATTAGGTCCAAAAGCTTAACTTGCTCTTCAAGTAACTACTTTTTGGAGCAATAAGTTCAATGCGCAAATCAACCACCCATCTACGGTTGTTTGTATCATATATCATTCATCTATGGTTCAGTATGATAAAGTGGGATTCAATAAAATAAATAAATATCGTTGGGACAACTCACACAACGCCATCTGATTCCAAACTAAGCAGAGCTTGTACTATGGTAACCAGATAGCTGATAAACATACTTAAATATTTCTAAATACATACACATTATATATAAATAACACCTAGACCCAGAATAAACCATCGTGCTCATCACACAAAGTTTTATCCTTGGTGGGAATCGAACCCGTCGTGGGTTTGCGTAGCAGTCGGATACACTCCCACCGCGCCATAGAGGCAGTCAAAAGAAGTAAATAAAGGATTGTTTTGTATGTATTGTCAACACTAACCAACCAGAGTAGTTTTCAAGTTTATGAGATCTAGCAGGACGGGAGCGAATGGAATTCATCGTTACAATTATTGCTCGCAGGTAAAAGTGTGGTTTCAAAACAGAAGAATGAAATGGAAACGAACAAAAGGTGCTTCGAAACACCCCAAGAAAAAAGACCTTAACAAATTAGATTAAGACACAACACGCCGTAGAATTAACTTTATGCATACATACATACATACAGTCACGCCTTTATCCCCGAAGGGGTAGGCAGAGGCATACTATACGCCCACATTTCACAGTATGGCCAATTTTCCCCTGTAACAGGTGAGCTGGTGAGCCCATTGCCGTGTTAGAATGGACAGGCGCAGGCTGTGGCGACCTGCTGTTGAAATGTTTCAAGCCGCCCATAAGGCCTTCAACTGGGCTTAATGACTGCCATTTTAGTGGCAACCGGGACCAACGGCTTAACGTGGCTTCTAAAGCACGGAAACGCTCCCAAATGTAAATGCCACATAGTGGTTACCCATCCAATGACCAGCTTTAGCGGAAGTTACTTAACGCAGTGATCGTTTACAGAACACTGAGCCAGCGAGGGCACGAGCGCTTCTATGATTTATTAACGGTAGAAATAAATACAGCAGTTAAGGAGATAAGATATGTTTATTAGACAATTCATACCTCGGGCGCGTGCGACCCAATAAAATAGTATCTAAACATAATATTGTGAACTAACGCACTATCTTTGGAAGAACTAAACATCCGGTCTATGATAGAGCTACAATTTGTTCAAAACATATGTAAAAAAAAACAAAATGAACAACATATGAAAGCTTCCAAAATCACTAAATTTAACATATAGGCGGCAGAACGGCTGTATTTAGACGTACAGTTTCTGAAAATTTACAGGTTTTTTGGTGATAGAAATATATACAAATAAATTCGGCTTTGTTTTATATATTTCTATCACCAAACACTAATTGAGTTATTTGAAGTGATAGTATGGGTTTATGATATCAATCGAAATCTCATCCAGGGAAAGTTGCTGTTTTTACCTCAAGAACGGGAGGGCAGAACCTTACTTTATTGAATTTTCCTCTACCACAAATAGCATTAAAGAATTCATAAAAGAAGAATATCATGTCATACATTTTCTGTGGAACTGAATTTAAAGGCGCAATGCTCGCCGGGGCCACTTGTAATTATATACTACAATAGGACTGCTTCTTAAGGGGTTAAAATGTCTTGTGTGATACAAATGGTTTCTTAGGCCGGGGAATCAATAGCATCAGCGATGTCACAACAAGTTCATAAATTAAGTCGTTAGCCGCACATTTCTTGTGTTGTCGCTACCCGCCCTGATATTGCAACCTCGGCCTTATGGTGATAGAACTGGGTTAATAGAAAAGTGATGAAACAACACCCGCTAGGTACAACCCAGGCTCGCCGGTTTAACACCCTAAGAGGCCGTATTAATCTTTTCAAGCATTTCGTTTGGATCACATAGTATCAGTGAGAAATAATGAAAAATTTAAAGACGAATTTGAAGTGATAGTATGGGTTCATGAAATCAATCAAAATATTATAATAGAGAATGATAACACCAAATTTATTTATTTAAAGAGAAATATTTAGTTCATATACTATGCTCAATAAAAATAAGATTGCGGTGTCGCGTGTTGTATCAGGGAGGTATGACGAAAAACTTGAGTTATTTGATGTGATAGTATGGGTTTACGATATCAATCAAAATCCCATTCAGAGGATGTGGTCGTGTTTTATATTAATTTATGGCTTTTCGTTTCGTTTAAGCAATATTAATCGGGGAGGAATAACGAAAAAATCGAAATAGGTGATAGAAGTGATAGTATGGGTTTATGAAATCAATCACAGTTACATTCGTTAGCACCTATATTTTCTTTTTCAGAAACTGTACATAGTTATGTGAGCAATAGCCTTTCTACAATCGCCGTACAAACATTTAAATTTTCATGTACATATCACTAACATTGGACCTAGCTATACCATGGGACCAAATAAAATAGCTAATTTTCAACAATATAGATATATAATTATCATGTATTAACATATGCCTATGCGCTTGTCTATAAAGAAATTCTTTAGTAGAGTTTGGTTTTTAACAATAATTATTATTAAAATAAATTAAATCATGGCCTTTTCAGTGTAAGTTTGTTTAATTATATAAGTCTTTACGTAAATTTTTACAGAGGGATAGTGGTAGATTTAGAGTGACGATCGGCAATTTTAATCCCGGTTAATAATGTAATGTAAAACAGCATCAGGATAGCGTATCAAAAAATGATTTATATAATAAAGTCCGAGACTACCAGGACTTTAACATAAGACCTTTTAGCCTTTTTGTTACCACCTCACTAAAAAGGCAACAGTTTCAAAATTTAGCTTAAAAAATTTCAACAGCAGGTCGCCGCAGACTGCGTCTGTCCATTTCAACACGGCAATGGGCTCACCACCTGTTACGTGGGACAAAAATACATACGGTGAAATGTGGGCGTTTAATTTGCCTCTGCCTACCCCTTCGGAGATAAAGGCGTGACAATATGTATGTAAGTATGTAATAAATTATAATAATATGAAATAATAAATTAATTAAACTTAATTTAGAATCTTTTGCTTTTTGGAAAAGGATTTCTACCCATTCTACATGATTTTAGTTCATATGAAACACTTTTCCCTTAACAAATTGAAAAAGCTCATGATGGTAAGATCCATCCAGCAGTCTATGAAAATACATATAATATCAACCATTTTGGTATAGAAGCGATACGTTAGAGCTTATGTGTTACATATGAGTTCATGTGTTACATTGGAACTTATGTGTTACATGTGAGGTCATGTGTTACATTGCAACTTATATGTTACATGTGAGATCAGGCATTACATTGCAGTATTCGCATTATATAGAAAAAGATTAAGGCAATGTAAGTAGATCGTTTGGGAAGGTATGTGACAAAAACACACCAAAAATTCAATTTTTTCTGTATAGACAAGCGTACAGGTCACTCAATGAGAGCAAATTTATCTTATAAAATGTGTCAGAACTAACTATTGGCTCCCGTGAATTGAATATATTTATGTACAATGTTAATTTTTTATTATACATTTTATAATTCTCTGAGGCACAAATTTAATCACGGACTTCTTTTTTTATGTATTTTTACTTTAATATATTTCACTGTAGGGACATTTATAGTAAGGATAGATCGGGAATTAATGTGGATATAAATTAATGAGATGATCTTTTAATGTTACTTATATAGGCTAGATGATATTATAATTATTTATAATATAGTATAATATTCATTTATAATTATTAATACTCACCCTGAGGGTGAGTACATTTATCCTTTTCAGGGTGAGTACTGATGATTATACATCACAATCACACTTATACTGTATACTAAGCGTAATAAATTATGAATACCTATGTAAAATATTCTAAGTGACCTTTTACTATTAGATTTACTACCGATTGTTAGCTTTCCAAAGCCATTTTGAATAAAGTATTAACTTAACTATTGTACTTTGGGTTAATTTTAACTATTTTTAACGTATCCAAATATAAATGCCCCTTGTATGACGATAGGTTTTAAATCGATAATAAAATGATATTACAATCGTATTTGTTTAATTCCTGTTTTTAACCTAGTAGGGAATTTAGTTCTAATGTATCTTATTATAAGTAACTGTTTGGAAAAATATGTTTCAAATATTATCCTTAATTTTAAGCTATACATCATTATACATTATACTTATTTTATGCGAATGATACGAGGCAATGACGTCATACACAAATGACACACAATTACATACAACCTTCCTAATGCGGTATAATGAAATAAATAAATTATAAATGCGTATTTTCCCCTGACTAGAGAATTTTGAATGCATGTGAAAGGAACTTTTTGTAAATAGTCAGGCTTGTGAAAGCAGAATTCATTTATATTTTGACCAATAGCAAAGAGAAGATAAAGTCTAACTATAATTTCTTTCCTATCGATCAATGAATAGTCACTTTGCTTTAACTAATAGAGGCCTCAATATGCTTATTATGCATTGTTAAATACAGATTTGTTACCACAGACATAAGACTAAGCGAGATTGATTTGTTTACAATATTATTTCATACAAAAATAAAGAACATTCTTCCATACGAGTAAAGATATATTACATACCAGTGAACAAAATTACATAGTGCATCAATTCTGCTAATATATTATTAAGTAAGTCATTCTGCTGTTAAAGAATGGAATTTTCTATTCATAAATACCAATGATTTCTCAAAATAAATGTAATTTTTTTAAAGTAAGAACCTCCATTAGAGCTATTTACTTTGAGAATTTATCAGTATTCCAATAAATTCACAAAGAAAACGGCTTCTTTTTTGATTAAAGTTGGAGAAACATAGCATAATTGAGGTCCTCTTTGTGAATTACAATATTTTAGAAGGCTGACACTTCATTCGAAATGTATTTCACAGGTTAATTTTGTTCATAGTACCTGTAGTCTTAAAGGGGTAGACTGGCACAGCTTGAAATAATCTTGTAAAAACATGGAACTCAAAGTTCGACATGGAGCTATCGTCATTTTCAGAGCCATGGTTTCCAATTCTGAGGGTATAGGATGCACATTATTAAGTTCCTCATGGAATACCTAAGGTACCAGGGTCATATTTCCAAAGTTGAACTGTCAGAAATCCTTGGATGTATAGAACTGAATACCAGAGGTCACATAATGGAACATCATCTTCCACATTAACACACTGGGAGCGGTCAGGAGTGGAGTTTTATTACTTTAGTAAAGTATCGCTGGTAAATTATGTAGATTATATATAGTTTTGAATATAAAATAGTGAAATACCTTGTATATAAGGAAACCGTAACAGATCGATTTATCCATGCACTGCTTAAAGTGATAGTACTAGACAATTAATAATTTGAATATTCACCCTTAAAAGAGTGTATTAAGGTTTCTGGTTCTATAAGATTCCTAACTTTAGGAAAAGGTTCTGTGGTGTTGATTTAACTGGACAGTTTACCCCACAATGCTATACAGTACTAGTATGGCGAATATTATGTATAAATAAACAAATACTTCAAAAAAATTGGCTAACATGCACATAATATTAGTAAAACTAAGCTTATGTCTGTGATGACCACATAATGATGATTATGTTTATCATACAATGGGATTCCAAGCACAAACCGTCGCATCATTTGCACAAATGAAAAATAAAACACTTTTTGAGTAATATATTTAACACTTTTGTCACTTTTTTTTCATTATAACACTTTTTTGTCACAGCACATTGTCCGACACTACACTAAATTTATGTACACAGTATAATTACTAAGGCTCTCGGAAGTGCTTATAGATGAAAAGTCCTATCATGGTGAGGCTGACAGCCTTCAGGCTTTCGCTATATCACCACGAAGATCAGGCTTCGTTATGGACGAGGGCTATCCACGGGCATACTGGACCCAGAGGTGCTCATTTGACCTGCGGGTACCATAGTCTGCGGGATGACTGTCAGCGACTTGGGTATTTTAGGCATTATCATTTGTGATGTCATAACTGGAGTCGAGATAGGTGATTCGCTCACTATTGAAACGGCTGGTCCTAGTTGTGGGATTTTTATAGGGGTTGATGTCACGAGTAGGGACGGTGATGATACTAAAGGTGATGCTACAGTCTGTGATGTTATAGTGGCAGTCTTCGGTGGGATAGGTGCTATAGTAATATTCTTAAGTCCAACATTCTTTAATATATTCGCTGCATTCGATCCAATTTGACTGAGCTCTTGGGAATCCTTTTTCTCTGAATTGTCCTCTGAGGTTATATTTTGGACTACGGTGCCACCGTTACCGAGCATAGTTGATGGTTGTATTTCTGTAACTACAGTAGTTTCCTCGGTAGATTGTCTCTTGGTAGACTTTTCCCCGTCTCGTATCTGCTGTAGCTTTTCTCTTCTCATGACACACATCTTGTTGTAGTCTTGAAGAGTGATGTGGAACCTTTGTCCGGCTGACATGACTTGGACTAGACTTGGAAGAGTTCGTCCATCAACGGCAACCTGCGACGGTTCACGGGCGATTTTAGCAAGGTTCTCCTGAAAAAGAAATATATTCTCATGAGAAAAACTGAATACAAATTGAGTGTATCGTGGCAGAGTTGAGAATGCAACATTTACTGATGGATTGTGTAGGGAATAAGTTTGAGAGACTCTGATAAAGGTTAGAATAGGCTAGCATTGTGAATCGTTGAGTCAATATCGGTGAAAGCAGATTCAGATGCTACTAAAAGATTATATCACTATTCTCAGGTGTGTATTTATGGAAGTTGCTAAGCCGGACTTTATATCAGGCGGCTTAAAAATTTTAACAGCACCTACTGTTAAAATTTTTTAGGCCGTAATCTGTCAGTTTCCACTCAGCAATAAGGTCACACTTCTGGTGTTGAAATCGTCTCTACAGCAACCACTTTCCATCGGGTGGGTGGGTGGCTTGTCTGCCACCTCAGTAGAATAAAAAAAGGTGACATGTAAGACATATAACTGACTAGCTCTTCGCGATTTACCCACAATAATTTGGTGTCTATAATTTGAGTAACGAAGTCGGTCTGTTCGCGATAAACTTAAAAACTACTGAACAGCTTATATAGAATCAGAGTTCCACCAACGAGATATGTCTACTAGTGATTGACAAAGGTTTTAGTCTATATTTTGTCAAGGTTATAACTAATTTAACTGAAATATGACGATAAATGTTCAAGATATCGGAAAAATGAAACTGACTGAAGGCTGAAAACGCTGCCTAAACCTAACAGATATAACAAAATAATGTACAATATTATTTCTTTTTATAGGTCTACAAAAAATAAAAAGCTTCACCGCGCGGGTGAATCTGCGGACATCATTCTAGTCTATTAATTAAAAATAAACTTACAGGAGTAATCGGCATCAGTGCTGGTCTCCATGGCTTGCTTGTAGTTTTGGTTTTCTTAGGCGTTTCATCTTTTTTGGGCAGTTCTTTTTTCTCCTTCGGTGGGGGGGCAGGTGCTACAGGGGGGTCTGGCCTGGGGGCCAACGTGGGGGGCAGGGGGGCCGCCGCGATCTCCGTGGGGTCTGACGCCGACACACCCTTGACCAGCTGCTGAATATTGTGTAACACGTTTTGTATCGCTTTTCTACCTTGGGCGTTTGGGGTATTAATGGCTATAAGCTCCGGTGGTAACGGCTTTGACTTGGATTTATCGACTTTAGACTTAGTCCTGGGCAGAGTACCAGGCGGTGGCATAAACTTCTTTGTCTCTTTGTCTTCGCTTTGATTAGATTTTAGTAAGCTTTTCCCATTTATCGAAGGCTTTTTTCTATATTCTATGAGACTTACAGATGTTCCGGTGCGTTTTGGTGTTTCACAGGGAACATTGTCATAAGCTTTCAGCCTACTCTGAACTGAATCGCTATAGTTAGCCGCGTGGGGAGAAGCGTTATGTGAAAGAATCAGGTCTCCGTTCCTGAAATACTTTTCTAGAAGGATTAAATGTCTCAGGAACGAGGACTGGTTGCCATAAGGACGCTGTAATTCGGACCACAGTTTCTTTGTCTCCACATCGTATTGAATCATTGTGTTACATTTCTCCCAGCCTTGTGGTGTCACTCCTTTAATATTATTAAACTCTATATTACACTGTAAGTTCATTTCTTCCTCACCCGGGAACAGTTCTCGAACAGATATGGACGGGTTGGTCTCTAATCGTTTAACCGGATTAGAATACTTTGCTTCTGAAGCTTTTTTATTTGGCTCTTTATTCTTTGAGAGCTCGCTCAAATTCTTTTTAACTTGACAAAAGCTTTCGGACTGTTCCCATTTATTTTTTAGAGTATGTATATCGGCTGGCCTCTTATTAGGAATAGATTCTATTGTACATTCTTCGTTTAATGAAATATTTTTAAATACTGGCAACCCATCAATTGGTACTTTTTCAACGATATCATCTTTCCGTTGCCTCTCCTTGTGAATAATGATTTGTCCCAATTTCTGTATCTTTTTAGCATTTTTATCGTTGACTCTGTGTTGTAAGCCTTGTTTCTGGATTCCAGGGTTTTGTAATTTCAAAATGTTTCTCTGTTTTTGTGTAAGATTAGTTTTTGGCAGGAATTGAGCTGGATTGTTTTGCTTTTGTAATAAATATTGTAATTCTGTTTGTTTATCAATAGGAATGAGCGGAGCATCAACTTCTACGGCATTTTCATTCTCAGAGCCATCACTATGTGTGGCAGATTCACCAGTTTTCGTCGCATTAGGAACTAAAATTTTGTTTGAAGATATAAGACTCTCTATATCTTCCTCTAAATGTGGCTCCTTCTCTATAGCTTGTTCTTTGGGTTTGTCTTTCTCCGGAGTACTCTCACTAGTTCTCTCCGAAGACTCGCTGTTCTCTGGCTCTGAACTGCTTTGTTTAGACTTTGTTCTGTGCTTTTTCTTTGCTTTTCCATCTTCTAAATTATGTTCTCCAGTTTCATTTTCTAATGTCTGAGCCGGTAATTCTATGTTGTAGGTATGCAGAAGTCTGGAATTTAACAAGAGCTTGGTCATTTAAATTGTTAAAACTCAATTTAACGGCGCTTGTGTGTTGCAAGTGAGTGGGAGTGTGAGTGAGTAAGAATGAGAGAGGGTATGAGTGAGTGTGTGCGTATGAGTGAGTGTGTGCGTGTGAGTTAGTGTGTGATCAATTTAAGGGGCCGTGTGTGTGTTGTTAGTGAGTGAGAATGAGTGATAGTGTGAGTGAGTGATAGTGTAAGTGAGTGAGTCTATGTTCTGTGGCTGTGTTGTGAGTGGGTGTTGTTAGTGTTTGTGTGAGTGAGCGTGCCAACACATACTTAATTCGATGCTGTGTCACGAAGTCAGTATTGTCAGTAGGATTCTTCAGCAGCGTGCAGTAATATCGACACGCCTTGCATAGCACCGGTCGCTCCAAGAACTGCACGGGCAGACCGGCCGCGGCTAGTAGCGGGTTTAATTCCAGGTAGCCCTGTGTGCAATAGATACATTTTTTTTGATGCCTCGGTTGACAGCGGTAGTGTATGCGACGTATCGACGATCGCGCTGATGAAGGCCCGGGTTTGGAACAAATTTTTAATAAGTAGGACAAATGTTTGTTTCGGAGTTTGGGCGTTTCTTATGTTTAATATGTATGTACTTGGAAAATTATAAGTAACACACTTAGTGGATAAAAATATAAGTAACATACTTATATTATTCAGTTGTCTAGATATCATACCACAAGCTTATATTACTTTGGGTTAGTATGAAAAAATTGTACCACAATTGTCTCTTACGCAAAATATTTACCCATCTATTGTCGCAAAATGTCTACCTCTTGCAAGATTGCTGTTTCATACATTATCAGGATTCTACGCGGGAAAGATGACAAGTGCGGACGCTTGCTGTTTATTATTGTCTAAAACTAGTGCATTCATCTTCTTTTATGTGCGGGGGTGGTGGTTGCTTGGACATAAAGGTTGTGCTAATGTGCTATAGTGAAAGACAATGATATATATGCAGTAAAATGCTAGTTTCTATTTTGCCGCGTAAAATCCAATGAAAACCTCAGTATAACAACTACCATTATGCTGGGGTGAGGCCGACCTTGACTTAAGGCTAGACTTGACTAAGATTTTAGTTAATAAGAAAGAAGTGTGAAGAAATATGAATTAAGATTTGGCTAAAAGGTCTTAGTAACCAGGCCATAAAATAAATATACTCACATAGTGGATGAAGTGTAAATTGTGATGTTTAGTTAGTTTTCTGCGGCATAGCACACACGCCATTAGAGGTGTGAGCCGACGATAGTGATCCGCACATAGCGGGATGGTGTGCAGTCCTGGGTAATCGCCTTTTAGCTTCACCTGGGAATCGAATTTATACCCAATCTTATGCTTGGTACAACACTAGCGGACGCACCGCGGTTTCTCCTGCGTAGTGCCCGTTCCCGTGGGAATACAGTGATATCGTTCAAAAATTGGTCAAGCCGTTGTCAAAAGACAAAAGAATATTTTTTTTATGTAAAGCGCTGTTATAAGCTTTATAGATCGATGTTAGAAGCGCTCGTGGCCCCGCAGACTCAGTGTTCTTTAAACTATCACTGAGTTACGCAACTTTCACTTTGGCTGGTCCTCGGATGGGTGACCACTTTGTGGCATTTACATTTGCGAGTGTTTCCGTGCTTCGGAAGGTACGTTAAGCCGTTGGTCCCGGTTGCCAGTAACATGGCAGTCGTTAAGTCAAGTTGAAGGCCTTATAGGCGGCTTGAAAAATTTCAACAGCAGGTAGCCACAACCTGCGTCTATCTATTTCAACACGGCAATGGGTTCACCATCTATTACGTGTGACAGGAATACACATGGTGAAAAGTGGGCACACATTATGTATGCCTCTGCCACCCCTTCGGGGATAAGGAGTGATTGATCAATAAAAATGATTTTTGAAATTACAATAAGACACAAATTTTATTTATATGTATAGATGAAGTGGTAAAATTAACATAATAAACTCGTATATATGCTACGACAAAGTCAAACCTCTCGTAGACGTTCGTAGCGCATCCGCCGTACTGAGTATCGATGCGCTACGAAATCAGCCGACTTGTTTTTAAATTCCGACCATTCGACTTGATGGTGAGGACTTATATTTACTTGTGAAACTTAAGCTTCACAAGGAATTTAATACCGGCTGATATTCATAGCACTAATAGTTCTTTACCAATACATAACAGATTTGACCATCAGTCGGTAGTAGTGGAACCAAAAGTTATAAATTGCCAATTAAGCTAACAAACATAAAAAAATACAACAGACTTTTTACAGAGAAAAAGGTATATATTAGTTTTACATACCAATTTATTGACACTAGGCCTAAGTTTGATCAGCCACTTCCGTCGTATGGAATGGTCAGCAACTACGGTGCAGCCTTCTCCGTGGCAGAGAGATACTCTGCAGCCTGATGAGGTGGTGGGTTGAGGTTCTTCCTCACTGTCCTCTTCTAGGGGCGGACTTGAGGAGGGCTTTTCTTGATTACTACTGTAAATAAATAAATATTGTGGGACACTTTTTACACAGCGCCATTTAGCCCAAACTAAGCTATAAGCTTGTACTATAGAATCTAGACAACTGATATCATAAATATCGTTGGGTACTACGGTCACCAGATAAACATACTTATATATTTCTTAATACATACATATTATACATAGGAAACCAGGACCACAGCAGTCGCTTACACTCCCACTGCGCCACCGAGACAGTCAAATAAAAAAACCATTCCCTATAGATTACTACAGTTAGCCCGCGGCCCCGCCCGTGTAATGAAGATTTTTTCTTTCAAATCTGTTCGATGTATATCGTGATACAAGGACAAACAAACAAATACACTTTCGGATTTATAATATTAGTATGGTAGTATAGATACGAGTAATCCCTAGAAATACTCCCCAATCCTGCTTTATCTACCACTGATAGACGGTCGGGTGTAAATTCACATCGTATTCATGGGAAAGCTCTCTCGAAGCGCTCGTGGTCCCGCTGACTCAGTGTTCTGTAAACGATCACTGCGTTAAGCAACATTCGCTATAGGTGGTGCTTGGATGGGTGACCACTTTGTAAGGCACGTTAAGCCGTTGGTCCCGGTTGCCAGTAAAATGGCAGTCGTTAAGCCTGGTTGAAAGCCTTATGGGCGGCTTGAAAAATTTCAATAGCAGGTCGCCACAGTCTGCGCCTGTCCATTTTAATACGGCAATGGGCTCATTACCTGTTACGTGGGACTAAAATGCATACGGTGAAATGTGGGCGTATAGTATGCCTCTGCCTACCCCTACGGGGATCAAGGCGTGGCAATATATATGTATGTATGTATTCATGGAAAACTAAGTAATAGTGCTTCTATTCGTTATGCATTCTATTTGTTATATGTATTGTATTCTATTTGTTATAGGGAAGTGTTTTTTAGACCCAGGGAACTCTATAGTTCAACCCGCAAGGCGATTTAATAACGGTCGATAACTAATCAATTCGACAGCATTCTTTTGTATGCCTAAGATTTATATCATTACATCTTTCATTGCTAAATTCAGTGGTGGAAACGGAACTTATAACCTAAAGAAGCTGGACGGTTTCCTAACGAAGTCAATATAGTAATTTCGCATTAAGGTCCCCAAGCTATGAAGAAATCGATATTAACTCTATGAAGAGGTAGGGTATCGCTCAATATGAGTTTTTTTTAATTGGTTTTATGGAGCTTATGATAATAAATATTCCTAAACATGTCAAGACAAATACGATGCGATATTGTAGCTTAGTCGACAAACATTTTACTTTCTTAGAGATTTGGTTAGTTCTACGAATCGCTAACAAGAACATTTTAGCAAGGTATCGGGCATCCTATCAAGTTATAATTGGAAGAACAATTTCACGATGTTAATTCATCAATGAAGTAAAAAAGAATAGGTAAGATACTTTGTAAAAAAATAACATATAAACTCGTAATGTGCTACGACAAAGTCAAGTTCCTTCGTAGACGTTCGCATCGCCTCGTAGCGCATCCGCCGTACTGAGTATCGATGCGCTACGAAATCAGCCGACTTGTTTATAACAAGCCGTCAAGTTTCGACTATACGACTTGTGGGAACACCGTAGTGGTTTAGTGTGGCCCACTATCTACTAAACCTCCATGGTGTTCTACCTAGCCTCTACCTAACAACAGAATAGACAAGAGGTGAGATCTGGTGTTTTTGTCATTGTTTTAGATCCTGCTTTACAGGAGTCACAGTAATGGAAATGCGGGTGGGATTAGTCCAAACAAAAAAAAGAGGTGACTAACCTCTGGGACTTTCCGAAATGAGGCTCTGTTACGGGGGAAGGTGCTATGCCCGTATCGCGTCGGTCTTATAGAACCCTTTGAAGGGCCCTTCGTTAGAGGGCGAAGAAACCAGCGCTATGAAGCACTCCAGGAACGCGGAGAGGTACCAACCGTAATTTGACCATCGATGGTGAGCGGTGTATACACAGACTTCTGGGCCCCAGTAGACAGGGTAGACCCAAGAAGGGCTGTGTTGACGTCCTAGATGACATGCATGCCAATGGTCGCTGGTGTGGGCTCCGAAAATGTCGGTAGGCATGCACCCATTTATTACTGTACTTAATTAAGTAATTTATCGTTCGAGTATTGAAATTTTTTAGTTATGTATTATTTAGTAGGCACATATATCATCAAATTATATCGGCCAAGATTTTTTGTCGCTAATAATCGTCCTACTTCTGTTCTGTTATGGGAAAGTTGCAAAAATTGTATAATGCTGTAATTTTAATTTTCACTGAATTTGGTCCATCCGTTGGGGAGTTATGATGCCACAAACAGACAGATACACAGATTAAACTTAGAACACTCCTCGTTTCCCGTGGGGGTAACAAAAGGTGCGGGCCTTAAGCAATTAATAAAATCGCCCAAGTCATTATGCTATGTTTCACTTCACGAACATAAATTCATACATAACTTTTTAATAAAGTGTAAAAAAGACAATTCGATTCGAGACGGGGATTGAACCTGTGACCTTTGCCTAACCAGGGCAATGATCTAGTTCTAAAAATGTATGATAAATTTAGCGAAATAATTGCTTTAAACATTTTAAATAAAACGAAAAACATTACCTGTCTTACAGACAAACCAGGTAAAAATATAACAATGGGTGCAGATACTTACTTAGGCGGGAGTGATGTCTGTGCAGGTTGTTCCCCGGCGTTGAAGGAGAGTTTCCCGATAGGTCTCTTCCTGTACGAAGGGCAGTTAGCCCTTCGGTCCACGTGGCGGTAACAGGCATCGCACAGGCAGCTGTCGTCAGTCAGTTTTTCCTCATCTGAGAAAGGAGTAGGGGTTTAGCGCCTATATCTTGAATCTCTGAGTGTTATCAAGGATTAAAAACTTACAATTGACTGCTTCGGGACCGCAGTTTGAGGTCTCTGGTTCGACTTCCGTATCAAAACAAATATTTCGCTCCGGCCCGTAATGTTGAGTTGTTTTGTAAATCCAACATTTTGAAAAATTCAACATTTTGGGAATTCAACATTTTAAAAATTAACCATTTTGGTATTAAAAGTTACAACGTTTTGCAAATTTGGGAATCAACATGTTGGAAATTCAACATTTTGAAAATTCAACATTTTGAGAATTCAACATTTTGGGTTTCAACATTTTGGTATTAAAAGTTCAACGTTTTGCAAATTCAACATTTTGGGATTCAACATTTTGAGAATTCAACATTTTGCAAATACAACATTACGGGCCGGAGCGAAATATTTGTGTGATTCACAAATGTTTGTTTCTTAGTTTGTGTAATTTTCGGCGTATAATATGTAGGTATTTTGAAATATATAAGTATTTCTATTAGTTGTCTAGCACAAGCTTGAATTAGCTTAGTTTGGGATAGATTCAGAAATAAATAAAATAGTATTGGGGGACATTTTTTTATGTTTAGGGGCATTTTTTTGTGTTACAGATACACAGTAAAACTTATAACCACAATTCGGTTGCATCGAGGGTTAATAAGGCGCTAATACGATAAAAAAACCACATTATTTTCTTTATTTTTAGTTTTACCTTGAAGGGTACAAAGTAACGCGATTTTATACGTCCGACAATGTATATTCAATGGTTTTGGGTTATGATTAGGGGTAAACGTGTAAGAAGGTTGTAAGTTGTTTTGGGGTTTTACAAAACACGTTTAATCAGATATAATGGATACTTACTTGTTAATATCTTCTTTTGTCTTTCTAAACTTTTAATTTGCGCGATATGGCATGGCGTATCAAACAGGCCAAATTTGCCACCGCAGTAGAAGCATTGGTCCATACACAGCCTCCCGGGATGGATGCTAAATGAAGACGCCTTCTCCGGGATCACCAGATTGAGGGTTTCTTTGGGTTCTGACGGCTCCGGGGCAGCTTCCGCTTCTGTTAAAGATGCTTAATTGACGTTTTGTTCCAATAGTCCCGTTATCCCCGCTACGTAGTTTGGGTAAGAGTGGGATTTCCCCGCGATTTCGTTTTTCAATATCTAATCTATCGACATCTTGACAGGTTAGGTGTTAAATCAGCTGTCAAAAATGTCGGCCGCCGTGATCTTATTGAACCACGTGACTAAACCATCAAATATATACAGATATCTCAATCGCTGATTGCATCCGATAGCGATGACTATGCACGAGTTGGTTCTACGACTATTTTCAGAGCTTCAAACAGCTTTCAAAGCTTTTATCATGACTCTTACGCTTATGCTTAGGCACGACTAGTGACTACTGTCGTATGACTTGCAGCTTGGTCTATCAGATCGTTCACGTATGAACAGCGCAGCTAAATTGTTTTAATATTTAATTAAAATGAATGTAGAAGGTTCAATACAAGCTATAACAATTTACCTATAGTCATTTTAGAGTGAGTTTATGAATTTGGTATCAATATTAGAATCGATTAACATTATTAATTTAAAAACATAGCAATATTTTTTTAAACCAAAATTATTTATTTTGGAAAATAAAAATACATATATACTAGATGGTTTGAACTCGAATGAGTGAAGAATAACACTTAAATAATTATAATTTTTATTCGTTCAATTGTAAAGTTTGCCAATTTAATGTATTTTACTCTTTTAGCGATGCGAGGCATAAAAGTTCAAAAATATTATTTTACAAGTGCAATATATGATAAATAGAGACATTTCAAGTTTGAAAAATCAGATGTTTAGCACGAAGTGACAGTAGTACCCACCTCAACGCTTCGCTTATGAGGCGTGCAAAAAACTAAACACACCAACACGGTCTAGGGATATTTCTTACTCAATTAAATAACTCGAAAAGTACTGGCCGCATTGGGATCTTTTATACACTGATTTGTTTGTAATTTATCTCAGACTAATTACAAATTCAAATTTTTGAAAATTCTTTTGTTTCGGTGGCATAAAAATGTCTTGATGTGTAGAAGAGAGAATTTTCATTTGTGCGAAATTTAGAAAACAATACGAATTACGATTAGTTACAGTTTTTTTTCATTTTTAAACGAAAGATAAAGTTAAAATTGAGGTATTGTAGCCATGCAACGCCAACATTTGACGAGGGCGGAGATGTTACGAGCTGTGGGAATGCTGGAAGCTGGGTCTGTTCAGCGTAATGTTGCTGAGGCCATAGGGACCCACCAAAATGTAATTTCAAGATTGTGGACACGCTATCGTGCCACAGGTGAAGTAGCGGAGAGGCACCGGGGGCCAAGTCGCATCACTACCCCCAGACAAGACCGATTTTTGCAAATTACTGCGCGAGCTCAACCAAATGCAACGGCGACTCAATTGGTCCAAAGGCTGCGAGTGGAACACCAAGTGCTTGTGAGTGACCAAACTGTAAGAAGGCGACTGCATGAAAGCAATCTACGCTCTCGTAGACCACTCCGGGTCCCACCTTTACGGAGAGGCAATCGTGGACGACGATTAGAATGGGTTCGGAACCACGTGGACCGGGGCAGTGAGCAATGGTCCAATGTGCTGTTCACGGATGAATCCAGGTTCGGCTTCCATCCAGATTTACGAAGGACGCGTGTTTGGCGAGTTCCTGGACGATGGAGCCGTCTTCAGAACCCTCAGGAAGTTCACCCATACCAAGGAGGAACAATTATGGTTTGGGCAGGAATTCGTCTTGGAGGACGGACGGATCTCGTTTGGGTGCGGGGCAATACGACGGCAGAACGATACGTCCAACAGGTGCTCGGGCCCGTAATCTTGCCCCACAGAACACAAATGGGGCAAGATTTCCTGCTTATGCACGACAATGCCCGGGCACACACGGCGAGAACGGTAGCAGCTTGGTTACATACACACAATGTTAGGGCCTTAGACTGGCCTGCTCAATCGCCAGATCTAAATCCCATTGAGCATGCGTGGGATATGCTGCAAAGAAGAGCTCTGAAGGAAGTTTCTGAATATCTGGCTACAGAAGATCAACTTTTTGCGCACCTCAGAAGGACATGGGACAATATTCCGCAGCAAGACATTGACAACCTTGTTCTGAGCATGCCGAATCGTTGCCGATGTGTTATGAACATCATGGGCGCTTTCTCAGACTACTAACTTCAAGTTTATAAACACAAATTAAATGATTTTTCTATTTTTTTCAGTTTTTACTCATTAATTAAAAGTTAATTCATGTACGGTTTCCGTCTATGCTTCATTTTTTTCCATAAAATCCTGAAATTTTAATCGAAGTACCTTAACCATTATTTAAAATTGTAGAATATTAAATAACGTATCTTTTAAATATATACATGTCATATAAATAATTAACACATTGATAGTAATTAGCTTTTTTTAAAATATCCCTAGACCGTGTTGATGTGTGTATAATAGCTATTTTTGTAATCTATTATTGATATTGAATTCATAAATTTTCTATTATAAATTCTACGCGTATATCCGAATGTGGACGTCTAAATACACAAAAATCCACGAAAGGTGAGCAAAGATGTCTAAATGCTCGCCATTTCGTGATAAAAATTGACAGAGGTATGAGTAATACTGTTTTTCTGACTATGTGTTAATACTGTATTGAAGATTTCGTGATAAATATTTATAATATTTTAAATAGTAATTTTCGTATATACTGGAATCTTAATTTAAAGAGTTATTTAAAATCATGCAAGATGATAAGTAATTAATACAGGAGGTAATATGGATGAATGGTTAGTAATTTACAAAATGTAATTGTAATTTACGTGATTATATGAAAGTGTTAGTAAATCGGGGCAAATGTTTGTATTGGGCAAGTATTTGTATTGGACAACATATGAAAAAAAATGAATGTCTTCTGAAAGGTTTTGTACAAAATAGTCATAATTATTTGATATGACTTTGATTATGAAGATATTCATGCTTTAAGTATCTACAGTGGGCAAAGGAATAAGTAAGTATACAGGGCCGCCCTATAAGTACTGCTTTTTTTTAAATATTCTATATATTTTTTATGAGGTTTGCTATGGTTTGTATAATGTGTGTAATTTTGAAATACTTCATAAAATATATACTTACACAGTATTTTCTGATAAAAAAACAATCTTTGCTTTTTTGTGGAGTTTTTCAATTTGTTGTGAATATTAACCTGACACACGGGATAAAACATAACCTACTTTTTATTCTGGGATCAGGTTCCCGTGGTTCGAGCGGGTACAGAAAAACTTACGCGGGTGGCGCTGCGGTAATCTAGTAGTATACATAAAAAAAATCATAAAAATCGGTCAAGTCGTTTCGGAGGAGTATGATGTCTACAAACACTTTCAGACGAGAATTTTATATATTAGTTAGAGATAATAAACACCTACTTACGAGACAACATGACCCCTTGCCCCTGAGCGCCGTACAGGATGCAACGACATTGCGAATCAATTAAGTTATTCGCAGTATTATTATAATGGTGAAGTTTTTTTTATTCCCGTTTCCCACAGGAACTCGTTCGGGGATCAAAAGTAGCCTATGTGTTATTCTGATGTGTACAATTATTGTAAAGTTTTATCAAAATCCATTCAGATTTGCGTGAAAGAGTAACAAACATCCATTCTTATAAACTTTCGCGTTTATAATATTAGTGAGATGACTGAATTTTCGAATCAATATTTATTGTCCGGTTTATAAAAAAAAGCCATATAAAGGCATATTATACGCCCCGATTTCATCGTGTACATTTTAGTTCTACGTAATAGGTGCCCATTGCAGTGTTGAAGGTTGTGGCGACCTACTGTTGAACATCTTCAACTGCCATATTACTGGCAAGGGAGACCAACGTCTTAACATGCCTTCCGAAGCACGGAAACGCTCGTAAATGGAAATACCACAGAGTGGTCACTTATCGGAGTACCAGTCACAGCGAAAATTGCTTAACGCCGTGATTGTAAACAGAACATTGAGTTAACGGGCCCACAGGTGCTTATATTAATTGTACGCCGCGGTTTTGCTTTTACTATTTAACTTGAGCCTCAAACACATTATAGTTCAACTGCCATTTGCTGGTTCATTAAATGATATTTGAATTTGTTGATAGATTACAAAAGCCTATAAGGACCTAGCGAGGTCTCCTGATCTCTTTTTCTATAGGATGTACACCTAGTTGCCTTCCAGGGGGCCAAGTCTATTATTTTACTATAAAAAGCCGTTCTATTTCTATTCTATAACGATTCCATTGCGATTGGTCCAAACTAGGTAGTCTGCAAAAACTATTATAACTATTTCACAATAACACTTGTAAAGCTGCAAAATAGCGATAATGTCGCTGTTTTTAGCAGTCAAAATATTAATATAGACTACCAAAATTGCAACTTAAGAACTACTTACTAGCTCTAGTGTTAATAAAATTCTATTGGCCAGCCGATAGATTTCTATTGGAGCGCAATTGTAATAGTGGACTACGAAAACTGTCAACTTTTTCTGTCGGCTCTCTATTCAACGACGATGCCTATTCTATTCTGATGCAATTAAATTAGTAGTCTAAATTAAGTAGTAAATAGTAAATTAGCAGTCCGAGACTACCAGGACTTTAATTGGTCGTGATAATGAGTGTCTAGCACATAAGACCTTTTAGCCTTTTTGTTACCACCTCACTAAAAAGGCAACGGGTTCAAAATTTCTTCCAAATTTAACATCTAAAATAGACACATTTTATTATTAAATTTATTCGGTCCCTTAGACCCACCCCAGTTCCGTGCTTCGGAAGGCACGTTAAGCCATTGGTCCCGGTTGCCAATAAAATGGCAGTCATCAAACCAAGTTGGAGGCCCTATGGGCGGCTTAAAAAATTTCAACAGCAGGTCGATGCAGCCTGCGCCTGTCCATTTCAACACGGCAACGGGCTCACCACCTGTTACGTGGGACAGAAATGCATACAGTGAAACGTGGGCGTTAAATATGCCTCTGCCTACAAAGGCGTGACAATATGTTGTTGTTGTATGTATGTAAATTAGTAGACTTGGCTCCCAGGTGTACCGCTTTACAAAGGAAGCATATATTCTTTTACCAACAACTTCAAATCATCTGATTAATTTCGATGCGTCTTCCAAGTAATTTTAGGTGTTTTTTTTTGTTTAAATGACACTATAGTTTCAGTATAACAGTGAAAGTGGGCGTATAATATGCCTCTGCAACCCCTTCAAGGATAAGGGCGTGATTGATATAATAATAGTTTCAGTATATTAGGGTTAGTGCATACTCAGTTTGTCCTTAAGTTGCTAGTAACCGATTTCCCGGGGCGAACTTAGTTATTTTGTTTTTACACCGAAAATACATTTTGTACGTATGTACATATTATTATTGTATTTATACCACTGAGGTGGCAGACAAGCATACGGCCCACCTAATGGAAAGTGGTGCGTTTATGTGACTCTTTGGTATTTCTGACGTAAAGGGGAATCTAAGAATGGCGGCCTTAAAGCACAGAAGCAATTTCTTATAGGCAATACTTTAAAAAAAACTGGCAGAACATATTGTTTTTACTATTAATAGTACTTTTTGTGGGACCCCATTTCAATTTTATGAGAAATTGGTTCATATCGATGGTAGCAAAATAGATACAGACACATTTGCATTTTTGTGGAGATGCTTTTTTTTACAAAAACAAGCTAAACCAAGCTTGGTTTTGTTAGTAATTAAAATTTTGGGGGCGAAACCACAATATAGCGATAAAACGGTATACAATAAATAAATAAAGTCTAATTGTTTTATATACCACTGGGGTGGCAGACAACCATAAATCCCACCTGATGGAAAGTGGTCATCGCACCCTATACACGTTTGTTTGTTTTTAATTCATATACGACTCTCAAAATGTTTACTAATCTTCTTAATATTTAAACACAGTTGGTTTTATATGAACACTTATAACTCAAGAACGGGTGGGTCAATTTTTATAATTCTTGCTTCATTGGATTTGTCTCTTCCCCAAATAGTAGGATGAGTTTTTGTTTAAAAAGTAAATTACGGGTTGCACTCCGAGGGTGCCAACAGAAGTGAAAACTAAATTTTTTAATAATTTATTTATCTAGACGCGTTCGCGGTCTGCTATATGTACATGCATATATGCACACACTATTGCTGCGTCTCGTAACGGTGTCGCGAGTCCAGAGATTTTATCTCATCAAAAAATATGCGTACCGCGCTAAAAGAAGTTTTCATACTTTTTCTATGGAACTGAATTTTAAGACGGCACAAAGCTTGTCGGGGCCACTAGTTATTACTTAGTGTAAGGTAGATAGTGTATCTACTTTGCTGTCATCGATACAATAGTTATGAGGGAATATAGTGCTAGGTTAGTAAAAATCATGCACGCTCAAATTAATATAATAAAATATGTAGTGTATTAAAAAGCATTCATGGCATCGATGATCAAAATTTATATAATTTATTTATTATATAAGTTTGGATATACCGATTATTTTTGCTGTGAGTACATGATATTTTATTTATTTAAAAATATTATAAATAATCCTTTTAACAACTCCAGTTAAACTAATTGTTGTTAGGGGTTAACCTAATTTTTTTCGTGCGTCTATATACGCACGAATCGTGTTTGAATTTGCTTAAATCTTTGTGTTTAAAGTTGCTTTCATATTTTTCGGCAACTGTTTTCCACGATCAATGGTTTTAAATTACAATGCAGTAATGTTCTTTTTTATTGTGTTTGTCTTCAATACAAAGCCTAGTATTAGTAGTAGCTTGTATTTTAAGGCATAGGCTTTTTTTATTATGAAAAGAAATTGCAATCTCGGTGAAATTAATCCTAGCAACAGTACAAGCGTAAATATCATGTAATCACAGCGCAAGTGTGTAGTGGGGGTGAATATTTCCACACACCATGATTGTTAAGACGATTACTGTAATGAGACTTTCTTTGCCCACCGTCAGACTGCGTTCCAGCTGCTCCCTGTTGACAAAAAGAGGCCGTTAAATATAAAAAAAATACCAGTAAAAAGTAAATACTATTTCTTTTTAGTCTAATAGAACAAAATTAGGTAAAGATATCATCCCATATGCCATAACTCTTTGTAAAAGCATTAATGAAAAAGGCATCAATAGAATTGATCCGGTTATTAACTTTCACGGAAAAAAGTTATCAGCTAACTGCCTCATAAAAAATCATATTTTTTTTCCAATCACGCCAAAAAAATGCAATTTGTTAAATGTAGGTATCTGTGACAACGGGCCTAATATTCTTAACATGTGGAAATCGCCTCGGCATGTTATACTGAACTAGAACCGGCTAAAACCATACAGTCCCTGCCTAACTGTCTATTGCCGGACGCCCCGGGTAACTCCTCAGAAAGATATCCCAGTTCTTGCGGCATCTTTTAGCTATCCCCGCGGCCCAACTTAAGGGGTTCGGGTGGTCTGTGACAATGTGCTAAATAAGAAAATGAACATAGGGGCCAACTTTCCCCCCCTGTCGCAGTGACAATCTCTGGCCTACCCAGCAGAGGAGGCGAGGTGGTTAAGTGGGTAGTCTAGACTTTCTCTAGGGCTGATAATCCCACACAAAGTGGTAAAGTGCTCAAATGCATTCCACCATGTATAAACAAAAGGAAATTAGATCCCCTCTAAAATTTGATTTTGACTGCCCCGTTTGCGCAGTGGTAGTGTATGCGACTGCCGCGACTGAGGTCCAGGTTTCGATTCCCGGATCGGAAAAAATATTTGTTGTACGGAGTTTGGGTGTTTGCTATGTATAATATGTATGTACATAGAAATATATAAATATGTTTATCTATTAGCTTATTTAAATAAAATAAATATCCATCACGCCTTATCCCCGAAGGGGTGGCAGAGGCATATTATATGCCCACTTTTCACCGTGTGGATTCCTGTCCCACGTAATAGGTGGTGAGCCCATTGCCGTGTTGAAATAGACAGACGCAGGCTGTGGCTACCTGCTGTTGAAATTTTTTAAGCCGCCTATAAGGCCTTCAACCAGGCTTAACGATTGCCATTTTACTGGCAACCGGGACCAACGGCTTAACGTGCCTTCCGAAGCACGGAAACGCTCGCAAATGTAAATGCCACAAAGTGGTCACCCATCCGACGACCAGCCATAGAAAGATGCGTACCTCTGTGATCGTTTACCGAACACTGAGACCGCGGGGCCACGAGCGCTTCATTATTTTAGCTTCATTCGTATTAGCTTATTTAGCTCTTATATTAGCTTATTTTGGGCTAGATGGCGTTGTGTAAAAAAATGTCCAGTACAAAATTTCAAATGGCTTGACTTGAAATGGTTGTCAATTAAGGACGCCGAATTTCTTATAGATATATTTTCTTCGGTTAAGGTAAGGTTAGGTCATCAATCCACCCCAAGTTAGGTGGATTGTTGACCGAGAGTCAAAGGGTTGCCACAACCACACGAAAATTCTCTTTATTGTACGAGAAATGAAACGAATGCGCTGGCTCTTCAACGAAAAGCGAAGCAATATATTAGTAGGTCCTCAAATGGAGGATACTTGTTAATGTTTTTCCAGGTCTTGGTACCTGCTAATCTTTTTTCAGGTTGCCTGTGAGACTGGCCTTAATCTTTAGACATTCTCAAGATTTTCTAACAGGATCACTGTCACTTTAAAATAATGGCATTGATAAAATAACGATAGACTCTTAAAATAAATATCATTGTTTTAGAGTGAAAATGGCAAAAAAAGGCCATTTAATTTGCAAATTTATAGATATTCCAAAAAAAATCACAAAGAAAATGTCTTTTATTTTTAAGTGACAGTTGCAAGTCACTAGAATAAAATAGCATAATTGACGTACAACATTTGCCTGGCTAAATATGTATGTTAATAAATAAAAATTTACCCAAGCAGTACTCGCAGCAGATAAATCTGTATTTAAATATCCATCACGCCTTATCTTCGAAGGGGTGGCAGAGGCATATTATATGCCCACTTTTCACCGTGTGGAGTAATAGGTGGTGAGCCCATTGCCGTGTTGAAATAGACAGACGCAGGTTGTGGCTATCTGCTGTTGAAAATTTCAAGCCGCCCATAAGGCCTTCAACCAGGCCTAACGACTGCCATTTTACTGGCAACCGGGACCAACGGCTTATCGTGCCTTCCGAAGTACGGAAACGCTCGCAAATATAAATGCCACAGAGTGGTCACCCATCCGAGGACCAGCCATAGTGAAAGTTGCGTACCTCAGTGATCGTTTACAGAACACAGAGACCGCCGGGCCACGAGCGTTACTCAATCTGTATTTCAACTATTTATTTGTAGAGAGATACACCCACCTTGCATGGAATGAGGTTGGTCTACATTCTTGTTTATCAATCACGCCTTATCCCCAAAGGAGTGGCAGAAGCATTATACACGTCCACGTGATAATGCTTCTGCCACACACGTGAGCCCATTGCCGTGTCGAACTTCAACTTGGCTTAACAACTGCAATGTTACTGGCAACCGGGATCAACGAGTTTACGTGGCGTCCGAAGCACGGAGGGAGTCTACAAGTAATACAAGTGAAACAGCATATCTATGGGCTATCAACTGCAAAAAGCTCTGTGGACTAGTCGAATGGTCGTCAGTATAAAGTCTCCGCCATAACTAGGTCATAAGATGAGCGATGTCCTTTTGACAAGTTAAGACTAAAAATAAAAATCAAACTCTAAAAAAGAAAAATCTTACCTCCCGCCTCTCAATGGTGTAGTAAGCTTCGTCTACTTGTGCAGTGTCCCCAACCTCCGGCGTTGGTTTCCCGGTCCTGTATTTGCTTTTCTGGAATGTCATTTTTAATGAACTGCGCTGTTTTTTCTTATCAACACCTCGGTTTAATTTTATAACAGTCTTTAATGTGCCAGTATAATCCCCTGATCCTGCTTTCGACTTATTTTTATTACTCATATACAAACTAGACCCATATATCCTCTCTTTTTCCTTAAGCTTTTCAATTTTAGCTTCTTTTGCAGCCTTGTGAGTCAGCAAGCCTAGAGTTCTGAGTACACTTTCTTTATGTTCCTGTCTTTCTGGAGTTTCAAGGAGCACATTACTTGGACCTGGTTGAGATTCTATCGAGTTACGCGCCGATTTTGGTTTTGTGCTCTTAGCTGGTTTATATTCATCAATAGGTTTTGCTTCTACAGACAAAGATTGCTCTTTAACTAATTTATTCTCTATTTCAACTGATGGTTTCTCTAGCGGTTTATCAACTGGTTTTTCAACTTCAGCTACTGCCTTGTCGTTTGCTTCTATTTTCTGTATCTTGGTGTCTTTAGTGGTAATTTCAGGTTCAGCTTCTTTTTGTACACTAACAGGAACTTCTGGGATTTTCTCTCTCTTAGGTGGCTCCGGGGTGTTAACTTTTGACATTTCCGTTGTAGCTATTTCTTCAGTAGTTTTTATGCTCTCAATTGAAGGTGGCGAGTCTTTAATGGTAGGCACTTCAGGAGACTTGATAGCAATTGAAGATGCTTCAGATGATTTAATAGAGACCGGAGTCACTTTGACAGATGTATCAGGTGATTTTATAGTGACTGTTGCCTTTTCAGCAGACTTTTCAGTAACTGGGTTAGCTTCGGTGGCCGTGTCAGCGACTGGCGTCACTTCGGTGACCTTGGCAGCGATTGGCGTGACCTCGGTGGCTTTGGCTGCAACTGGCGTCGCTTCTGTGGACTTGACAGTGACTAAGGTCACCTGGGTGGGCTTAACAGCAATTAGGGCCACTTCAGTGGCCTTGACCGCAACTGGTGTCGTATCGATAGACTTGTTGGAGTCGACTGCCACAGGCTCCGTAGACTTATTAGTGACTTCAGAAGCAATAACAGGATCTGAAGTAACCATGGAAGATCTGAGGGTTACAGGTGCAGGCGTAATAGATACAGCCGAAGACACGTTGTGTGAAGATGTAATTTTCTCAATTGTCGCCATTTTATCGTCAATGTCATTTGTAGTTTCTTCAGCAGATTCAGATGATTTTTTTGGTAAAGATTCTCTTGATTTTCTTTTGGCTATGATCTTAGATTCCAACACACAAGGTGTTATTGATATTTGATTTGATTCAATATTGCTAACTAAGTTTTGTGATGCATTTGGGTGTAATGTAGCAAACTGGTGCAAGTCTACTTGCAATGAAACTGCAGACTCACGATTGGGCTGTGGTGTTGACTTTCTTATCTCTGTAAGAGTTACATCTTTGCCTAGTGATTTTTCAAATATGCTGATAGCATCTGATGAGTGGTTTGAGCTAGTAGACTCTTTTCTAGAACAAAGGTTATTCCTTTTTATTAAAGTGACTGAATTGGGCAGGTCTATATCTATGGACTTTCTAACTTGGTCCCTTTTTAATATTGAAATAGCAGAGTTGTTTTCGAAGCAACTTAATACATTCTCTTTTGCTATCTGCATTTCAGGTGATCTTATAGACTGAATGTCTTTTAGGGGCTTTATATCTCCTGATTTTGGGATAAGAACGACATCACTTGTCACCATTACCGGTTTACCATCATTAACTTTAGACTCCAACTGTCTTCTTTTGTCTAACTCCTCAAATTCTTTGAGCCTGTCCATGAGTTTGTCAATACTTGCAACTGGACTGCACTTGTAAGCTACCTGTGATTTCGCACCATCCATTGGTTTATCTACAGAATCTTCTTCATAATGGAGGCGTATATTTTCGCTATCGTCAATCTTGGATGGCGTGTTTTCGTTGCTGAAACGTGATATAACATCTTTGTCTTTTAAAGGTGTGTCAGGAGTAGATGCACTATTTCCATTGAGAGGTTTGGCTAACCCATAGAACTTTGATACAGTCTTTGTGTGCATGTCTGGCAAATTTGCAGTGGATGTTGTTTCACTATCCATCTCATGGTCACGATCTATGTTTTGATCGAGGTCATTGATGAGATCATTGATCTCTTTGGTTAAAGATTCTATAGTCTCTGTAGCGCCATCAGCATTTTCAGCAGTATCTGCCGCAATAACTTCATCTGAATGACTTGTAGCGGTTGAACTAGTTGGGTTAGCGGGAGCAACTGCACTTTTGGTTACAGCAGGCTGTAATGTTACAGATGCAGCTCGAGAAACTATTCCAGCTTTACGTCCTCTCCGGGCTTTCCTTATATTTTTAGACATTTGTTTTGAGTTAAATGTTTTGGACATACAAGTTAATATACTACTACGGGCTTCCAACAGTGAATCAGGATTAGTTAGATCAGTCTTTAATAGCATTTTTTCATCTTGATCTGTTGAATTTAAAGTCTCTAATTTATTTCTATTACTATTATTGTTGTCAGAGTCTAATGACGTACTTCTTTTTAAGCTCAATTTTTTCTTATCTTTTGTGGTTACTTTAGAACTAGGTTCTGAATCATGTTTTGTTTCAGCAAATTTGGGTTCACTATTAACTGAAGGCACTTTATCAATAGTCGAGATCTCTATATTATTTTCAATAGTTAAGTCTAAGTCAGTCTTAGGTTTATTTTTGTTTAGTTCTTTCTCTGTCTCTGTTAGTGTTTCATTCATACTCAAATCTGACTCAGTGTTATCTGAACATTTTGAGATCTCACTGCCATCATGAGAGCATGAGCGTCCTCTTTTGCGCTTCTTACAATCATCAGGAGTTTCAGCAGTATCTGAAGTCTTACAATCAGAGTTTAATCTACGCCTTTTCTTCTGTTCTTTCATTACAACTTCATTCAGTAAGTTGGTTTTTAGTTTTCTTGGCTTCCCACTCCTTAGATTCTTTGCTTCAAAGAGAGAAGGACTGTTACTCCTCTCAGAGCGCATTGAGTAAGGGCTTGTCCGAGGTCCTATGACCAGAGTGCTTGGTGAATCAGATAGCATAGTCTTCATCATTGCTAAGTCAGAACTCAGCCTTTGACGTCTTCCAGCTGTCTTGGGACTTGAGGACCTAGAGTTTGGTGATAAATCTTCAAGTGGCTCTTTTTTTATTTCAGAAGCAGGTATAAGTGGGATGGCTTCCTTATCTTGAGAATTAACAGTATGATCAATTTTCACAGCCGGCTTTCTACCTCTCTTTACAGTCTGTTTGATAACTTTTTTCACTTTCTCCCGGGCCACAATTGTTTTGGCTTGTTTCCCCCTTAAGGTCTTCCTGATACCTAAAGGTCGCTTCTTCACTGTTTTAGTCTTAGGAGCAGGTCTCTTAGTCTCCTTAGATGACTTTGGTTCATCTTGGCTGGACTTCTTGTCATCTTCAGTGTTATCCGAGGCTTTTTTACGAGCACGAGTCTTTGGCTCGATTATACTGTCCTCATCAAAACCCTTTTCCTGTTCATCTTTTGATTGTTTAGTTTTCATGATAGAATATTTTGTGGGAGTTGATCCCGTTCAACCGACATCAGGCAAAGGCTTGTATTGGTCGATCTAACTTTGATCAACGAGTTTGTCCGAGCGTGGTATCCAAGTATTGTAATTGATGCAGTGCGTACAGACATCCAGCATCTATCTGAGTATTGGTATCATAGATGTCAAGTCTATATCACAACCACTGTGATGTTTTAGAAAAAAAAAAAAACTTTTTGCTTTTTGATCTAATAAATTTTCTGTAGAGATGACTCTAAGTCACTACACGCCTTATCACATCGCATCTGGACCTGAAAAACAACATTATTATGTTAGTCAACCCCTGCATCCCTTCAATCTTGGTAACATGGTATGAACATTCACTTGTTGAATCTATACCAAAAAACTCATAACTTGGACATATTAAAGTGGATTTTATCAAATAAATTGAAAGTTTAATAATAATAGCAGGCACTGAATTCTCAATTGTAGTAAAATTTGACACAATTCACATATTAATCGTGTCTACACTTCGTGGTAAACAAAAACCAACGCTCGTTAATCAACAAGTTCTCTTTATTATATCACTATAAATTCACTTGTTTTTTGTTTATTAGCTAATTATTATCGTACACTAAAGTATAGATTTGTGGAATATGTATCAAAATAACTCATAAAGTGTGCTATTACATGTAAAATCGCGCCGGAAAATTCATGAAAAACTTGATGTTTTGGTGGCTAGACCGCGGGTGACACCTAACGCCACCTACAGCTGAGCTAGTGCGTATGCGTCGAGCGAACGAAAGCACCAAATCATTTCCCCAGCCGTGGCGCACCTCTGTAATGTCCTCACAAAATACTCACAATTCATCCAATGGAACCTCCAAAAATCACAATAAACAGTTAATTGGATTCACAAGGCACCATAATGTGCGAAAAAGTTCAGTATAAACTCGCGATTAAACTTAGAAAACGATTTTTGAAAAGCCCAAGTATCTGCAGGCGTCCGCCATAATGTTTCCTTCGAAACGAATAATATAGTTCATATTGCTCTTGTAGCAATTCTCTATTCGCTATTCAAAATGGCGACCGTGTTGCGATCACAGTGCGCATTTGCGCGACTTTTTCTTGGAAAAACCGAACAAATCCTGAACAACGCAACTGATTTGGGTATAAAACTTGCTCCGAGATCACAATTGGTAATTATTTTATTATATTTTCACTAATATTGAGTAGTAATGTCGCTTTGACCGCTACATGTGACAGAACTATGGGTGTACACCTCACCGCACAGGTTTCTCGCGCCTCTTACTAGCATTATTTATATTTATTTTCAGTGTCATTAATTAATGATTCGTAATAACAATTTATTAATGTTCGTTAACTGTAAAATAAAGTAATTTTATAGTTTATTTTTCATTGCAACTGTATAATTCTGGACTAGTATACTTTTACGGTATATTGAGCAACTTTAAAAATCTCTCTTCATCTTAAGTGTTTTCCCAGTTGCTTCCCAATCCTACCTGGATTTGGAGCCACTTACGTTTCGCTACTATTAGCATTATCGTTTAGCTTTTAATTTTCGGCATTGTTGGGAGCGACTGCCATCTGACTTCGTTTACCCAACTCCGTAATGCACATGCCGTTGTCGTTGCCTCGTCCGTTAGTAAGCAGGTGCTCTGCTAGTAGGTGAGGTTACTGAAGACCCGGAGATTTTATGAGCGTCAGCGTCTTTAGAAATATTATTACATATTTTATTTTATTTTGTTTCAGGTACTATTGTCAAAAACATATTCCAAGTACGCCCACTCTCCACTAGTTACAAGGATCAAGAAGGAACGATATGAATTTGATATTGTAAAAAATCCGCCAGAATGGACTTACGTTGAAAGGTTATTACCGTTTAATACAATCCCTGCTGTTACTCCTAAAGAGAGTTATCCTTCTGGTTGGATTCCACCTCGGGAAGAAGCTAAAAATTTGCCATTTTTTATATTAAGAACAAAGAAACATGAACTTCCAATTTATCTAAATATTACCTACAGGGGTGTGCGTAAAATATCAAAAATTAAGAATATTGAAGGTGATATATGGTTATTAAATGATGAAATAAAAAGTTATTTGAAAGGAAAACATAAAAGATATGTTGAAACTCGTGTTCAAGAAGTGGCTCGATTCATAGAAGTGAAAGGTGACTTCGTTAATGATTTGTCGGAATGGGCTTATTCCAAGGGATTTTAAGTGATTTTTGTAGTTATTAAAATACATTCATTTAGTATGTTTTGTTTTATTTATACACGTCTGTACTACATGAATTCTTAAGGAATTAGATGTAAAAGTTAACTCCAATCCAAAAATAAACTAGTGTATTGTTTGCCAAGGTACCTTCCTAACTTCCTAAGTTAACATTAGGCAATAACAGCGTCACATGTAGTATAAGGCAACCCGTATATCGCACCCCAATTTGTCTTAATATTTAACGACGTAACTGTCAGGTCAGTATTACTTTGTATACATAGTAAAACATTCTGATCCCGTTATATTAACAGATATAAAGCAATAAAAATATTACGTGTGTCATCAGAGGGCTAGTTTGATGTTTAGGTATTGCCAGAAAATAAAAATACTCTTAAAACTTTTATGGGCTCACCACTTATTACGTGGGACAGGAATACACACGGTGAAAGGTGCGCATATAATATGCCTCTGCCACCCCTTCAGGGATAAGGCGTGATGGATAAATAAATAAATAATAAATAAAAACTTTTATAAATTCATTATTAGGATTTAAAGTATACCATATAAATTTTTACGTAATAAAATTACTTAATACTGAGTTAATCATCCAAGCCCATACTAATCTTAATAATATTATAAATGTGAAAGTTTCTATGGATGTTTGTTACTCTTTCACGTAAAAACTACTAAATGGATTTTAATTAAACTTAACAATATAGCTTATACATCAGAATAACACATAGGCTACTTTTTATCCCGGGAACAAGTACCAGTGGGCAACGGGAACGGGAAAACGTCACTATGAGAGCGAAGCCGCGGGCGACTACTAGTATTATAAATATTATGAAAGTGTATTTGGTTATTGTTTAAAATATGACCAATAATTAACAACATTATATTTTTGTTAATTGATTTTTATATTTTTATGTAAATAAAGGAGAAAAAAAACCTACGCTACACATCTGTGGCAGGGGTGACATTGAATAAATACCATTACAAGGATAGTACAAGAGCGCCAGATCTTTCAACCTACCTAAATGGCTCTTGCCTACCTAAGAATAGCTAAATAGATAAAAATGTGTTTGTGTACTTATTTAATCGCGTTAGAAGTTATACTTCTTTGGCGTAACAATATAAAAATCTTTTTAGAAATGTAATCTTTCGCCTTATATATACGTTTGTAGAAAAAACTAAAATGTTTACAATAGCTAACTTCAAAGTGTTTGAAAATTACTTTGAATTTATTTATAAGTTGTCATGGAAACCCTTATCAGCTAACTTCACAGTGTCGGTTTTTCGTGACGCGCGCAAAAAATTACTCTCATCATTTTCCCAAACGCGCCAAAAGAAATATAAGTTCAAAATGCATGCTCTTCACGAGGCAATTTTTGCCAGATTGCCACAAGAAGTGCATGCAATTTTCTATTTGATATACTTATTAGATCACAATGTATTTCGCTCACAGTAGGAATACAGAGCAGTGAGTTTACATTAATCAGAGTATACAAGTGAAAAAAATAAGCTTCTTTGTGTGATTATGTTTTATTGGACTTCGGTTTAGAACAATTATTATGTAAATAATAATAATAAATAAATTTAATATAAGCCATTACAAATCATATATTAATACTAACTTAAGACATTGGTCAATTTAAAATATTCATATTAAAATAATAATATTAGAAATATATTTAAAGCAACAAATTCCCGTCAAAACCTGTGCGGAGGACTGTACACGGCATGAAGTTTGTTTATTTCGGCCACCGCTAGGGGCGCTGGCCACGGCGGAAGGTTTTATCTACGTAGCTATATAACATCCGCTCGAGTCCGATGGGCCTCTCCAAGATACATATTTTCGAGACAAACCCACTCGTCTTTGTTAAAAACAACTTTTCTACACAATATATACGTTCAAAAACGCTTTGGTATGCTTTTCGCGTTGCAACTACGCTACATTACACGTTTTAACTTTTAGGTTACTTTTATTGCTATTAACTTTGTTGTCGAACGTTAATTTCTTTATATATTTACGTAATTGACTCCGTTATCGATAGAAACTTTATTTCAAGTCGTCATTTCAAAACATTTGAGCTAATCTAGCGTTTACGGTAAAATTACGTAAGATGATAGGTTGGTACAACACAAAGTAGGCATGTTACATAGTTATAATGATTTTCAAGGCCAAGCGCTTTCAGAAATTGACACGTGTAGCGTTCTCTTGTAGGAATTATTGTGTATTATTGCGATGCATAATACCTACTGATCAATATCAAATAATAGGGGGAGGGATTTTAATCAACATTAAATTTAATATTGTAGTCGCATTTTTATTAAAATACAGTTCCTTTTGTATTCAATGAGTGTCTTTCCAAGAAATTTGTTTAGAGTACTAAATGAATGATTTATTGATAACTACCTATTTGGAATTGATAAGCAACCTACCGGCGGCGATAAAGCATTGTAAAGAGGTACTACTTTGCACGTTAAATGTGCCTATAAGTAGGTACTTAACTTACTAAGATCTAATATGGTTCCAAATTATTTTTATTAGCCTACTTGCCATAAATCGATTGAACAAATTTACATGGATATTTTAGAATCCTTTCCGAAAATGATGAAACAACGTAGGATATTTTTGAAAATCCTAGATCTTTATACAATCATACAAAATGCTATAGACGAATTAAAATTGAGTTGATTATACTGAATTATACATAATAACGATTAAAAGACCCTTAGGGAATTAACGACAAATATCTGAATAACGTGTTTTACCATAATCTTTTATTTACAGATTAATTTGTTGAATAATTTATGATTAAAATACCTATTTATCAATGACAGATAGATTGTTACACCTTTTTAACGTAAATAACAGATTTTTGATGCAAAAATGGCTTTTATGAAACCGTTAGCTTCGGGGGATTTAACAAGTAAAAATAACCTCTTAGAGCAGCCATTTTGTCAATCATCTCTGCCATGTAGGCAGTGACTAACTACGATTAGTGGGTCAAGAAGATATAGCTTTTTTTATGTTATTATACGTGGCACGTCAAAAATGGCGTCGCCCGCCTGATGGTAAGCAAAGACGACAACCCAAGATAGGGGTCGCTATCTCAAGCCACGCAGGGCTCCGATAGCGACCCTCATCTTGACCGCCCAGAAATATGGCTTTTCACGCTTCTCTTAAAGGGTTGTAGGAGGAGCGAAACACGTGCGCTGGCAGAGAGTTCCATGTTTTTATGGTGCGACATATATGAAAGATCTACGGAATCTGTCTGTTCTAGGCACGATGGTGTCCATAGTGTAAGGATGACATCTCTGCATTGCGCGTTACAACATATTATGATAAAGAAGTAAGGCTCCAAAGAAATGACATCCCCTTTGAGTGTAAATGTAAACTACTGGGGGTAAGATTTCTTTTAACCTGACCGTACCTAAGCCCCCCACAAGATCTTGGCAGGAAAAGCTAAATTCAGCTGGAAGTGGTGCACCCACCTATTGATTGACTGATAGCGTAGACGCATCTAATGGACCCAGATGTAGGTGTAAGCGGCCAACAAAGATCTTCGGGGCTAGAGGACCTCACCTGTTAGCGGTGCACCAGCTGATTAACGGACAAGACAATGAATGAAACCATTACGGTGTTGGGAGTTCAGATGGCGTTCGCTTTCGTGCAGTGCCCAACGCGGAAACCACTGAAACGTCCTTTATTAACTCCCGACGCAAACAGAGGGGTGTTATAAGTTTGACGTCGATGTCTCTGTGTGTGTGTCTGTCTGTGGCATCGTATCTCAAATGGAGAGACCGATTTTGATGCGGTTTTTTTTTCATTTGAAAGCCAGATTCCTTGCGGTGGTTCTTAACTATGTGGTTAATATCGGTCCAGCAATGTAAGAGTATCGACTCTTTTCCAAAATTGTGTTAGGCATTTTTGGCGTATGATTGATTACTCGATTAAGTGCTTAACGAGAGTCAGTATAATCGTTAAATACATACATACATACATACATACATTCATATCGTCACGCCTGTCTCCCATCGAGGTAGGCAGAGACTATGGCTTTCTACTTACTACGATCCTGGCATACAACTTTCGCTTCTTCAACTTTCATAAGTGTTTTCATACACACACGCCGGTTAAGGGTACTCTTGACCTGACCTTTTTCCAAAATGTCTTCTATTTGATTGACATATGTAGGTACGTCGAGGTCGCCCCTTACCAGTTTGCCCATTCACTCTTTTCTGATAAATCTGTTTAGTCTACTTTCATCCATCCTCTCCACGTGTCCGAACCATCTAAGCATATATTTTTCTATCTTAGTCACTGCATCGTCTACCATCCCTTATTACACTGTTCCTTTCTTTGTAATCGTTAAATGACAATTAGATTAACAACTTTTTAAGTTTATTGTATAGAAGGGGGAGATAAAGTTGTAAAATCTGCGGACGAAAGAAGTTAATGGCTTTTATTGTCTTGGTCAGACTGCATAACTTCATATTTTAAGTAGAGCAGGAGGTATACTATAAGAAGAGAAGGAGGTTGTTGTTATTGGGGCTTGAAAGATATGGCAAGAGAGACATACTGTAGCTGAACATTAACTTACACTTAAGTGACAATGATGCTTGGTTCAGGACAACCTCAGAATGAACTACCACAACTGATTTAGAGTGCCTCGGTGCCTTGGTCCCGGGTTTGATTCCCGGGTCGGAAAAAATATTGATTCACAAATGTTTGTTTCGGAGTTTGGGTGTTTTCTATATATAATATGTGTGTATTTTGAAAAATAAAAGTATGTTTATCTGTTGTCAAGATCCCAAAACACAAGCTTATATTTGCTTACTATGGGCTAGAAGGCGGTGTATAAAAATGTCCTACAATATTTATTTGTGAAGCTTCTATGAAGCTTGTTATGTGGGTCGAGTCCTAGGTTGAGAGGCGAAAAGAAAACATAAAGGATTTTCGGTACGGTTTTGATAGCTCAGGGACTTAGGGCATTGGCCTATTTAAGTAAAGGTCACGGGTTCAAATCCTGTCCTGAACTAAGTTGTATATTTTCACTTCGACTTCGAATTACTGGGTTGTAACTAACTAAACTAACTATCTTCACGCTGTATCCCTGACGAGGTTGTCAGAGAGGACAGATCGCCAGGCTTCTCGATCCATGCATATTTTTTTCGTTTCTTCAAGATTCATCAATCGCTTCATACACGCACATCTCGGTATCCAAGTACTATTATGTAATTTACTGGTACACGTATAATTTACTTTATTCGCTCTACAGCAATTACCAAGTCCTGAGAAGAAGAGATTACGCAGAACTCGAACTTGGTAAAATCCCAGGAGAAGTTAGTGTTTGAAAGCCGCATAGAAATGAATCAGAAAATGAGGGCGTTAGAAAAACGTAACTCCACTCTCCTTCTATGGCAGTTTAACTGGGGGCCGAGTCTACCATTGACAAGCCGTAGAATAGAACCAGAATCGCTGTTTTTAGCTGTCAAAAGGGTAAAGCCTTCCCGGTACAATTTTGACAGTTTTTCGTAGTCTACTATTACAATCGTACTCCAATAGACTTCTATCGGTCGGCCGATAGAATTCTACTAACACGTACCGCGCCAGTGGCCATAGTCAGTTGCAATTTGATAGTCTATTATCATTTTGACACCTAAATCAGCGATTCCGGTTCTATTCTACGGCTTGTCAAGTGTAGACTCGGCCCCCTGGAAGGCAACAAGGTACATACAAATAAAAAGGTAATCAAGTCTATCTTAATTCTTAAATCACATTCACGCACCTTGCTGCACAGTAGTACGAGCTTTTAATTTATCAATCACGCCTTATCCCCGATGGGGTGGCAAAGGTATATTATACGCCCACATTTCACAGTGTGCTTCCTGCCCCACGTAATAGGTGGTGAGCCCATTGCCGTGTTGAAATAGACAGACGCAGCTTGTTGCTGCTGTTGAAAGTTTTCAAGTCAAGTTTTATAAGGCCTTCAACTTGGCTTAAGGACTAACTTAAATTAGGTTTCAGTTTTCAGATATTTTCTTAAAAATCTGAAAAATACTTTGGTAATTAAATCTTAGAAAATATTCAAATGGAAATCTGTATTAATATCGATAATTATGAGAGAGTCATCTATCAAAGCCCACTCGAATCTCTAGAACCTTAATCTAGAATCTTGATATTTTTAATATAAGCTACGCTTTGAATGTATACACCCAAAAGATTGATTTTTATTTAAATTCCACTCCTAAAGGGGTAAAAAAGTGGGTTGAAGTTTCTAGAGATTTCGGAAACGGTTAGACCTCGTCGCTCTGCTAGTACTACCACTTTCTTCCATAAATTCTTGATTACTAAAGTGATTTTCTTCAATGTCAGCTTCGTAAAACAAATAATCATCTAATACCCACCGCAATTGCCTACTTATAGGATTCTGACAACCGCCACTTGATGAAATTAAAAATCTAAAAAAAGCCCCCGACTCAAAAATCCAAGGTCTCTAAAGTAAAAGTAAACACATAATTTTGTAATGTGCACGTTCTCTCATTTGAGACCCTACTCGAGTATATTTTGGAGACATTCAGTTACCCTTCCCCACTTTCACCCCCACAAATTTTAAACGGCTCAACCGATTTTCATCAAACATGCCTAAGAACACTCGCACGTAAGTCGCTTTTAATAAAAAAAAAGTCAATTGAAATCACTTCATCCATTCGGGAGCTATGATGCCACAGGCAGACAGATCCACAGACACGTCAAACTTATAACACCCCTCTGTTTGCGTAGGGGGTTAAAAATGTAAATTAATTAGGATGATCGTTGGTTGACGTTTACAATTTCAAATGTCTAGAAAAACAATATCACCATCCATTAGCTCAATTTATTACACATATGCGCTCGTGGGATCACACAGACCCCACTCCGAGTATAAAGCAACATTACTCACACAGCCGGTGGGTGGTGACGCAATATTCACTATCAACAGTTGTTTCACCACGAAAAGCGAAGGTACTGACACTTACAGGCGAATGGGGTTCGTGGGAGGAAAGGTATTCGCAAATAATATACTGCAAGGGGTCCGTGAGACCCCATGTCCATATAGTAACAGGTTAGGCCAAGTTGAAGGATAGGCTACTTCCAAAAAATTCAAAAGCTGTTCGCAACAACCTGTGCCTATCCATTTCAAGGGTGTATGTTTGCCTCCGCCTAACCCTTCGGGGATAAAAGCGGGACAATGTGTTTGTATGTATTTATCTACTTTAACTAGCCGATATCTCGTGGTCTTACCCACGTTGTTCCTGGTCACGTGGTAATACAGACTTCAAATTAAACTAAGTTACTTCTTATAATATCAGCTATCTGCCTGTGAAAGTCTTGTTAAAATCGGTTTAACCGTTTCAGAGTAATCTCTCGCCTAGCCCACTTTTTTGACCGCAGCAAATAGACAGACATTCTTTTTATTTTTTTGATGTTAATTTGGAATTACAAACCGACACTTAGATTTTTATTTATTTATTTATATAAATAGTTACATTGTACAATACTAATTAATTTATCCTGAAAACCAACAATACGTTTATGTAGGACAAATCGTTCTAATTTTTATATTACTTTAAGAAATGAGGATGGTAGCCTACCAGGCCCTTTACGCAAAGGGTTAGGCGCTATCATTGTTATAAAGGTTGATATTCAAGATATATAACGTCCTAAGATAAACTTATCACATCGATAATGCTTTTATCAACATAACTGTAGCTACATTACACGTAAATACTCATTATTTGTATTTATACATATATATTATACTGGTTGTCCCTCGCGGCTCCGCACGCGTGGTGAAGTATTCCCGTTCTCGTTTCCCACAGGATGTTTGTTACTCTTTCACGTAAAAACTACTGAATAGATTTTAATGAAACCGTACATTAATATAGCTTAAACATCAGAATAAGACATAGGCTACTTTTTATCCCGGGAACAAGTTCCTGTGGGAAACGGGAACGGGAAAACTTCTTACTATACATACATATCATCACGCCTGTCTCCCATCGGGGTAGGCAGAGACTATGACTTTTAACTTGCTACGATTCAGGCATACAATTTTCGCTTCTTCTACTTTCATTAGTGTTTTCATACACGCTCGCCGGTTAAGGGTATTCTTGACCTGGTCTTTGTCCACAATATATTTTTTTTTTTTAATGGTTTTTAGTATTAGATCCATTATTCTAGTATATTTTTTTCATATTTAACATAAGTAAAGCTGGGTTACATTTGCATATACACAAATTATCTAGAAGTGATATGCGCGCAAAGGAACGAACATCTCACTTTTATATGACTCATTTTACTGTTTATTTATAAAATTTTCATACCGCGGGCTAAATATGAAAATCGTTTATAAGGAGTAAACTCTAAAATTCAAATACGATTAGTAGATAGGAATATTATGAGATTGGCGCGTTCAAATAAGCCATCTCACCGTAAATTTCGAGAGGGTTAAGGCTAAAAGGGTTCTTTTTTAAAAAATCGTACAAAAGCGAGTCGTAACCGAATTTTAGGTACATTATGTTATAAATAACTAGTTGGACCAGTGTCAAATTTTCATGTTATGTTTTAAGAACTTGGTATTCAGTTTTTTTTACATTTTTATTGTTTATCTTTTATTGTAATATTAGTGAAACTGACTGAAAATGTATTTTTAATAAATAATAAATAAATAATCGTACTATTATTTAAAACGCAAAAGTTTGTATGGATGGATGTTTGTAACTCTTTCACGCAAAATCTACTGAATGGATTTTGATGAAACTTTACAATAATATAGCTTACACATCAGAATAACATATAGGTTACTTTTTATTCTGGGAACAAGTTTATGTGGGAAACAGGAACGGGAAAACATCACCACACACAAGTCACTTCACAACTTCAAAAAAAAAAAATATATCTATTGCTCAAGAATCTATACCGCTTATAAATGAAGAAAATTCATAAACTTCTACACGGCATTGGGCTCAACACCTGTTACGCGGGACAAAAGTGCATACGGTGAAAGTTATGTATTAACGTAGTTATTTTACTTTTAGGGAAAAATGTATGAAAAGGCGCATTTTTGGGGAAAAGTAAAATCAGCTCTGAGGACATTTACGACAAAGTATCTAACACGCCAACATTGGGGAAAAAGAAATCTAATAAGTATAATCTAATAAATACACGAGAAGTATGTATGTGACAGATAAATGTATATCGCAGTCATCTGATCAAATTTGCGATTTGATTGAATGACGACATTTAATTGTATGACTAAAGGACAACTTGTCAAGTTGTTTAATGTAACGTTCAACGTCTTGACGTTGAACGTCATTTAGCATAGTCGTTGGATGGGAAATAGCCATTGTTTGGTTAGGGTTTAGTTATTTAAGGCCTCGATATTATCGATATTTATTACTCAAACTCTGCTTGCTCTGCCGAAACTGCAACTTTAAGCTTGTAATTGTGTGAGCACCAAGTAGACTTATTTATTATTTTGAAATTGACATGATAGTTGCTGTGCAGTTTTTGGGTATGTCATGCTCGCTTAAGTATCCTGGCAGTGGGGGCGTATGTATCGGGTCGCCTTATTCACTAAAATACGGTTAAGTAAGGCGATGGCTGATATATGCGTCATACCCATGAACGGGTGCCGCCTGTTGGGACCGGTCAGCTCATAGCTGTTATAGCAATTATTACAAATATTTAAATTTAAGGCAAACTAGGTTTAGTCGACTGTTCTCACATAAATCCAAAGGAACAATGTAAGTGTCATTTTAATATTGTAAGCCATACCTACATTTAAAAAAAAGAATCCATGTACTTTCTTGCCAGATTCTTCTTCATAAAGAGTGATTGCCCTTAGAACTGGCAAATAGAATTTTTAACATTGATTGTTTTTCTTTTGTATAAACTCATTTCTATATAATTGGTCAAATATAATGTAAATCAAACTATTGTAATTACTGGCGGTTAGAAAAGAGTGGCCATGAGTTTTATTGCCAGGTTCTTACTCAGGCTCTACCTATTGCTTTGCGAATCTGGCAGTAAATGTAAATGTAGAAGCAATAATCTTGACGTTCGTAAGTATTACTTTGTGACCTACATAAATAAAGATTTTTCATTTTCATGTTTCATTTTCAGTCGTCGCACCAGGGTGCACATCTTGCAAACTTTGGCTAGGTTAGGTTAGAACAATGACCATTAACGGCCATATAGTGTTGGTTTGCATCATTTCGATTAGATTCATTTTGGGAAATTTCAATCACCTGACTGATTTTACGTCAGGGCTATGTTACAATCAGCTAATTAGTTGGACGTTTAGTGACGCTTGTTCAATCAACGTGCGTACTAGTCATTCAATTGAATGTCGTCATTCAATGAACGCGCTAGTCATTCTATCAAATAGCAGATTCAACCAGATGACGGCGACAATTTTATTGTTAAAAAGTTTTTCAAGAGATCCAGCAAAAATATTTTCTACAGTTAGGTACGTATTATGAGAATTGCACTGGAATGCATGTTCAAATATTCTTACAAAACTAAATGGTTTTGTTAAGCGATAAAATAAATACCTAATAATGAAAAAGTAAAACCAAAAAAGCCATCACACACGACTACAATATAAATATTATAAACGCGAAAGTTCGTAATCTTAGATGTTTGTTACTCTTTCACGCAAAATCTACTGAAGGGATTTTGAGGAAACTTCAGAATAACACATAGGCAACTTTTTATCCCGGGAACTAGTTCCTTTGAGAAACAGGAGCGGGATATCTTTACCACGCGTGCGGAGCCTCGGGCGGCCACTTGTATACTTAAATACAAAGTACATATAGGTACAAATAAAAAATGTCTTACCAACGGAGCAGTGAATACTATTCTTATTTATTCAGGATCACAAGGTTATAACATAACCACGTACTTCCACTGTCAAGACTAGACGATTACTATACAATTAGTTTGTACTCAAGTCCTGTCACTGCAAATTTTTATCAACCATTTTAACCCGTGAATCGGTCAGGTAAGGCAATAAACCCTTTTGTAATCTTGTACCCACTTACAAGGAAGTTCGACTCCGCCGTTTTTTTTTTCGTTTGGATATCCCCTCGGATGTCATGCCGGACATGGACTCGAACCGACTAAAACCACACGGTCCCTATCTGTCTGTCTATCGCCGGGCACCACGGGTCACTCCTCGGAAGGATCTCCTAGGGTTCCCGACAGACTTTGGCTACTACCGCGGCCTCGCCTAAGAGTTTGGGTGCTATCCCGCTTCTTTGGGGGTTGGTTCGGGTGTTACCCCGCTTCTGGAGTGTGAGGCGTGCGTGAGAGTATCCCTCGACGCCTTCGTCTTGGGCCTGCTTGGAATGTTTCAGGTTTTTAAACAAGTGTCATGGGACGAGGAAACCCTAGCCCATTCTTCTTTATTGTTTATCTATCACGCCATATCCCCGAAGGGGTGGCAGAGGCATATTATATGCCCACTTTCCACCATGTGAATTCCTGTCCCACGTATTAGCTGGTGTGAAAGTAACAATTTCACTGATCTCCGGGGTATCTTTTTAAAATCAGCGCTGTCACATGTCAGCAGTAACTGCTGTCCGCGCGTCAGCAAATGCTGAAAAGTGTCCCCTGTTCTGCGTTGATGTTATCGTAAATAGACATTTAACTTAATTTATTTTTTCTCTTTTAAGTATTTTTGTAAAATATACCATTTTTTTTAATACACATAAAGTAATTCATGGTAGGTATACCAATGAATGAACACAAATATAAGCCAGATCTACTTAAGCACCAAATACTTTAAAAGGAAAAATTATCTCAGACAAAGTAAAAACGTTTCTAGGATAAAAGTTAAGTACTGTTGTGTATTTAATACCTCAGTGAGAGCCACTCATTTTTTGATATCCTTTCCAATGTACAAACGCTAAGTGTATTGTGAGCATTTCATTGTACCGATCTGAAAATCTATTTAGTAATTAATTTAATCTGACAATTTTTATTAATAATGGCGGGACAATCTAATAACGCTGAAATAAAACACAACACATTAGTGGCAGATAACATTTTTCTTTTTGCACGTTTACACGCTGAATAAAATTATTTTCTTTCTTTCGGTTAATTTGATTGTATTCCCGATCTCTTCTAACCCGACCTGGATTCCGAGCCTAGGGTCCGGTTTTGAATGACAGCTAAGAGCAATTTTTAGTTTGACTTTTCATTTTCGGGATTGTTGGGAGCGAATGCCGCCTAACGTCACGTCTGTCAGCAATCAGCAGGTGCACCACTAGCAGATGAGGTGTCGCTTGGCCTCCAGAGATCTGGGTCAGTTCTATGCTCTGTAAAAATATGACAATGCCATTGTTCGTCTATACAAATGTATTTATTTATTTATGTACACACTATGTAACAGATAGCAACAGTTGAAGGAAACATAGGTACAACGGTACTGCTTATTTTTACAAGAAAAATCTCCCAACAGACCGACGATAGGAGAACGTGAAGTAGGAAAATAACAAGTAAAAGTGCGTAAGTTAATGAGCAAAGATGAAAAATAAAAATTAACACACACAAAATTCCGTCACTTGATAAATATATTTATATGTTTTTATATAATATATAAAAAACATATAAATATAAAATAATATAAATAAATACTAAATAAATATACTTACACACATATAAATAAATGCGAATTAAATTTAAATAAACATGTAGATAAAATAGATTTACAGTGTGAGAGATAGTGTTCACGGACATTTCTTTTAAAAGTAGTAACAGATTTGCTGTCTCTGATAACAGGTGGAATTGGTTCTACAATCTGACCGCATGCACACTAAAAGAGTAGTCTCATATTGGTCTAATACAGAGGTTCCCAAACTTATTTTGTCAACTGCCCACTTTGAGACTAAATAAATTTTTAGAGCCCCTATTTGGTTTTTAAGTAGGTGTTAAAAACCACTTTAACTTCAAATTACATTAATTAATTGTTGTCAGCTATATTAGCGGAGATTAAACATTCATTTTAAAATAGACTTTTACTATAATCCGCAAGAGTTCACTTGAGACCTGAGCACAGTAGGTAGTACATAACGACGCTCAGGTCTCAAGTTTTTATAGTATTCAGACAGACAAAAAAACATAATCGATTCTTATATAAAAACTAATGTGAAGGATGAATCTGATACTGTTTAATAAGTTTGTTGATATCAGGTTCCAATTTACTCAAGAACAGCCGCAAGTCGCCACGTTCGGTAACATGCAAACGATTTCTCTTTTTAGTAAGCAGCGTTGCCACAGCACTAAATCCACGTTCACACAAATATGACGATGGGAATGCTATCAAGAATCGTTGAACGATGGACCACAATCCAGGGTACAATTGCGGAATCGGTTTTTGTAGCCAAAATTCTTGATAGCCATTTTTGAACTTGATTTTTATTTCCTCGTTTGTTGTCAATTATATAAGTTCTTCTTCCAGCTGAGTTGAGATTGCTGTGTTGACATTTTAAAAACGGATCTAACATCCAGCCTGTTATGTCCAAGTTCCAAATGTTGGCAGTAGGCAAACAAGTCGTCGTTACTGCAGGATACTGATAAATTCGGAAAATTGTGAAACTCACGTCTGCCCATATTCTTTTTGTGTAGAAGCAGTTTGGCTGCGAAAGCAGCAACGACATTTTTTGTTTTAATTAAATTTAGTTCATCGCCTTGCAGTTGGAGATTCATGTCGTTGAACAATTTATACAGGTCTGTCATGTATGCTATATCATTTTTTGATGTAATGAGCTTGTTGCGCAATTCTGTATCTTTAGTTTTCAAGAACTCTTCTCACAGAGTCAAACAGGTTGTAAAATGGAGTCAGACAATTGCCTCTTGATAGCCAAGGAACCTCAGTATGAAGCACCAAACGGTTGGAATCTTCGTCATTAGTAACACAAAGCTGATGAAATAATCTATCATTTAAAGAGCTGGTACGGATTTAATTGACTGCTTTGATGACATATTGCAGTGATTGAAATAGTCGTTAACTTATGTTTCTAGCAACCAAATGTTGTCTATGAATAACGCAATGTGCAGCAAGTACATCTGGAATTTTATTTTTTAAGTACGCTATGAAGCCTTTATGGCACCCTGTCATAGCCGGAGCGCCATCCGTAGCAACTGAAATAATATTTATCAAGGGAATCTCTTTCTCATCACAAAACTTTTTTAATGTATTGAATATGGTTTCGCCTTTTGTATCGGTCTCTAAATTTCTAGCAAACAATATAGTTCTTCACATATTTCTCATGTTTAATAAACCTCACGTAAGACAGCAACAATGCTTCATTAGTAGGTAAAGTGGACTCATCGAGCTGAATTGAGAATTGACTAGTCTTCAGATGATTGCACAATGATCCTTCAATGTTTTCAGCCATTTCATCAATTCGTCTTTCCACAAAATTATTACTCAAAGGATTTTTTCGGATAATATCTGCGGCCGGTTTATGAAGCACAGTAGTTATTACTTCCTTTATTGCTGGCAGAATTAACTCTTCTCCGATGTTGTGTGGTTTGTGTGTTCCACAGAGTATTGCCGTCTCTTCTTTTTTCCTTCCTTAGTGTTGAACTTAAGTACTGCTTATCTATTACGCGCGAAACCGCAAATGAAAATAAAATAAATATTCCGTTGTTTATATAGGATTGCATAAGCAGCACGCACCGACAGGAATAAGACAAACATGCATTAACTCGTTTATCTCAAAGTTGGTAAGAATGGATGTTTGTTACTCATTCACGGAAAATCTACTAGTAGCAAAAGAATTGTTAAAATCAAATCATCGTTATAAGCTTGAGAGTCATAAACACTTATGTATTCAGAAAGTAAAATGGTCCGCCTGTAAGAGCAAACAAAGAGGTGTTTTCAAAAACAGAAAAGTTAGAAGTAATGAGATTTGAAATTGGAACATGAAACCTGAGGCAAAATGTTCTATGACCGACATCCGGTATAATATGTTTCCAGCAAAGGTGGCAGGCAGATTCTGAGAAAAAGACATCAGAATAATAACAAAACAAGAAAAGACTTACGAACAGGGGGCCAAGTCTCCAAATTCAATCGCGCCAGAAAAGAATAGAAATAGCCGCTCAATAGAAAGCCACCAGTACAATTTTGATAGTTTTTTGTAGTCTACTATTACAATTGTACTCCAATAGACTTCTATCGGTCGGCTGATAGAGTTCTACTAACACGTACCGAGCCAGTGTCCGCTAGACAGTTGCATTTTAGAAAGTCTACTAACATTTTGACTGCGATTCTGGTTCTATTCTACGGATTATCAATAGTAGACTAGGCCCCCTGATATGTAGATATTGATATGACCCCCACAGCTTAGCCCGTGGAATATTTCGACCTCCCGACGCACCTAATTGATCCCGTCGCTTATAAATTCTACAATGATGCATAAAACTTTGCCCGATTTGCCGACATTTATGACTACTGCTGTGCTCCTCTGTGTAGTAGCGTAATGATATATCCTATAGATTAGCCTATAGCTTTCCTCGATAAATGGGCTATCAAACACAGAAATATTTTTTCAAATTTTAACGCGGTTACCCACAAAAAAACAAACAAACAAACTGTTCAGCTTTATAATATTAGTATAGATTTATTTTTCATTTATTTTGTTTTATTTAAATTAGCTGATCCCGCAGCTTAGCCCGCGTGGTGAAGTTTTCCTATTCGAGATTTCGTACGGAACCCTAAACTTTTTGCAAATTCAATATAACGTATGTACTCACGAAGAATGCAGCTTTCTAATGGTAAAATATTTTTTTTTAATTGGCCCAGTAGGATCTGAGCCTAAGTAAACACAAAAACAAACTTACAAATCTTTGCTCTTTGTAATATTTAAAATAAGTTATAGGCTTGTAATTGGAATAGATATCTAATTAGTAACAGACGGAAGATGAGAATAGTGATAAAATAGACTTATTTATTTCCAGTAAGTTTTTTAAGAGAACCAGCAGAAGGATATTCCATCTATCACCGATATGTTTCTAAGAGAAAAAAAAACATCTTAAAATTCTCTTACTGCATTAAATGATTTTTCTGAACGATTTTCTGAACGAAAGAGAATACACTCTGTGCTGTCTAAATGTTGGTATTTTGAATTTGACTCACATCTTTTTTATATTAATACTAGCTGACCCGCGCAACTTCGTTAGCGCCACATAAGCAAAACAGACAAAGAGAGACACATTAGTTAAAGACGATGGCGCAGGCTATTCTCATAAACGTCTTCTGAATTATTCGCTTATTAACAACAAAAAACTGAATGAAATCGGAATACTTGTTGATGAGTTACTTACAACTGAATACACGCGGGTGAAACTGCTTGAACTGAATATCCTGTGCGAAACATTTCCTGAATTAATACATAGGGTACCTACTTTATATACCGGTAAAACATCTTTATCCCTTGATAATACCTTTTTGTGTACTAAAGCCTTCACGTGAGCGGAGAAGCTGGCATCAACTTGCGGAAATGTTCTACCTATATGCCAATATTCATCAGAATATGAATAAATAACAAACTTCCAAATAATATAGAAATCTTTACAAACTTTCACATTTATAATATTAGTAAGATTACATAAAAAATATGGGATCCTTATCCCCGATGGGGTGGCAGAGACATATTATATGCCCACTTTTCACCGTGTGGATTCCTGTCCCACGTAATAGGTGGTGAGCCCATTGCCGTGTTGAAATAGACAGACGCAGGTTGTGGCTACCTGCTGTTGAAATTTTCAAACCGCCCATAAGGCCTTCAACCAGGCTTAACGACTGCCATTTTACTGGCAACCGGGACCAACGGCTTAACGTGCCTTCCGAAGCACGGAAACGCTCGCAAATATACATGCCACAAAGTGGTCACCCATCCGAGGACCAGCCATAGTGTAAGTTGCGTAACTCAGTGATCGTTTACAGAACACTGAGACCGCGGGGCCACAAGCGCTTCTAAGATTATCTAGTAAGATTACATTCCCGTGGTAATACCGGGTATTCCTTTCTTACTGCTGATTCAAGGTAGATACCTAATAAATACTTTCACCAAATTTCAGGAATGTACTTATGTTTAATAGTTTAGACTGTGTGTGGCTTCATCCGCGTAGTTTCAGTTGCCATGGAAATATCTAGAAATCCGTTTTTATTGCTTATCCAAAGATTTAAAGTATTATTTTCACCAAATTTCAGGTTTCCATGTTTAATGTTTAGGCTGTGCGTGGTTTACTGACATAGATTCAGTTCCCGTGGAAACACCGAACTCGCTGGTAATACAGGCCTTGGGAGATTCTTCTAAAACAGGTGTAGGTACGTAAGTACATGTTACTAACTTTGAAAATGACAATCTTCCATAACCGTTTATCCCTTATTTACGTCCTTAGGGGTAAAAATTCGCAAATCTCCTTCATAGGCTACGTGTTAAAAGGAACCCCAAGTTTGGACTTCATAGCTCCGATACCTCCATGGATTTCGTGATTAATGAGTTAATAATAATAATAATAATAAAAAAAAAAAATATTTGGACCTTGCTCATGAGGTTGTCGACATGTGGGATGTGGATTCAGCGATTATTGTTCCGATAGTTGTATCAGCACATGGCCTGATCGCCAAGAGCCTTGACCAACATCTCAAGAGGCTCGCGTTAGGCAGTTGGGTCAAGGGCTTGATGCAAAAGGCGGTTCTTCTGGGCACGGCACGTATTGTGCGGAAATTTCTGTCTCTGCAGTCCTGACCACCGGTAGCTTGGTCCCTGTACCCGATGCCGGTGGGATACTATTTTTTATATTTTTAAATAGATTTTTTTTTATATAATGTATTTAAAAATGTAATTGATAAGTGTAATTAATGAATAAAGGGAATAATAATAATAAATATTCTTTATTGTACACCATAAAATAACATTTTTAAGAACTTAATTAAGTTATGTATGTACAATAGGCGGCCTTATCGCTAAAAGCAATCTCTTCCAGGCAACCTTTGAATGGAGAGAAATAAATAGAGCTGATTGAGGCAGTGTACAAACTTTCAAGATACATTTAACCAAATAATAAACATATAAACAATATAACAATACACAACAATAAAAAAATACACAAGTAGGTACGTACCAGTACATACTTAGTGTACATAACCACACATATATCAATAGACAATAACAAAAGATACGCTGTACTAATGTGAAACAGACAGAAAGTGATCCCTTAACATTCTCTTAAATGACGCCAGTGATTGTGCTCGTCTTATCGATACTGGCAAAGCATTCCACAGGCGAACCGCTTGTACAGTAAAGGATTTGTCCATGAAATTTGTAGAATGCTGTGGCATTCCGAGTCTCAAATTTTCCGATGACCTCAAAAATCTAAAATGTTTGGCATAAAGGAACTTGAAACGTTCTTTGAGATATCGGGGAGTGCATGGATTGAACAGTATACTGTATAGTAAAGATAGTATGTGAGTATTCCGTCGAAGGCGAATTGGGAGCCACTTGAGCTTATTCCTGAATTCAGACACGTGATCATATTTGCGTAGGCCAAATATAAATCTTATACAAACATTTTGAAGACGCTCAAGCTTGTCAAGTTGCTCTTCTGTGAGATCAAGATAGCTGACATCCGCATAATCGAGAATTGGCAGCAAAAGAGACTGTGCAAGCGCAACTTTAGTGGCTGTAGGGAGAAAATTCCGTAATCTACGCAGTGATCCCGTAGATGCAAACAATTTGCGCCCGACCTCTTGCAATTGATGATCCCAGGATAATGATCTATCCATGTGTATTCCCAAGTTTTTGACCGTATCACTTATTTCGATAGGGGTGCCATTAAAAATAACTTGGGGCAACCTTGTGTAGTCAACACGCTGCATTAGCCAGGGGCTACCAACGATAATGACCTGGGTCTTAGATGGGTTTACCTGGAGACCATAGTTAAAACTCCATTTACATACACGTTCCAAATCCATATTCATTGCAGCAATTGCTTCTGGCAACTGACCTAATGGCGCCTGTGTATATATCTGTAAGTCATCTGCATAAAGGTGGTAGGATGAAGCTAATTTTTGGGAGATTGTATTTATAAATATAGCAAAGAGTAGAGGAGATAGAACGCCGCCCTGTGGTACACCGGCTGTAATATTACACCAAGAAGAACGAGAGTCTTCTGTACGTATACGTGGCCGGCGGCCACTCAGGTAACTTTGAAACCAATCGATCACTATAGGAGATATGTTAATAGAGCAAAGTATGCCGAGTAGAATTTCAAAATTCACCGTGTTGAAGGCATTAGTAAAATCAAGTAAAGAAAGTACAGTGAGATTGCCTTTTTCCATACCTGTTCTTATATCGTCTATAACATTAACTAGGGCTGTCACAGTACTATGTCCAGGACGAAAACCAGACTGAAAACCAGAGTTAGTTAATACAACCACTGTTTTGCCCCCTTATAGGTAAAATTTTGCAAAACCGCGATACACGTACCCATTTATTTGTAACTAAAGACAGGTGTACATAAATTTATGTTTCTAACTTTGAAAATGACGAACTTCCATACAACCGTTTATCGCTTATTTACTTCCCTAGGGGCAGAATTTCGCAAAATCCCTTCTTAGTGGAAACCTACGTATTAAAAAGAATCTCCATACGAAGTATGAGCTTCATAGCTTTGGTAGTTTCAGAGATTTCGTGATCAATGAGTCAGTCAGTAATTTTGCCTTTAATATATATATATATATATTTAGATACATACATATATACATATAACTCAAATGTATGTACCTATCTATACTCTCAATTGTTATCCCAACCAATAAAATAAATTAGCTTGATTTCTTACAACACATTTTTTTCATTACAAAGTATTATAAAAAAGAGAATTTAAAAATGTCTTACCAAGGGAGAGCAGCAAATACTTTTCTTATTTATCTTGGATCATTATGTTAACACTAGTTAACGCCCGCGGCTTAGCCCGCGAAGAGAAGTTTTCTCGTTTCCGTTTCCCACAGGACCTTGTTCCCGGGATAAAAACAAGCCTATGTGTTATTCTGATGTATAAGCTAAATTATTGTAAAGTTTCATTAAAATCCATTCAGTAGTTTTTACGTGAAAGAGTAACAAACATCCATACAAACTTTCGCATTAATAATATTATAAATAAATATCCATCACGCCTTATCCCCGAAGGGGTGGCAGAGGCATATTATATGCCCACTTTTCACCGTGTGGATTCCTGTACCACGTAAAAGGTGGTGAGCCCATTGCCGTGTTGAAATGTACAGACGCAGGTTGTGGGTACCTGCTGTTGATTTTTTTCAAGCCGCCCATAAGGCCTTCAACCAGGCTTAACGACTGCCATTTTACTGGCAACCGGGACCAACGGCTTAACGTGCCTTCCGAAGCACGGAAACGCGGGCAAATGTAAATGCCACAAAGTGGTCACCCAGACGGGGACCAGCCATAGTGAAAGTTGCGTAACTCAGTGATCGTTTACAGAACACTGAGACCGCGGGGCCACGAGCGCTTCATTCTATAATATTATTAAGATATATTAAATTTTTATTTTTTTTAAATGGAAAAATTTTTCATTAACGAGCAGGACTCGAACCAGCGTCTTCTGGTTCAACGCACCAGACGCGTTACCAACTACACCACCGTGACCTGCTCGTAACTGACGAATTAATCCACCTCTTTACGTAACAAGGCGACGTAAAACAGAAAAAGAAAAGAAAAAGTTAGCATACTAATTGCTTTTCAAAAATTGTTTCTAACCATATATTTACATCCACTTTCAACGCTCGAATACGATAGTTTAAACTCAAGTCTTGCCAGTGCGAATTTCTGGCAACCATTCTAAGTGTGAATCGGTCAGATAAGGCAATAAAACCTTTTGGTTTCGTGTACCTATGCACTAGGAAGTTCGACCCCGCTCTGGTATATTTCAGGTCTCTAAATAAGTTTCATGAAACGAGAAAATCCTGGCCTAATAAATCAAGTAGAAAACTTCGGGCTTTAAAAAAAGCTTATGTTGATCAAACATCTGAATCATATATTTTATTTATTTTGAGAATATGGTTTATTACAACTTAAAGAAATGTTATCGATTAATGATACATACTCGTACATACATATTATCACGCCTGTCTCCCATCGGGGTAGACAGAGACTATGGCTTTCCACTTACTACGATCTTGACATACAGCTTTCGCTTCATTTACTTTCATGAGTGTTTTCATACCCGCTACTCTTGACCTGGCCTTTTGCCATAAGGTCTTCGATTTGATTGACATACTGACTCCGAGGTCGACCCCTACCAGTTTGCCCATTCACTCTCGCAACATATATCTACTTCGTCAGTCTATTTTCATCCATTACCTCCCCGTGTACGAAACCATCTGAGCATTCCTTTTTCTATCTTAGTCACTATATCTTCTGTCATACCGCAATGTTCCCTTATCGCGCTGTTTTTATATTTGTCCATCAACTTCATCAATAGATTAATGATGTATGTATAATAATTGTAATATTACCTAAGAAATGTAATTATTTAGAAAATTTGTATTTAAAATTAAAATTTAACCCTTAAGGGCGGAATAATGGTGCACCAACCCAAATTGTATTATTATTATGCTTTACCCATATTCACAACGAATAAATATACAAATTTGGACAACGATATTGAGTTAAACATCAACAGTTAAAATCGGTTATCAAGAATTATGGTTCGAATTGAAATAATATTGACTGCCTCGGTGGCACAGTGGTAGTGTATGCGACTGCCGCGCTCAGGTCCCGGGTTCTATTCCTGAATCACTATATATGTGTTACATATAAAATTACAATAGCCTTAGAATAGACGCCTGCGTTGTGAAATTTCCAGTTTCTCACAGAAACTTGTTCCTAGGGTAGAAAATAACCTATGTGTTATTCTGATGTGTAAGCTATATTATTGTAAAGTTTCATTAAAAGGCATGAAGTAGTTTTTGCGTTAAAGTATAAAAAACCTTCATCCATACATTCTTACAATCTTTCACGTTTATAATATTCTTTTTATATTATTATATTAAAACTAGCTGACCCACGCAACTTCGATAGCGCCACATAAGAGAGAGAGAAAAAGAGAGCGTGGTAAGAATCTATAAAACAATTCTAAAAGACCTGAAACATTTTTGCCCCATTAGTAGGAATATATTCCCGTGGGAATACTGGACATTCCTTTATTGCTGCTTGTCTAAGATACTTAAAGAATGCGTTCACTAAATTTCAGGTATATATGACTAATAATTTAGATTGTGTGTGGTTTCTCCCGCATAGTTCCCATTCCCATAACAATAACGGCATTTTTTTTGTTACTAGTCATCGAAAGTACCTAAAGAATACATTCACTATAGACCTGTAAATATTAATAATTGGTGTACAATAAAGTATATTTCTATTCTATTCACCATATTTTATGTTTCTATATTTAGGAATCTAGGTCGTTTGTAGTTTCATCCGCAAGAGTCCCTTTCCCATAGGAATATCTGGAATTCCTTTCTTAGTGCTTATTTATGGTACTACCTATATAACACAACGTGCTATGGCAGAAGTTGTATGACAAAAAAGTGCCCCAGCTGATAGTTCAAGTGCTGCAGAACTGGTACGGGCAACAAAGGAACCAGATTCGGTGGAAACGGGAGCTATCCACCACCACGGAGCTTAAATGCAGAGTAAGGCAGGAGGGAGCATGTCTCCATCCCTCTTTAATTGCTAAATGGACGGACTATCTGAATGACTGGTGGCAGTTGATGTGGGCTGTTCCATTAATGGAGTAATGGCCAATCATATCGCGTATGCCGATGATATGGTTTACTGGCACCAACAATATCAGCAATGCGTAAGTTATTACAGGTCTGTGAAAATTATGCAGAGGAACACAATATCCTGTACAATCCAGACAAATCAGTATACATGGTCTATAAAACCGAGAACTTGTATACAGATCTACCACCCCTTAGGCTGTACGATGACGCTCTGGAAAGAGTCGAGGTGGTTAAGTACCTGGGGCACGTGCTCACTTCTGATCTGTCTGATCTCGCCGACATAGAAAGACAAAGGCGTGCTATTGCGGTTCGCAGTAATATGCTAGCAAGACGCTTTGCTCATTGCAGTGATGCCGTTAAGACCCAGCTATTTATAAGCTACTGTACGAGCGTCTATACTGTGGAACTATGGGCAAAATACACGCAAGCAGCTATGAGCGAAATAAGAGTTCAATACTATGACGCGTGGCGTACTATATTTCGGCTTCCACGGTGGTGCAGTGCGAGCGCCATATTCTGCGAGGGGCACGCCCCATGCTGGCAGGCACTGCTCCGGAGCCGTTCGGCCGCGCTGCGCACCGCTCTGTATCGCTCTGAGAACCATTTGGTGGCTGCTGTACGACAGTGCTAGTGCTAGTGCTAGTTCCTTGCATAAAACCTGGCAACTTTACCACAGGCCGATTACATAAAAAGTCTTTATTATTTAATTTGTTTTAATTTAATTTATCTATTGAATTTATTATTATTATGTAATAATCAATTAAATTAATTAATAATTGTAATAATGGATGTAAATCTGGAAATAAACAATTTCATTTCATTTTCATTTCATTTCATTTCATAATACTTTCACCACATATTACGTTTCAATGTCTAATAGTTTAGGCTGAGTGTGATTTCACCGGCGTAGTTACCGGTCCCGAGGGAATACCGGGAATTCCTTTCTTAGTACTCATCTAAATTACCTAAAGAATACATCATTAAATTTTACGTGTATAATGTTTAGGCTGTGAGTGGTTTACCCGCGTAGGTCCCGTTTCCATAGAAATGTAAAATTTTGTGATAGTATTATTTATTTTGACAGGTTGAGGGCCAAACCTTATGGCAAATACGTTCGCGGGCCGCGTTTTAAAGTACAGTGATAATATTTTTTTGATATTAGACACGAAATAATAAGACAGTGTTATTATAGTACAATTTATTAAAATAACAAAATGAAATTCAGAAAAGTGGTACAACATTGTAATTAAATCGTTAAATTTGCAATTGTTACAAACTGCGAAAGTTAAATACACCGAAATCAATAAGACACCGTGAGGTTGAATTAATTCCACTGATACTATTTTTTAAAATTATTTTTTTTTTTTTACACACATAATAATACAGTGAGACATTAAAAGAAAATAAGTACAAAGGGTCTGCTTATTTCTGAATAGAAATCTCTTCCAACAGACCCAAGAAAGGAGAGCGTTAGTTGAAACTAGAAAAATATAATAAAAAGTGCGTAGGAAGGTTAATATCATCAAATTAATATCATAAAATAATTATCGTCTGTCAGTGTAAGTAAGTAAGTAGTGTCTTGTAAGATGTGTTGATGTATGATCTTTCATCAATGAAAAGAACTGTTCGCATTTATAAATAGTGCCAAACGCACAAATCAATCTTTCTGCGAATTTTCTAAGCTGCGGAAAATTGTCTTGTAGGTATTTTTTTGTAGAAATCGCACAACTCTACGATCCGTATTCAAGAACATTTCTCAATACTCAATCGACGCTTGAGAGTAGATTTTATAAGGCAAAATCTAGCCTCAAGCGTTGATTGAGTATTGAGTAACGTTTTGGGATACGGACCTAAGTCTTCAAATTTGGATTTTAGAAGTGAGTTTTCTTGAATTACGATCAACTCCAGTTGTAAGTGTATTGGAGCATTTTGTATATTACATTTTGTAGGAGTAGCCAGTAAACTGAAACTGTTTTCTATGTTTTTGAAGTCGCTAAATCGATCGAAATCGTTCGATCGTTCGAAAATTATTCCGACAGTAACTTGAATTCTTCAGCATATCACTACATATTATAAAACAAAGTCGCTTTCCACTGTTTGTCCCTATGTATGCTTAGATCTTTAAAATTACGCAATGAATTTCGATGCGGTTTTTTTAAATAAATAGTGTTTTCATTCTTTTTGAAGTTCTGAACTTATTCATGTGGCTTTTCACTATATTACCTAATGTGTAAAAAAACAACTAAACTTAAGTTAAACATTTGTAAAAAACAACTAAACTAAAGTTAAAAAAGATTGGATTATAGAGAATCAGGATCAGGTGCTTTTGAGGGGACATAGAAATCAGACAGAAAGAAAATATGATTTTTCAAGCAAGCAATGTTTTCCTGCGTAACAACATCTAACTAAAAACCATCGACATTAATCCGGTGACAGCCTTTGTGGCGCAGTGGTAGTATATGCGACTGCCGCGTCTGAGGTTCCGGGTTCGATTCCCGGGTCGGAAAAATTAGTTGTGTGATCCACAAATGATTGTTTCGGAGTTTGGGTGTTTTCTATGTTAAATATGTATGTATTTAGAAATATACCAGCTTATGCCCGCAACTCCGCCCGCGTGGTGAAGTTTTCCTGTTCGAGATATTGTACGAACCCCTAAACATTTTGAAAATCTAATATAGCCTATGTTACTCACGGAGAATGTAGCTTTCTAATGGAGAGAGTTTATAACATCGGTCCAGTACAGTTTTGAGCAAAAGCATCGATATTAATCTATTAACAGGTTATTTATTAAGTAGTCGTGCAGCACGTCTTGGGTAGCAGAGTGACAAGCCCAACTAATCGTAAGAAAAAAAACACTTCAAAAGAATAAAAACTACTTTGAACGTAGTTACAAGTTGTCATGGAAACACTTATCAGCTAACTTCAGGGTGTTTTTAAGTTGTCATGGAAACAGCTAACTTCATGGTGTCCGTTTTCGTGACTGTCTGCGCGCGCATTGTAAAAAAATACTCTCATCATTTTTGCCTAACGCGCCAAAAGGAGTATAACTTCAATAAATATAACGCGGAAACTGCGTTACTTGTGCCTCATTTGTCGAAGCTATAGGCTATATTATAATATGTTATATGTACAGCCTGTATATGTACGGCGAGTGGGCTCCTCGCCGTTCTTACAGAAGCAGGCCATGGAAAGTGGCGCAGCGTGAGGCTTACATGCACGCCCTTCACCCTCTCAATAGTGGTATAATATATCCAAAGAAGCGAGATAACACTCGAACCCCCCAAAGAGGCAGGTTAACACCCGAACCCTCCCTGAACGAGCCTGCGGTAGCGCACAAAATCTGTCAGCAGCCCTGGGGCTATCTTTCCGAGGGCTCACCCGGGACTCCTGGCTATAGACAGATGAAGGGAAACGTGTGGTTTTAGTCGGTAGGAGGCCGGCATAGCATCCATGAGGATTTCCACACGAAAAAAAAAAATGTACAGCCTGAGCCAAGCCTTTCTCGAGCCATACGAGCAGAGCAATAATCATAAATAATCATAAATTTAAAAACATCGGGCTAATTTTCATAATGTATTGTATAAATAATAAACGACTGGATTAAAAGGGGGCACAAGGGTTTGAAGTATGTCACGGGCGAAGACGCGGGGGTTAACTAGTAATATATAGAGGGTGTGTTGATTCCCTCGCTTCGTTTAGGATTCTATTCTACTTTAGTATCTTGATTAAACACACTGGTTTTAATGTTTTCTCTCATCTCTGCCAGGGGCACAACCATTACATTATGTTTGGTTTATTTTCCTATATTTATTCATTTCTCGCTTAGGCTTATTCATTTATTATATTTCTTATCTTTAACTATTCTAAAAAACTATAATTATTTTGTTTTAAATTTATTTTTTTCAATATTCCTCTTTTTTAAATTTTAATTGTTTTGTAAAAACAAAAGCAAAAGCTTTTGCTGACAAACAGCCTTGATAATTTCTCGTGTGTAGACGAAACACGTGTCGACATCGTTCTACAATTTAAAAAAACGGAATGTTTAAAAAATAACATTTAAAACATAATAATTATAGCATTTTAAAATGGATTTCCGACACGTAACGCCTGATTCAATTAGTTATTTAACTATTCTATTCTACTTACCTGTGTAGGGGCTCCAGAACAGTGGACCCGGTGCTCCCAGTAGGTCCCACAGAGCGACCCCGGGGCAATCCGGGCGTCTGCATCCTCCACATTTTCTAAATCCCCTTTTATTCCAATTTTTATTCTAACATGCCAATTCATCACACTTTTCCTGAACTTTTATTCTAACATTTTGAAATTAACCTTAAACACACTGTTGATTATTGGTAACTTAGTGGTACTTGCTACAACATCTTGAATGATTTCGCTAACTTACGACATTTTCAAAGGTTGCCTTAGGGCGAAACATATCAGGTTAAAAACAAATAATGTAGAATAGTACAAGTGTTATCATTGGCAATCGCCCTTTTGAGTTACACTTTAGAGACTAAAAATAAAAATATTAAAATGGCTATTTCATTTATAAAATTTTCTTCCACGCCGCGCCGCTCCGCCCAATATATGGCTTCACGGCAGCCACGTGGCACGTGACCGAGTCGTTTGTGCTGTCTCATTTCCGGTTTTCTTTAGTGGTAAGGTTAAGATTTTTGTATTTTAATATCAGAGTTTAGCATATTTCAATATCAGAATTTTACAAATCGCAATGGGCTCACAACCTATTTCGTAGACAGAAAAGTGGGCGTATAAAATGCCTCTGCTACCCCTTCGGGGATAAGGCGTGATTGATAAACAAGTATTTTACACATAAATGTCGTCCAACGTAAAAAAAAATACCACCTTTATAAAACTTACTAGCTGACCTGCACAACTTCGTTTGCGCCATATAAAAGAAACAGAAAAATAAACAGAGATTAGTTAAAGAGGCTGGCGTGTAGGCATCTGTATTGCTATAAAACAACTTTTGAAGTATCCAACTAACTAACTAACCTTGGCCGGCAGGTTTGAATGAAAGTCTCAGCGTTAAGCTGGAAAAGGGCGTGCTCCGTTGGTTTGGACACGTCCAACGAATGATTGAGGAATGATTGACGAAGAAGATATATTGTGCGAAAGTAGAGGGTAGAAGGAGTTAGGGTAGGCCGAGCAGATTGCTCAAAAACGGAAAAGTCAAAAGTACTCGGATACCCAGACGTGCATGTATGAAGCGTTTGATAAATCTGCAAGAAGTGAAAGAAGCATACATGAATCGTGAAGCCTGGCGATCTGTCCTCTCTGACTACCCGTCAGGGATATAGCGTGAAGTATCCTCTTTCTAACAACAAAGAGCTGAATGAAATCGGAATACTTGTTGATGAGTTACAACTGAGCAATATACACGCATGCGAAGCTGCAAGAGCTGAATTTACAATTTGTTATTCTTTCTCTATCCAGAGTCGTAGTAATTGGTCGTGCTAATTAGTATCTAGCACATAAGACCCTTTTAGCCTTTTTGTTACCACCTCACTAAAAAAGCAACGGGTTCAAAATTTCTTCCAAATTTAACATCTAAAATAGACACATTTTATTAAATTTATTCGTTCCTTAAGGACCCACCCCAGTTCTGTGCTTCGGAAGGCACGTTAAGCCGTTGCTCCCGGTTGCCAATAAAATGGCAGTCGTTAAGCCAAGTTGAAGGTGAAGGCGGCTTAAAAAATTTCAACTGCGGGTCGTTACAGCCTGCGCCTGTCCATTTCAACACGGCAATGGGCTCATCATCTATTTCGTGGGACAAAAATGCATACGGTGAAATGTGGGCGTTTAATATGCCTTTGCCTACCCCTTCGGGGATAAAGGCGTGACAGTATGTCTGTAATATGTATTCATTCTCTCTCAAAATGGCCTAGGTATATGAAGTCAAATCGTTAAAAATAAAACTAAAAATTTATAAACAAATGACAATCAAAAAATCCAGTCTTTTTTTTCTGGTTCAATCGGCTTTTGGTGTACAACAAAGTATATTTTATTCTATTCCTTTTTAATTGTGTAGGAAAGATATTTTCCTAATGAAATACCTACCTTTTTTAATGTAGTACTGATTCTTTATCATTCTATCTGAGCATACATTCATTGTCCTAAAAGTTTAAAAAATTAAATAAAAATGATGAAAGTTAATATATATAGCAATTGGACATATCACATCTATTATTTAGCGTCGAAATTTTGAAGACAGAAGTGAAGTAAGCCGTGAAAATGTACTCCGCAAGAATGTTCTAAATTCATATTGGTAAGTCATAATATCTTTCCTTACAAACTTTAGCACTCCTTTTATTTCCTTGGGGGTAGATTTTCACAAAATTCCGTCTTAGGGACACGTACGTGTTAAAAGGAACCCCCATGCGAAGTTTGAGCTTACGAATACAATTCCAGAACTATGCTGGACGCTTTCAGAACTCGATCATTTCACGAATTCTGTTAGATTTTGTAGTTTTTACTAAAATGGGACGCTAACTTCCGGTCACCAGCGTCTCATTTTTTAAATGCGGTTTTTTATATTTAATTTGACAGAACTATCGGTAAAAGGTATTATTAAAGCTATAGCTTAGATACCTAGAGCTTTAATTTATATATATTATTAAAGCTCTAGGTCTAGAACTATGCTGGACGCTTTCAGAATTCCTACCAAACTAAGCAAATTCTATTAAATTTTATAGTTTTTGCTATAGACGCTAACATCTGGTCGCCAGCGTCTCATTTTTAAAATGCGGTTTTTAATATTTAATTCGACAGAACTATCGGTAAAAAGTATCACAAGCTCTAGAACTATGCTGGACGCTTTCAGAATTCCTACCAAACTAAGCAAATTCTGTTAAATTTTATAGTTTTTACTAAAGGCGCTAACTTCCGGTCGTTAGCGTCTAATTTTTTTTCAATGTGAATTTTTGTATTTAATTTAACAGAACTATTGATAAAAAGTATCAGGTACTCTAGAACTATGCCGGACGCTTTAAGAACTCCATCCAAACTATGAGGCGTTAACAGATGAGACGTTAACTTCACGTACGTCATACCCGGCGCCGCCAGACAAAATAATTACACTTATCTGTTATAAAATAAAAATAAAAAAGAGTACATCAAAGCGAAACGAAACAAAGCATCCATAAAAGGTAAGCGAACTCTGTCATATTTCACTGTATCAAGTACACCTACTCAATATTTAAAATTTTACCACTATAAACTATTTTCTACTAAATGACACGCGCAACTTCGTTGGCGCCATCAAAAATGTGATAAATGAAAAACCGCTTGACCAATTTTGTACAAACTTCACATAAACCATCTACTAAATAGTCCGAACAAAGCCTAAACTTTTGGTTTGGATAGGTAAGCCCGTTCTTAAGTTATACAATTACAACAAAAAGTGGCATTGATTTTTATATAATTGATAAATTACACCACTATCAAGTACAACTTAACTTCACACAGCAATTATAATACAAACTTATTCTAAGTTAAAACATTAAACAGAATATAAGTATCTAACTTTAAGCTATTGCATGCTTCTATCGCGGGCCTTGAGCGTGGCGACCGAATCAAGAAATTCCGTAACGAAAAACACCTAACACCCGAGCTCACACGAACTTCATCGAGCACGGCCGAGCGTTTGCTTAACGTGTATGTATATAATACGACTGTACAAAGCTCGCACGGATCGAGACGATCTGTAGAAATAATATATATTTTATATATAAATAATCTACATATATATAAAATTCAATGTCACTTTTCGTTGTAATTTTATAACTCAAGAACGGGCTCACCTATCCAGGCTGTTTAGGCTTTGTTCGGACTATTTAGAAGATGGTTTATGTGAAGTTTGCACAAAATCGGTCGAGCGGTTCTACATTTATTTGTAACAAATTTCTTAAGTGGTGGTAATGAAGTTGTGCGGGTCAGCTATAAATAATAATAAATAAATAAATAAATAAAATTTATTTTATATATATCATTAAAATTTATTTATTATTTATTATTATAATTTCTTAAGTGGCGCTAACGAAGTTGTGCGGGTCAGCTAGTACAAGTATAAATAAATTATTATAATTGCATAAGTTGATAAAAAATGCTATTTTTTTTTAGTGTCGAAATGCTTGGTCCAATTGGTAATAAATTTCCACTTATCTTGGCTGGCGATTTCAACATCAACTTCGCTGATAAAAAATCAGAGCGGTTGACAACTTTTCTTTCGAAAATATTGAAATTGAAAATGAATAATGATCCACAAGAATCCACAACAAAATATGGAACCACCATTGACGCGGTATTTTCCAGATATTTAGAAGATATCAAGTCTCAAAGTTATGTTTCTGATTTCAGTTTCCATAAACCTATAGTATATAAATAAATATTCCTGAATAACCTTGTAAGATAATAAAAATATTTTGACCGATATTAACTTCTCATTTATTTAATAAAAGAAAAATAAATGTTTTCTTATCGGTCAACACGCTCAAAAAGTGTAACTTGAATTCATGTCAAAGAAAAAAGCAAAGGAAAAAAATACTGCATAAATAAAATAAATAAATGATTATATTTACATAAATTGATAAAAATGCTATATGCAATAGCTTTACCGCGGCAGTCTCCGAGTGCCACACGTCTTTTTTTTTCAGCTTGTTCATCATTGATGCCAATAGGTTATTGGCTCACTCAATATACGGCAAAAAACACTGGTAGACCAAACATGATTCAAATCTGGATCAACAAATCCTGAAGGACATAAAACCCTTGAGTCCTAACCTAAGCCCTTCAAGGATAAGGGGTGATTGATAAACTTTACATTAAAATCATTCTATATCAGGTCATTTTAGAATCGATCGTTTTTCAAATAATACTATCGTATTAGTAGGTATATAACACTTGAACTTTAATCACATTAATTAAAATACCATTACTTACATTTAAATCACATTAAAGTATTTCATTAGTTTGATTGTCGATTCTAGTTTGTATTTTATAATTATACTTGTAGAAAATAACTAGTTGACCCCCCCACGGCTTCGCCCGTGCTATACTTCAAACTCCCGACGCGCCTTTTTAATCCCGTCGCTTATAAATTCTACAATAATGCATTAAAATTTTGACCGATTTGTTGACATTTATTATTACGGCTCCGCTCTCGAAATATAGTATAAAATATAGTATAATAGTAGCGAGATGATATATGTATAGCCTATAGCCTTCCTCGATACATGAGCTATCCAACACAAAAAGATTTTTTCAAATCTGACCAGTAGTCCCTGAGATTAGCTAGTTCAACCAAACAAACTCTTCAGCTATATAATATTAAGTATAGATTTAAAACATTGATAAGGTAAGTAGTATTCTGTTAAATTTTGTAAGATCACTCACGACCTCGATGATCCTTAGTGTTGACATCTCTGGTACCCTCTTTATTTATTTACTAGATGACCCCCCACAGCTTGGCCCGTGGCACATATCGACCTCCCGTCGCACCTATTTAATCCCGGTGCTTATAAATTCTACAATGATGCATAAAAATTTGCCCGATTTGTCGACATTTATGACTGCTGCTCTGCTCCCCAGTGTAGTAGCCTATAGCCTGTCTCGATAAATGGGCTTAAAAAGATTTTTTCAAATACGACCGGTAGTTCCTGAGATTAGCGCGTTCAACCAAACAAACAAACTCTTCAGCTTTATAATATTAGTATAGATTTGTGCAACACATGAAGTACACATTAGTATAAAGCAAATGGGTAAAACACCAAAATCATCCAACTTTTTTTATACCACTGAGGTGGCAGACAAGCGAACGGCCCTCCTGATGGAAAGTGGTCACCGAATTAATCTAATTTGAGAACTATAAATCAAATAATCTGTCATTTACAGTTTCGTCGCATTAGAAACTAATTTCGGGCATACTGTTGGACAAACACTGCAATTGGAATCTCAGATCGTGGGTTCGAAGCCCATCCAGGATAAAACTTTGTGTGATGAACACGATGGTTTATTCTGTGTCTGGGTGTTATTTATTTATAATATGTTTGTCGTTAGAAATATTTAAGTATGTTTATAAGTTATCTGGTTACCATAGTACAAGCTCTGCTTAGTTTGGAATCAATTTTTCGTAGTCTACTATTACAATCGTACTCCAATAGACTTCTATCGGTCGGCCGATTGAGTTCTATAGCACGTAATGCGCCTGTCAATGGCCGCTAGTCAGTTGCATTTTTGATAGTCTACTAACATTTTGACAGCTAAGAACAGCGATTCTGGTTCTATTCTACTGCTTGTCAATAGTAGACTCGGCCCCCAGGTTATATACCATCAGGTGTAGGTATCAAAACATAAAGTGATTTATGAGGAATGTTTAGGTATATATTTTATTAAGGTTCCATGAAAATTTGTTGAAATATGACGAAAATTGTTCAAGATCTCGGAACAAGTCAAGCCGACTGAGGGCGTTATCGAAAACGCTGCCTAAACCCTGCGACATAACAAACATTGTACCATGAATAAAGGAATAAATGTTTTCAGTGGCTTATTTCTGTCTTTTAAGGATAGCTTACTATATTTTGCGAGAAACGCATTAGTATCAGCTGGTATTCACTACATATTATGAAGCAAAGTTCTCCGCCGCGTCTTTCTGTCTCTTCACGATTAACCTTAAAACTACTGCACCGATTTTCATACTGTTTTCATCAATGGATACATTGACTGATGATTTAACTCTAGAGTAATGTTTTAGTAAATAATGTACATTTATTGTATGCATTGGCTAAAATATAACGATATTTGTGGGAGTGGTCGGTCAAAATAAGTCATCTGGGAGCTTTCAACGAAAACTCTGTTTAAGCCCTCTGAGATATCTTATATACTACTTGTGTCTTCACGCGAAACAATATTCTACTCCACATTCAACGACGTTTCAAGCACGTTGCAGCGCCCAGACTGGCTGGACTGTCCAGCCGCGACAACGGGCCGGTACAATTACACTAGTACCCAGGAGAGAAAATTTCATTCATTATTTTAAAAGTATATAATAAGCGACAGGAACAAATAGACGCGACGGAGATTCAAAGTAAGTCACGGTCAAAGCCGCGGGGGTCCGCTCGTCCTACTAATATTACAAACGCGAAAGTTAATAAGTATGGATATTTGTTACTCTTTCACGCAAAATCTACTGAATGGATTCTGATAAAACTTTACAATAATATAGCTTACACATCAGAATAACACATAGGCTACTTTTAATCCATCCGAGGACCAGTCATAGTGAAAGTTGCGTAACAAGAACGTTTACAGAACACTGAGTCCGCGGGGCCACGAGCATTTCATAGTAGCTCCAAGTAGTCTTATTTATCAACGGATTTGCTTCTAATTTCAGCGCAACGTTCAATAAGCAATGTTAAACAATTTGTTGTCAAAAGATTATTATAGTTCGATTTTCAAAATCTTTTTTTTTAATTGTGTCCGTTTGAATTACAACTTCATGTACGTATAACAATTTTATAAATTCCTTACAGATTTCGCTTACCAATTGAAATAAATGAACGGGAATACTGTTATAACAGTGTATGCTGTCGGAGTTTCATTTTATTATTTACTAGTTGAAGCCCGCGGATTCACCCGCGTTAAGAAGCTTTCCCGTTCCCGTTTTCCACAGGAACTTGTTCCCGGGATAAAGAGTAGCCTATGTGTTATTCTGATGTATAATCTATATTATTGTTGTTTCATTAAAATCTATTCAGTAGTCTCTACGTCAAAGAGTAACATACATCCACACAAACTTTTGCATTTATAATATTACTAGTTGACGGCCGCGGCTTCGCCTGCGTAGATAAGTTTTCCGTTCCTGTTTCCCACAGGAACTTGTTCCAGGGATAAAAAGTAGCCTATGTGTTATTCTGATGTATAAGCTAATTATAATTGTAAAGTTTCATTAAAATCAATTCAGTAGTTTTTACGTGAAAGAGTCACAAACATCCACCACACAAACGTTCGCATATATAATATTATTAAGATTAAGAAAGATTATATTTCTCGCAATTGCCGTGATGATATTTTGGGTTCGAATCCTGGTCCAGATTGTGTGATCCATAAATGTTTGTTGCGCAGTTAAGGTGTTTACTATGCTATATGTTTGTATTTAGAAATATGTTTATGGTTTGTCTATCCACATAGTTTATTTGAGCTAGGCAGCGTTGTACTAAATAAATACTAATGTCTCATTACTAATTTGTTATATTTGATTTTTATGTTTCACCTAACGAATTTTTGCAATAATAGGTTGTTTTCAATCCATTTTTTTTTAAATTTGCTTATCTCATATCTATGCTAATATTATAAAGCTGAAGAGTTTGTTTGTTTGTTTGGTTGAACGCGCTAATCTCAGGAACTACTGTTCGGATTAGAATAATTCTTTTTGTGTTAGATAGCCCATTTATCGAGGAAGGCTATAGGCTATATATCATTACGCTAGTACACTATAGAGCAGAGCAGTAGTCATAAATGACGACAAATCGGGCAAATTTTTATGCATCACTGTAGAATTTATAAGCAACGGGATTAAATAGGTGCTACGGGAAGTCGAAATATTCCATGGACGAAGGTGTGTGTCATCTAGTTAATGATATTTATGATATGTGACCATATGTGACCTCTGTGCACACTGGCCGGCTAAATACGAATTCAACACGATTTAACGTATAAACTAAAAACGTGTATCAACGTTATTTTAGAAATAACAATAATTATTAATGTCGTTCGCTAGTTTATTATCAGTTAAAATAAAAATATATATGTATAAAAAAATTCTAATTTAAAAAAAGGCAAAATTTGTTAATGTCTAATCTTAATAACTATTTACAAATGAATACTATTTCACTAAATCAGCAGATCATTTCCAGACGTCGCTGTCCTGCAAGTAGCATAGTTTAAAGAACACTGAGTAACAGGGCCATGAGCGCTACAACCTTATAACCTTATACCTACTTAGTATTTATATTATCACAAGAAAAAAAAAATATTTTCTCGACGTATTAAGATTAGCAAAAATGTACCTGTAATACTACGGTTAGATTATTAATTTCTTTTATTTTTTCCCGGTTGGAGACAAATTGTAAATAGCACGCACTGCCCGTTTTGAATTTAAAAAAATATTAGGTATTTAAATCCGCAGCACTCTCCCAGAGGAGCTTTTATACTTTTATAAAAAGTAGCTGAAGTAAACTATTCTATTCGTATCTACATCTGTTAAAGTTCTGATCTTTTATCTGAACTTAGTCTAGTAGCCTTCTTATCTATGTGCGGGCCCCCCTGCAATTTTGTATCAATAGTTATACCTACCCAGAAACACTGTAGATTCCACAAACACGCTTATGTAACACTTCTCCATTCAGTTAAACATTGGCTGCAACTTGTAAAACATGTACGGACATGGAAAAACGACAAGTGCGGATGCTTGCTGATTATTGTTTTCTAAAACTAGTGCATTTATCTTGTGTTATGTGCGGGAGTGGTGGTTTCTTGGACATAAAAGTTGTGTTAACGTGCTAAAATGATAGACAATGTTATTGTGAAATGCTATATTCTATTTGAAAACTTCAGTATAACAACCACAATTATACTCGGGTGAGACTGAACTTGACTTAAGACTAGACTTGACTAAGACGTATAGGATTGGGACATATTAGATATTAAGAAAGAAGATTGAAGAAATATTAATTAAGATATGGCTAAAAGGTCTTAGTAACCAGGCCATAAAATAAATACAAAAAAAATAATGATTTTTTATGCACGCACTACACATGTGACTGGCAAAGGATCACGGTACGCTCAGTCTAGCTATCTTAACATGAAAACATGAAATATTGTTTTTTTTAAGAAAATTACAAAGAAGTATTTCGTGTATTATAAACTTTGTAATGAGATGAGACTCCAGTCCTAAGAATTTATATTTTGTGTACCAATACCAACTTTCGTAATAAGTCAATGCTCTCAAATCATTTGTTGACATTCGAAATACAAATATCATCTTGCCATTTAAACAATTACGATGAAGTTGGATCTTAATACCTAATTGAAATACCAGTTTTAATCCTAGTGAAATAAATTAGAAACTACGCCGCGACAGAAAGTAAGTCGCTCGCCAACATCATTGGTGTTGTAACTAGGCCATATCTGGAGAAATCAGTTTCAAATGGCGTCCGTTCTTCACAATTCGTCGCTAATTCAACACAGTAACGTGAAATAACAGTTCTTATTAAATAAACGTTTCAGTTTATATTAAGTATATATTTTAATCAGAAGAAATTACACTTCTTATTAAATAATCTACAACATATTTGAAGTTTGGTTTTGATTGTGTAAATTATCACTACATATTATAAAACAAAGACGCTTTTCGCTGTCTGTCCCTATATATGCTTAGATCTTTAAAACTACGCAACGAATTACGATGTGGTTTTTTAATAGATAGAGTGATTCATAAGGAAGGTTTTTATGTATAATTTGTTAAGTTTTTGTATGCATTGACTAAATTATAACGATATTTGTTGGTATGTCGGAAAAAAATAAGCCGTCTGGGAGCTTTCAACGAAAACGCTGCCTAAACCCTTTGAAATATAACAAAATAATGTATAGTGCAATTGTGTATCTAATTTAGGTCTACAAAAAAGTTTAGAAAGGTAAACATAAAAAAGAATAACATATTATTTCGATTTTAATACTTTAAAAACCATCCATTATTAAGCGGTAATTTGAGGGCTATTTACTCAAATATGCTATTAATCCTTATCATTTTTACTACGTTAGTTGGCTTCAGCATTTTATGAAGATTATTTTGTCCCTTTTCACCTTGCAAATTAAATGAATATCTTACGAGTTATAGCATATTCAAAATAATTCGAAGCCGGGCGGGACAGCTTGTAAGTAATAAATAAATATTGTGGGACATTTTGTATTCAGCGCCAACTAGCTCAAATTAAGATAATCTAAGAACTAAGAAAACTGATGCTGACATAAGTTTATCAATCATACCTTATCCCCAAAAGGGTGGCAGCATGCAGCAGTTATGAGTCCACATTTCACCGTGTGTAGCCTTCCACTTGGCTAACGACTGCCATGTTAATGCCACAAAGTTATCGCTGGTCAAGGATGGGTGACCACTCATCCTTGACCAGCGAAATCGAAAGTTGTATGACGCAGTGATCGATTACACAGCCTTGAATCTTGATCAAAAACTGAAAAATGCCGCCCCCTCCCTCGGGCTACATACCCGTTGGTTTTCCAAGTTAGGACTTTATTCATAAATATTACCTTTTGGAACTCCTTACCTCCTTATACCTTTGGACCTCAAAACCTGGATTTCAAAAATAATCTGGTTACCGTTAGGCCCGTGAGTCTAACGATCACCAGATTATTTTCAGTCACCCGTAGTCGTAGCTAGGTTTTAGTTTCTGGGGTGTTCTTATACTTGTAAAAATGTGTCAATGTTTGGATAGGTGGTTATTGTATTGGAAACTAGATATTGGGTGCGATAGTGCCCTACCTACATCTTCGGGGTCCAAGTCAGCCTCACCTTCGAGTGGTGCACTGTCTGACTGACAAAAGACCGTAGTCATATATTTAACAACTTTCTCAAGTCTCGAGTAAGGTTATAGGCTATATACCATCACGCTACTACCCTGGACAGCGGAGCAGTAGTCATAAATGTCGACAAATTGGGCAATTTTTTACGCATTATTGTAGAATTTATAAGCGACGGGATTAACATAGGTGCGACGGGAGTTCGAAATATGTCACGAGCGAAGCCGTGGGGGAGTCACCTAGTATAAAGATATAGATGAAAATTTTATAAATATCCTTCCGTTTGATCGTATGCCCCTTTGCCACCTCTAAGTACCACATAAATTGATATGTAAAACTTATCATTTGTAAAACAGTAAGTAGCTTGGGTTTTCTTTCTTGGTTCTATCCTCGTCACAGCTCTACCTATAGCGGTTCAAATCATGCGATGTAGATAAATTTCTATGATTATAACCATAAGGGATCATTACGGTATGACAGAAGATGTAGTGGACTCATATAGAAAAAGGAATGCTTAGTAGAATAGTTCGGACACATGTAGATGAAAATAGACTGACTAAGCAGATTTATGTGGCGAGACCGAATGGGCGAGCTGGTAGGCGTCGATCTGGCCCTAAGTATGTCTATTAAATCGAAAACCTTTAGGTAAATGCTAAGGTCAAGAGTACCCTTAACCGGTAAGCGTGTATGAAATCACTTGTGAAAGTAGAGCGAAAGTTGTATGCCACGATTGTAGCAAGTGGAAAACCATAGTATCTGCTTACCCCGATGGAGACATGGAGACAGGCGTTATGATATGTTTATCATAATTTTTTTTTTTTAATGGATGGATTGCATGAATGGCCAGATCCGGACCATATGATAGAGGTTATTCAATTCAATTCATTGTATTATTGCGAAATACGAGTATAGGTATATTATTACATAGCTAATTGTAAATACAGAACAATGTAAGTTTAATATTGCAAGCGATACCTACATTTTAAAAGAGCATCCATGGAGTTTTTTGCCAGATTCTTCTTCATAAAGGGTACGTAGGCTGCATTTTGATTTGATTTTGTTTCTTTTGTATAAACTATTTATATTTATACTATTTATATTGTCCAAAAAAATTATGTAAATAAAACTAATGTAATTACTGGCGGTTAGCAAAGAGTGGCCATGAGTTTTATTGCCAGGTTCTTCTTTTGGTTCTGCCTATTACTTTGCGAATCTGTCAGTAAATGTTAATGTAGAAGAAATAATCTTGACGTTCATAAGTGTTAGGTACTTTGTGAATTAGTTGTGACCTACAGTAATAAAATAATTTCATTTAATTTCAAATAGGCGATTTTCGCCAAAACGGAAAAATGGCATAATAAGTCACAGCGCTTCGGCCCAGTGTTATTTTCAGTCACATAGTTAAAGATTAATTTAATTTCAGTGACATAAAAATAAAACATACATATTGTCTTTATCCCCGAAGGCATACTATACGCCCACATTTCACCGTATGTACTTTTGTCCCACGTAAGAGGTGGTGAGCCCATTGCCGTGTTGAAATGGACAGGCGCAGGTTGGGACGTCCTGCTGTTGAAACTTTTCAAGCCGCCCATAAGGCTCGTGCCTTCCGAAGCACGGAGCCGCTCGCAAATGTAAATGCCAGTAAGTGGTCACCCATCCGAGGACCAGCTATAGTGAAAGTTGCTTAACGCAGTGATCCACGGGTCGGATCGGAGGGCCACGAGCGCTTCTTCGCTTATGAGGTAGTTTGTGGGTTGGTCTAAAGGGCCGAATAAATTTAATAAAATGTGTCTATTTTAGATCTTACATTTGAAAGAAATTTTGAACCCGTTGCCTTTTTAGTGAGGTGGTAACAAAAAGGCTAAAAGGTCCCAATTAAAGTCCTGGTAGTCTCGGACTGAAAAATAAAAGTGTAGTATAAATAACTAATAGAGAAACATTTATTTTTATGGGAATACCAGCATTTATTTTAAAGGTTTCATAGGTACCTTTTTGGTGTCCCCATAATAATCATAAACTTACTTACCAACTTTAAAACATGGAAAGTGATAGTTTAAAGTAAGTATTCCTAAAATAAGTAAGTCGTATCATTTAAGTTTCAAACTTAAATGACACGATTGCGAGTGCTACATAGCGCGCTACGCAGTTCAAAGTACAAGATGGCCGCCGCTTGGTGACGTCAGCGTCTGTCAGTGAAGGTCAAGCGTTACGTACATGAAGAAATAGCGCTTATTTGTGTACGGGGTTTCAATTATGCTCAGTTTGTTTGAGTTTTATTTTGGTTTGTCGTTTCGTACTAAGTTATTTCAGACCGGGTTATTTCGAAACGATTGAGATGGCGGAGAAAGTATACCTATACTTGTAGACTACAGTTTTGCTTGAGTATGTATAATAAATAATATGAAAGTCATCTGTGCCGCTCAAGGATGACTGAGTTGTTTTCAGGATAAAGTGTAGGCGCGACCTCATTTGTTAGCGGTGCACCCGTCAAATTTAATAACTCATTGCATTCGTTTAAAAATAAAATAAAATTGAAATTTCTTTATTGTGCATAGACCATTTTAACGGCGCTTACAAAATGTCATACACTAATAAAAAAAATTAAAATATTTATAGTGACCACCGATTTTAAACTCGGCCCACCTGAGAAGAACCGGCAAGAAAGTTAGGAAAGCCTTTTTTGATAGCCTATTTACGATTTAATACTATTTCACTTTCCCTGATCCCTGTCCTTGAATGTGTAAAAATTTCACTCAGTCTGCTAGTTTAAGATGTGCACTGTCATAGGAATTTTTAGGTACTAGAATTCTACCTAATTTAATAGCCGAAAAAGATTTGCTATATTGAGCTAGCTTACTTTTTGTATGTACTTTGTTATTTTTTTATTGAGTTATAGTGATACTGCCAAAAGTTTGGAGCTGGAATAGCTAAAACGGCTAAACTGTTCCATTGATAATACCCAAAAAATTTACTGTCCCAAATTGATTGCCGACTTCTTGATTAAAAAGAATAAGAATAGAAACTAACTTACTATTTTCACGCCTAATCCCTGACGCGGTAGTCACAGAGGACAGATCGCCAGGCTTCGCGGACGTAATGACGCAGGCGGGGTTTATAAATATAGGAATATACTTCTATGGGAGAATTTTTATTTTTTTGATATTTATTAGGAGTTTTATTACTTTTTTAGTTAGTTTTATAACTTTTTTTTGATATATTTTACTTTTTATTTTATTTTATTTATTTATATGTTATTTTATTTCATTATTTAGTGTTTTCGCTCCGCATGATCGCGTAGAAGTTTCTGACTATTAGCCAGAAGGTTTTCTGCGCTTTTGTAGATCTGGAGCTTTCTCCAGATCTACAAAAGCGCAGAAAACATTTGATAACGTTGTGAGAGAAACTCTGTGGGACTTGCTGCCCGGATGTCGTGTGGACGGTTCACTGCTGCGGGCAATAAAGTCGCTTTATAGGGACTGTAAGGCTAGCGTGCGAGGGGGGGGGGGGGTGTCACCTCTTTTCCACTCTTTCCACTTGCCACTGTAAACCTTATGGTTGTACAGGACCCTACGGGAGATAAGTGAAAGTAGTAGTTAGAATTAATATTTAGTTTATTTCCCGTTAGGGCCAAAAGTAGTTGTAGTCAGGGTCGCGGGTGTTGAATAAAGGTAGGCAACCGTAAGGTGGTCTCTGCCGCGAGAGGCCGCGGAATCTGGACTTATCTGAGGGAGGGCCAGGTGATCTTCCACGGGTCGGATGTTGATCCTCTCGCAGTCGTAGGGTTCTCCGGCTGGGCGACCGCTTCGACTCCCGGTCTAGGCGCGACCAGAAGGAGCCTCGGAGCAGCGCTCGGCCAACAAGCAGTAGGTATAGCGGTGAACCGTAAAGGTTTAACCGTAACAAAGGACCCGGGATATTCCGGGTCCAATATTTTTACAATTATTATATATATTTAAATAGTTTTAGGAAAGTACTTTTGTGTGGTAGTACACAGTATCGTAATAGACAAATCTAGGTGGTTGAGTTGTAATAGGAGTGAAAATCGGAGAAGTAGGAACTGAGCTCTTAGCTACGTTATCAGACACGGTTGCATTGGACGTAGGAGGTTGTTCGTCTGCGTCGTCAAACTTACTATTATTGGAACGGTTTGAGAAGCTGTTTGAGAGTACCTTTAGTTTCTTATAAGAATATTTAAAAGCTATCCGAAATCTATCATACCGTTCTGCGTCGTCAATTTCAGTCGGGGGGACTATACGCGCGTAACGTTGTTCTAAGTGTGCACATAAAGAACGCGTGCTCGCCAAAACCGAAAGCTTCAGGTTCTCCTTAAGTAACAAAATATTACAATCTAACACTAACAAGGAAGCTTCCAAACTAGCTATATCCTCTTCGAAGTCAGCAAAATCTATTCAGTAGATATTCCGTGAAAGAGTAACAAACATCTATACTTACAAACTTTCGCGTTTATAATATTAGTAGGATTCAACACGAGCCAATAGACAAACATTTTATTTTTTTAACTCGAGACATAAAAATTCTAGAATTAATTCTTACCTCTTAAGCTCATGTCATCGTTTTTAGATGAATAAATTACATTTTAGAGAAGTTTCAGCACGATTTTTCATAAATCCTATTAATATTATAAACGCGAAAGTTTGTAAGTATGGATGTTTGTTACTCTTTCCCGCAAAATCTACTGAATGGAGTTTTATGAAACTTTACAATAATATAACTTGAACATCAGAATAACACATAGGCTACTTTTTATCCCGGGAACAAGTTCCTATGGGAAACGGGAACGGTAAAACTTAACCATGCGTGCGGAGGCGGAGGCGTCAACTAGACAGCCTATGGAAGTCCACTGCTGAAAGTATATGTCTCTCCCAATTCACGCTTCAACACAGGGTCCTGCGCTTTCCGCATCCGGTCCCTTCCTGCGACCTTTACCAGGTCATCGGTTCATCTGTCGGGGGGTTATCCTACCGTACGTTTGCTGAGTCGCGGTCTCCACTCCAGAACTCGTTTGCTCCATCGGCCATCGGCTCTTCTACAGATATGGCCAGCCCATTGCCACTTTAACATCCTTATGCTCTGCGAACTATGTTGACTTCAGGTTCTCTGACGGAGTTATCTATTTTTTTCGTTATCGTTTCGGAGTTTATCCCTGAAAGACACTTCGAGCATAGCGCTTCATAGCTCGTTGTGCAACTTTGAGGGTATGGACTAGCCCTCCGTAAGTGTCCACGTCTCGGCACCGTAGGTCTTGACCGGTAGAACGCATTGGTTATTGGCACAGCTACCTACCATCATTAAACTTGGAAAATCCCGAATTAATTTTATATATATCTTAATAATATTATAAACGCGAAAGTTTGTTACTCTTTCACGTAAAAACTACTGAATAGATTTTAATAAAACATTACAATAATATAACTTATACATCAGAAAATGGACGGACCGATTTCAATCCTGCCCTGCAAATAGTCTTTAACAACGCACTATGTGTTATAAACGCCATTTTCATCCCCTTTTTATTTCAAAAACTTATAATACTAAGTATTTAAAATGCTAGAGTAAATTCCCAACTGATAAATATAATTAGTTTAACCATAATATTTTTTTAAAATTCAGTGATTATTCACCCGGATAAAGTTAAGAAATATTTTGAGCTGATAACTAAAGCAAATGTTTGGAACTGCTACTTAGGCTTTACATTATAAGGTAATTATAAATCCCGTAACTTGCTAAAAACCGGAGTAATATTTTTTTTTCGATTTTATGTATTTATTTTTTTCTCAAGTTATCCACTGTAGTTGGAAAAGTTATATATACCAACATTGAGGTCTACTATTTCTCTATGGATAGGAAAAATATCATATCCAAATCTCGTGGAGTCTAGAAGTTGTAACCAATTTTAAATTTTTGCCAGGGTTGTCACTTCAGTATAATCGGGTTTTTAATAGTTTGAAAAAATGTGTATGTAGTAATGTCTGAGTAATTGGTATTTCTCATTATAAATTCAGGACTTTTTACACACACAGACAAACTTTTTCATCAATATGTTTATCCGGGAATTACCAATAACTTTCGATCTTCAATAGGGATTTTAAAAATAATAAAATGGCAGTCGTTAAGCCAAGTTAAAGGCCTTATGGGCGGCTTAAAAATTTCAACAGCAGGTAGCAACAACCTGCGTCTGTCTATTTTAACACGGCAATGGGCTCACCACCTATTACGTGGGACAGGAATACACATGGTGAAAAGTGGGCATATAGTATATATGCCTCTGCCACCCCTTCGGGGATAAGACGTGATAGATAAATAATAATAATAATAAGTGAAATGAAAATTTTATAAATGGATCTGCTATTAGCGTAAGCTTCTAAGCAGCTACGGAATAATAATAGTGCTGTCTGACCATAAGTGGCTCTTGATGTCATGCAGAATTATTTTACGAGTATTAATCTGAATCCGGCGTTACTTGGTGACAATAATTTATTTTTTAGGTATATTTATTGTATTTATATTTCATCTACCCTGTTGCTTTTGACTACGTTCGCGTGAAAATTTGATTTTTTAAAATATTTTAATTTCTCATCTTGAAAAAAAAATTGTAGTAATGGCAGTAAAAAAACACTACATCGGGCCATTGATTTTTCAGTGGTGCTTGAACAACAAATTGACCAAGATTTACTATTTTGAAGTGTGTCATATGTATGTATACACCATTTACCTTATTCAAATATATTTAATTTATAATTAAAATATTTTTAGCAATGTGTCTATTCTAGCCTCTTATCGTGATAAATTGATGTACAGTTACACCCATTCATGTATTAATTCGACTCATTAAGAGTTGAAAACCTATTTGGTTATAAGTGTGACATTATTGTCAATTTTCCAATAAATGAAACCAAATAACAACAATTACAAATTGTCATTATTCGGTGTCACTTATTGGAAAAAAGTCACAGTGTAACTGAACAAGAAAAAATATTCACTCAGAATTGCGCCGTTACAAAAAAATCTACTTTTGTTAAATTTGAAGATATGGGTTAAATTATTTTCTCAGTTTTACTGCCTTGTAACTTCTTTTGAGATATGATAGATATCGTCACATTCCTATCATGATATTATTTATTTTTTATTATATTTATAAATAACATCTTCATCATTAGAAAAAGTAGCATTATGTCACACGTGCTACTCAATTCAAATTTTACTCCTAGTGAATCACACTGTTACATTTAGGAGTAAAAGTGAACGGGAATAAACCAATGTGAAACGAGATGCGACATGTGGCAAATCCACATTTTTATACTATTAACATCAATAACAACGTTCCGACTTGGGACCTACTGGGAAAGGGCATTTTCAAGAGTCTCCTTAACCGGCGAGCATGTATAAAACTCTTAGTTGAAAGCATGTGGAAAGCCAGTCTCTGCCCGCTCTAGTATAACTAATTTATAATTATTCCCGTCACTCGAGAATAAGATTCCCATTGAAGATCGAAAGTTATCAGAATTTCCCACTGGACAACATGATAATGATAAAACGCAATGTGTAAAATCGTAGGCAACAATTTATGTTCTAATTAACTTAACTTAACTTAACTATCTTCACGCTGTATTGGCGTTCAGGTTAATGCAATATTGCGTACGTTGCATGTGTTATATATAATATTTGACTGTTACTGCCATACTATGTTATTTTGGAGATTGAATGATTCAATTCAATTCTTGTTATGGCTTTCTGTGTAAGTAAATTTGTTGGGATGACTTGACTGACACTTGTTGACATGACGCTTTGACATGACGATGACGATAACGGACAGTTGTTGTATTTCGCCCCTGTTGAGAGGGCTAAGGAAGTTCGGTCTATACAACCTTGCCTTTGATGTGCAAATTTTATTTGGTAACAATGTCCACTGATATTTAAAACATAATTATTTCATTTGTATTTTATATTTATTTGTAATTTTTAATATAAATTTATTTTATTAATTTTACTGAGTTTATAAATGTATTTTGTTTTATGGTTTAATTTGATTTGTTTGAATCTTTTTTATTTATATAATTTTTTTAATATTATTTACTATGATTTTGCCATTGTTTATTTTTATTCTGATTTTTTTTTGCTATTGTTAAGGCATCTGAATTTAAATTTATCTGTGCGTGTACGTAATATCGGATAGGAGTAGGAGCCATCTGAAAATCAGCGCTTCATACCATACTTAATGTGGTAGGTAGCTTTAGCTGAAATGGTTGCCTTTTCAGGTGCATGCCGATTAGTAGATTTTAAGTAAGTTTGTGTAATTTATGGAATGTGTGCCTGAATAAAAATATTTCTTTCTTTCTTTCTGTCTGTATCCCTGACGGGGTAGTCAGAGAGGACAGATCGCCAGGCTTCGCGATCCATGCATACTTCTTTCGCTTCTTCGAGATTCATCAATCGCTTCATACACGCACGTCTGGGTATCCGAGTACTTTTGACCTTTCCGTTTTTGAGCAATCTGCTCGAGTGGTCTTCATATGTCAGTCTCGGCCTACCCTGACCTCTTCTACCCTCTGCTTTTGCACAATATATATTCTTCGTCAATCGTTCCTCACTCATTCGTTGGACGTGTCCAAACCAACGGAGCACGCCCTTTTCCAGGTTAACGCTGATACTTTCATTCAGACCTGCCATATTGCGTATCACTTCGACCACGACCTCTTGCGTAGCAGTCGGATGCACTTCAAATCATCAAATCAAATCATCGGCCATACTTTTCACTTGTCATTGTAAGAACAATTTTTTTCACAATTAAATGATTATAATAAGTTAACCTTAAAAGATAGACATATGCTGTCGCGGACTTTATTTTAGAACTTTTAAAGGGGAATAATTATGTAATACATAGTTTTTGCTTAACTTTAATCGTGTACGCAGCGTTCGCAACGGAAGCTATCAAAAGGAATATTTTGTCCCGGATTTTGCCACATTTATCATTGCTGTTCCGCACCTATTGGTCGTAGCGTGATGCTATATAGCCTATAGCCTTCCTCGATAAAGGGACTATTCAACACAAAAAGAATTTTGCAAATCGAACCAGTAGTCCCTGAGATTAGCGCGTTCAACCAAACAAACAAACATACTCTTCAGCTTTATAATATTAGTATAGATTGCCAAATGCTATTCTGTTATTACGTCGAACTAAACTTGGTGATATTATAAAATGCACAAAATTTGTATCTGACATCACTAAAATTCCATTTATGTGATAAAATTCAACAAAAGATGTATTTAGATGCCGACTAACTTAGTGATTGAACTGTCTAAGTACATTTTTCACTTTTTGTTCAATTTTATCACATAGAATGAATTTTAGTGATGTCAGATACAAAATTAACGTTACACAAAATTTTTACGTTTTCACTAAAATTAGACGTCGCCTATTTAGGTGACGTCTAATTTTAGTGAAAAGACTGATTTTAGTGGGACGTTTATTAATTTTAGTAACCGTTTGAAACGTGAAAACTTTTAAAACGTTGTAACGTGAAAAATGTACATAGGCAGTTCAATCATCAAGTTAGTTGGCATGTATTTACATTCGACTGTTTATGTACATTTTTCACGACTTGTTCAATTTTATCACATAAAATTAATTTTAGTGACATCAGATACAAATTAAGTGCTATTTATGATATCACCAACTTTAGTTCGAAATAATAACAGAATAGCATTTGGCAATCTCTTAACAAAAATTAGAAAATTTTAGAGAAATTTATTTTAGTGATCTCAACAACAGAATTAGCACCATTTTTGAGTTCGTGAGATTAGCGCGTTCAACTAAACAAACAAACAAGCTTTTCAACTTTATAATATTAGTATAGATGTGGAACAAGTTCCACCCAGTGCCATCAACAGTATAATCAGTTATAAAATGTCTATAAATTAACTTTATTAAAAGTAACATAAACATCATTACAAATTATACAGATTTTCTAACTTCTCAACTCATAATCTCAATTGACGCTATTAAGTTTGGGAACAGTAACCTACAACAGATTTTTCAAAACATGAATATCCTAAAATGTCTATTTTTTTTGTATTATTTTTATGGCCTGGTTACTAAGACCTTTTAGCTAAATCTTATTTTATAAATCATATTTCTTCAATCTTAGCTTCTAATTTAGCAGTCCTTTGTCGATGTCAAGTCCAGTCATAGTCCTGTGTCCTTGCCCCATTAACGTGGTAGCACGACAAGTTGTAAAATAGCGTTTTACTTTAATATATCACTGTCTTTCCCTATAGCACGTTTACACAACTTTTATGTCTAAGAAACTACCATTTTTACACATAAAACAAGGTTAATGCACTAGTTCTGGAAAATAATATAGCAAGCGGCCGCCATTTACCAAGATCCCGCGCAAAATCCTTAAAAAATCTATTTTTCATAAAAATCTGTTGAGAGGTATTAAAGTGGAGATGAAGATCCATAAATAATCTGGGTACGGATATGGGTACTGTGCTTACGCGTTGTGCTGCCTGGATCACCAGGCTCCAAAGACCTTCATCAGGTTGTCTGTCCTCCCTGTGTTCTACGCGGTTGCCACACAAAAACCTGGTGCTATCCTTATTAACATACATACATATTGTCACGCCTTTATCCTCGAAGGGGTAGGCAGAGGCATACTATACATATATATTTCAACAGTAGGTAACCACAAACTGCGTCTGTCTATTTTCAACACGGCAATGGGCACACCACCTATTAGGTGGGACAGGAATGCAGACGGTGAAATGTGGGCGTATAATATGCTTCTGCCACCCCCTTGGGGATAAGGTGTGATTGATAAACATAAACGTATCAACGTATTTATTGAACTCAATTAAATATAATAAGGTTGCAATGGAGCCCAATGGAGATCTTTGGGGCCCAAATCTGCCTCATAGGCGCTTCAAAGTATATTTAGTTGAGTTCAATAAATCCTACTAATATAACAAACGCGAAAGTTTGTAAGTATGGATGTTTGTTTCTCGTGCTCGCTCACACATCATCTACTGAATGGATTTTGATGAAACTTTACAATAATATATCTTACACATCAGAATAACACATAGGCTACTCTTTATCCCGGGAACAAGTTCCTGTGAGAAACGGGAACGGCAAAACTTCACCACGAGCCCAGAATAAGTAATAGTACTACGTACACAAGTGCGGAGCCGCAGGCGTCCACTAGTACGTTTATAAGGTTAGGTATATAATATAATATAATAATTTATGATGGTGTAAATTTAAGTGTAGGGCATACGCTTTGCAGCGTCACGGGGTTTTCCACGAAACTAAATAAGGACATCTTCTGAATGTACCTTCCACAATAGTTTTATTTGTGAGGACGAATACGTATATTTTATGATGAAATTCTGGTGGTTCTGCCAGGATCAACTCCACTAGAGGGAAGTCTTTACTGGTTAATGATATCGATTTCAACCTTAGTTAGATTATTTAAAAATAAAAATAAATATCCATCACGCCTTATCCCCGAAGGGGTGGCAGAGGCTTAAAATATGCCCACTTTTCACCGTGTGGATTTACCTGTCCCACGTAATAGGTGGTGAGCCCATTGCCGTGTTGAAATAGACAGACGCAGGTTGTGGCTACCTGCTGTTGAAATTTTTTCATGCCGCCCATAAGGCATTCAACCAGGCTTAACGACTGCCATTTTACTGGCAACCGGGACCAACGGCTTAACGTGCCTTCCGAAGCACGGAAATGCTCGCAAATGTAAATGCCACAAAGTGGTCACCCATCCGAGGACCAACCATAGTGAAAGTTGCGTAACTCAGTGATCGTTTACAGAACACTGAGACCGCGGGGCCACGAGCGCTTCCCTAGATTATTAAAAAGATTTTAATGCGTTGATTTTTAAAAATAACCATATGATGAGCCGCGGGGGATAGCTATAGTTATAAAATTTGGACACCAAATAACCAGATACCATTAGAAATATTTTTTCACAAGCACTACGTACGCTACTAGCACTAGGTATGCTAACTATCGTAAATTTAAAGTGGAAAATTTTTCAGCTTCGTGCTGAACTCTGATTTGCGGCCAGTTGATGCAGGGTTTTGTTTTAAATTTCTCTTCTCTTTTAAAATCAAAATCAAAAACCTTTATTCATGTAGGTCACAAATTAACACTTATGAACGTCAAAATTACTGCTTCTACATTTACATTTACTGCCAGATTCGCAAAGCAATAGGTAGAGCCAGAGGAAGAACCTGGCAATAAAACTCATGGCCACTCTTTTCTAACCGCCATTTGACACAGTTTGATTAACATGATATTTGACCAATTATACAGTAATGAAATTATACAAAAAAGAAGAACAAAATAAATGTTGTGTTCATTAAAATTACACTTACATAGTTCCTTTGAATTTATGTGAGAACAGTCGACTAAACTTAGTTTGCCTTAAATTTAAAAATTATTATTTGTAACGATTGCTATAACAGCTATGAGCTGACCAGTCCAAACAGATGTCACCCGTTCACGGGTATGACGCATATATCAGCCATCGCCTTACTCAACCGTATTGTAGGGAACAAGGCGACCCGATACATACGTCACCACTGCCAGGACACTTAGGCGAGCATGACATACCCAAAAACTACACAGCAACTATCATGTCAATTTCAAAATAAGTCTACATGGTGCTCACACAATAACAAAGTCAAATTACATATAATTATGTATATTAGTTTCATACCTTTAGTTGCCTGGCGTTTCAAATTATTTATACAGGAGAATTTAAAAAAAAAAATGTAAAAAAAATACAACATATATATGCAGATTCAAGACAAGTAGATAATATAACACAAGAAAACCCTGACCTATTCCGTTAATCAGAAGAACTTCTGACTTCTTAGGTGAGACGCTTATCCAAGTAAGCTACTGAGAGCACTCGAAATTGTCGAACTTATTCACTTTTTCCGTCTGAAGACGTGGTGAAGGGACTCAGAACACTTATTATAAAAAAAAAGAAAGTGAAGGAGAAATTAAAATTTCTTTATTTTGCACAGATCATTTCAAAGGCACTTTCAAAATGTCATACATACATACATACATACATATTGTCACGCCTTTATCCCCGAAGGGGTAGGCAGAGGCATATTTAACGCCCACATTTCACCGTATGCATTTTTGTCCCACGTAACAGGTGGTGAGCCCAATGCCGTGTTGCAATGAACAGGCGCAGGCTGCGGCGACCTGCTATTGAAATTTTTCAAGCCGCCTATAAGGCCTTTCAATTTTATTGGCAACCGGGACCATCGGCTTAACGTGCGTTCCGAAGCACGGAACTGCAGTAGGTCTAAAGGGCCGAATTAATTTAATAAAATAAAAAGTGTCTATTTTAGATGTTAAATTTGAAGAACTTTAATTGAAAGAAATTTTGAACCCGTTGCCTTTTTAGTGAGTTGGTAGCAAAAAGGCTAACAGGTCTTACGTGGTAGATACTAATTAGCACGACCAATTAAAGTCCTGGTAGTCTTGGACTGTAATTGGTCAATGTCAAAATGTCATACTCTAGAACTAAATATAAATTAAATGTTATTAAAGTGATCGGCCCGGTTCGGAACGTGGCCCATCCGAGAAGAATCGGCAAGAAACTTAGAAAGGCTTATTTTTGATGACCTGTTTACAAATTAATTTCACGCAGCCAGTAGATCAATTCCAGGCGTCACTGTCCAGTAAATAGTATTTACAATTTTTAACACACTTTTTTTAATTTACCTTTTAAACTCCCAACCTACGTCCGCTGTTAAAAACAAATTTCAATTTATAACGGCGCTCTGACCTACTGAGCTAACGAGTCTTGGCTGAAAGTCTCAAAAACGCCAATATCTAGAAAATTTGGGAAAAATATGGGGCCGTGACATCACTATGTAATATAACGCCGCGCCGTATGACTCATTGGTTCCTTCTCTGAATCATACCTGCGAGAATTTATTGTAACATACACATGTATTGTCTCACGAATTCATCTCCGAAGAGTTTGGCTAATCTATACTAATATTATAAAGCTGAAGTGTTTGTTTGTTTCGTTGAACGCGCTAATTTAAGGAACTATCGGACGGATATGAAAAAATATTTTTGTGTTAGATAGCCCATTTATCGAGGAAGGCTACATATCATCACGCTACTAACCTTAAGAGCGGGGCAGTAGTCATAAATGTCGATAAATCGGGCAATTTTTTGTACAATATTGTAGAATTTATAAGCGACGGGAATAAATAGGTGCGACGGGGTTTCGAAATATAGTAAAAGGGGAGAGAACAATTTAAGGCCCCTATTAAAGAACCCAATATTTCAGATGTTGAGAAACCCGTAGTGAAGAACTCATTATACAACAAAGGAAATTTCTTTCGAACCTTACTGTACACGAAAGCCCGGAATCAAACTGTGAGTCTGTGTGACAAGTGAGAAAACATAATTTTAGTATTTTATTGTCAGTTTTTAGTTAGTTTAATCATTTGGAAATTGATGTACTTGGCTTTACTTTATGATATCGCTATCACAGTAAGTAATAATCTAAGAAAAATAAAACCTATAGATACTTAAAGGTGGATAAAAAAGTTCTACATCTGGAAAACTAGAAAATATATCTTTTGTTCAACCATCGGACGGCAGTGTGGCGAGCGTTGTAATGAAAGAACACCTGTTTGTAGCGGGCGATGCGATATAAGCTATGAGCATATTGCTTTTATCAACGATCGAACGATCGATCTTGCATATATTTGCATTGAGTTTAGAGGCTTCCTCACTCTGGAGCGATCTACTTAAAAAGGAGTCAGTTTAAGAGCACATAAAAAAGATACAGGCTGCACTCCGGAAGTGCCGACAGAAGCGAAAACTATAAAATAAAATAAATAAATATCCATCACGCCTTATCCCCGAAGGGGTGGCAGAGGCATATTTTATGCCCACTTTTCACCGTGTGGATTCCAGTCCCACGTAATAGGTGGTGAGCCCATTGCCGTGTTGAAATAGACAGACGCAGGTTGTGGCGACCTGCTGTTGAAGGTTTTCAGGCCGCATATGGCCTTCAACCAGGTTTAACGACTGCCATTTTACTAGCAACCAGGACCAACGGCTTAACGTGCCTTTCGAAGCACGGAAACGCTCGCAAATGTAAATGCCACAAAGTGGTCACCCATCAGAGGACCAGCCATAGCGAAATTTGCGTAACTCAGTGATCGTTTACAGAACACTGAGACCGCTGGGCCACGAGTTATATTTATTTATTTATTTATATAAATAAATAAATAAATATACTAATAATTTATTTATATAGATGTGTTCGCAGTCTGCTATATGTACATGCATGTATGCCCACACTACAGCTGCATCTCGTAACGGTGTCGCGAGTCCAGAGATTTTATCTCATCTAAAAATATGCGTAACGCGCTAAAAGAAGTTTTTACTTCAAAAATTTAAAATGAAAATTGTAAGTCGACTCTAAAGTTAACAGTTAAGTTTAAGAGCTAAGGAACATATAGTTTATCGCTCTCTCATATTTTGCGTAAAGTCTTAGTTGCATCTAGTATCTTTACCTCGGAGATTGTGGTCCGCTTTGAATTGGCTATTTCTTTCGGCATTTTTGTAAGCGATTGCTGTTTGAACTCAAAACCCTTAATTTAAACTTTCCTTGTACCTAATTCCATCTCTAATAAATATAAATTTATTTATTTTTCTATCACCCCTTATCCCCGAAGGAAAGGCAGAGGCATAAATATTGTATGCCCACTTTTCACCAACTTTCCTATATTCATATATTTCTATCCCACGTAGGCCAATAGGTAGTGAGCCCATTGCCGTGTTGAAATAGAAAGATGCAGGTAGTGGTTACCAGCTGTTGAAAATTTTCAAGCCCATAAGGTCTTCCACTTGACTTAACGAATGCCATGTTACTGGCAACCGGGACCAACGGCTTAACGTGCCTTCCGAAGCACGGAAACGCTCGCAAATATAAATGCCACAAAGTGGTCGTCCATCCGAAGACCAGCCATAGTGAAAGTTGCGTAACTCGGTGACCTAATAAATGTAAACGAACGTAAAATTAAGAAGAATACGAACGAAAAGATTACGAACATGGAAATTAATAAAAAGCTTTTAAACATATTTTCCCTAACATTAATAACAATCGGCAGTCCATTGCTGGACTTAGACCTCTCACAATTACTTTTGCGAGGCTGATTGACCCCACTGTCCAACGCTGGTACAGACGGATTGGTACAGTGGCCGCCAATTGTATTACCGATAAATATTTTATTGTAATCCAATCCTGTTGTTATTAAATACATTTCTGTTGAACAATAAAGAGATAAATCAATCAACCAGGGGTTTGTTTGGAGATTTACTTTAAAAAAATTTTAAATAAAAAAAGTTTTTTTTTTGCACAGACTATTCTAAAGCCGCTTACAAAATGTTATACACTAGAATTAAAGATAAATTTAAAATTATTAACTTGACCACCGGTTCTACTTCTCTTCATATAACCCTCAGCAAGCTCACCAATTGCAGTTGAGACTGACTGGGGCACCAAAAATCTCAATAGGGACCCATTGCAAGATCTCGGTAGGACCAAATTGCATCCCTAAAATATAGAAATCTATTGATTCAACCTCTTAAAAATACTGAGTATCGTTGAGTCATACTCACATACAAAACTATGGTAAAATGTAGATTCATTCCGGAGATGTCTTCATTTAGTTCGTGGAAAACCCCATGACGTTACAAAACGTTTTAATTTCAATGATGTACTTACTACACGTTTATACACTATCAGTAATTAATACCTATCTATCTATAATAATATCTATCTATCTTATGAATATACTAGCTGATGCCCGTGTTATACCACTTCCTTGAGAGGGTGAAGGGCGTGCGTGTAACCCCCACGCCGCGCCACTTTCCTTGGCTTGCCACCACCCTCAAAGAAGCGAGATCGGCAATCGACCCCCCTTAAACGAACCTTCGGTAGCGGACAGAGTATGTCAGGAGCCCTGGTGCCATCCTTCCGAGGGCTCACACGGGACTCCTGGCTATAGACAGATGGAAGGGAATCGTGTGGTTTTAGGAATCCAGCATAGCATCTATGATGATCTTCAAAAAAAATAAATCTGATGCCCGTACCTTCGTCCGCTGGGTGAAGATTTCCCGAACCCGTTTTCCCCAATGTTATAAATAGACATATGTCATCGCGGATTTTCTGTAGACCTATATAAGACACACAATTCCACCACACATTATTTTGTTATATCTCGAAGGGCGTAGCAGCGTTTTCGTTGAAAGCCTTGACGGAATATTTTTACCTTCATCAAATATCGTTATATTTAGCCACTATTTTGAAAAGTCTAACATATTATTAAAACATTCCTCGATAACCAACTCTATCTATTGGTGACAACAACAGAAAAATCTGAGTAGTAGTTTTTGAGTTTATTACAAACAGACAGACCCGCGGAGTTTTTATAATATGTAGTGATATGAATTCAACCAGTGATAATAATATTTTTAGATTGATTCTGTTGGAAATCATGTTGGGTAAGACTCCCGCTAGGGGTACAGTAATAAAGATGGAGCAGGTGGCAAGTGAAATCGGCTAGGATGATGATGATGACTAAGTTGTGTGGGGAAGCGTGTTTCCATACTTTGTACACTTGTATGGTGTTAGGTCAAAGAAGAAGCCACGTATTCTTCTATCCACAACACTCACGCAATACACATAATAATTAGTACTTTACAGCTACTTTCTATCACCGCACCGCCCGCTATAGAGAGGGCATTCACGTACACACTTTGCGTCCGGTACACTCGCATACGGATTGGACCGATAGACGATCCTTCGCAAATAAAAGGGACACAGCTAGTAGCCATAAATCAATTACCAAATTTTATTGTAAGTTACGAGTATTTAACAAAACTTCAAAGATCAATGTAAGTTATATCTACATATTGAAAGTATCTATGGAATGGAAGCGCTCGTGGCCTCGCGGTCTCAGTGTTCTGTAAAAGATCACTGAGTTACGCAACTTTCACTATGGCTGGTCCTCGGATGGGTGACCACTTTGTGGCATTTACATTTGCGAGCGTTTCCGTGCTTCGGAAGGCACGTTAAGCCGTTGGTCCCGGTTGCCAGTAAAGTGGCAGTCGTTAAGCCTGGTTGAAGGCCTTATGGGCGTCTTGAAAATTTCAACAGCAGGTAGTCACAACCTGCGTCTGTCTATTTCAACACGGCAATGGGCTCACCACCTATTACGTGGGACAGGAATCCACACGGTGAAAAGTGGGCATATAATATGCCTCTGCCACCCCTTCGGGGATAAGGCGTGATGGATATTTATTTTATTTTATTTTATCTATGGAATTTATTGCCAGATTCTTCTCCTCTGGTAGGCTACCCTTGGTACTGGCATTATAGAATCGCTCTCATTTTAGTTATGTCTAGAACATTTTAGGCAATTATGAATAGGTAGTTACTACAAGAAAACTACTTATTCAGAATTGCCTAAAATGTTCTACATGAATAAATAAAATTTGTGTGTGTATCAGAGTACACAGGTAAGAAGTGAAAGTTCTTTACATTTTTTTTACGGCTATAAAATTTCTTTCATACGTCGATAACGAAGTTTCACTTGAAAACAACATGGCGCGTAACCGAAAACCGTAACGATTTATTTTTAACAAATTTAATAACGTGAGGATTTCTTTTTTACAGCTATAAAATTTCTTTCAACGTCGATACAGAAGTTTCTCTTCAAAAATATTTTTGTTTTTCATAGCTGAATAATTCTGTGTCTTGTCTATTATAACTGTATTATGTAAGACTACTGTGTTAAGTAACTTTCGCTATGGCTGGTTACGGACGGGTGACCGCTTTATGGTATTCCATTTACGAGCGTTTCCGTTCTTCGGAAGGCACGTTAAGCCAAACTGAAGGCCTTATACACCGCACGCATACGATTGGATCCGATAAAGGCTTTATTCCGCGAACGCTTAGATTGTGGAATGAACTCCCTGACTGGGTTTTCCCGAACGTCTATAGTATGGGGTTCTTCAAAGGGGGTCTTAGAAGGTTATTAAAAGGTCGGCAGCGCGAGTGCTGTACCTCTGATGTTGCAAACGTCCATAGGCTACGGCGACCACTTTCCATCAGGTATGCTTGTCTACCACCTCATTGGTATAAAAAAAATACAATAGAAAAATATAAAAGGTGGCGCAAATCGTATCCTTCTTGGTAAGGTCACGCTGTGCAGTCACATAATGTGACTGGATGTAAGTGCACGTGCGCGCCGGAAGACTTTGCTAATAAGGTTATCTCTGCGCGTGTGTACGAATGACGTAATCCGTCAACCATATTGTTTAAATATCAAAGGTTAATATGTTATGGAAACAAAAGGACTTTGGTTCAATGATAATTTGATAAAATACAAATGGGATGCCGCTGCATGCTTCTGCTAGAAGGTTAGGCTAACGAAAGAGGCGGCCGTGTAGTTCCTAGGCCGACCAGTAGTTCCTAAGATTAGCGCATTAAACCAAACAAACAAACTCTTCCGCTTTATAATATTTCTATAGAGAGCACATACAAATAATAAGGTATGCAAAAGACGTGTATTAAATCTTGATTAAATTATTGCATACATTTTAGTTTTGAAGTCGGTTGTTTTAAAAGTAGTTTTTTTATACCTGATGGAAAGTGGTCACCGTAGGCTATGGACGTTTGCAACACCGGAGATGCAGCACTCGCGCTGCCGATCTTTTAAAAACCTTCTAAGACCCCTTTTGACCCCTTTCTATAAACGACAGTAGAAATTGTCTATATTACTTGAGGTAGACTACAACATTTCGTTGCTAAAAAAAAAACTAACTAACTATCTTCACGCTGTATCCCTGACGGGGTAGTCAGAGAGGACAGATCGCCAGGCTTCGCGATCCATGCATACTTCTTTCGCTTCTTCGAGATTCATCATTTCGTTGCTTTGTCTTATATTAAATTGTAATATTTTTAAGAAGCTATCGGTGGGCCGAATGGTGCCTTAAACAATATAGTTATGATTGAATTTCACGTCGGCAAGTAATAGATATAATAGGCAATAGTAGTAGGCACTGGGTAATAGATACGGAGGGCCTAGTGTCAATCGCACCAACATCTGCAGCTTTTCAGGCTAATCAATGTTACGGTATTATCGAGTGATTAATGCTGCCACAAACTTTAAGTTGGGCTATCACTGTTCATTAGCTCCAAGGTATTATTAAAGAAGGTGGTGATAAACCTCAGAAAAATAATCGCATATGGTCAGACAGGTTTTAGTCGAGTGAAGAATATAGATGGCGTGGCATTAAGTGATTTGGAACCATCTAATTACTACACAGACCACAAAGCACTATAGGAAATGCAACGTTTAAGAAAGTTAAAATTTTACTTATTTTTGGATATTTTTTTTCATTTATTTGTTCGTTTCGAGTTTTTACATATATACATAATGTTATACCTTTATCCCGAAGGGGTAGAGACATTAAATACACCCAGACTCTGTGCATTATTTGTCCCACGTCTACACGGTATTGAGTCGATTTCCGTGTTGAAAGAGACGGGCGCGGTGACCTGCTGCTGAAATTGTTCAAACTGCCCATAAGGTGAATGGCAACAGGGACCAACGGCTAATGAGCCTTCCGAATTAGGAAATCGCTCTTGAATAGAAATGCCATGTTACCCGTCTGAGGACCAGCCATATCGAAAGTTGCTTAACACAGTGATCGTGGCTCCGCGGTCTCAGTGTTCTGTAAACGATCACTGAGTTACGCAACTTTCACTGTGGCTGGTACTCGGATGGGTGACCACTTTGTGGCATTTACATTTGCGAGCGTTTCCGTGCTTCGGAAGGCACGTTAAGCCGTTGGTCCCGGTTGCCAGTAAAATGGCAGTCGTTAAGCCTGGTTGAAGGCCTTATGGGCGGCTTAAAAATTTCAACAGCAGGTAGCCACAACCTGTGTCTGTCTATTTAAACACGGCAATGGGCTCACCACCTATTACGTGGGACAGGAATCCACACGGTGAAAAGTGGGCATATAATATGCCTCTGCCACCCCTTCGGGGATAAGGCGTGATGGATATTTATAGTGATCGTTTACAGAATAATTAGTTAGCAGGGCTACGAGCGCTTCCTTTGAGATTATATGCAGTCGTATTGGATATAATATCTTTCAGTTTCTCCACTACGCACGCTTGCTCCATTTGAATGACAGGTAGACTAAAACTCACTTATACGACACGGGTTAGTTGTAATATAAAATCATCCTTAATAAAAACTACTAGGTCAAACTCTGATAAAATTTTATAGGACCAAATGGCAACTATTCCGCATCCACCTAAAGACTAATCAATTAAATCAGATCATAAATCTCAGCGTAATCGGTGTGCATACATAAATTAAATACCAATCGAATTGAGAAACTCCTCCTTTTTTAAGTTGGTTAAAATTCTTTTTTTTATACATACCCTATTTATCAAGGAAGGCCATGGGCTATATATCATCACGCTTGTACCAAGCAACTACTAAAAAGAACGGAGCCGTAATCGGCAAAAATTTCACACAATAAATATTGTAAAATGTTCATAAAATAAAAACTACTGGGTCAAACTTTTCTGCATCAAACTAAAGAAGAATCACGTAAATCGGTTCATAAATCTCAGCGTAATCGATGAACTAACATAAAAAAAATACCAATCGAATACATAACCTCCTCGTTTTTGGAAATCGGTTAACAATAGATCGTGACCCTAATTCTTCTTCTTCATTTTACTATTTTTGTTATTTTGTTCTCTGATTTTTGTTTTCCCTCCATTTTTTTTACATTTATTCACATTTTCATACATTGTCATTCACTTCTTGTCCAAATTTCAAGTAGGTATCTAACTCTTTTGGAAGTTATTTTTAAATCAAATAGAAAATTCCATCCGAACAGAATACAAGAAAGTGAGGTTATTAAAACTTGGTAGGTCAAAGGAATTAATTTTTTGTCAACCAAAATAAATGTGGAAAACAAAATAAAATAAAACACACACATCTATACTAATATTATAAAGCTGAATAGTTTGTTTGTTTGTTTGGTTGAACGCGCGAATCTCAGGGACTATTGGTTCGATTTGCAAAATTCTTTTTGTATTGAATAGTCCCTTTATCGAGGAAGGCTATAGGCTATATAGCATCACGCTACGACAAATAGGTGCGGAACAGCAATGATAAATGAGGCAAAATCGGGGACAAAATATAACTTTTGATAGCTTCCGTTGCGAACGCTGCGTAAACGATTAAAGTTACGCAAAAACTATGTATTACATAATTATTCCTCTTTAAAAGTTCTAAAATAAAGTCTGCGACAGCATATGTCTATCTTTTAAGGTTAACTTATTATAATCATTTAATTGTGAAAAAATTTGTTCTTACAATGACAAGTGAAAAGTATGGCCGATGATTTGCGATTTACGCATGCGCGACGTCGCGACTAGCCAATAGCGAGCGAGCTCAGCGAAGTCCTCTGTGGCGCGGTGGGAGTGCATCCGACTGCTACGCAAGAGGTCGTAGGTTCGATTCCCACCCAGGATAAAACTTTGTGTGATGAGCACGATGGTTTATTCTGTGTCTGGGTGTTATTTATCTATGATATTTATGTATTTAGATATATATAAGTATGTTTATCAGTTATCCTGGTTATCATAGTACAAGCTCCGCTTAGTGTGGAATCAGATGGCGTTGTGTGAGTTGTCCCAATATGTGTTGGATAGCGCATTTATCGTGGAAGTCTATAGCCTATATCATCGCGCTACTACTCTGAAGAGCAAGGCAGTAATCAACAAATCGGGCAAATATTCATACACAATTGTAAAAGTAAATAGGTAATAAACGACGGAATTAAATGGGAGCGACGGGGATAACGGCGGCGTGACTGCTAAAAGGCTATCTCATCACGCTACTACCCTGTGGAGCGGAGCAGAGAGAGAGCAAATCAACAAATCGGACAAATATTCATACATTATTGTAAAAGTTATGAAGTAAAAAAAATCTACCTATCTTAAACACTATATCCCTGACGGGGTAGTCAGAGAGGACAGATCGCCAAGATTCGCGATGCAAAGTAATGAACGATGGGATTAAATAAGCGCGACGAGAATAAAGGCGTGACTGATAAAAGGCTATCTCATAACGCTACTACCCTGAGGAGCGGAGCAGTAATCAACAAATCGGGCAAATATTCATACATTATTGTAAAAGTAATAACCGATGGGATTAAATGGGAGCGACGGGAATAAAGGCGAGACTGATAAAAGACTATATAATCACGCTCCTACCCTGAAGAGCGGAGCAGTAATCAACAAATCGGGCAAATACTCATACATTATTTAAAAGTAATAAACGAAGGGATTAAATGGGAGTGACGGGAATAAAGGCGTGACTGATAAACTGACGGGAGTTCGAAGTTTGTCACGGGTGAAGCCGCGCGGGTCAGCTAGTATATATATATACATATATTTAAAAAAAATGTGCTTGTACCAGAGTACACAAGTAAGAAGTAAAACTTCTTTCCGAACTTTTTTTACAGCTATACAATTCCTCTCATACGTGGATAAAAAAGTTTCACTTATGATAAAGAAGTTTCACTTCAAATTGGCCCGTAACCGAAAACCGTAACGATTTATTTTTTACAGCTTTAATATTTCTCTCATACGTCGATAAAGAAGTTTCACTTATGATAAAGAAGTTTCACTTCAAATTGGCCCGTAACGGAAAACAGTAACGATTTATTGTTTACAGCTTTGAAATTTCCTTCAACGTCGATAAAGAAGTTTCACTTCAATAAGCTTGTGAAGGGAGGCACTTTATGCTGTTGGTCCCACTTACCAGTAAAACGACAGTCTTTAAGATGAAGGCCTCTGTGCTGCCTTAAAAAAAAACAACAGTAGGTCACTACAACCTTCGCTTGTCCATTTCAATACGGCAATGGGCTCACCACCACCTATTACGAGTGAAAAGAATGCACTCTGTAAAATATATGTGTATAATAAGCCTCTGAACAAGAAGAATATAATTTTTGTACATACGTAGTGATAATTAGTTCAAAGTAAGCTAAGACAAGCTTATGGTATCGGACCTCGACAATTGATACACATATACTCCTATATTTTTAAACACATAAGTACATCTATACTTCTATACTAATATTATAAAGCTGAAGAGTTTGTTTGTTTGGTTGAACGCGCTAATCTCGGGAACTACTGGTCGGATATGAAAAAATATTCTTGTGATAGATAGCCCGTTTATCGAGGAAGGCTATAGGCTATATATCATCAAACTACTTCCCTGGAGAGCGGAGCAGTAGTCATAAATGTAGACAAATCGGGCAAATTTTAATGCATTATTGTAGAATAAAATACATGCGACGGGAGTTTGAAGTATGTCACGGGCGAAGTCGGGCGGGTCAGCTAGTAATATATATTTAGGAAACCCGCAAACTTCATTACAAACATTTATGGATCACACAAACTTTTGTTCCGACCCAGGAATTGAATCCGAGACCTCAGCACCACCGAGACATTCAAATTAACGGGTATTTGGAGTAGGTAAGTCACGGGCGATGTCGCGGTGATAAGCTAGTAATTTTATAAAATTAAATTTATTTAAATCATTTGAGAACGTGAATATAAAAACGATACAGTTATAATAGCTATTTGAAGGTTAACGACCTCGTCACAAAATGGCCGAACATATTTGTTGCGGTTTGCAGGTGATACTTGTGTTCTGAATAAGTTTCATATAATTATATTCTGAAACCTGGAATATTGCTGACTCGCTTACTCGTATATTACGCTTACTAGATGACCCTCACGGCTTTGCCCGTGGCATAGTTTGAACTCCGTCGAATCTATTTAATTCCGTCGCTTAGAAATTCTACAATAATGCTTAAGAATTTAAACGATTTGTCGACGTTTATGGTTACTGCTTCGATCCAATACCATCGTTCACCACATCCAAGTGCATACACACATATAATCACGCTTATTACCCCGAAGGAGTAAGTAGATGTTCGCTCATATCTAAAGTCTGGGGTAAGTTGAAGTATTACACGCACACATATCACCAATTGTATTTTAGTCCCAAGTAATCTGATTCAGATTCTAACTACTTTGAAAAATTACATACCGCATAAGAATATCAATGTTTATTTCGGAGTTTAGGTGTTTTCTATTTATACTAATATTTTAAAGATAAGGATTTTGTTGGTTTGTTTGATAAAACGCGCTAATCTCAGGAACTACAGGTCGAATTTGAAAAAAATATTTTTGTATATTTTGTGGATAGCCCATTTATCGAGCCCGGCTATCGGCTATATATCATCACGCTACTACCCTGGAAAACGGAGCAGTAATCATAAATGTCGACAAATCTGAGACATTTTTATGCATTTTTGTAGCATTTATAAGCGACGGGATCAAATTGGTACGATGGGACTTCGAAGTATGTAACGGGCGAAGCCGCCGGGGGTCACCTAGTGGATAATATCTATGTATTTTAAAATATCGTAAGTATTGGAAGCGCTCGTGTGGCCCCGCGGACGTAGTGTTCTGTAAACGATCACTGCGTTAAGAAATGGTCCTCGGATGGGTGACCACTTTGTGGCATTTATATTTGCGAGCATTTCCGTGCTTCGGAAGGCACGTTAAGCCGTTGGTCCCGGTTGTCAGTAAAATGGCAGTCGTTAAGCCTGGTTGAAGGCCTTATGGGCGGCTTGAAATTTTTCAACAGCAGGTAGCCACAACCTGCGTCTGTCTATTTCAACACGGCAATGGGCTCACCACCTATTACATGGGACAGGAATCCACACGGTGAAAAGTGGGCATATAATATGCCTCTGCCACCCCTTCGGGGATAAGGCGTGATGGATATTTATTTATTTATTTTAAAATATAATGAGTATGTTTATCAGTCACCTAGATTCCATATCACAAGCTTATATTAACTTACTTTGTGCTAGACAACGTTGTGTAAAAAAATATCCCACAACTCGGCTTTTTCCTAATCTTAGTGTATTCTCAGTTACTCCTGAACCCTAAATGGATAATGGAGCCTGGAGTTCACTTTTATTTAGTTGCTAGGAGCAGCAATCATTTGACTTTTGATTTTCGGTTTTCGGCATTGTTGACTGTGTGCCGTCTGAGCTCTCAACCCCGTAAGGACATCTGCATCATTGCCTCGTCTGTTAGTCAGTAGGTGCACCATTATCAGGAGAGAGCGCCAGAGACCTTATGGGGACACATAACACCCAAAGTTTTACACTTGGCGGCAGTATGAACCAAAGGCTTAATACGAGTCGGGCTGTACCTACCAAGGTTCTGTCCTCAGCCCATTTCTGTATATCTTACCGTTGGACGAACTATCGGAAAACTTTAGACACGGTCATTAATAGTCAAGATTGTTCACCACGTGTATGATGATGTATACCTTCTGAAGCAGGAAAACGCTTGTAAATGGACATGCAACAAACGCTCACTTAACTTAGGACTAACGCAGTGATCGTTTACACAATACTCAGCTAGCAAGCTAGGCCTAATGTGGAGCCGCGAAAGTTGCCGCGCAAGCCTGTCTATAGAGAAAGGGGGTAATTAACCAAGAGTAACTAAAGAAGAGGCAGGATATACTAGTGTCAGCGGCTGGAGTTGGTCACGGTTCCAGGATATACTCAGTTTCTGGATCGCGGACAGCCATGAAGAACCACTGTGAATACGGATAATTTTTTAAAGCAATTATTTTGCTATATTTCACATTGTCACTGAACATTGCCCTGGTTAGGCAAAGGTCACGGGTTCAATCCCCGTCTCGAATTGAATTGTATTTTTCTAATGTGAATAGTCTGAGTTTTGGATATAAGTGTACGTAGGTACATACATACAACACAAATTTGTAGGCTGAAAAAGAGTGGAATCAGTTGATTCAGTTACTTATCCGTCAGTTATTGTTTGAGTTAGTTACAAGGTTAATACTACCTATCACTCGTCTTAGCATTGTGACCCACTAGCTGCCTCCAATTTAATGACAAACTTTCATTCAACCGTTAATTCATTATTTTACGATGAAGGTCCCCTAGGGCTGGAATGTTCGAATTTCCTTTGTTAGTAAATTTTAAAATTTTAAGGGTAGCTTACTCTAAAAAAATCAAGTTACTAGGTGTAATTACGGTTTCAGATTCACCCCTTAATTTTATTAGTACTTATAGATATTATTCAGAAGTCTGGCATTCTTCAAGTTTCCGCTGAAAACTCCGTCACGAACTTGATGATCTTTCAGTAATGTATATGGTCAGTGTGTAATAAGGATTTCTCACTTGTATCAGCAGCAGAACACCATACCTAGGTCTCAGTCCTTTCCTACTAATATTATAAACGTATCGAGTTAAGTAGGTTAGGTTAATTGTTTCTCTTTCACGCAAAAACTACTGAATGGATTTTGATAAAACTTTGCAATAATATATATATATCTTACATATCAGAATAACACGTAGGCTATTTTTTACCCCGGAAATTAGTTTTTGGAAAACGAAAAAGAGAAATTATTTAATATTAGTTGACGCCCGCTTGGTACCAGGAAATATTTGTAAGTTTGTTTGTAATGAATAAGCTCAGAAAAAACTAGGTCGATTTTAAAAAATCTTTCATCATAAGCTACATTCTTCGTGAGTAAAATATGCTATATTAGATTTTCAAAAATAAACCTTTTGAAAATCTAATATGGGTTCTGTACGAAATCTCAAATAGAAAAACTTAACCACGCGGGCGGGGCCGCGGGCATTAGCATGTTGAAGCGCTCGTGGCCTCACGGTCTCAGTGTCCTGTAAACGATTACTGAGTTACGCAACTTTCACTATGGCTGGTCCTCGGATGGGTGACCACTTTGTGGCATTTACATTTGCGAGCGTTTCCGTGCTTCGGAAGGCACGTTAAGCCGTTGGTCCCGGTTGCCAGTAAAATGGCAGTCGTTAAGCCTGGTTGAAAGCCTTATGGGCGGCTTGAAAATTTCAACAGCAGGTAGCCACAACCTGCGTCTATCTATTTCAACACGGCAATGGTCTCACCACCTATTACGTGGGACAGGAATCCACACGGTGAAAAGTGGGCATATAATATGCCCCTGCCACCCCTTCGGGGATAAGGCGTGATGGATATTTATTTTTATTTTAATAATTTCACTAATATTGTTTCTTCCTTCTTCATCTTAAAAGTATTCCCAGTTCAAAAACTCTAGCTCGACTGGGAATCTCAGGCTTTCAAGCAACTATAATTCGATTCCTAGGTTGGAACAAACATTTGTGTGATCCACAAATGTTTGGGTGTTTTCTAAGTATATATATCTTATAATATTTTTTTAGAAATATATACCTACTAGTTGATGCCCGCGGCTCTGCACGCGTGGTGAACTTTTCTCGTTTCCGTTTCCCACATTAACTTGTACCCAGGATAAAAAGTAGCCTGTGTTACTCTGATGTGTAAGCTATATTATTGTTAAGTTTCATCAAAATTCATTCAGTAGATTTTGCGTAAAAGAGTAACAAACATCCATCCATACTTACAAACTTTTGCGTTTATAATATTAGTAAGAAGTTTGTTTAACAGTTGCAGCCTATGGAAGTTTGCAAAATATCTTGAAAGCGTAGAAGTAAATTTACCGTTAAATATCTTTAGCTTCTTGTTTGTGTGCATTTCGATGGCTCCGCCACGGCGCGGTGTCCAATCAAAAAAAGCACTCCGTCAAAAATTTGTCGAAATTTGTCAAAACCAAACGCAACAAACCAAAAATAGAAATAAAGAAGATATTAGGGTTTAAAGTTGGCCGCGCGAACGAAACGTGGAGGATTGCGCGGCCACGGATTTTTGACAAATTCAATCTTTAATTGACAAAAAGAATTAGATCTCTAACCCATGTAGTTGCTGAGATCTCCGTGGCCGCGCAATCCTCCACGTTTCGTTCGCGCGGCCAACTTTGAACCCTAATATCTTCTTTATTTCTACTTTGACAAATTTTTGGTTTGTTGCATTCGGTTTTGACAAATTTCGTAAAATTTTTGACGGAGTGCTTTTTTTGATTGGACACCGTGGCGGAGCAATCGAAACGCACACTCTTGTTTCGCCCTTTCTCTCTACATATATATAAGATAATAGACATTTCTCTCGCTTCATCTTAGTGTATTCAGAGTTGCTTCCAATCAAATTTACATTTGCGAGCGTTTATGCTTCAGAAGGCACGTTAAGCCGTTGGTCCCGGTTGCCGGTAACATGGCAGTCGTTAAATCAAGTTGAAGGCCTTATGTGCAGTTTGAAAAATTGTAACAGTAGGGAGCCACAACCTGCGTCTGTCTATTTCAACACGGCAATGGGCTCACCACCTATTACTTGGGATAGGAATACACATGGTGAAAAGTGGGCATATAATATGCCTCTGCCACCCCTTCGAGGATAAGGCATGATAGATAGATAATAAAAAATACCTGGATTTAGTGCCTGAGGTCGCAAGGAGTCTTACTTTTCCGGCATTGTTAGGAACAATTGCCGTCTAACTTCCCAACCCCTACATTGTTGTTTCGTAACGTCAGGTGGTGCACAGCTAACAGATTAGGCCGTTTGGGCCCCGGATATCTTTGTGGGGAGCCCTTTCAGTCAGATAATTAACATTTAAAAACAATTTTGAACAGTAATTAGTTTGCTAACTTTATCTAAATTAAATTTTTAAAGAGGATTTTTTTCAGTCTCGAGTTGGACACGAACCAGCGTCTTTTGGACGTCGTCTTTACGTCGCCTTAAGACGTAAATACATGGATTAATTCGTCAGATTCGAATAGTTCTCGGTGGTGTAGTTGGTGCGTGAAAACGCGTCTGGTGCGTTGAACCAGAAGAGGCTGGTTCGAGTTCAGCTCGATACTGAATTTTTTTCCACTTTAAAATTTAAAACTAACATTTAACACTTTGGCTGCTGCCGAACTTTTTTGCGAATCAATAGCTATGGTAACATCGGCGCACCAGGAGTGATTTCAGTCCCTACGGGTATTTATTAATACCCGTAGGTAGATTGTGAGTGGATATTAGTAGTCATAGTAGGGTGTCTCTACTATTTGCAATTCAAAAACCTCGACTTATATTTACCCATTTTTACTATTTAGTCATTTTAGTCCAAAAGTATTTACTTTTTTACTTTGTTACATGAGTCGAAGTTTACCGATATACCTACATATATATTTACTAGTTGACGCCCGCAGCTCCACTCGCGTGGAGAAGCTTTCCCGTTTTCCACAGGAACTTGTTCACAAGATAAAACATGCGTTATTCTGATGCATAAGCTATATTATTCCAGGTCAGAGCAAATATTTGTGTGATCCACGAATGTGTTTCGGAGTTTTTGTGTTTCCTATGTTTAAATGTATGTATTTAGAAATATATAAGTATGTTTATCAGTTATCTAGATCCCATAACACAAGCTAATATTAGCTTACTTTGGGCTAGATGGCGCTGTGCGAAGTGTCCCACAATATTTATATTAATTTATTCTAAATGAGAAAGAGTAACAAACCTAAATCTATACATTCTTTCAAGGTTTCGCATTCATAATATTAGTAAGAAGTATATCTGTGACTCAATTGTTTTTTTTTTATATAACAACAGGATTTCAATAAATAAAATCGATTTAAAAATATTTATAATTTTCCTTATTCTTCAGGCCACCACTTCACTCCACGGAACGGCGCCGACATGGCTGGTATCGGGCCATTTTATATAAAAAAGATTTATAACTTTAAAACCCTTTTCTTTAGAACAATAGATATTTTGGCGGCCACTATTTTTTTTTTATTTGTTTATTTTTTTTTACGATTTCTTTTTGTTGAAAAGATCGCATGTCTTTGTTACAAATAAGGTAGATTTTTTTTTAAAAGGTGCCGCCCTATTGTAATGTCACATATTTTTTACAACAAACAAAGCTTTATAATGTTATCTAATAAAAAAAATTTCAAGTTTATGTTATTATCAATGATGATGTCCATCCCCGGTGCGTCGTTGTCCCAAAAAGACACACACGCAGCTTGTATGTCCAAATCACACACCGTTTGCGGAAATAAGCAAGCGCGATAAATAAAGAAAACGTATATGGTACGGGATCCAGCAGTGAATGAGTTAAGTAAATTATTGTCTACGCTTCCAAGACGTAGGGTCGAGAATTTCCGCCCAGAGGTGCTACACTACTAGCGCTTCAAAATCCTTCTAAAAACCCATATTGAAAAGCGGATTTCATTCCACAATTTAAGCGTCCTCGGAAGGAACTCACTATCGACATATCAATGAACTCATGAGAAAAAAAACAATTATAAAGCTTTAAAAGCTTCGAGCTTCGTCAAAATAATGTTATTCCTATTTCACCCCCCCCATATTTACGTTTGGAATCCCTTACGAACTTCACCCCACCTGAGCAAATGCTTGTTGGACCTGAAACGACTAAAACCACACGGTGTTCTTACAAAACTTTGTAGCTGGGGAACTAGTTAAACGCTTGAACGTAAATCCCCAGAAACTTGAATGTTTTTTTTTTCGGATTTTGTTATCACAGTGTACATGTGTACACTACCTTTCATACGTACTTGCTTTCTCCTCTAAACTCAACAAACCTTTCTGGTTCGTGTGGAAATCGCCTCGGATGTCATGCCGGACTCCAACCGCCTAAAACCACACGGTCACTGCCAAACTGTCTGTTGCCGGACGCCGGGGCTAACTTTTAGGAAAGATGTGTCAGTGCTCCGGGTAGGCATGCTTGCATGCCTAATGTTGTAACATGATCAATGTTAGTTATTAACATATCTGTCATCCCGAAATACTGCGCTTCTACCCCAAGCTTGGCTTTGCTGGGTCGACATTTAGCCGTATATCAATTGCTTCTTGCTCTTGGGGTCCGGAATTATCAAAATGTCACTAAAGGTACTTTTGTAATGAAAGAGTAATTAAAACACAACGTACACAATTTATAACTTATATTTATTCTATACTTCACAATTAGTGTTTTGTAACTTGTTACTATTTGGTAATAATGTACAAAATAAAACTAATGTTACAATGTAGAGTTTTCACGACATAGATGGGCGGACGACGCAAAAACCAAATTAAAATAAATCCTCCCGACTAATTTCAAATCAACTCGAACTGTCTCTGGGGTCCCACATTATTTATTTATTATTTATCTCATTAACTTTCGTTAATGAGATAAATAAATAAATATTGTGGGACTTTTTTTACACGGCGCCGACTAGCACAATGTAAGCTAATGTATGCTTGTGGCATGGGATCTAGACAACTGATAAACATACTTATATATTTCTAATTTTGGGGTGTTTCCTATGTATATTATACAAACTCAGAAACAAACATTTGCAGATTACACATATATTTGTTACGACCCAGGAATCGAACCCGAAGTCTCGGCGCGGCAGTCGCATACATTACCACTTACTTCGCCGAGGCAGTCGATTTTGTGAGTTTCATAAACATATTTTAGACATAAGAAAATTTATTAGTAAAGGATTTACTATGAAACAGAAGATATACAGAGTCATTTGTAAAATACCAGCATCCTGCTAGGAGTAAATAGCCAAGGTCAGTACATTAAATTAAAGTTAAATTTGAAAAAACAAATTTTTATAAAGTTAAAAAATTAAAATTCAAAATAGAAAAAAAATCGTAGAATATGTTTTTATGATGTTATGAGGTTGCTGGTGTTTTACAAATGACCCTGTATAGTCCGCTTATTAGATATACCACAGACTATATAAAAAAGGAGGGAGGGTCTGCATCTTGAAGGTGTAGGACAGTGGGTTATAGTGTGATTTGAGAGAAGCCTACGTCTGATATGACTGACTACTTAAAAATATGCATCGTCGCCCCAGAGACAACCATACGAACAAATCAGCTCAAAATTGGCTTTAGCTTAGCTAACACTTTAAAATTATCTTTAAAACAAGTAATACTACGAAACTAAAAGAAATCAAACTTATAAATTCTTCAATTTACAAGGTATTAAATAAATATTAAAAATAAAAATTGACAACCTCTGCTTTCAGGGTTACCACCACGTTTACTTGAGCAAATTATCAATAGTACCGTTTAAATCGGGTCAAACATTCAGGGATAACTTCCACATTGGATCACAGTCTTTTAAGAATAATTTTTCGATATTTCAAGTACCGAAGACTTCCGAAATAGCTAGGAATAGATCCTGTGATCAGTCAGTCTACTCTTACAATTGTCAACACTCCACGAATATTGTTTTGGGAGAATACACAAAATACACAAAGTAATTAATAACTATGCATAAAGTTTTGCCATAAGTACAGGAAAAAATAAAGACGCGAAATTGCGCATAACGGTAGGTTTAACAAGTCCTCAAATCTGCTGTTTATATCAACGCAAGCCACTGTAAGAAGTATTAAAAAAAATTGTACTTATTTTCAGAAATACAGTTAAAAATAATCATAAAAAAAAGTTAATAAAATGATGCCTAATTTATTAGTGATTGGGTAAAAATGGCAAAAGATGACATTTCTTTTTTGAGAATTTGCTTGTATTCCGATAAATTTATATAGAAAATGGCATTTTTAGTCACAGTGACATAAATAACAGATTCGAGGCCATCGACTTCGAAGAAGATTCGAGAAGACGGCTTCGACCGGCACGGGCTGTCAACGTTGAGACATTTTCAACGAAACCGTCTCGTCGTTCATTACTTCATTACTACACTCGTGGCAACCTTACGTATTATAAAGTCGGGCGTTGGTGGATGTGAGTGAGACGCGTCCAAGGTCTGGCGGTTTTTTTGCAATTACAAACGAGATTTGCTATTGCTAAGTTCTCATCTTATACTTATGGTATTACAGAATGTACAGTGATAATTACAATCATTTCTTAGAAGTAAGGAGTCAAAGATGTTCTATGTAAGGTTTAGCATATAACAGGGGTCATGATGTTGCATATAAGGTGTAGCACGTGACACATTTGAAATAGGTGCAAGAGTTTTATTAACCCGCGTGATAATAAGGTTATATTACTTTTTGTTATAATTACATGACGACAGTCGAAATGCACAGAATTGACCGACCAACTTTGCTCAATAGCTTTTTAGAATACCTACTTATAAAAGTACCGACTTAAACAATATACAAACTTCACATAGTTCCATTCACTGGGTGCATAGAGGTTGCATCCGCTGACTGATAGACCTGAATATTCAGCACATAAAAAAGAGCTAAAAACTTGGTCCTAGCACCTGATCAAAAAAACTAGGACTTTTCGACTGCGACTTCAGATAAAAAAAAGCGTAAATATTTCATAATATTGGAGTTGGTTTTTGTAGTTCTCATTAAGCTCGTCACACAGTTTAACATTTTTACAGTACCATCCGCAGATTGTGCACTGATTTTTGTACTGAGAAATAAAATAGGCAGCAATCTTAAATAGCATACTTTTAAAAATTTGACACAAAACCTACTTAAGTGTTGTATTAGGTGAGATCTAAGTTCAGCTAAGAATTTGATTGCAGCATGGCCAAGATAGAAAAAAAAAATGATAACCCCTGTAAATGTGTCGCAAATTATCTAAATAATATCCAACATTACTTAATTAGTTAAACCGATTCTGATAAAACATGGGATAAAAAAAATAAAGTAAAAGAACATGGTTGGAACGCTACATAATTTTCTGAAAATAGACATTTAAGTGAACTAGATACCTTTCATATGTATCTAAATAGGTAATAGGCTCAACGATATAAATAAATATCGTTTGGACAACTCACACAACGCCATCTGATTCCAAACTAAGCAGAGCTTGTACTATGGTAACCAGGTAACTGATTAACATACTTATATATTTCTTAATACATACATATTATAGATAAATAACACCCAGACACAGAATAAACTGTCGTGCTCATCAGCCTAAGTTTTATCGTGGGTGGGAATCGAACCCACGACCTCTTGCGTAGCAGTCGGATACACTCCCACCGCGCCACAGAGGCAGTCAAATAGATAAACAATATGTTTATCTTTATGAGTATACTAGCTGATGACCGCAGCTTCACCCGCAAGGTGAACTTCTCCTGAACCCGTTTCCCCCACTGCGGTCTTTTCTGTAGACCTTTATAAGATACACTATTCCAACGTACATTGTTTTGTTATATCTCAAAGGGTTTTCGTTGAAAGCTCCCAGACAGGTTATTTTTCCAACACCAAAAAGTATCATTATATTTTAGCCAATGTATACAAAAACTTTCTTCATTGGTGGAAATTGCAATAGATTTTGAGTTTATCATGAACAGACAGACGCGGCGTAGGATTTCGTTTTATAATATGTAGTATGTAGTGATAGTAATTAGATTGTACAGAATTAACCAAGGGATCATTCTGGTTGCATCAGAAATCCTTGAACACAACTTGAGCGGTTTTGTCATACTGCACTACGGGATGATGGTTTTGGATGTATAAAGTGTAGGATATACAGTGGAGCGGGTATAAGGAGCCGACCAATATCTTTGGTGCACCAGCTGATCGACGGAGGCACCCTTAAGGGGTTGGGAGGTCAGACGGCAGTCATTCCCAAAAGCTCCCCAGGCTCCAAACCCGGGTAGAGTTTGGAACCAACTGGGAATAACCAAAGATGAAGAAGTAGAAACTGTACGATACAACTTTGATAATGTCGTAAGGCGAAACAGATAAGTTTCTTCAACGTTTGCGTGAGGAACGATTGAGAAAGAATATATATTGTGCGAAAGTAGTTAGAAGGAATCAGGGTAGGCCGAGACTTATATATGAAGACCACGTGAGCAGATTGCTCAAAAACGGAAATGTCAACAGTACTCGGATACCTAGACGTGGCATTTATGAAGCGATTAATGAATCTGCAGGTAGAGAAAGAAGTATACATGGATCGCGAAGCCTGGCGATCTGTCCTCTCTGACTACCCCGTCAGGGATACAGCGTGAAGATAATTAGTTTGTAAAAATAGTAAAATATAAGTAATAGTTTTAAGTTTCACCAGGTTACAGGAATCGAGCGAATAAATAATTAAAAACCCACTGGTGAAATGGTTATAATAGTCTTACGTTTTGGCAATTTTTATACATGTGACAAAAACGTTTTCCCCCGTTAAATTTCGTCTATGCTTTTAAGTCGTGTGGTGGAGAATTACCGCCCTGCGATCACGCTACAACCAGGGCTGCAAGGATATGTAGGTAATTCTGGTATAAACTATTAGCCATAGATTCATACCAGACGAATACGAATTAAATCACGATTTTAATCTATTACCAGTAGAAAAATAATCTCTAAAATACAACTACCCTAGACTTAATTAATTCCTTCTTTATTTTCTGGCCTTTCCAGAAGCTTTCTCACCAGTCTCCAGTCTTCCATGATGTCGGCGTCAGGTAGCATGTATACCACATATGGTGGGGACACAGTCACTTGCCTGCGGCGTCTCTTTCGACCCCACTCAGGTCCACAAGACCAAAGGTCTACTGTATGCCGTTCCTCTTCCAACTTGCGTATCTTTTCGAGGATTTCTTCTTTCAGATTTTCATATGTCAGCCATTTTTCACTCTGTGGACAAGAGAAGCGAAATGTTAGTTGATTTATTTAAAGGTTAAAATAAGTTATGCGACATTTAATCAATTTTGTTCAGGACAGCTGATTAATTTCAAATTTTAAAAAAATCGTTTTTAAATTCTATATCTGAATTGCTATGGTTGGTCACGGAAACGTTGGTTTCAAAAGGCACATTAAGCCATTGGTCCTGGTTGCCAGAAACATAGTAGTCGTTAAGTCAAGTTGAAGGCCTCATAGGCGACTTAAAAAATTTTAACAGCATGTGGCTACATCCTGAGTCTGTCTATTTCAACACGGCAATGGGCATCAATTATGTGGGACAGGAATGCACATGGTGAAATGTGGACGTATAATATGCCTCTGCCAGCTCTTCGGGGATAAGGCGTGGTTCATAAACAGACAAACTTTTGCAGTTATTGATGGGCATTTTTAATTTTCTGAACATGGATTATAATTGATGTATCTGTCTAATGCACTAACAACAACCAAATTTATTGAAATATATATAAGTGTAGTCTCAATTGAATTACTTTTTAAAGTAGTAAGAAATAACACTTCATAAGCTTTCCAAAAAAAATGGGGTAAACTAATTCCTGCGCACTTTTTATTTTTAACTAGTTGTCGCCTGCGGCTTCGCCCGCGTAGAGATGTTTTCCCGTTCCCGAACCAATATTTGTCTGATCCGCCGATATTTGTTTCGGAGTTCGGGTGTTTTCTATGGTTATATGTAAGGGAAATATAAAAGTATGTTTATCAGTTGTAGAGATAGCTAGATCTCATAACACAATCTTATATTAGTTTAATTTGGGCTAGACAGTATTGTGTCATAATATTTATTTAATTTTATTCTTTAGAAGCGCTCGTGGCCCCGCGGTCTCAGTGTTCTGTAAACGATCACTGAGTTACGCAACTTTCTGGCTGGTCCTCGGATGGGTGACCACATTGTGGTATTTACATTTGCGAGCGTTTCCGTGCTTCGGAAGGCACGTTAAGCCGTTGGTCCCGGTTGCCAGTAAAATGGCAGTCGTTAAGTCAAGTGGAAGACCTTGAAGGCCTTACGGGTGGCTTGAAAAATTTCAACAGCAGCAGGTAGACACAACCTGCGTCTGTCCATTGCAACACGGCAATGGGCTCACCACCTATTACGTGGGACAGGAAAACACACAGTGAAGAGTGGGCATATAATATGCCTCTGCCACGTCTTCGGGGATAAGGCGTGATGGATAAATAAATAAATAACAATAATTTTATTCTAATCATGGTAATAAGCAGTGTACAAATCGTTACACTGACCAAACTAGGGATATAACACATGTATACAGAGCAGGACGGAATGATAACCTTCCGGTAGACTTGTATAATAAAAGTACAAAGCGAAATAGTTTTTAACCGACTTCCAAAAACGAGGAGGTTATGTGTTCTATCGGTATTTTTTTTTTATATATGTACATCGATTACGCTGAGATTTATGATCGATTTACGTTATTCATTTTTAGTTTGATGCAGAATGGTTGCCATTTGGTCCTATTAAAATTTTACATAGTTTGCCCCAGTACTTTTTATTTTTTATAAAATCAGTCCGATTTGTTGACATTTATGTTTACGGCTCCGTTCTTCTTGGTAGTAGCGTAACAATTAGCCTATAGCGTTCGTTGATAAATGGCGTATCTATAACGAAAAATAATTTAAACCGACTTCAAAAAGGAAGAAGTTCTCAATTCAATTGGTATTTTTTATTACGTTCGCCCACCGATTACGCTGAGATTTATGATTAGATTTACGTGATTAGTCTTTAGTTGGATGCGGAATAGTTTTTTAGAATTTGGTTCCATAAAAATTTAACAGAGTTTGGCCTAGTGGTTTTCATTAAGGATGATTTTATATTATTACTAACCCGTCTACCGCCGTTACAAATCCGGGTAAGTGAGTTTAGGTGGTTTTAGGTTACCTTTCATTGAAGTAGACCGAGCGTGCCGAGTGGAGAAACTCTTGGAAGAAGCCCTCGTAGCCCTTCTAACTCAGTATTCTGTAAACGATTACTGCGTTAAGCAACTTTTGATATGGCTGATCCTCAGACGGGTGATCGCTTTGTGGCATTTTTATTCACGAGCGTTTCATCCCTATTAAAAAAATATGTTTGAAACCAACTTGCAAATTCACGCCCAAACCATATTGGACCCCGGAATTATCCCATTCAGTGGCTAAAAGAAGACTTTTTTTTATCAAAATTTAGAAAAAATCTTACCCCTTCTAATTTAATCAACCTTAAAAAGCAGATTAAGGATACCCAAAATCTTATAAGAAAAGCATCCCGGAAAAGCTGGCAAATATTTTGTAACAATTTAGATGAAGTCTCCTCTACAAATCAAATGTGGAAAAAAATGAAATGGATGAAAGGAAATACAAATCGTAGTTCCTTTGTTGACCCTCACCAATGTGAAGCATTATTGTTAAGTTTGTGTCCCGCATATCATATGCTCTTAATTCTAAACCTAATTTAAAAACTAAAAATAACGTGTTAGAATGTGATATCTCTTTACATGAATTGGAGTCCTGTATTAAGACGAGTGATACGGCTCCGGGATGTGATGACATTTCATTTTCATTGATCAAAAATTTACCCACTAATGGTAAGAAGATTTTGCTCTTTCTATATAATATATGTTTGACAACCGGTTTCATCCCCTCTCAGTGCCGCGACATCTGTGTGATACCAATACCTGGCCGCGAACCCACACTTACTTCTTCACTCCGGCCTATCAGCTTGATGTCCTGTGTTTGTAAGATATTTCATTCGATTCTAAATAGAAGACTATAATGGTTTTTTGAGAAACAATATCTATTTTCAGGGGAGACCGTTGGTTTTAGGAAATCGAGATCTAGTCTAGATAGCTTATCACGTTTAGTTACGAGGATTCAGTCAGGTTTTTCTAAAGATTTGGTCCTAGACAATGCCTACAACAATATAAATATTAGTTCACTTTTGACAATCTTGAATCAAAAAGATGTGTGTGATCAAAGAGATGATGGCTCAAAATTATGCAATTATCTTTGGAATTTCCTTAGTTTGAGAAATTTGAAAATAAAACAAGATTATAGTTATATTAGCCGGTCTACTAGCCATGGCTTGGCACAAGGGGATCCACTGTCTCCATTGTTATTTAATATTGCAACTCACAATATTTGTAATTCAATAGAATATGTATTTATATCTCAATATGCTGATGATTTTGCTGTATATACCACACAGAAACATTTGGAAGACGCCCGTTATCTACTCCAGAGAGCATTAGATTATTTATGTAAAGTTTTAGAAAATTTAGGATTAAGTATTTCATCTTCAAAAAGCAAGACAATTATTTTTAAAAAGGGCCCTAATCGAAACAACTGCTCCATCACAATAAATAATGTAACATTACAAGGAGTAGCTAGTGTCAAATATTTAGGTATGTATTTAGATAGCTCATTGAGATGGAATAAACACATAAATGAAATTTAAGAGAAAACACATAACATTTTAAAAATTTTAAAAGTACTTTTTGGTCCTGCTTGGGGCTTACACCCTAAACATCTAAGACGATTATACATATCTATTCTAAGAAGTCGTTTAGACTATGGTAGCTTCCTTTACGATACCGCTTCTAAATCAAAATTATATAAGCTAGATAAAGTTCAAAATGAGGCTATGCGTATTATAGATGGCTTTGTAAAAAGTATTCATGTGATGGAGAGTGAGCTTTGTATTACTCCTCTACAAATTCGTCGTATGTATCTTGGTGGCAAATTTTGGCTAAGATCAGTCTATAAGTAACAATATTACAATTCGTATCATAGACGAATTTAATTCCTTTATTTCACCCAGATACTGAAGACGATTCTAATTGAGAGACGACCGATTCTAATTGAAATTCATTCAAAATTTAATCATATTAACGTAGATTCCCGGGAATATTTAGGTATGTACACGCTGGACTATTGGATTAGCTAGTATGATGTAAATAGAATAGTAACACATGGTATAGATGGAGTGTCTCGAGCTAAGAGAGACTATGACACGAGCTGGCTTCGTGATAATTGACCTTTTTAATCGAAAATGACCTTTTAACACCAGAGTGCTACCAACCTTCCAAATATGTTCTAGGACTTGAACTTGAAGAAATATACTATTTCTTCAAGTTCAAGTCCGAGAACATTTATGACTGACGGAATTGTTTTTTTCTTCTTAAACAACTTACTAGATCGTTCAATAAGTCCCGAGACTAACTTGGAAATAGCGTATATATTAAAAACTCTTTTGATTTTTAAAATGTACTGGCCTTCAATAAAAGATGTGTCAAATTTATAAAAATGGAAAATTAAAATATTGATTTTGCAGACATTTAAGTGAGTAGTTTCGATACAATGGAAAAAAATGAGGTTCGCGTGTTGATAAAACATTGATTTTTAATGGAAAGAAAAGAAAGAAAGAAAGAAGGAAAGTGAAAAATGGGAAATAATACCGTTGAAGCAAAGCAATGACTTATAAAATGTTATGCGGGGTCAGTTCCCTCTATAGCAACCATTTGTCGGTGGTATGCCGACTGCAAACGCGGTCGCATGGACACAAATGATGGGGAACGCTCAGGTCGTCCAAATGAAGCAGTGACTCAACAAAATATTAACCAAGTCCTCAAAATCGTAATGGAAGATCGGAATATAAAAGTGCGCGAGATAGCCGAGATAGTGAAGATTTCAGCTGGTAGTCTTCACTATTTAACATAAAATGTTGGCCATGAAAAAGCTTTTTTCAAAGTGGGTGCCGTGTTTACTTACAACTGATCTAAAGAAACAACGTATCAATGATTCAGAGGGATGTTTGAATCGTAATAAAAAGGATTTTTTACGTCGTAATGGCGCTGATGAATCGTAATAAAAGGATTTTTACGTCGGTATGTGACAACGGATGAAACATAGATACACCATTTTACTCCGGAATCCAATCGGCAGTCAGCGGAGTGGAGAGCGGCTGGTGAAAGCCACCCGAAGCGGCCAAAGGCTCAGAAATCGGCCGGTAAGGTTATGGCGTCTATATTTTGGGATGCGCATGGAATACTTTTCATCGACTATCTTGAAATAGGGCAAAATATAAATAGTGACTATTACATGTGCTTATTGGAGCGATTGAAGTACGAAATTGAGGATAAACGGCCTCAAATGAACAAAAAGAAAGTGGTGTTTCACTGGACAACGCGCCTTGACACAAGTCTGTGAGAACGATGGCCAAAATTAATGAATTGCTTCCTCATCCCCCTTATTCGCCAGACTTGGCCCCCAGCGATTACTGGCTGTTTGCAGATCTCAAAAAAATGCTCCAGGGTAAGAAATTTGACTTAAATAGTGAAGTTATCACAGCAACGGAGGCTTATTTTGAAGCCAAAGACAAATCGTTCTACACGCATGGGATAGAAAAGTTAGAAAGCGTTGGAGGGACTGTATCGCTCTTGGAGGAGACTACGTTGATGAATAAAAAAACCTTGTTTTAGTACTTAGTTTCGGGACTTATAGAACCACGTATTATTTAACAGTACTGAGTCTTTTTGGTTTATGTCTACAGTATCTATAGTGTAATTGGCTTATTACACCATTGATTTTAAACTAAAATATTAAAAACTACGTTTAAAAAAACCGACTTCCAAAATTAAAATGTATAAAATAACTTAATAAAGATTTAGTTTTAGGGGATGAAGAGTAGAAGCGTGCACGTCGCCATCCCTGCCAGCTACGGCTGCAATTCTACTCCAACACGAGTGCCACCAGGACGAATAATGCTAGGGCGTGCCCCCGAGGCGACGCGCACCAGTTCGTCCCCGCTGGTGCGAAAAGTGTGTGCCAGAGCGGCGTAGGGGACCGCCACCCTACACGCGCGGCCCGACACGGCGGAAAGTGGAGGACGGAGTGCAGGGTAGCTGCGTGGAATGTTAGGGGAGGAATGACAGATAAGATGAATGAGTTGATGGATGTTATGAATGAGAGAAAGTTAGACGCAGTGTGCTTGACAGAGACCAAGCGCAAGGGCAGCATAGTCTTGGAGCTCCCGGGTGGGATGCTCGCGCTTTGGTCTGGAGTACCAGAGAACGAGCATGGCAGTCGAGGGGTTGGAATTTTACTGTCCTCGCGATTGGCCTCCGGTATGTATGAGTACAAACTGGTAGGTCCTAGAATCCTCTGGATCCGTGTAAAACTTGGTTTGACGAAGATTTTCCTGGTAGCTGCTTACGCGCCAGTATCTTCGTCGAACGCGAGTGAGCTGGAGGACTTCTGGGAGAATATGAGAGAAGCTCTAAATGTGATAGAAAGAAATGAAAGACTTATAGTATGTGGAGACTTGAATGGATGGGTGGGTACCGCTCGCGATGGATTTGAGTCGGTACTCGGGAAGTATGGGGATAAAAGAGTGAACGACCCTGGGAAGCTAATACTGGCATTTTGTAAGGAAAAGGATTCGTTTGTGGCGAACACGTGTCTTGAACCTAAGCCGACTTATAGCATAAAAAGCTGGAAGCTGCAGGATGCATCCATTAGGGATAAATATAAAGAAAGGGTAGCCGAAAAGCTTGGCGACGTCAATGTTAGTAGTGAGAATGTGGAAAGTGTCCTTGTGAAACTTAGGGATAGTATGGTAAATGCCGCTGTGGAAGTGTGTGGAGAAACGAAAAGAGGCAGTAGTAATAAGCGTGATGCATGGTGGAATGAGGAAGTGAAAGAAGCAGTTCGAATGAAGAAGAAAGCATGGCTAGACTACTTAGCCTCGCGGAATGATTTTAATATGAAAGAGAGATACAAGCTGAAGAAAGTTAACACGAAGGCACTGATAGAAGAAGCTCGTGAAAGGTTCAGAATGAAAGCGGATGAAAGGTTGTCGTCCAATTTCCGGGATAATGCGAAGCTCTTCTGGAAAGAGGTAGGCAAGGCGTGGAGTTGTTTGGCAATCTGCAGTATGAATAAAGTGCTTAGTAATAACAATGACGTCCTAACAGACCAAACTGACGTCCTGCAGAGATGGAGTGAATATTATGATAAGATGTGTGCAAGAAAAGACAGAGATGCCACATCGGGAAGTGGAGCTCACTTCGATGCTCCGGATCCCGATGTCATTGAAATGTGCGTCAAACAGGGATGTGTCATGTCCGCCTGGCTGTTCATAGTGTATCTGGACAATTGCCTGCAGAAGTTGAAAATTTTTAATATGAGTGTGAATTTGGGTGACTTTACAGTCTGTAAACTAACAGTTTACTGTAAAGTCTAAAGGCGGTACTGACGCCTGTACAGAAATCAATAAGAGGTGACACATCCCCCCCCTACTCGCACGCAAGCCTTACAGTCCCTATAAAGCGACTGTATTGCCCGCAGTAGTGAGCCGTCCACACCATATCCGGGCAGCAAATCCCACAGCGTTTCTCTCACAACGTTATCAAATGCTTTCTCTAGATCCACAAAAGCGCAGAAAACCTTCTGGCTAATAGCCAGAAACTTTTCCGCGATCATGCGGAGAGAAAAAACTTGATCCATGCAACCTCTTCCACGTCGGAATCCGCATTGAGCCTCCCATAAATACCTTTCAGACTTTTCTTGCATTCGTGCCGTTATAACCTTTGCATACAACTTACTAGCTTAGCTGACCAAGCTGATCGCCCTGTAGCTGGAGCAGTTTGCGCGAGCCTTTCCCTTTGTAAATAGGTACTACAACTGCTACTCGTCAGTCATCTGGGACCTCACCCGTCCGCCAGCACAAGTTGCATAACAGACATAGTGTGTCCCAGACAGGCGACCCACCGTACTTGATCATCTCAGCAGTAACTCTGTCTTTTCCCGCAGCCTTACCACATTTCATACTTCTTATCGCTTGTTCTATTTCTTTCATACTAATGACTTCAATGACATCGGGATCCGGAGCATCGAAGTGAGCTCCACTTCCCGATGTGGCATCTCTGTCTTTTCTTGCATACATCTTTCCATAATATTCACTCCATCTCTGCAGGACGTCAGTTTGGTCTGTTAGGACGTCATTGTTATTACTAAGCACTTTATTCATACTGCAGATTGCCAAAGAACTCCGGGTCTTGCCTACCTCTTTCCAGAAGAGCTTCGCATTATCCCGGAAATTGGATGACAACCTTTCATCCGCTTTCATTCTGTACCTTTCACGAGCTTCTTCTATCAGTGCCTTCGTGTTAACTTTCTTCAGCTTGTATCTCTCTTTCATATTAAAATCATTCCGCGAGGCTAAGTAGTCTAGCCATGCTTTCTTCTTCATTCGAACTGCTTCTTTCACTTCCTCATTCCACCATGCATCACGCTTATTACTACTGCCTCTTTTCGTTTCTCCACACACTTCCACAGCGGCATTTATCATACTATCCCTAAGGTTCTGCCATACACTTACCACATTCTCAATACTTACATTGACGTCGCCAAGCTTTTCGGCTACCCTTTCATTATATTTATCCCTAATGGATGCATCCTGCAGCTTCCAGCTTTTGCTGATATAAATCGGCTCAGGTTCAGGACACCCGGTACGATGACGCCAACCCGCGAACAGACCCCTAATCCTAGTTATGACTAGGTAGTGGTCTGATCCCAGCTCAGCGCCTCGATAAACCCTTGTGTCCATCACCTGTTTACGGAGCCGACTATCCATTAGGAATAGATCTATCATGCTTCTCTTTAACTTACATCTCCTCGTATACATATGAATTTGTTTGTGGTTGAACATTGTGTTCGCCACAAACGAATCCTTTTCCTTACAAAATGCCAGTATTAGCTTCCCAGGGTCGTTCACCCTTTCATCCCCATACTTCCCGAGTACCGACTCAAATCCATCGCGAGCGGTACCCACCCATCCATTCAAGTCTCCACATACTATAAGTCTTTCATTTCCTTCTAACACATTTAGAGCTTCTCTCATATTCTCCCAGAAGTCCTCTAGCTCACTCGCGTTCGACGAAGATACTGGCGCGTAAGCAGCTACCAGGAAAATCTTCGTCAAACCAAGTTTTACACGGATCCAGAGGAGGACCTACCAGTTTGTACTCATACATACCGGAGGCCAATCGCGAGGACAGTAAAATTCCAACCCCTCGACTGCCATGCTCGCTCTCTGGTACTCCAGATCAAAGCGCGAGCATCCCACCCGGGAGCTCCAAGACTTCGCTGCCCTTGCGCTTGGTCTCTGTCAAGCACAGTGCGTCTAACTTTCTCTCATTCATAACATCTATCAACTCATTCATCTTATCTGTCATTCCTCCCCTAACATTCCACGCAGCTACCCTGCACTCCGTCCTCCACTTTCCGCCGTGTCGGGCCGCGCGTGTAGGGTGGCGGTCCCCTACGCCGCTCTGGCACACACTTTTCGCACCAGCGGGGACAAACTGGTGCGCGTCGCCTCGGGTGCACGCCCTAGCATTATTCGTCCTGGTGGCACTCGTGTTGGAGTAGAATTGCAGCCGTAGCTGGCAGGGATGGCGACGTGCACGCTTCTACTCTTCATCCCCTAAAACTAAATCTTTATTAAGTTATTTTATACATTTTAGTTTTTGAAGACGGTTTTTTTAAACGTAGTTTTTAATATTTAAGTTTAAAATCAATGGTGTAATAAGCCAATTACACTATAGATACTGTAGACATGAACCAAAAAGACTCAGTACTGTTAAATAACACGTGGTTCAATAAGTCCCGAAACTAAGTACTAAAACAAGGTTTTTTTATTCATCAACGTAGTCTCCTCCAAGAGCGATACAGTCCCTCCAACGCTTTCTAACTTTTTTATCCCATGCGTGTAGAACGATTTGTCTTTGGCTTCAAAATAAGCCTCCGTTGCTGTGATAACTTCACTATTTAAGTCAAATTTCTTACCCTGGACCTTTTTTTTGAGATCTGCAAACAGCCAGTAATCGCTGGGGGCCAAGTCTGGCGAATAAGCGGGATGAGGATGCAATTCATTAATTTTTGCCATCGTTCTCACAGACTTGTGTCAAGGCGCGTTGTCCAGTGAAACACCACTTTCTTTTTGTTCATTTGAGGCCGTTTATCAGCAATTTCGTACTTCAATCGCTCCAATAAGCACATGTAATAGTTACTATTTATATTTTGCCCTATTTCAAGATAGTCGATAAAAAGTATTCCATGCGCATCCCAAAATATAGACGCCATAACCTTACCGGCCGATTTCTGAGTCTATGGCCGCTTCGGGTGGCTTTCACCAGCCGCTCTCCACTCCGCTGACTGCCGATTGGATTCCGGAGTAAAATGGTGTATCCATGTTTCATCCATTGTCACATACCGACGTAACAATCCTTTTTATTACGATTCATCAGCGCCATTACGACGTAAAAAATCCTTTTTATTACGATTCTAACATCCCTCTGAATCATTGATACGTTGTTTCTTTTGATCAGTTGTAAGTAAACGCGGCACCCACTTGGAAAAAAGCTTTTTCATGGCCAAATTTTTATGTAAAATAGTGAAAACACTACCAGCTGAAATCTTCACTATCTCGGCTATCTCGCGCACTTTTATCTTCCGATCTTCCATTACGATTTTGAGGACTTGGTTAATATTTTGTTGAGTCACTGCTTCATTTGGACGACCTGAGCGTTCCCCATAATTTGTGTCCATGCGACCGCGTTTGAAGTCGGCATACCACCGACAAATGGTTGCTATAGAGGGAACCGACCCCGCATAATATTTTATAAGCCATTGCTGTGCTTCAACGGTATTTTTTTCCCATTTTTCACTTTCCTTCTTTCTTTCTTTTTTTCTTTCCATTAAAAATCAATGTTTTATCAACACACGAAACTCGTTTTTTTCTATTGTATCGAAACTACTCACTTAAATGTCTGCAAAATCAATATTTTAATTTTCCATTTTTATAAATTTAACACATCTTTTATAGAAGGCCAGTACTTTTTAAAAATCAAAAGAGTTTTTAATATATACGCTATTTCCAAGTTAGTCTCGGGACTTATTGAACGATCTAGTAAGTTGTTTAAGAAGAAAAAAACAATTCCGTCAGTCATAAATGTTCTCGGACTTGAACTTGAAGAAATATACTATTTCTTCAAGTTCAGGTCCTAGAACATATTTGGAAGGTTGGTACCACTCTGGTGTCAAAAGGTCATTTTCGATATTTTATACTTATTTGTACCAGTCCGAGACTACCAGGACTTTAATTGGTCGTGCTAATTAGTGTCTAGCACATAAGACATTTTAGCCTTTTTGCTACCACGTCACTAAAAAGGCAATGGGTTCAAAATTTTTAAAAATTTAACATCTAACTTTGACACATTTTATTAAATTTAAATTTCCATGCTTCGGAACGCACGTTAAGCCGTTGATCCCGGTTGCCAGTAAAACGGCAGTCGTTAAGCCAAGTGGAATGCTTTATGGGCCGCTTAAAAAATTTCAACAGCAGGTCACCACAACCTGCGCCTGTCCATTTCAACACGACAATGGGCTCACCACCTATTACGTGGGACAAAAATGCATACGGTGAAATGTGGGCGTTCAATATGCCTCTGCCTACCCTTTCGGGGATAAAGGCGTGACAATATGTATGTATGTATAATTATTTGCTACTTTAGTCGTATAAAATAAAAGTTGTGTAGGTTAGCTCACAATCACATAATTACCTATTTTCAACGAAGGTAAAAATTTAATTCTAATTATTATAAACGCGAACGTTTGTAAAAATGTATAGATTTAGGTTCGTTACATTTTCACACAAAAAGTACTGATTGGAATTTGATGAAACTTTACAATAATATAGCTTAAATATCACAATAACACATAGGTTACTTTTTATCCCGGAAACAAGTCCCTGTGGGAAACGGAAACGGGAAATCTTGACCGTGCAGGCGGAGCTGCGGGCGTCAATTAGTATTGATGTATTACGTGTCGTATTGCCTACAGGTAGGTACATCTTAAAAATCTCATCATAGAACATCAAAAACGTATTACAAATAATACACATAAGATAGACGTAAAACCTGTTTTCAAATTCTAATACACACCTATTCGTATATTTCTGAATTGCTTAGAAAATCAAAGCTTCAAACGATTCGTTTTTTTATATAAAATGTCAGGTACTAAAACGTGACGAGAGAAGAGAACCGGTTTTGATAGGAAATCATCCAGTCCAGTCAACGCTTGCGCCATGCCAAGCTACTCTTGAACGTACAACTCATTTTATTGATGACTTTAAGCTTCTAAGAAGCCTCAAATTGAATTTACTACGGTATATTCTAAGTTCCCGCTTTGGAATAAGTTCAAAAATAAATAAATACAGATAAAGCAAATACAGGTGTCTGTTTGTAATTCCAAAATAAAAATAAACTTAAGTATTTTCACGCTGTATCCCTGACGAGGTAGTCAGAGAGGCCAGATGGCCAGGCATCGCGATCCATGCATACTTCTTTCGCATCCTGTAGATTCATTAATCGCTTCATAAATGCACGTCTGGGTATCCGAGTATTTTTAACTTTTCCGTTTTGAGCAATCTGGTCACGTGGTATACATATGTAAGTCTCGGCCTACCCTGACTCCTTCTTGTGATGACTTTAAGCTTCTATGAAGCCTCACATTAAATTTACTACGGCATATTCTAAGTTCTACCTTAGGAATAAGTTTAAAAATAAAGAAATCTATACAGATAAATAAAATTCAAGTGTCTGTTTGTAATTCCAAAGTAACATTTTTTTTAAAGAAAGTATATACGGTACTTAAATAAAAAAAATATGTGTGTGTACCAGAGTACACAGGTAAGAAGTGAAACTTCTTAACGACATTTTTTTACAGCTATAAAATTTCTCTCATACTTCATCTCGATAAAGAAGTTTCACATGATAAAGAAGTATCACTCAAAACAACATGGCGCGTAACCCGAAGAACGTGACGACTTTTTATCTCAACGTCGATAAAGAAGTTTCATTTCAAAAATCAATTGTTAAAGTTTATCTCAGTCTCTTTGTCCCGGCTAATGTCAGAAATGGACCGATTTTAACGGAACTTTCTCTGATAGATAGCTGATGTTATACAGAGTAACTCAGGCTAAATTTTATATCCCTTTATTCCCACGGAAACACTAGTAAAACACAATAAAAGGGTTTTATGGTATTACAGTTTATACCTAAGCTTTAATATAGGCAAATAAAAAATCTTTTTAATAACAATCTGGGGGCCGTGTCTACTATTAACAAGTCGTAGAATAGAATCAGAATCGCTGTTTTTACCAGTAGACTATCAAAAATGCAACTGATTAGCGGCCACTGGCGCGGTACGTGTTAGTAGAACTCTATTCTCTAATTATATAAGTCTATTGGAGTATAATTGTATATACACTCCCGGACTATTGAATCGAGTCACCTTACATTCCCGAGCCTAAAAGCTCAATACACAAAAAATATACAATATAACATAGATACATACATACATACATATCGTCACGCCTGTCTCCCATCGGGGTAGGCAGAGACTATGGCTTTCCACTTGCTACGATCCTGGTATACAACTTTCGCTTCTTCCACTTTCATAAGTGTTTTCATACACACACGCCGGTTAAGGGTACTCTTGACCTCACCTTTTTCCAAATGTCTTCTATCTGATTGACATATGTACGTCGAGGTCGCCCCTTACCAATTTGCCCATTCACTCTCTTCTGATAAATCTGTTTCGTTAGTCTACTTTCATCCATCCTCTCCACGTGTCCGAACCATCTAAGCATACCTTTTTCTATCTTAGTCACTACTCCTTCTACCATACCGCAATGTTCCCTTATCACACTGTTCCTTTCTTTGTCCATCAATTTCACTCCAGCAATACTCCGCAGACTTCTCATTTCCGCTGCATTAAATTTACTTCTATGCTTCTTCTGCCACACCCAACTTTCACTGCCATACATGAGTGTAGGAACAAGTACTCCTCTATGCACAGCCAGTCTTGCCTTCTCAGACACGTTCTGACTGCTCATAAAGGCGTGCATGGCTCCATTCACTTGATTTCCAGCCAAAACTCTTCGTTCAATGACACAATCACACTTTCCATCTCTCACAAATTTTGAACCTAAATATACAATTTCTTTCACCTGTTCCACTCGTTTTCCTTCCACAAAAATCGAGTAATCTGTCATACTTTCCTCTCTTTCAAAAACCATTACTTTTGTCTTATTTACATTCATTTCAATCCTTTGCTTTTTACAATATAACAAAAAAGTTTTTATGCATTTTTAATGCTGGCATATTTCATCGTCTTTCCCGTATGTATTATTCCAAATTTGAATTTTAGAATTTAAAATAAAGAACAAAAGCCGAGCTTGTTCACTGATTTGAAAAAAATAATGGCTGTTGATTTTGAAGCAATTTAATGTCGATTTGGTTTGAATTTTCGCAATTGCTGTTAACCAAAGTTTAGTTTAGTTATTTTTCTATAATTTGAACCGTTTTTGTTCTGACGTTGCTGTTCAAAGAGTGTACCACTGATACCTGGAGACTGGCGGCTTCGTTCGGCGAACAGGAGGACCTCGTTACCGAGTGACAACGGCGAGACAAGATCAATACATTGTCACTACTAGCTTACGAAATCGACGCCTTAATTCTGTTCAGATAAAAGAACAGCTCAGGGACTTCACGGAGAGGCTGTAAGTGCTCGGACCGTTAGAAGGCGACTCAATGAACGTGGTTTAAAGCCCCATAAGCCAGCCAATGGACCCAAATTAACACGAGCACACCGAATAGCCCGTCTAGAGTTTGCGCGCGAACATCTAAATTGGACTCGACATCAATGGAGCCAGGTTCTCTTCACAGATGAGTCCAAGATAATGCTATATGGTAATGACGGAAGGAGTAAGGTGTACCGAAGACAGAACGAGCGTATCGCGCAATGCTGTATTGACGAGAAAGTGAGTTATGGTGGAGGATCATGGACAGTCTGGGGAGGAATCTCTATGGAAGGCAAAACTGAGCTAGAGGTAGTGACGGGACCACTACTGCCGCCCCTAGATGGCAATAGATACATTCGCCAATGTTTAGAGAACCACGTGATGCCATATGCTGGATTTATTGGCCAAGATTTCGTTTTAATGCATGATAATGCAAGGGCCCATACTGCGGGAATCGTCAGGGAGTACTTAAATGACATTGGTATCACTGTTATGAGATGGCCAGCGCGAAGTCCTGATATGAATCCTATAGAGCATCTATGGGATGAGCTGAAGAGACGTGTTCGAGCTCATCATCCTGCCCCGCAAACCATGCAGGAGCTCAAAAATGTAATTTTGGAAGAATGGGAGGATAGTCCTCAACATGTCATAACGACATTGATTAATTCTATGCCAAACCGTATGAGAGCTGTCATAAATGCAATGGGAGGCAATACAAGTTACTAAATAAACATTTCCTTTCATGTAAAACATGTCTTTATTTAAAAATCGATTAGATTTTTTTCCTTGAAAAAAGCAAATATGGACTTGTTTCAACGTAACTCGACTTTTTTAATAAACTTTAGTTCAAATTTAGAACAGTGGCACTCTAAATGAATGATGAGTATACCAGCTCCAAAACTGCATCAAAACATTTTCCTTCTACATACATCTTTTATAAGTTACAGTACTCCAAACCAAAAAAATCAAGGTGGCTCGATTTAGGTGTCCGGGAGTGTATAATAGGTAGCTTTCTATTGACCAACGATTTCGATTCTATTCTTACGCGATTTAAATAGTAGAAATACATATTATACATAAGAAACACCCAAACTCCGAAACAAACATTTTTGGATCACATAAATATTTTTTCCGACCCCTCGAAAATAATAATCGAACCCTCAGTCGCGGCAGTCACGTACACTACCACTGCTCCACCGTGGCTGACCTCATTAGTTATATTAATTACTAGCTGATGCCCGCAGCTTTGCCCGCGTGGTGAAGTTTTACTGGTCGTTATCCCCCCAGTGTTATAATACCTAAGCTAGTATGTTATCCTTAGGAGATAAGACATGTGCCATCGACTTTTTTGTAGACCTATATAAGATACACAGTTTCAGCATACATTATTTTGTTATATCTCAAACGATTTAGGCAGCGTTTTCGTTGAAAGCTAACTCAGCTTATACTTTAGTTACCGTATACAAAACTTATCAATCCATTAGTGAAAACAACATCAAAATTTCGTGAACAGACGATAGTCGCCGCTTAGAACTTTGTTTTATAATATAAACTGTTTGATTAAAAGTTTATATAGACTGTGCTATCCTCGTACAGAATCATTTCCAAGAACAAACGCTTCAAAAAAAATCGTGTTTCTCTTCTTCTATAAACGGTCCTTTAAGCGCAACGTGAAAAAAAAACAATCTTAGGGCCATCAACATGTGGGCCACTATCGATAGCCTTTTAAAAGTGTTTTTCAATCTTTGAATAACGCGACGCCATGATTTTTCATCGGGCGGGATTATTTTGCGAGCTATATAAATGAACGGTAAAAATTTTAACCCGAACCGAGCGGTAGTAATTTATTTAAAGAACACACGTGGTCTAGATTATTCAAACGTGGCATGAAAGTCAGTCCTCACGACATTCAACTTCTACATTATAATTACGACCTTAATACTAATCACGGATCTATATCGAGATATTCCGACTAATTACAGACCTAAAAGGAGTCCTTTTTAAAAAAACGCGTCAAGCCTAATTGCAAAACCGGCAAGCCACGTGTCGGGCACTGGTTCGGTGGTTGCTAATTTCATACTTTAAAAAAGCCTTTTATTTATTTTGTTCAGTACACGGTGAAATGTGCGCGTTTATTTGCTTCTGCCACTGCTGCTGCTGGATAAAAGCGTGAATGATAAGTTAGTTAAACACATTTCGTCAGTCATACGACAGTTATTTGTAAACTAGATGACCCCCACAGCTTCGCCCGTGGAACATTTTGACCTCCCGTCGCAACTATTACATCCCGTCGCTTATAAATTCTACAATGATGTATAAAAATTTGTGACAACATATGAAACATTTATGACTACTGCTCTGCTCCCGAGTGTAGCGTGTGTAGTAGCACAATGATATATAGCCTATAGTCTTCCTCGATAAATGGGCTATCTAACACAAAAAGAATTTTTCAAATCAGACCAGTAGTTCCTGAGATTAGCGCGTTCAACCAAACAAACAAACTCTTCAGCTTTAATATTAGTATTGATTTGTAATGCTTAGTTACTTAACTGTAAAAGTTTTCCCGTTTAACTTCTATATAAGTAAGTTTGAAGTAAGTTTGAAGCGCTCGTGGCCCCGCGGTCTCAGTGTTCTGTAAACGATCACTGAGTTACGCAACTTTCACTATGGCTGGTCCTCGGATGGGTGACCACTTTGTGGCATTTACATTTGCGAGCGTTTCCGTGCTTCGGAAGGCACGTTAAGCCGTTGGTCCCGGTTGCCAGTAAAATGGCAGTCGTTAAGCCCGGTTGAATGCCTTATGGGCGGCTTGAAAAATTTCAACAGCAGGTAGCCACAACCTGCGTCTGTCTATTTCAACACGGCAATGGGCTCACCACCTATTACGTGGGACAGAAAAATCCACACGGTGAAAAGTGGGCATATAATATGCCTCTGCCACCCCTTCGGGGATAAGGCGTGATGGATATTTATTTTATTTTATTTTATAAGTAAGTTGTTCTTTCTAATTTTTTTAAATTGACCAGAAATAACTGTTGTGGATAAAACGAGAGAGTAGTTTTTGGTACTTTTACTTTAACAAACATTAGTATTATAAAGCTCAACAATTCAACGTGGAAATGAGAAGTCTGCGAAGTATAGCTGGAGTGAAGTTGATGGACAAAGAAAGGAACAGCGTGATAAGGGAACATTGCGGTATGACAGAAGATGTAGTGACTAAGATAGAAAAAGGGATGCTTAGATGGTTCGGACACGTTGAGAGGATGGATGAAAGTAGACTGACGAAGCAGATTTATGTGGCGAGAGTGAATGGGCAAACTGGTAGGGGTAGACCTCGGCGTACGTATTTCAATCAAATCGAAGACCTTTTGGAAAAAGGCCAGGTCAAGAGTACCCTTAACCGGCGAGCGTGTACGAAAACACTTATGAAAGTAGAAGAAGCGAAAGTGGTATGTCAGGATCGTAGCAAGTGGAAAACCATAGTCTCTGCCTACCCCGATGGGAAACAGGCGTGATAATATGTATGTATGTAACAATTCAACATTTCACACCGAAATACTTGGGCTACCTGTAATAGTTAAGTGAATGTCTGTTTCATTCACAATATTACAAATGCAATCTTTTTTTTATATAACAGAAAGAAGTCAATACACAAAGAGCATTCTTTTACAATACTTTTTTCGTATTTCCCGCCAGATGTTCGTATCTCCGCATTGTTATTATTAGCTCGCTATTCATTCGGAAGCTGTGTGTGCGCACCCCACAGACTGAGAATGGTAATCAACGATTTTTTATCTAACGTACCTGTAAGGGTTGATACTTAAATGATGTGTTATTAATATTACTATATGAAATTACATAGGTAATCTGTTTGGATAGCGATTGTAATTTTTTTTACCACTGATGTGGCAGACAAGCATACGGGTCACCTGATGAAACGTGGTCACCATAGCCTATGGACTTTTGCAACACCACAGTTGCTGTACACGCGCTGTCGACCCTGTTAAAACATTCCAAGACCCCTTTTGGAAAACCCCATACTGTAGACGTTTGGAAAAACCCAGGTAGGTAGTTCATTTCACAATCTAAGCGTACGCGGAAGATAGGGTCACGGACCTTAGCAAAGTGAAGAATGGTCGAAGTATAAAGCTAAGTTAATTCAGGGGTTCAAAGCTACAGGATATCATTAAAAAAATCGACTCGTATTATTAATTTATATTCAGAAGGATTGCGGTTAATTTTCGTTTCATAGATAAGTTAATAGAATTATAATTGCGATGCCTGGCGATCTGCCCTCTCTGACTACCCTGTCAGAGATACAACGTGAAGATAGTTAAGTTAAGTTTAATAAAATTATTTTGGGATGTTAATTGAGGCTAAATGGCGTGTATAGTGAAACACGCCATTTAGCCTCAATTAAAAAAAAATTAAATAATGTTAGTCAATTAATAGCACGGAACCCTTTCCCTTCTCAAACTTCACTCCAACTGAGTCAACGGTGAGCTACTACTTAACCACACGTTGCTTCCCCACGACTGCCTGTAGCCTGCTAGCTTGGTATACTCTCGAAAAGAAATTCCTTATGGAACTATGACCAGCCTTGGTTGCAACACCTAGTAACCTAGTATTTACATCACTTCTAGTAACTACTAACCAGTATTACAAATAATATTATTAAAATTTAAGGCAAACTTAGTTTAGTCGACTGTTCTCACATAACTCCAAAGAACAAAGTCAATTAATTATTGTAAGCCATACCTACATTTTAAAAGAGCATCTATGGAGTTTCTTGCCAGATTCTTCTCCATGAAGGGTAGGCTGATCTTGAAACTGGCAACTAGAATCGCTCTCTTTTTAATGATTGTCATGAGTATTGATAAGTGCCTAAAATGGTCTACATGAATAAAAAAAATTTGATTTGATTTAAAAACCTATTGACAGATGCACAGAGATGTGAGTGACCTTTAAAATTATCATTATAATTTGCAGTTAACCAGTTACAGAATCAGTGTAAGGGGTCCCATAAAGAGCTCTTAGGAAGACTAACAGACGAGGCAGCGATTCAGGCGTCCTCACTGTATTGGGAAGTCCGACGGCAGACAATCACAATAATGCCGAAAACCAAATACCAAAAGACTCCTAGCCGATAAATAAAAATAGACCGACGGCTCTAAGGTCCGTATTCCAGAACATTTCTCAATACTCAATCAACGCTTGAGGCTAGATTTTGCCTTATAAAATGTACTCTGAAGCGTCGATTGAGTATTGAGAAACGTCCTGGAATACGGACCTAAATCTCGGTAGGGTTTGAAAGCAATTGGGAATACAATAAGTTGAAGTTAAAGAGAGACAGTTACTGAATCGCGATGTCCTGTGTAAATTAGATTGATTGATTGATTGATTGATATATTCTTTATTGTAACACCAAATTACATTTTAAAACATGTATTAACAATTGGTTTTACAATTGGCGGCCTTATCGCACAAAGGCAATTTCTTACAGGCAACCTTTTTAAATGGAGACCTGTTACAAGAACTGAATTTGGGGCAGAATGGTGTTACATTTAAATGTAACATTTCATTAAAATATCTTTTTTACGCAATATACCGTACACACATACATGTCATACACCTACATACAAATCCATATAAATACATTTATACATACAAAATACATACATGAATACCTATGATAACAAATATTACAATAAATATTATAATTGACTATTCGGTAGCAAAAAAAAACTATGTATAACCAATGTCTCTCAAGTAGTGGTCGTTTACAAGACTTTTGAATGTGGCTAGACTTTGTGCACGTCTAATAGGTACTAGCAGTGCATTCCACAAATGAACCGCTTGGAGAGAGAAAGATTTATCTAAAAAGTTAGTGGAATGTCTGGGCATCCTCAATGGGAAATATGGGAATCGCTCTGAAAGTCAAAACGGATTTTCAGATAAGAAGGAGTATGTGGGTTAAAAAGTACGCTATATATTAGGGAGAGGATATGGATATTCCGGCGAAGGCGAATAGGTAACCACTTGAGTCTTTTTCGAAATTCAGAAACATGATCATATTTGCGTAGTCCAAATATAAATCATATACAGAAGTTTAAGAGTCTCTCAATTTTATTGAATTGGTCCTCATTAACATCCTAGAGTAAGAAGAAGTAAGAATCCTAGAGTACCATATAAGCTGCAAAAACACGCGGTGATATTATTTAATGGTTCATGATCTACATACTACAGCAGAGTTAAAATTGAATACTTAACGAAGTGGCAAAGAACGCAATATCGCAGGTTTGAATGAAAGTGTCAGCGTTAAGCTGGAAAAGGGCGTGCTCCGTTGGTTTGGACACGTCCAACGAATGAGACACGTCAAAGCGATTGACGAAGAATATATATTGTGCGAAAGTAGAGGATAGACGGAGTCAGGGTAGGCCGAGACTTACATATGAAGACCATGTGAGCAGATTGCTCAAAAACGGAAAATTAAAAAGTACTCGGATACCCAGACGTGCGTGTATGAAGCGATTGATGAATCTTGAAGAAGCGAAAGAAGTATGCATAGATCGCGAAGCCTGGCGATCCGTCCTCTCTGACTACCGCGTCGGGGATACAGCGTGAAGTTAGTTTAATTTTTTTTGTAGATCGCGAACCCTGGCGGTCTTACTGTATCTCTGACTACTCCGTCAGAGATACAGTGTGAAGATAGTAAGAAGATTCTGTACTGTGTATTTAATCACCGTTTCGTCACAATAGACATCACCTTACATAAGTTTTGAATAGTATTTTGTTTCACTTAGTGAGTTAATTTTGTAATAAATTAATTATCGGAGCCTTGCAATAATACACAGAACAGTATATAAGCATAATAATTATGCTTTTTAAACCAGCATTATATAATTGGTAAAGAACGCACAGAATTGCTAATCTTTATTATTTAATAGTTTGAAACTTAGACGACTTTTTTTAGTCTTTTTTGTGACGATTAATATTTTTAAAACTATGATCACTTGTTTAGGTTTTGGTCCTGACTAAATTGCAATATATCGTAACATCGACAAACATAATGAATCATAAAACATTGAGCTATAACGTACCACGCAATAATGTACGCTAGTAATATTAGTTTGATGTCATAAAATGTAATTTTGTGTTGTGACATTATGTGATTAATGTTTAATTTTATTTATACCTGAATTATATCCACAGAAAAATAAAAAAGGTAGTCTATTCGTTCAACTCTATTCCAAAAGTAAGTAAATTAACAGTAACGTAAAGTTTTAATTCAACATTCATCGCAGTTACAACCTCGCAGCGCGCGACCAACTCCTGCGCATGTTGTGATGGCGCGTTTACAACATGGCCGCCGCGTCGGGCCTCGGTTATTTCCGGGAAACACAATGCAAGTGTGCACGTACGACGCCATTTTGTAATATCGTTGTAAGAATTAGGTGACAAGGATCCTCAATGTGCGTCATCATGTTTAAATAATATATTTTTGTTGATCTATTTTTTTTATACCACTGAGGTGGCAGACTAGCTTACGGCCCACCTGATGGAAAGTGGTCACCGTAGCCTGTGGACGTTTACAACATCAGAGGTTATTATTGCCTCTTACAAATTACAAGGCTTCTTTGGAGACTCGTAGGTACACAAAGACATGCAAGCCGTACTTTATTTTGAAGTAAAGCTGTGCCCCGATGCTTCGCTCGGAACATACCTACTTCGAACCCCGTGGTACTAATTTAATCGCGTCGGTTAATAATGTTACAATAATGTATGAAAATTAGCCCAATTAGTTGACATTTGTGATAACTGCTCCACCCTCTTGGGTAGTAGCGTGATGATATATAGCCTATACCATTCCTCAATAAATGGTTTTTTTTTTTCAGATTTTTTTTTCAAGTCGAACCAGTACTTCCTGAGATCAGCTCGTTCAACCAAACAAAGAAACAAACTCTTCAGCTTTATAGGTATTTTGGTGCCCCGCGGCTTCGCCCGTGACATACTACGCCGTCGAACCCATCGCCATCGTCATCGTCGGCACACATTTAACCCGTAGTTTATTAGTTTTACAATATATAATAATTATAAGTGTATGAAATGTTTGTATGTATGTGTATTTCAGAGTTTGGGTGTTTCCTATGTATAATATGTGTATAAGTATGTATATCAGTTGTCTTGATCCCATAACACAAGCTTATATTAGCTTATTTTGAAAATGTCCCGCAATATAAATATACAATGGTTTGGTTCCCAAATAAATAAATAAACTAAAATAATACCAGGAAGTAAATAGTGGGACTATTTTTAGAGTTCACATACAGTAAGTATGTAACTAAACAGAACAATATAGCAACCGCAGATAAGGACGTTATAAATATCATTTGGAGATAAATAATTATGCCTTTGTATTTTTAAGCGCTCGCGAAGCCCTGATAACTCAGTGCTCTGTACATGATCACTGCATTAAGCATCTTACGTTATGGCTAGTTCTGAGATGGGTGATGTCACAAGTTGTGGCTATATTAATTTACATTCAATAAAGCCACAACCTGTGAAATTTTATTTTCAAACTAAACTAACTAAATATCTTCACGCTGTATCTTTCACTTCCACGTCTGGGTATCCGAGAACACTGTTCACATGGTCTTCATATGTAAGCCTCGGTCTACCCGGACCCTTTCTACCCTCTACTTTCGCACAATATTATATTCTTCGTCAATCTTTTCTCACTCATTCGTTAGACGTGTCTAAACCAACGGAGCACGTCCTTTTCCAGCTAACGCTGGTACTTCATTCAAACCTGCCGTGTTGAAACGGACAGAAAAAAATTTAAATTAATCTTTAAAAAGTATTAATACATATATATGTAAATCTATTAGACACAGCTGATGCAGCAGCTCAGCTGACACGTGGAAATTAGTGCCATATCATTGTTATGTACCACTAGTTCAATAAACTGAACAGATGTACAGTTATCAGCATCTGCTTCCCGACGATCACAAGGCGGCCCGCGTCAGATGGTGTAAGAAAACCCTGCAAAGGTTCAACCGAGGAGAGTCAAATCACGTCTACGACATCAACAATCTACAATCTGGGTCTTTCAAGACGAGCCAAAGCCGACTAAAGGCGTTCGTTCTCCAAGCACTTCAAAGAAAATGGTGGTCATGTTCGTTGAAAAAACCGGTCATGTTGCACTTGAAGATCGTAGAACGGTTAACGCTGAGTAGTATACCACAGTTTGTTTATCACAAATCATCGCCGCACTCCGAAAATCTAACTCAAAGCGACGCATCATCCTGCACCACGACAACGCAAGCTCACACAGCGCTTGTCAAATGATTGAGTATTAGAAGCAGGAAAAAGTAGAAATTCTTGACCATCCTCCATACAGTCCTGACCTAAGCCCTATTTCGATTTCATTTTATTTCCTAAAATTAGGAAAAGTCTTCGTGGGCAAAGGTTCCAGAGTCCGGTAAAGAAGCAGTCGACGCTTTCAAGTCAGCTATTTTGAACACCCCCACTTTAGAGTGGAATAAATGTTATAATAACTGGTTTGAGCAAATGGAAAAGTGTATTAAGCTACGTGGTGAATACTTTGAAAAACAATAAGAAGTACTATTTGACTGCCTCTGTGGCGCGGTGGGAGTGCATCCGACTGCTACGCAAGAGGTCGTGGGTTCGATTCCCACCCAGGATAAAACTTTGTGTGATGAGCACGATGGTTTATTCTGTGTATGGGTGTTAATTATCTATAATATGTATGTATTTAGAAATATATAAGTATGTTTATCAGTTATCTGGTTACCATAATACAAGCTCTGCTTAGTTTGGAATCAGGTGACGATGTGTGAGTTGTCTCAACAATATTTATTTATATTTATTTATTTACTATAAGGTTCTAGTTTTTTCCTTCAAACGACTAAAAGGCATGCCTCGTATTGAGGTCTCTAGTCCCTATTAGGTGTATAAAAATCAAGGTCCCGAGTGAACACGATAAAAAGATATTGGCAAATTTATATTTTCGCAAAACTTGTAAAAACCAGAATTAACCAAATTTTTTTACTTTTATTATTTTTTGGAATTTTCTCTTTACTTCTACTATAACACCTTGATTTCAAACATAATTGACAATTCTAAGTCAACCGGAAGTACCCTATACATTTGGGGTCGAAAACCTATATGGTAGTTTTCTTTAACCTAGAATAACAAAATGTAGCAGAAAGCTAGGTCTTACAGCACAAATAAAGGAAAAATTCCAAAAAATATACACACATAGTATCACCAATTAACATAGACCTCTGAGTTGTATGGGCGACCATACAATTTGGAGGTCTGCTGAATAGGCCTTCACCTGAATAATCGTACTATTTTTTTACAGAACCCTCGGCGCAAGGAATCGACTCGTGCTTAACCAGTTTTTTTATTTTTTGAAGTGAAAACTTTTAGCGCGGTACAGTACAATCTCTGGACTTGCGACTCCGTTACGAGACGCAGCTACAGTGATATAGCAGACCGCGAACACGTCTAGATAAATAAAAAAAAATGTAAACGGTGATTCATAAAAGAATATTAAATGTATTTTACAGTTTCTAATAATTCATAATTACAATTCATAACCCAATAACCCTAGTACCTATCTAAAAAATGACTAACGCGTCAAAATAAGTTTTCACTTCTGTCGACAATCCCGGAGTGCAACCCGTAATTTTTTATTATATTTCTAGCAGTATTTTCCTTATTTCTAAATTGGAGATATCCAGAGTACGCTTCAAAGAGTGTACAAATTATACTGTGGCATTGGCACGCTATCAACGCAATAGGCATGTTGTGACGTCATAAAAGTCAAGTGGACTTGATTTGGCGGGCTCTATTATAATGTGACAGTGATTATTTCTTCTTCATGTTAAAGTATTCCCAGTTTCCTTTCGCCTCGGTGGCGTATGTGTTAGTGTATGTGGCGGTTCGATTACCGGGTCAAAACAAATATTTGTGTGATCTACAAATGGTTGTTTCGGAGTTTCGGTGTTTCCTATGTATTTTATGTTTTGTGTTTAAAATTAAATATAGGTAGTTGTTTTGATGCCATAGTCCAAGCTTATAGCTTAATTTGGGCTAAATGGCGCTGTTTTAAAAGTGCCCCAAAATGTTTATTTATTTCCAAACCCTTCGTGGATTGTGTGGATTGGAATACAGGTATATACGAGTGTCTTTTTATTAAGATTAGACTAAGAGAAGAAGGGGATGAAGAGTAGAAGCGTGCACGTCGCTATCCCTGCCAGCTACGGCTGCAATTCTACTCCAACACGAGTGCCACCAGGGCGAACAATGTTAGGGCGTGCCCCCGAGGCGACGCGGACCAGTTCGTCCCCGCTGGTGCGAAAAATGTGTGCCAGAGCGGCGTAGGGGACCGCCACCCTACACGCGCGGCCCCACACGGCGGGAAGTGGAGGATGGAGTGCAGGGTAGCTGCGTGGAACGTTAGGGGAGGAATGGCAGATAAGATGAATGAATGGATGTTATGAATGAGACAAAGTTAGATGTAATGTGCTTGACAGAGACCAAGCGCAAGGGCAGCGAAGTCTTGGAGCTCCCGGGTGGGGTGCTAGCGCTATGGTCTGTAGTACTAGAGAGCGAGAATGGCAGTCGGGGGTCGGAAGATATTTCTGGTAGCTGCTTACGCGCCAGTAACTTCCTCGAACACGAGTGAGCTAGAGGACTTCTGGGAGAGTATGAGAGAAGCTCTAAATGTGATAGAAGGAAATGAAAGACTTATAGTATGTAGAGACTTGAATGGATGGGTGGATACCGCTCGCGATGGTTTTGAGTCGGTACTCGGGAAGTATGGGAACAAAAGGGTGAACGACGCTGGCAAGCTTATACTGGCATTTTGTAAGGTTAAGGATTTGTTTGCGGCGAACACAATGTTCAACCACAAACAAATGCATATGTATACGAGGAGATGTAAGTCAAACAGAAGCATGATAGATATATTCCTAATGGATAGTCGGCTCCGTAAACAGGTGATGGACACAAGGGTTAATCGAGGCGCTGAGCTGGGATCTGACCACTACCTAGTCATAACTAGGAATAGGGGTCTGTTCGCGGGTTGGCGTCATCTCGTACCGAGTGTCCTGAACCTAAGCCGACTTATAGCATAAAAAGCTGGAAGCTGCAGGATGCATCCATTAGGGATAAATATAAAGAAAGGGTAGCCGAAAAGCTTGGCGACGTCAATGTTAGTAGTGAGAATGTGAAAGTGTCCTTGTGAACCTTAGGGATAGTATGGTAAATGCCGCTGTGGAAGTGTGTGGAGAAACGAAAAGAGGCAGCCGTAATAAGCGTGATGCATGGTGGTATGAGGAAGTGAAAGAAGTAGTTCGAATGAAGAAGAAAGCATGGTTAGACTACTTGGCCTCCCGGAATAATTTTAATATGAAAGAGAGATACAAGCTGCAAAAAGTTAACACGAAGGCACTGATAGAAGAAGCTCGTGAAAGGTGCAGAATGAAAGCGGATGAAAGGTTGTCGTCCAATTTCCGGGATAATGCCAAGCTCTTCTGGAAAGAGGTAGGCAAGACCCGGAGTTGTTCGGCAATCTGCAGTATTAGCTTAGTGTTAACAATGACGTCCCAACAGACCAAACTGACGTCCTGCAGAGATGGAGTGAATATTATGGAAAGATGTTCCACATCGGGAAGTGGAGCTCACTTCGATGCTCCGGATCCCGATGTCATTGAAGTCATTAGTATGAAAGAAATTGAACAAGCGATAAGAAGTATGAAATGTGGTAAGGCTGCGGGAAAAGACAGAGTTACTGCTGAGACGATCAAGTACGGTGGGTCGCGCGTCTGGGACACACTATGTCTGTTATGCAACTTGTACTGGCGGACGGGTGAGGTCCCAGATGACTGGCGAATAGCAGTTGTAGTACCTATTTACAAAGGGAAAGGCTCGCGCCTATACTGCTCCAGCTACAGGGCGATCAGCTTGGTCAGATTAGCTAGTAAGGTGTGTGCAAAGGTTATAACGGCAAGAATGCAAGAAAAGGCTAAAAGGTATTTATGGGAGGCTCAATGCGGATTTCGACGTGGAAGAGGTTGCATGGAGAAGTTTCTGGCTAATAGCCAGAAACTTCTCCGCGATCATGCGGACTTAATCCACTTTGAAAATTGTGCGGCATTACTTTGGCCGACCGAATACGTAACGAAGTGATACGCAATATGGCAGGTTTGAATGAAAGTATCAGCTTTAAGCTGGAAAAGGGCGTGCTCCGTTGGTTTGGACACGTCCAACGAATGAGTGAGGAACGATTGACGAAGAATATATATTGAGCGAAAGTAGAGGGTAGAAGAAGTCAAGGTAGGCCGAGACTTACATATGAAGACCACGTGAGCAAATTGCTCAAAAACGGAAAGGTCAAAAGTACTCGGATACCCAGAAGCGATTGATGAATCTTGAAGAAGCGAAAGAAGTATACATGAATAGCGAAGCCTGGCGATCTGTCCTCTCTGACTACCCCGTCAGGGATACAGCGTGAAGATAGTTATTAATTAGTTAGTTAGATTTCTAAGATCATTTTCGTTACAACTAACGCAAAGTGAGAAACCATAGAGAAAAAGTTTTGTCTTTGGTACCCGTCAATTCGCTAACAAATGTGACAAGCCTTTAAAACAAGTAATATAATTTTTCCTAGTTACCCTAAAATAGCTGGCCCCTCGGTTTCGCCCGTGCTATTTCCCGATCCCCCATCGCACCAATTTAATCTCGTCGATCCGCTTATTACTTTTACAAAAGTGTATGAAAATTTGCCCAATTTGTTGACATTTATGATACTGCGCCGCTCTCCTAGGTAGTGGCGTGATGAAATATAGCCTATAGCCGTCCTCGATAAATGGGCTATCCAAAGCAAAAATATTTTTTCAAATCTGACCAGTAGTTCCTTAGATTCGCGCGTTCAATCAAACAAACTTTTCAGCTTTATATATTTAGAATAGATACGCGTGGATTTATGATTTTAGTAATATTTATCTAACACAAAAAGAAAATTTCTAATCCGACCAGTAGTTCCTGAGATTAGCCCGTTCCACCAAACAAACTATTTAGCTTTATATTATGGTATGGATATAGCAAGCATTTTCAGCAAAAGAGTAGGCGAAGTTATATCTACTATACGCACACATTTCACAAGTTGTATATTATCCCACGTATTAGGTGGTGAACCTATTGCCGTGTTGATAACATTCCTATATATGCTTATTATTTAGATTACTTTAGTATCAATAAATACGAGTCTATACATTGCATTTCCATTACTTAAAAATAAATAAACAAACAATATGTATTTAGTTGCAAATGGGCGAAGACACTGGTCCCTGAGATACAGTTTACACTAGTTCAGGGACCGGGGGATTCACCAGATTTGTAAACATTTTGTGTCAATAAAGAATTATTATTATTTATTATTATTATATACTCTCCCATAGGGAGGCATTACGTTCTTTTCTTACTTCCTCACGTTATCTTCTGATTAATTTCGTTGCGGGTTCCAAGACATGCTAACTTCTCCTGGGACTCACCGAGATCGAGCTCGGTGTAACTTTTCTAGTGTTTTGGACAGTGCTGTAGATCCTGGTTTACAGGAGTCACAGTAATGGGAATGTGGGTGGGATTAGTCTCCCATAGGGATAAAATAGCGTGCATGTTTGTAATTAGTTAAACGCAATTAAATACACGATTAGTTAACTTGTAATCTTGTTTACTTTATTGTAATTACTAGGTGACCCCCACGGTTTCGCTTGTGACATACTTTGACCTCCCATCGCACTTATTTAATCCCGTCGTTTATAAATTCTACAATAATCTGTGTATAAAAATTAAGCTCAATTTGTCGACATTTATGATTACTGCTCCGCTCTCCAGGGTTGCAGCGTAATGATATATAGCCTATAGCCTCCTCGATAAATGGGCTATCCAACACAAAAAGAATATTTCAAATCTGACCAGTAGTTCCTGAGAATAGCGCGTTCATTACAAACAAACTTACAAATCTTTCCTCTTTATAATATTAGTATAGATGATGACGTGGAGGTGTTTCTACCATTTGTTCTGTATTTTCGATTTATGATCTACCCCAACGTCACCACATGACTCAAGGAGCACTAGAACATCTTTTTGAGGAGTTACCCAGATCGTGTGGTTTCAGTTGCTTCGAGTCTGGCATTACTTATGATGTACACGCGATAGAAGTTATACTGCTGTAGTCTAATAAGATTTCATCACATATACCACAACTCTTTGTTTGCAACAGGAATGATAAATATGTAACAAAATAAAACAAAAAATGAAAACTACTTTAAATGTCTGTGTTAAATGTTATACGTTGTCATGGAAACACTTATCAGCTTCAGGGTGTCGGTTTTTAGTGAAGGTCTGCGCGCGCATCGTAAAAATTTACACTCATCATTTTTCACTAACGCGCCAAAAGAAGTATAAATACAAAAGACATGACTCAATGCGCTACGAGTTATATTCATTAAATTATTTAATTTTTAAAATATTGCTGGATATTTTCATTGGATTAAAATCGATATTGCGATTGGTCGATAAATTATAATAACCAGTTTTATTCCTATACATTATTACAATAATATATATATGGAATTATTATATAACATATATACTTACTATATATAAGTGGTACATATTTGGTCTCGTAGCACTTGTGAAGCTACGAAACCTCTACGAGCGGCTACGAGGTCACTGACCGATCGGAATTGAGACGATCAGCTTTGAATTAAACTGATTTTACGCGACTTTTGTGCATTGTATAACCATTTGGTATATAAAAGACCTTATTCACTATGACATAAGGTTCATTTTTGTATATTATTTTCATATTTACAATTTATTACAGGTTTATCTATGCAAAAGTAACAATGTTTGTGCCGAGACAAATTCGATAGATCATCTGTCTGATTTTAGTTTTTAATCCTTAACTAGTTACTTGCCCTAGCTTCTCGCAATTTTTCAACCATATTTCAGTAACGTAACTACGTACCCGGAGTCTCTCAGACTCTGGAACTTGGATTTGATATAAAAAATACAATTAACAAGTGGTTCTGTGAACCGTAGACTTCGGAATAAATTTTTATCTTTTTCTTTAAGAATTTAAAAAGAATCTACATTTCTTTATTTCGTTATGAGTGCTCTTGCCAACCACTACGGGACCATTTCCCCTCCACTGCCTCCATTCCCCCCACCCCCCCCGATCGAAAAAGCCCCTCGCTAAAAGTTGTTGTCTACATCAAGAAATGTTCATGCCTAGTTGCATGCAAATCCGATGAAAAATGCGGCCTGTAGACTGAATTGACGGATGGACGGACGGTCGGAAATCGATAGCATTTTTCCCGTATCAGTGGAGTAAAAACGGCGACATCGTCGGCTCGCTTCGCTCGCCTCCTCAGTCAATTATTTATAAGGTTAACAATTATAACAAAAAAAGAACTAGTCAAGCACGAGTCGAACTCGTGCGCCAAGGATTCCGTAAAAAAATTGTATCTTATTTGAGGCAGGTGCCAATTAAGCTAGACCTCCAAATTGTATGAGCGACCATATAAATCAGAGGTCTAGATTAATTGGTTTTTGTTTTGTATATATTAATTACTAGCTGACCCACCCGGCTTCGCCCGTGACATACTTCGAACCCCGTGGCACCCATTTAATCCCGTCGTTTATTAATTTCACGATAATGTATGAACATTTTCCAAATTACTTGATTACTTCTCCGCTCTCAAGTACGAGTACTTCGCCCGCGCCCGCACGGCCCGGTCGAATTTTTGTTACACGTAATTAATTTCTTTGCACAGTTTTTTGATATTACGATATCGCCTAAGATATTCATTTAATTTGCAAAGTGTAAAGGGACCAAACAATCTTCATAAAATGCTGAAACAAACTAACATATTAAAAATGATAAGGATTAATAATGTATTTGTCTAAATAGCCTTTAAATTACCGTTTTAATATTGCTGTTTTTTTAAGTATTAAAATGGATATAGTATGGTAACCTTAAGAGATAGACATATACCGTTGCGGACTTTTTTGTAGACCTATATTAGATACATAATTTCACTTTACATTATTTTGTTATATCTTAAAGGGTTTAGGCAGCGTTTTCGTTAAAAGTTCCCAGACGGCTTACTTTTTTCCGACTCCGCCAACTTATATCGTTATAATTAAGTTAATTTAGACAAAAAATTAACAAAATATACATAAAAACCTTCTATAAGAATCACTCTATCTATTTGAAAGAACTGCATTCAAATTCGTTGCGTAGTTTTAAAGATCTAAGCATACATAGGGACAGACGGCGAAAAACGACTTTGTTTTATAATATGTAGTGAAGAGCTCGTAACCCCGCTGAGTCGTGTTCTGTAAACGATCTGTGCGTTAAGGGGATTACCTCGCTCAAATCCCAAAAACAAGGTAAGTTTAAAGAAGATTGCAGATGAATCCGTTTGTGCGTTTCCCTTATAAAAATATATGGTATATTTAAGGTCATCACAAATACATTGTATTGTTTAAAATTTTAATAACCTTCACAAAAAAATGATAAAAAATCTTATTAAATAGGTCCTTTTTCAACCTAAATTGCAAATTTTCTCTGTAACGGCTAAATAGTTAGGCAAGAATTTTGTATCCAAAAATATGTACTGACGTATTACACAATTTGTATGGTTTCATTTCTTATTTATTTTAATATTTTTAAATTATGAATAAAAACCCGAAACCTCACCAGCACCCCGCTTGAAGCACCCCCGCTAAGGCCTGTGACGCGTACTCGGGACGCGTTACTTCAGTATCTCGATTACTCTTGTGACGGGTGGACTATGAATATAGACATATGGAATATGAATGAAATCTAGTTGTAAATAGTACAAATATAATAATTTCGTAAAACAACATTAGTAATTAAGTTTGTAAATATATTTAAAGTAGTTTGTAATTTCGTTTTGTTTTTTCAACCGATCATAGAGTAAGCCTGACTTTGCCTAAATATAAGAATAAAAGTAAGGTGAAGCGCGGCCGAGCTCTCCAAAACTATTGGTAAGTACCTACCCTATTGTGTACATTATTTCTATTGTTTTTTTTTTAGTTTTAGTTTTAAGCTATCTTGAGAATTTCGAATGAAGGAGGATGGAGACCTTGGTGACTGATGATGTCACCTACGTGATGGTGGACTACGAAAGTGGGTATAGGATCTCAGTGACGGCGCTACATAGAACCAGCGTGTTTGGACTCATTCGAAAGGTCTCATGGGGACCTTGGTGACTAATGATGTCACCTACCTGATGGTGGACTACAAAGGTGGGTATACGATCTCAGTGACGGTACTATGTAGAACCATCGTGATAGGACTCATTTGAAAGGTCTCATGGAGACCTTGGTGACTGATGATGTCACCTACCTGATGGTAGACTACGAAGGTGGGTATAGGATCTCAGTGACGGTGCTACGTAGTACCAGCGTGTTTGGATCCATTTGAAAGAGGTCATGGAAACTAAGGTCCCCGGAAAAATAATCTTGTTTAAAAAAAACCTAGTTAAAATACCTTTTTGTTTTTTTGCTGTGTAAATATGGCTATTATCACTAAACTGTAATAGCAAAAAATATTACTTTAGCTCATTTAAGTTATTATTTTTCAGGCAATTAAGAAACCAGCAAAACTCCGATTCACAAAATCAGGAACTTCAGCCATTAACAGATACACACGATCTGTCTAGTATGGTAGTTGATGAGGGGGCAGAGCAAATTATGCCGGTAACTTATTGTGTTTGCTTACACTGCGGTATATGTTCGATAGTTTCCCTAGCTAATTTAATTTGACACTGTATTGTTAAAATTTTTGTTTTAGGTTGAAGAAGATGAAGAAGATTTACCAGATTTGATTATTGAAGAACAAGAATCACAAGCAGAAACAAAAAATATATCTGGAAGACGAATTATAGATATAACTTACTTCTTTTCCAAAATACAAGAAATAGGCGGCCACGGTGCTTTTAACTGTGGTATACAAAGTTTGAAACTTATAGGAGAGAAACGTGTTGGACTGGCTTCTAAGTTTACAGTAGAATGTTTGTTGTGTAAAGAGAAGTTTTCTCTTTGTAATGTCACTGGCGACTTAGATATTAATACAGCAGCGGTCGCGGGCGCCGTTTCAGTTGCCGAACTGTTATCAGCATTTGACTTGCCCGTGATCAGACATCACGGGCAAGTCAAATGCTGACCAAAAACGTGTATACCAAAAACGCCACGACATTGCTTCCAATGCCTGGGACAAAGCACTTAGCAAATCCATGAATGATGCTGCTGAAGAAGAAAAAAGAATTGCTTTAGAAAAAGGTAACGTCAGCAAAGATGGGATACCTATTATAGATGTTGACACACAAAAAAGATTTTGTTTCTTGGCATTAAAAATAAATACTGTAGCATATGTACGGAAGACCTTAATAAAAATCAAAACCCAAGAACTCACCAGTGCTTTAAAAAATTTACGGGATCATCGACTGCCATGGAGTCAACAATAATTGTGGAAGCGTTCCGTAGATGCTTTAAGCATCTATGGAAATATATGGTCTGATTCATGGTCGCCTCATTTCTGACGGAGACTCTAGCACGTATGCGAAAATTTTGGAAGCAAGACCTTATCCTCAATTTACAGTTGAAAAGGTAGAATGTAGGAACCACCTTCTAAGAAACTTGTGCAACAAGTTAGACAACGTAACCACTGATACGAAATATCCTATAAGTTTCAGAAAACTAATCACAAAAAACGCATCATGAGCATTAGGTCAGCAATACGAAAATGCAGCAAAAATACCACGACTCGTTAGAAAATTTAGATTTTAGCACTCAAAAACTTTTTGAATACATCCAGACTGTACATTTACATGCATTTGGTAACCATACCAAATGTAAAAGCCATTTCTGTAACAGTCCACAAAATGTTGAAATTTTACCGCAAGCATTTTTTACAAGTTCCTTATGGCAGAAAATATGTTTTTTTATTAATTTAATTGCGGGGCATTCCAGAAGTCTTGTTCATGATGTTGACAGTAATATCGTGGAAAGTTTTCATAGCGTGGTAGCCAAATTTGTGGGTGGTAAAAGAGTGAATTATTCGTGCAGGCGTGGATACCAAACTCGATGTTCAGCGTCTGCAGTTAATTTTAATACTAAAAGAAAACCTGTTTCCATATTGTATAAAACAATTGTCGGGCAAAGTCCTAAGGGCAAAATGAGCACCTTGGATAACAAGTATCGCAGAAAAAGAAATTTGTTAAAACATATTTATTACAAAAAACGACAGACACATGGTGCCGTAAATAAATATTATGGAGAACAAACCATAAGGCCCGATGTGAGTGATGCGATGCTAGAACAAATGAAGGAGAATTTTCTATCCAACTTAGATAAAAGTGAGGAAGAAAGAAGACAAATTGAAAGACAAACAATTTTGCAGAGCGAGTCAAGCGAATGGCTCGAACTCCGGCGCTCTTGGCTTCAAGCTTTGGAAGAGTTATTAAAATGAGGCCTGATACTAGTTGCGCCAGCATAGTCAAACAACTGCTCTACAAAATAAATTTAGATGCTGCGCCTAAACAGCATGGAAGAGAACACGCAAAATAAAGCGCTAGATCAGCTATCTATACAAAACGATGTTGAAATTAGACCATGAGGACTTTTTATAGATCCCGAGATTCCATATTTAGGAGCTACTCCAGATAGGCTTATTGGAGAAGACGCGATAGTAGAGGTGAAATGTCCCATCTCAGCGCACAAGATAGGACTAGACGAAGCCATAGCTCAAAAAAAAGTAAGTTTTTGGGTTAAAGATAACTCGGGCATTTTCGTTTGTTTGTTTGTTCAAGGGCAATTGCATGTGACTCGGAAAGCAAAATGTTGGAGTATGGTTTAATGAGTCAAAGCCTCTGAAAACAGAAACAATAATTAGAGACGATGATTTTTTTGAAAATAAAATGAAAATAAAATGATGTACATTTTATTTAAATTGTATTTTGCCGGAACTTTTTGATCCGCGGCACAGTCGAAATATGGCAATTAGAAATCCGCCATTTATTTTACAGGCAATAAATAACAAGGAAAACCGGAAAAAGGTGCATAACTTACAAAAACCAGAAGACGAAAATATGTGCGTACTTCAAGAAGAAAGCCTACATGCACCACCTTCACAAACACTTATCCCAATAAATGACCAACCGACCTGTTCACGATATTTAAATTTCAGTGACTTTTAACGGGAAGAGTTTGAGATTTTGTCATAAAAAATAAATAAATAAATATCTATCACGCCTTATCCCCGAAGGGGTGGCAGAGGCATATTATATGCCCACTTTTCACCGTGTGGATTCCTGTCCCACGTAATAGGTGGTGAGCCCATTGCCGTGTTGAAATAGACAGACGCAGGTTGTGACTACCTGCTGTTGAAATTTTTAAGCCGCCCATAAGGCCTTCAACCAGGCTTAACAACTGCCATTTTACTGGCAACCGGGACCAACGGCTTAACGTGCCTTCCGAAGCACGGAAACGCTCGCAAATGTCACAAAGTGGTCACCCATCCGAGTACCAGCCATAGTGAAATTTGCGTAACTCAGTGATCGTTTACAGAACACTGAGACGTCGGGGCCACGAGCGCTTCTCTTTTGTCATTATTATACAATATCTTAATAATTATAATTGTAATAATTGCTTGACAGTGATAAAGAAAATAAAGGTGATTATTTATTGCTTATTGTTTATTTTGCTAAATAAGCACTTACCTGGTCATCATCAGACCTTCAGAATGTATCATGTAGTAGTACTAGTGCTCAATTAGATAAATGTTGAAAGCTAGGTCATCCTTACTATTTCCGTTACTGAGAACCAATATCCACTTACCTGGTCATCATCAGACCTTCAGAATGTACCATGTAGTATCAACAGTGCTCAATTAGCTAAATGTTGAAAACTAGGTCATCCTAATTATTTCCGTTACTGAGAACCAATATCCACTTACCTGGTCATCATCAGACCTTCAGAATGTACCATGTAGTGGCACCAGTGCTCAATTAGATAAATGTTGAAAGCTAGGTCATCCTAACTATTTCCGTTACTGAGAACCAATAAGCACTTACCTGGTCATCATCAGACCTTCAGAAGGTACCATGTAGTATCACGAGTGCTCAATTAGATAAATGTTGAAAGCTAGGTCATCCTAATTATTTCCGTTACTGAGAACCAATATCCACTTACCTGTTAATCATCAGACCTTCAGAATGTACCATGTAGTATCACCAGTGCTCAATTAGATAAATGTTGAAAGCTAGGTCTTCCTAACTATTTCCGTTACAGAGAACCAATAAGCACTTACCTGGTCATCATCAGACCTTCAGAATGTACCATGTAGTATCACCAGTGCTCAATTAGATAAATGTTGAAAGCTAGGTCATCCTAATTATTTCCGTTACTGAGAACCAATATCCACTTACCTGTTAATCATCAGACCTTCAGAATGTACCATGTAGTATCACCAGTGCTCAATTAGATAAATGTTGAAAGCTAGGTCTTCCTAACTATTTCCGTTACAGAGAACCAATAAGCACTTACCTGGTCATCATCAGACCTTCAGAATGTACCATGTAGTATCACCAGTGCTCAATTAGATAAATGTTGAAAGCTAGGTCATCCTTCCTATTTCTGTTACTGAGAACCAATAAGCCCTAACCTGGTCATCATCACACCTTCAGAATGTACCATGTAGTGGCACCAGTGCACAATTAGATAAATTTTGAAAGCTAGGTCATCCTAACTATTTCCGTTACTGAGAACCAATAAGCACTTACCTGGTCATCATCAGACCTTCATTATGTATCATTTATTAGATTGAAAGCTATGTCAGCAGGCATATTGCATCGTGTAGTTAAAAATAAATTATGATGTAGACAAATAAATATAAAATATAAACTTTGATAGACTAGAAAAAGACAAGACTACAAAAACCAGAGGAACAAAATTTGTTAGACCTCTCAGTGAGCAAATGAAATAGGCAAAAACGATGACAACTCTGCGACACATCTGTGTTCTTGTATAATCTTCAGTTCGTTTTTTTTTGTAGTACGGTCGTTGGTCGGTTGGTGGCGCCAAAAAACAAATACTAGTACAGGGATCAAATCTTCAAAGTCAACGGGCAAAGTAATGGCCTTAAGCAACTTTCAATTTACATTTGAGATCTTTTCCGTGCTTCGGAAGGCACGTTAAGCCTTTTGGTCCTGGTTCCCAGTAACAATGGCAGTCGTTACTCGCCTGTGCTTTGTCCGTTGGTCAGTCAGTACAGCAAAGTCAGTCAGTGGTTCCAAAGATTTGGGTAAGATCCCAGAACCCCCCTTCTAATAATATTAAATTAAATAAAAAGAAAACCCCAGACTCAAAAACGTAAATTCGCTTTAAAAAATAAAAATGAGTATAATAATATACTCATTTTTATTTTGTACTGTGCACGTTCTTTAATTTGATTTTTTTCTTTAATTTTAATTTGTTCTTTAATTTTTCCATATATGTTGCAAGACTGCGGTGATGGTGGCATTTTGAATGTAAGTAGTCAACCAACCTCGTCTCTAAATTGCTTGGTTCGCTGTCCTAATTGTTCCCACGCTCGTTTTTTTAAGGGTCAGCGAGGTTTGAAAGTACATTTTGGGAAGGTACATAAATCCCAAAATGTACTTTTGAACATATCAACGTTTGAGGCCCAGCAGATAAAAATTTCTATTTGGCAAACTATTTCTAAATTTAAAAATTCTGTTCCGGTTTTAAAAAGGATTCCTCGTGCTGCAAGACCTGCAGTGGCACAAAACCTAGCCCACTGTATTGGCCTTGTAGTACGGGAGAATTCTACTTTTGCTTGGGAGCAACTACTTACCTTTTCTTATAGGATTCTACATATGTCTAAAAATCAGACAACCTATAAATCTTTGACTAGCCAAAGTAAAGAAAACTGTAATTCGTCGCGTTTATTTGACCCCAAATTCACAACCTTCCATAAGAATTCCATTTATCATTATGTAGAATCTAAATTAAGAGAAGGTGACATAAGAGGAGCATCCAGGTTATTATTTAGTAGCGACGTGGTGGCGCCTTGCTCTCCAGATACTCTTGCTGATCTGAGGAGCAAGCATCCTGCGCCAATAGATGACTTGTCCTTTCCCGATCCTCCAAATTCTGAATCTGACTTTTTGATTGTTTCAGCCAAGGAAGTTCTGACAGCTGTTAACTCCTTCCGTAGTGGTTCTGCTGGTGGCCTTGATGGTTTGACTCCACAACATTTAAAGGACCTATTGGGTCTGGCCGCTGGGGAGGCCGGCGAGGCACTCTTGAAGGAGCTAACAGGTTTGGCTAACCTTATGTTGTCCGGCAATGTGGACGAAGGCATCATCGACATCCTTTATGGTGCCAATCTGTGTGCTCTTCGCAAGAAGGAGGGTGGAATTCGTCCCATTGCCGTGGGATGTACTTTCAGGCGTATGGTAGCCAAAATTTGCTGTCAGTTTTATAAGGAAGAACTGTCTGGCAAATTCCAACCCATACAGCTCGGTTTTGGATCAAAAGGGGGTTGTGAAGCTGCCATACATGCCCTGTCTACTTACCTTGGCTGCGGGAAAGGAGAGGTCATTCTTAAAGTTGACTTGAAGAATACCTTTAATTCAGTAAACAGGGACACTTTGTTGACACAAGCCAAATTGGAAACACCCAAAATTTTTAATTTTCTTTGGCAGTGCTACAGAAACCCATCAAAATTAATGTATAAGGAAAATATTTTAGATTCTGCAGTGGGTTATCAACAAGGTGACCCTCTCGGGCCACTCATTTTCAGCTTATCAATATACCCAATAATTAGCCAGCTAAATTCCAAATTTAACGTCTGGTATTTAGATGACGGCACTCTAGGAGGAGATGTAGACACAGTTTTCAGAGATTTGGCATTGATAAAAGATAAATTTAAATTAATTGGTTTGGATCTGAATCCTTCAAAGTGTGAAATTTTTCTAAATGACAATATTGATAGTGTTTCTACTATTTCAAAATTCAATGTTTTGGCTCCAAATTTGAAAATCCTTCAGAATTGTTCTCTACGCCTCCTAGGGTCTCCCGTTCTAGAAGATGCCTATGAATCTTTCATTGAGGAAAAGATCAAAAATTTTTGTGAAGTTTCGGATCGACTCCTTCAAATAAATATACAATCGGCCTTTACAATTATTCGGTATTGTCTTTTCGTCCCAAACTTAACTCATGCCCTTCGCTCATCTCAATTTTTTAAACATACGACCCTTTTGGAAAATATGGACAAAATTATTCATACCACGCTTTCCAAAATTTTGAATGCAGATTTGGACGACCGAGCGTGGCTCCAAGCGTCTTTACCAATACGCTGGGGCGGCCTCGGTGTTCGTAACATCTCTGATATAAGTTTACCTGCACTTTTGTCTTCAGTACACGGCACTGATGAATTGACCAGGAAAATTTTAATTCCTACACTGGTCAATTCTGAAGTGCCAGGCAAGATTGAAGCCATAAATGTTTGGAAACTTAAGTGCCCAGATACTGTTTTACCGACCAACCCGTGCTCCCAGAGGCAGTGGGATAGGCCGCTCTGCAACGAGGTTAGAAAAAAATTATTGAACACGTGTTCGAATGTTGCAGAACGTGCTCGCCTATTGGCTGTGGGAGAATGGGAGTCAGGTGTTTGGCTTCAGGCTCTTCCATCGCCCAACATAGGTACTATGTTGGACGACACTACATTCAGAATTGCTGTCTGTCTTCGTTTAGGTGCTCCCTGCGTTTCTCCGCATTGCTGTCAATGTGGTGAAGTAGTCGACAGCCTTGGGCATCACGGTCTCTCTTGCAGCAGGAGTGCAGGTCGCAGGTCACGTCATGCATACCTCAATGACATTATCCGTCGGGCTCTTGTCACCGCCGGTGTTCCAGCCGTTCTAGAACCTAATGGTTTGGCGCGTGACGATGGCAAGAGGCCAGACGGTATGTCATTGGTGCCATGGAAGATGGGAAAGCCTTTAGTTTGGGATGCAACTTGTGTTGACACCCTGGCTCCTTCTCATCTTCATAACACAGCGAGTTGCGCTTGTGCTGCTGCTGCATCCGCCGAGACTCTCAAGCGGCGCAAATATAATAATTTGATAGGTAATTATATTTTTGAGCCGTTTGGGGTCGAGACACTGGGCTCGTGGGGCCCAAGTGCTCGTTCACTGTATAGTGATATCCCAAAGCGACTGGTCGATTCTTCTCGTGACCATAGGGCTGGCCTCTTTCTCGCTCAGAGAATAAGCATTGCCATACAACGTGGCAATGCGGCCAGCCTTATGGGAACCTTACCGGTTGATTTTGATGGGGAGGAATTCTTCGACACCTAGTCGGGGCATCATTGTCAGTCTTGTAATAATTCCCACCACCCGCCCCCTTCTTTTTGTATTGTTTTCTGTAAATATGTTAAATTTTAATTTGTTAATAACCATGTAATTATTATCTCATTATTTGAATAAATTTTCATTATCTCTAAAATTATATCACTACATATATTTGATGTTGAACATTGTGATAAGCCACATCTAGTAGATGTGACAAGTGTTCTCATGTGCCACATCCATGTGTTGTTATATCTTTGTATTTCATATAGCGAACTGTTCACTTAGTTGCCTTTCATTTATTAAGCAAATACCTAACATTTGAGACCCTACGCGAGTATATTTTGTAGTTTTTTACTTACTTACATACATACGGCTATTCTTCCTCACTTTCACCCCCATAAATTTGAAACGGCTTAACTGATTTTCATCAAACATGTCCAAGAACACTCGCACGCAAGTCACTTTTAATACAAAAAATACTGAAATAAAATAGCTTTTTCCGTTCGGGAGCTATGATGCCACAGACAGACAGACAGAGCCACAGCCACGTCAATCTTATAACACCCCTCTTGTTGCGTCGGTGGTTAAATACTCGTAGTTCATCCTCAACAGACAACAGCTTTAAACTTTGAAAAGTATTTGTGGCGCCTTTCCGGATATTAGAAAATCATTCCCAGTAGTTCTACTGAATAGTTCAAAGAGAGAACGAGTGAGACTTATTCCTACTTTACTTTTTTTTTTCAACGAATGAGTGAGTAACTTGTCAGCGTTAAGCTGGAAAAGGGCGTGCTCCGTTGGCTTGGACACGTTCAACGAACGAGTGAGGAACGATTGACGAAGAAGATATATTGTGCGAAAGTAGAGGGTAGAAGGAGTCAGGGTAGGCCGAGACTTACATATGAAGACCACGTGAGCAGATTGCTCAAAAACGGAAAAGTCAAAAGTACTTGGATACCCAGATTTGCGTGTATGAAGCGATATGAATCTGCAGTAGGAACCGAAAGAAATATCTATGCATGGACCGCGAAGCCTGGCGATCTGTCTCCTTTGACTACCATGTCAGGGATACAGCGTGAAGATTGTTAGTTTAGTGGAGACTTTTTCCCACTATTTCTCTTCTCTTCATCTTGCTTTTCAGTTGCTTTCAAACCTTATCAGGATTTTGAACCCACGAGTTCACTTTTATCTGTATGCTGGGAGCATTAATCATTTGGCTTTCCGCATTGTTGGAACGGAGGGCCGTCTGACCTCCCATTTTTCAGACTACATCAATGTGATGATTGAGATGAACAGGTGAGAAAAAAGTGTCACCAGTTCTATCATAGTACTCGGTTTCATATGCGTCAGAATTATTGCACAAACACTATTTCATGCTGTTATGCTGTTTTCACCAATTGATAGAGATGTCCTCGAGAAAGGTTTTTTAGTATTTAAATAGACTTAAAAATAGTTAAAACAGACTTCAAACAAAAAAAAAATGAGTGTGTGTACCAGAGTACACAGGTAAGAAGTGACCCTTCTTTACGACATTTTTACAGCTAATAAATTTCTCTCATGCGTCGATAAAGAAGTTTCACGTATGATAAAGAAGTTTCACCTCAAAACACATGGCGCTTAACCGAAAAACGTGACGATGTTTTTTTCAATATCTATAAAATTTCTTTCAACGTCGATAAAGAAGTTTCACTTCAATAACAACAGCACAGAAAAGCGAAAAATAATGTGACAATTTCGACGATATATTTTATGTTATTTATTACATCCTTCTGTTCTGAAGTCAGTCAAAAATTAGTTAAGTTTTTGTATAAATAGACTAAAATATAACGAAATTAAAGGTATCGGAATAATATAAGTAATCTGAAACCTTTAACGAAAACGCCACCTAAACTACTACTTACCCTGTGACATATAACAAAATAATATATGGTGGAATTGTGTATCTTATATAGGTCTACAGAAAAGTCCGCGATGGCATATGTCTATCGCTTATGGATAACATACTATGACCCTGTGGGAAAAAGAGACGGAAATACTTGCAGTATTAAGTAAAAGTAAAAATCAATAGGTCTTTTCATACGCCTGTATATAATTCCAAGAACATAATGTATTATGTATTTATTATTATATAAGTACGTCAGCGCCGCAGCGCACGTCACTGTCATGCGCAGTACCGCGATCGATTCCTGAACTAATGTTAATTTAGTCAGCATAAAGTTCACTTATTTTGTACCTGTAATAAACAAAACTAATATTATATCGTTTGAAATAACATTAAATGAGATTTATATGCTTTCATTATGGTATGATAAGTTGGTACAATATTATATATGATGCGTCACACATACTCCGTCGGAAATATGTCCAACATGCAAAAATTTATAAAACTTGTATCAATTCTATTACAATATATAAATGTAAAATGTCACTATAGTTTAGATTTAGTCTATTTAGTCTCCATAAATGCCATAAACGCCTTTATCTACATTTTTATTGAAAGTTTGTGCTGGAAATTGACTTAAAAAGAAAATATCTTTTTTATTATTATTTATCTATCACGCCTTATCCCCGAAGGGGTGGCAGAGGCATACATATTGTATTCCCACTTTTCACCATGTGTATTCCTGTCCCACGTAATAGGATATAGATTACAAAGTAAAGTTACCAAGAGAAGTTTGTGGCCCCGCTGACTCAGTGTCCTGTAATCGATCACTTCGTAAAGTAAGTTTCGCTATGGCTGATCGCAGATGGGTGACCACGAAGTTTGCACCAAGCCGTTGGTCCCGGTTACCAGTAATATCGTAGTTGTTAAGTCAAGTTGAAGACCTTATGGGCGGCTTGAAAAATTCAACAGCTGATAGCCAAAATCTGCGTCTGTCTATTTCAACACGGCAATAGGCTCACCACCTATTACGTACGACAGGAATGCATACGGTGGGCGTATAATATGCCTCTGATTCGTCGTGATTTATAAACAAAAACAAAGTTAAACTATTGAACGTCATATTTATTGGTACTCAATGTTTTATTGGTACTCCATTTATATTAGGTTTTGGTATGGCTTTTAACTGTCTTAAAACGCTCATGTATCTCACACTCATGATTTAAATTAAATGAGAATGTTGTTGATATAAATGAAACTAACGATCACCGAATGAATGAGGAAAGATTGACGCAGATTATATACTGTGCGAAAGTAGAGGGCAGAAGGAGTCAAGGTAGACCGAGACTTACATTCGAAGACCACGAGATCAGATAGTTTAAAATAGAGAAATCAAAAACTGACGTTAGTTGAACTGACTTGGCTCAAATTCGGCATATCAAAAGCAATTTATAAATGTATTTTTAATTGTAGGTGTTTGGGAGGTATTAAAGTTTTTTTTATAAGTTATTTCATATCTGATACTAGTTCTAGTTGACGCCCGCGGTTTCGTTCGGCACTAGTGAAGTATTCCCGTTCCCGTTTCCCACAGGAACTTGTTCCCGGGATAAAAAGTAAAGTTTTATTAAAATCCATTCAGTAGATTTTGCGTGAAAGAGTAACAAACATCCATCCATACTAACAAACTTTCGCGTTTATAATATTAGTAAGATTGTAGGATTGATAACGAGAAAGACGAAAACTTGAGAAGCGCTCTGTTCTAACTCGGTGTTCTGTCAACGATTACTGAGTTGAGCAACTTTCGCTATGTCTGTTCCTCGGATTGGTGATCGCTGTGTGGCATTTCCATATACGAACGTTGATAATATATGTGGATGTATAGTCTACATACACCCTTCGGGGATAATGGCGTGACTGATAAGAAAACTCGCCCTTTAAGGGAATCAGCGTGGGTTTAAAATTAGTTGAGGGTAAAGCCGCAAGGCTGACGTTAAACGTTAAGGAGTGTTATAGACGAAAATAATAATAATTTAAAAAAGGGAACAAGCTTATGTTCGGCTGTAGGCGAAAATCGCATACGCTGCCTGGGCGCCAAGACTACTAATTCAATCGCGTCAGAAAAGAGTAGCAATCGTCGCTCAATAGAATACAATTTTTTTTTTACTATTTTTCGTAGTCTACTATTACAATCCTACTTCAATAGACTTCTATCGGTCGGCCGATAAGTTCTACTAACACGTACCGCGCCAGTGGCCGCTAGTCAATTGCATTTTTGATAGACTACTAATATTTTGACAGCTAAAAACAGCGGTTCCAGTTTTAATTTACGGCTTGTCAATAGTAGACTCGGCCCCCTGTAATTTGCCTACCAGTTGTCTGTAGTAATTAGTGTAATCGTATAAATTAAAAAGCGATGCCCTTCGAAATGCTCGTGAAATATGGAAGGCATCTCTAGTAGAACGCACTCTCGAGTGCGTTCTACTAAAGATGCCTTACTCTTTGATTCCTTGCTCTGACTTAGTCACGTTTCGTTGTGGTTTATATAATAATTATGTTTTTAATAGTTCAAACCAACAATGTGCGCAATATGTAAAATTGTTTACACTACCGATTAACGCGAGGCGAATTCTAAATATTCAATGTTTTTGCAACAAAGAGGCCAGCGATAATAATAGATTATATTCTAACGACCTTTAAAATCGTACAATAGATTAGGTATAACCACGTGACATTTGGAAAATAATTGTACGTTTTTTTGAAGTTATATTTCTTTTGGCGCGTTAAGGAAAAATGATGAGGGTAAATTTTTTCGATGCGCGCGCAGACCGTCACGAAAACCGACACCATGAAGTTCGTTGATAAGTGTTTTCATGACAACTTATTGCAAAATTCAAAGTAGTTTTCAAAAACTCTGAAGTAAGCTATAGTCAACATTTAAGTTTTTCTACAAACGAAGGCGGAAGATAAAATAATACTGCTTTCGTTCTTCTACTTTGACTGCCGCGGTGGCGCATTGGTAGTGTATTGGTATGGCAGCGCTGAGCACCTGGGTTGGCACAAATATATGTGAGATCCGCAAATGCTTGTTTTATAGTTTCGAGGGTAAAACTTACATATGAAGACCACGTGGTATTGCTTACGTAAGCAGATTGCTAAAAACGGAAAAGTCAAAAGTGCTCGGATACCCAGACGTGCGTGTATAAAGCGATTAATGAATCTACAGGAAGCGAAAGAAGTATGCATGGATCGCGATGCCTAGCCATCTGTCCTTTCTGACGATCCCGTCAGGGATACAGCGTGAAGATAGTTAGTTACTTCTTCTTCTTCACTGTGGCAGGTGGTCACAGTTACCTTTAGACGTTTGCAACACCCAAAAGTGCAACTCTCCCGCTGCCGATACTGTAAAAACCTTCAAAGACCTCTTTTGAAGAACCTTATACTGTAGACATTCGGGAAAACCCAGGCCGGGAGTTTATTCTACAATCTAAGCGTACGCGGAAAAAAGCCCCTAACGGAACTAAGCGTATAATCACGCTCCGGACGCAAAGTGTGAGGGTGAACATATGACTATGGCGAACGGTGCGATGATGGAAAGTCGCCGTGGACATGATGATAAATACTGTTTTGGGTGCCAAATGTTATAAGCGACTGCCGCGTGAAATTCCTGTCCTAGCCAGGACAATAAGATGGCGGTGATATCTATGTCCCGCGCAGATAGAATTACCTCATCACATATTTTCATTTTGCCCGGGAAGGTAAGAATATAACTTGATCTTAATTAAATAGGTATGTTTTTGCTGTACTGTACTGTATACTACGTTTACCAATTTTTACATTATCTTTGTTAAAACTTGAATAATCTTTTATTTTTTTTTGCATTGATAAATTTAACTCGTTTTAGCGATCACTGTTATTTTTGTGCTTTAATGTACCATCATTACTATTGCAGGGGCGGCAGGAACGGTGTGTGGGACTCCCGGCTCTTGGGAGCCCACTAAACCCCGCGGTGTGGTGACATTTATGTTTCCTGTTCCGCGCTCCTGGGTAATACTGTGATGAGAATAGCCTGTGGGTTAGCCTACACAAAAAGAATTTGTTTTAAACTAACACGCTTTAAACACATACTTTTGTAACGAATGGGATTTCGCGCGGCGCTATTTTATTTACGGCGCTACTTATATTAATATTGTAAGCCAAACCTACATTTTAAAAGAGCATCCATGAAGTTTCTTGCCAGATTCTCCTTCATAAAGGGTAGGCTGCCCTTAGAAATGGCAACTAGTATCGCTCTCATTTTAATTTGGTTTTGATAATTTTATTTAACAGTTTATGTACACACATATATTATAAAGAAACAGTTATAAGAAAAAGAGTACAATGGCACTGCTTATTTCTAAAAGAAATCTCTTCCAGCAGGCCGGCGAGAGGAGAGCATAAACTAAAACTATTGAAAAAGGTAGAAGTGTGAAAGATAACTAGAAAGGAAAAATTGTTTATTCAAATACTCTAAATAAATACATATATATATATAAATACAACATATAAATGCATACATACACATATACATACTTGCGCATTATATTATGTTCATAAATATACATAACAATACAGATATACCTATAGGACAAGACGAATTTAGGAGTTCGAAGTGGTAGAGAGATAGTATTCGCGGACTTTGTTTTTAAAATTCACGACAGTATTAACCTCTCTGATATTTGGCGGCAGAGAGTTCCACAGCCTCACCGCATAAACTGAAAAAGAATAGGAGTAGAAGTCAGATTTGTGGGATGGGAATTTAAGAATGGAGCGAAGGTGGGACCTGCAAGGAGCATCAGGAGATCGTATAAATGAGAACCGCTCCCTCAGGTAGGACGGGGAATTTGGGTTAAACAGTATATTGAAGAGGAGACAGAGTATCCGAGTGTTCCTGTGAAGGCGGATTGGGAGCCACTTGAGTTCTTGGCGGAAATGTGAAACATGGTCATACTTTCTTAGATTATAGATAAAACGAATACACAAATTTTGCAGCCTCTCAAGTTTATCTAACAGCTCCTCTGTGGCATCTAAGTAGCAGGCATCAGCATAGTCTATAATGGGCTGAATAAGTGTTTGGGCAAGAGTGATTTTAATTTTCAGGGGCAGGAAACTCTGGAGACCTTTCAAAGAGTGAAAGGTGTAGTGTACCTTTTTGCTGACCTCATTGACTTGAGCACTCCAAGATAGGTTGCAATCCATTAGTACTCCCAGATTTTTTACTTTATCGAAGTAGGGAATACGCGTTCCATCCAAGACAACAGGCGGTAACTCCGCCATAACCAAATGGCTACGCATGTGTCTGCTGCCTATTATTATGGCCTGTGATTTTTTTGGATTAATCCTTAATCCGACCGACCTGGCCCAGTCTGCAAGGCAAGCCAAGTCCCGATTCATAACGGCAATACTAGACGGGGCATCGCGAGCATTGAAGTGATGATAAAGCTGCAGATCGTCTGCGTAGAGATGGAAATTGCAAGAAATTAAACATGAAACAGAGTTAATAAAGATGGAAAATAAAAGAGGAGAGAGCACACCACCCTGAGGTACACCCGCAATGAGTTGACACCAGTCCGAAGACTTTAAATCCAAATGGACGCATTGCGAACGCCCTCGAAGATAGGAGTCGAACCACGATAAAGATGATGAGGATATGTTAATAGACTTCAGTGTACCCAGCAGCATATCAAAATCTACTGAAGTGAAAGCGCTACTAAAGTCCAGCAATGTCAACAAAGTTAATTCCTTCCTTTCCATAGCCAAGCGAATATCATCAGTTACCTTGATGAGAGCTGTAATCGTGCTATGACCTGTACGGAATCCTGATTGGAATGAGCTAAGAAGGTTGTTAGCGAAAAGAAAGTTGGAAAGCTGCCTATGTACAATATGCTCAAGAACTTTTGAAAGGTACGGGAGTATGGAGATTGGACGAAAGTCTGTGAACACAGAAGGATTTGAGGTTTTTGGCAAAGGAATTACATATGCCTGCTTCCAGGCATCAGGAAAAGAGCCAGAGAAAAGGGAGTAATTATAAACACGTGTTAAAACTGGGATAACGACAGGAAATATTGGAAGGATCATTCTTGAGCATATATTATCGTTGCCAGTAGCAGTGGAAGAAATGGCTAAAAGAGATTTCCTGACATCACATTCAGATACCGCACTGAAATGAAACGGGGGGATCTGTGGGACAGGCTTAGCCGAGAGGGACGACAATGTAGTGCATTTAGCAATTGCGTCTAAGACAACTGGAGGCACTACGAAGTAATTATTAAGTGAGTTTACATCCAAATCACTGATGTCGAACGCAGATGCTTTACCAACTCCAACAGACCTAAGGAATCTCCAGGTATCAGAGGAATTACGGCTAGAGAGCGATTTATGGAAGTGGTGCCTCTTTGCATCTCTACACATCCGACTGCAGCGGTTACGCAATGACTTATATGAGAGGAAATTTTCTATTGACTGACAATGTTTATAGCGTCGTTTTGCTTTGTCCCTGCGTGCCATGAGGGTTTTGATAGAGTCATTTAGCCAAGGGGCAGGGTTATGTTTTATCCTGACTTTTTTGACCGGGGCATGTCTGTCGAATAAACGAATAATATTAGTATTAAAAATAGTGACCATTTGGTTGATGTCCGTCGAGTCGAACACAGGTGACCAATCAATGCGGTCAGCCTCCTCCCGCAAAGCCTCCAGGTCCATACACCTAAAATTTCGAAGTAGGCGGGTTTGCACAAAGCGTTTAGGAGGACGGATACGATAAGACAGGAATATGAGGTCGTGATAGGAAAAAGGTGCAGTGAGCTGCCCATGTGTGCCAACAGCGTCCAGGGACGAAACAATGATAAGGTCGATAAGGGTGGGAGTGCAGTTAGGAAAGTGATGAGTGGCCGAAAGAGGCAACGAAGTAAGATTATAAGAAGACAAGATAGATAAAAGTTTACGACCTTGGCTATCGCTCCTAAGCAGGCAGTTATTAAAGTCGCCCATTATGACTATGTGATTATATGAGGGAGAGATATTATGTAATAGGTTATCCAGGGAGTTATGGTAAGGAATGTTTTCATTAGGATTATAGAAAACTCCTAAAAGGACTTTGGTATGTAATAAGGTAATTTCAAGAAATAAATGTTCAGCGGATTCAGAGTAAGGAGAAGGGGATGCGCTAACAATCTTAAATAGAATGTTAGCACGAAGGTACACTGCTACACCTCCACATCGCTTTTCCGTTCTGTCATTGCGGATCAGAACGAAACCGGGAAGAGAGAATTGCGTAGACAGAAGAGAAGGTTTAAGAAAAGATTCGGAAATTAGTACAGCATCGAGAGAAGAGTTGCTAAAAGATGCCAGAACGTCGGAGTAATGGGCAGGAACACTCTGAGCATTAATATGAACTAGATTGAGGTTTTTGGGATAATGGGAAAATGTAGAGGATAGGTGATCATGTAAGGTGAGAGCTGCTGAAGAATTAATGTCGTCCGCGCTTAGATAACTATCCAAAGATGAAGAACAAGAAAAATAACTATCATTTAATAAATCTGTGTCCATAGTTAGCTATAAAAGTATATAATAGATAAACCAGTAAATATATAAATTATGAACAACTACACTAAATATTTATAATATGAATATAAATATAAAATTAAAATACTAACTCACTTGCTCGCAGACATAGTGGTAGAAATTTTAACAAAACAGCATGACAGAAAGAAAGAGATAAAAACAGGTACAGGAGGTCGTGCATGTGAAACAACAACAAAAAAAAAAAGTATAAGGTATTAAAAGTTGCAATAAAACATACGCCATAAAAAAAAAAAAAAAATTAGAAACACATTAAAAAGGTAACCGCTGTGATTCACAACCATTACAAATAAAATTACGTAAACGTAGTGTTACATTCTCTGTGTTCAAATTGCAGAGCATGACAGTACAGATGACATTGTCAAACAGATGACAGTTGACCGATAATTCTTTAAAAAACAAAAATATTTATTTTCAAGTTGCAGGTAATGGTAAATCATTGAAGTGATAACAGACAATAATGATTAGAGTGGTAACATACATATACGTTGTAAACCTATACTATACACGAGCGGTTACGGTGATCACACGACAAAAGCTGAAATGGGACTTGTCTTTACATTCGACGTCTAGTTGACTTGGATGTTTTAGTTGTGGCCTTCAATGCTGTATTGTTTAATGTTACAACCGCAGGCAAAGGCGATTTGACAGGCTCAGGGACGCTACGAGGAAATTGCTTGATAATGGCATCAAGCTCTGCTTTACACTCGATTTTATGACGAGTCTTGTCAGGGGTCAAGAGGACTATCTTTCCTTCAACCGACCAGCAACTTTTAACACCAAAGTGTTGTCTAGCTGAAGTAAATAAGTGGTGGCGCGTTTTAGTGAGAAACTCCGATATTGTGATTGCAGTACCTTTAAGAGAAGTTTTACTATCCCATACCATGTGACGGTGTTCCATATTGCAAAACCTAACCAGCACTGGCCTGGTCTTACCGCGTGCGCCGCCCAATCGGTGACAAACTTTAACGTGTTGAACGCCAACTTCGGTCAGCTTCATATCCATAGAGATAACTTTGTGTATCACTTCATACAGGTTCTCATTGGGACTCTCACTAATGCCATGAAATAACAACACCTTTCTCCTCATCGCTGTTTCATGCCGATCTAACCCCAGTGTAAGAAGCTCAAGTTGAAACTTCATTTTGGACAATGTTTGCCAAACAAAATTTTTAAAATCTTGGAACTCACGGGTAAGTGTAGCTAAGTCACTTCGTACAGCAACGACTCCAGGTGAAATTGTTAGCAGTTTGTCATTAAATTCCTTCATCTGGGTAGTGAAATGATTTTCCAGGTCCTCTAGACCAACAGTTAATTTTGAGTCCATGGTGGTGATAATGACAAGTCAACCAAAAATGTTGTAAGAGATGTTAAAAACAAATGTCAGCAAACACAGGTGGGTTTTAAACTAAGTTGATTATATTACACATATAATTGACTACGAAAACTAATTAAAAAAAAAAAAAAAAAAAAAAAATATTTTAATAAATAAGAAGCAAATCTGCATTTAATTTCGCCTTAAAAGAATGGGTCTAATATCCCCTTATTTATTAATTGAAACCAAATTAGAGGTATATCACTGTTAATGATAAAATTGAATTTATTTATTCCAATTAAATATTAACTCAATACAAAATTTGTTCAAATATCATGTAAATAAAACTAATGTAACTACTAGCGGTTAGAAAAGAATGACCACGAGTTTTTTTGCCAGGTTCTTCCTCAAAATCAAAAATCAAAAACCTTTATTCATTTAGGTCACAAAGTAACACTTATGAACGTCAAGATTACTGCTTCTACATTTACTGCCAGATTCGCAAAGCAATAGGTAGAGCCAGAGGAACAACCTGGCAATAAAACTCATGGCCACTCTTTTCTAACCGCCATTTGACACAGTTTGATTAACATGATATTTGACCAATTATACAGTAAAGATTTTATAAAAAAAAAAAACAAAATAAATGTTGTGTTCATTAGAATTACACTTACATAGTTCCTTTGAATTTATGTGAGAACAGTCGCATTAACTTAGTTTGCCTTAAAATTAAATAATATTATTTGTAACAATTGCTATAACAGCTATGAGGCTCAGGCTCTACCCATTGATTTCAGCGAATCTGTCCGTAAATGTAGAATCAATAATCTTAACGTTCATAAGTGTTACTTTGTGACCTACATGAATAAAGATTTTTCATTTCATTTCATATTAAAAGGTTTGAATACCTTATGTTCCTCAACGAAATGAATTCAAACTTTTTATCATAATTTAGTGCCGCGCGAAATACAAAAAATACAAAAAAATGCAATACAAAAAATCGCAAAATCGCTCGTTAAAGCAAATAAACAACCTCTTCAACTTTATATATTAGTAATATATAATAGATTCAATCGACAGGCCTAGACAGTATGATACATAATTATAAAACTGTTCTTAAGTCTGTTTCTGAGCTGAATGCTAATCACTGGATCTATATCGCTCGTTAAAGCAAATAAATAACCTCTTCAACTTTATATATTAGTAATATATAATAGATTCAATCGACAGGCCTAGACAGTATGATACATAATTATAAAACTGTTCTTAAGTCTGTTTCTGAGCTGAATGCTAATCACTGGAGCTACTTTTTTGTATACACTGAGGTGGCAGACAAGCATACGTCCCACTTGATAGAATGTGGTCACCGTAGCCTATAGACGTTTGCAAACGTTTGCAGAGATGCGTTACTCGTGCTGCCAACCCTTTAAAATGGCCGAAGACCCCTTTTGACGAACCCCATACTTGTAGCGTGACAGGTCGGGCTAAAGGAGACTAATGAATTCTCTTAGACCTATATGGCTTTATAAATAAAAAGGTCACCTAGTTTCTTTCTTAACTCTCAGATTGATTAACCTACTTGCTTTGTATATAAGTTAACTTATAAGTCTAACAGTTTTCTTACTTATCCTTCTATACCAACGTATATTTTTAACGACATGAGAGACTATTTATAAAATATTAATAAGGCCTCATTTTATACAATAAAGTACAGAAATATTCGATTATGGTACAAGTGTGTAAAGTTGGTGATTACCGCTGAGGCGTTATTGAGGCGCTAAAGAGAGCCGAAGACGGTAATCAACAATAAACACGTGTATTATACGACGTTTTTCAATACACTTATGAATAATATAATACTAAATAAATGAAATCATTTTTTTATGCGCGCGCATTGTTCACAGAGTAAAGAATGACGTTTCATTTTTGTTTGTTAAAGTTGTTGTTTAAAGTTTTAAACAGAGAGAAAACAAAAGTTAAATTGGAGTGAAAGTTTTGTTTATTATACACGTACAAGATGAAATTTTCTTTTTAAATACGAAGTTGCATGAAATGAACAAGCAATAGGTAAGTATATTAATTTATTTTTTCTATTGAACGCGATCTTTTTAATATCGATTTTTTTAAGAATATTGCGTCTCAACCAATATAATAAAAAAAATCTATTATCCCACTCGTGATTTAATAACAATTTAAAAACCATTATGTGCCTAATTGCGGTGAGATTAGAGCCATATTATGAGTAAGTGTTTTGAAAAATATATATCGTAATCCGCACAAAATAATAAAATTAAAAATTTGCCAAAGCATACTTATAGGTTAAGGACCAACCATTAAAAAGTATGAGTTTTTAACGATTATATACGCGTTTAGCCCTTAGTAGAGTAATCATACGGAAATAACGCCTTATAACATTTTAGAAACTGGCTTTAAAATTACAAAAAAAAAACCGCGTCGATATCGGTCCATCCGTTAAAGAGCTACGATACCACAGACAGACAGACAGACAGACACACACACAGAGAGACATTGACGTAAAACTTATAACATCCCTGTTTTTGCGTTGGGTTAAAAAAGAAAATGAAGAGATCACATGTTAGAAAAAGAATGTAATGATTTCAAAGGCGGTCTACCATATCTCGCGTATATGACAAATAAAATTTTTGACTTGGTAAATTACTCAAAAAAACAATTTTTCGAAATATACATGCATGTTGTTTCATTTTGTTGTGATTTTATATAGCACTCGCGATGTCGACCCTGTAAAAACCTTCGTCGGGAAAACCCAGGCAGGGGAGTGTGAAGTTAAACACCCTGTATAGCGGTGCGATTATAGAAGGCATCATATCAAACAGTTCCTCAAAGCACAGACCGATGAACAGGTGATAGATAGATAAGGGGGCGAAGTCTCACCTGTCACCAAGGGGCTCGACACCGCCTGCTAATAAAGGATCGTTGACAGTGTATGCGACCTACAAGTTTAAGTTTACAATTACTCGCACAGACATGTACTACCACTGTCTCGTTCGCACCACATCAGGATAATACGACAGCTATAGACAAGAGTAGACGTGTTGGGAGTCTGCCGTTAAGTGCGTGTACGAGCCTGTGTGAGCCTTCATCATAGGATTGGTTTTACATTGACAATCCTCATAGCACGCCCTTCTACGTCAAAAGGTCGAAGCTGGTATTCAGGTAAACCAGCCCAAAGGTGACAACAGTACTCCAGTGAGGCCGCACTTGCGTCTTATAGACGAGCAGTGTTTGCTCCGCAGTAAAGTACTACCGCGCCCTGTTGAGCACTCCAATCTTATTGGAATGGAATGACTACCCAATACTTTTAGAGATGCATATATATGGATATAGTATGCCTCTGCCTACCCTTTCAGGCGTGACTACATGTATGTATTAAAAGTATGTCTTGAGCTGCTCTCGAAAACAGGTATTAATTACTTTTCATTTCCGATAATACGACTTATACTCGTAACAACACAATAGCGCTTAACTTTCTTTAAAACTATAATATAACGTTGTACTAATTTGTATTTACCGATGTTTATACGAATAATTTCAGCTTACAACTACATGTTACTGAAGTAATTAACTACAATCGTCGCCTTGACTAACTGGGCTATTGGGTCAGGTAGGTTATCCTGCGAAAGAGTGTTTCCACAGTATTATCGGCACCGATAGGAAACAGCCAATTCGAAAATCAAAATATTGTGTCATTAATATTATTTTATTTTATTTATTTATCTATCACGCCTTATCCCTGATGGCGTGGCAGAGGCATATTATATGCCCACTGTTCACCATGTGTATTCCTGTCTCACGTAATAGGTGGAGGTGAGCCCATTGCCGTGTTGAAATGGACAGGCGTAGGCCTTCTACTAGGCTTAACGACTGCCATTTTACTGGCAACCAGGACCAACGGCTTAACGTGTCTTCCGAAGCACGGAAACGCTCGTGTGTGATGTTGTGTTGACGTTATGGCAGACTGTAGAAACTTTTATTTGCCACTAGTTGATGCCCACGACCAATGTGCGTAATGTTATGATTCCGGGTCCTTAAGTGAAGCGCGAAATATTTCTGGGCCGTCAACCCGAGGGTCGCTATCAGGGCCCTACCGGCTGGGATAGCCGCCCTCAATCCCTGGACGTGGCAAATATAAAAAAAGTATAGCGTAAATTGGGAGGGGTCGACGTTCAGGCAATCAGCAATTCGTGTTAGATTCATGATAAAGTATCTTGAATAAAAACACTTGTACATTATTTACTGTTTAATTCGACTGGTTTCGCCTTACGGCATTTTCAAAGGTAAACACATATTTTAGACATTTAATGGAACTATAAAATACTAGCTGGTACCCACAGCTTCGCCCGCGTGGTGAATTTATCCCGTACCGTTTCTTCCAGTATTATAGTAAACTAGATGACGCCCGCGATTCCGCACGCGTGGTGTGTAAGCTATATTATTGTAAAGTTTCATCAAAATCCATGCAGAAGATTTCGCGTGAAAGAGTAACAAACATCCATTCATAATTACAAACTTTCGCGATTATAATATGAGTAGGACTGGTATGTTATCCTTTAGAGATAGACATATGCCATTGCTCACTTTTCTTATCATCATCATCATCATCCGAGCGTCTGTCCCAGTTGCGTCTCGCGACGCCCGGAGTCCGCTTTCCTACATTTTCTCCTCCACTTCGCACGGTCATCGGCATCCCCTGTAGTGAGACCATTGGCACGCACGTAATCCCTTACGACGTGAAGCCAACACTTCTTGGGTCTTCCCCATTGCGGACTTTTCTGTAGACCTATATAAGATACACAATTCCATCATACATTATTTTGATATTTTATAAAGGATTAGGCAGCATTTTCGTTAAAAGCTCTCAGTTGGTTCTTTTTTTACACCGACCTTCAATTTATTGTACGCTATGTAAATAAATTTCGGATAAATTCGGAACAATTAGCAATACAATGGGTGGCCATATCGCTACAGCAATCTCTACCAAGCAAACTTTGGATGAAGAAAGTTAGTAGCTGTGTGGCTGCGTTAATTTATTATTATTTATGTTAATTAATTTACTAAAACATTCCTTAAAGAACCACTCTATCTATTGGTGAAAATAATACAAAAATCGGTGCAATAGTTTTTGAGTTTATCGCGAACAGAAAGACAGACGAGGTGGAGGACTTTGTGTTATAATATGTGGTGATGTATCAAAATGATGCAGCGCTCGTGGCCCCGCTGACACAGTGTTCTGTAAAACAATGAACTCACCACCTATTACGTGGGACAGGAGCACACGTGGTGAAAAGTGGGCATATAATATGCCTCTGCCACCCCTTCGGGGATAAGGAGTGATAGATAAATAATAAAACGTATTAACCTTTGAAAATGCTGTATAACACGTCCGATATCGGCTTCGAACTCGGATACTCGTATTGTGGAAACGTTCTAATCTAACCGATCTTTAACGAATTGTTGCTGTGCGCTGAGGATTGATAAAACAGTACATTATTTGATTATAGACCGATGATACTGAAGTAATTAGTTTATTAAACTAATGAAGCGCTCGTGGCCCCGCGGTCTCAGTGTTCTGTAAACGATCACTGAGTTACGCAACTTTCACTATGGCTGGTCCTCGGATGGGTGACCACTTTGTGGCATTTACATTTGCGAGCGTTTCCGTGCTTCGGAAGGCACGTTAAGCCGTTGGTCCCGGTTGCCAGTAAAATGGCAGTCGTTAAGCCTGGTTGAAGGCCTTATGGGCGGCTTGAAAAATTTCAACAGCAGGTAGCCACAACCTGCGTCTGTCTATTTCAAAACGGCAATGGGCTCACCACCTATTACGTGGGACAGGAATCCATACGGTGAAAAGTGGGCATATAATATGCCTCTGCCACCCCTTCAGGGATAAGGCGTGATGGATATTTATTTATTAATTAAACTTTCTGGCATTTCCACTTACTTCTCAATGCTTTGAAAGGCACGTTAAAGCTTTGCCCTAGGCTACCAGTAACACGATATTGGAACTAATCCCACCCGCATTCCCATTGCTGTTACTTCTGCAAACCTGGATCCACAGCAATGACCACAACACCAGAAAAGTTACACTAAGCTCGATCTCGGTGAAGTCCCAGGAGAAGTTATCATGTCTTAGAACCCGCAACGAAATTAATCAGAAAATAATTTGAGGAAGTAGGAAACCAGTAACACTTTAGTCATTAAGTCAAGCTGAAGGCTTGATGGAGGGCTTGAAAACATTCAAGAACAAGCCCCAACCTGCGTCTCTACATTTCAACACGACAATGGGATCACCACCTGTTACGTGGGAACAAATGCTTACGGTAAAGTGAGGACGTATACTATGCCATTGCCACCCCTTCGGGGATAAACCATGACCGATTAGTATACACTATTCTGAAACAATTGACATAGATAAAAATATGTGTGTGTACGAGAGTACACAGGTAAGAAGATTTTACAGCTATAATATTTCTCTCAACGTCGATAAAGAAGTTTCACTTCAAAAAAACTAACATGCAGATTTTTATTCACAAATCTATTCTGTAACTTACGAAAGTGTTAATCTACTTCTGAGGCTGACTGTACAATGTACATATATAAAGATGGAAACTTAGAAAGCTAACGTTACAATATCGCGAAGAGAGTGATGTACAGTTACATCCGTCCGAAATGTGGGTTGCAACCACAGTCGAAGGAATCAATGTCACTCGCGCGCGCTCTATTGAGCCGAGATAATGATGATAAGAGTGTTCTGTAAACGATCACTGTGTGAAGCAACTTTCACTATGGCTGGTATTCGGATGGGTGACCACTTTGTTACATTAACATTTTCGAGCGTTTCCGTGCTTCGAAAGGCACGTTAAGCCGTTGGTCCCGACTACCAGTAACTTAGCAGTCGTTAAGCCCAGTTGAAGGGCTTAAAAGATTTCAACAGCAGGTCGCCACAACCTGCGCCTGTCCATTTCAACACGGCAATGGACTCACCACCTGTTACGTGGGACAAAAGTGCATACGGTGAAATGTGGGCATATAGTATGCCTCTGCCTACCCCTTCGGGGATAAAGGCGTGACAATATGTATGTATGTCTACTAGGCGAACCCCGCGGCTACGCCCGTGACACACTTCGAACCCCCGTCGCACGTATTAAATCCCGTCTATATACATTTAATACATGTATGAAAATTTGGCCGAATTGTTGATATTTATGATTATTGCTCCGCTCTCCGGGATAGTAGCGTGATGATATATAGCCTTCCACGATAAATGGGCTATCCAACAATTTTAATTAGTAGCTCTTGAGATTAGCGCGGTCAATCAAACAAACAAAAAATCTTCAGCTTTAAAATATTAGCATTCATTTTGTTGTCGACGTAGCTTACACACATGATTACCACATATAACTACTTTTTATTCTAGGATTCGGATCCTTTGAGAAACAGGTACAAGAAAACTTAACCTCGCGGGTGCTTAACATAGCCGCATGTCCCCTCTAGAATTACATACAAGCAAGCGTGCTTTTAGACTTCTAAACCCTAAAGTTTAGAAAAGTCTTATAAAATGGCTCTGTCTGTCCGTCTCGCATTTATTTCTCAGGAACGCTAAGAGACAGAGACAAAGAGTTTGCGTCATTCGATTCAGGACACCATGAATACGTGCATAGACGATTTTGAAGTTTGTACCACTTGCGGAATGAATACGTGCATAGACGATTTTGAAGTTTGTACCACTTGCGGAATGAATACGTGCATAGACGATTTTGAAGTTTGTACCACTTGCGGAATGAATACGTGCATAGACGATTTTGAAGTTTGTACCACTTGCGGAATGAATACGTGCATAGACGATTTTGAAGTTTGTACCACTTGCGGAATGAATACGTGCATAGACGATTTTGAAGTTTGTACCACTTGCGGAATGAATACGTGCATAGACGATTTTGAAGTTTGTACCACTTGCGGAATGAATAAGTGCATAGACGATTTTGAAGTTTGTACCACTTGCGGAATGAATACGTGCATAGACGATTTTGAAGTTTTTACCACTTGCGGTTTGACACTGGTTTCGGTTTAGAGCCTTAGAGGTCGTCTGATTTCTTCGCTACGATAGTGCGTGAGTGCGTGCGATAAGGGCGTGTGACTTGTTCTTATACGATTAGAATAGTAGGCAACTGACAAGTCGCGATTTTCGCATACAGTCGGAATTAAACTTGGCACGCGGTATTATTATTATCTTTCGTCTCCTATTAGGTGTGAGTGAGAGGGAGCAAGCAACATTCCGTGCTCTGTGGTTGCACCGTTGTGCTACGGATTATTACGAGAGAGTAGCAATGGTGCGGACACAGGTAACGTATCTATACTAATATTATAAAGAGGAAAGATTTGTAAGTTTGTTTGTAATGAATAGCCTCAGAAACTACTGTGTCGATTTAAATAGCATTTAGATTTAAATAGTAGCAGGAATTGATACATACTCTTGTGATAATTTAACAATTTTGGGAACACCACTTTCATGTCTTCCTCCCATTGTGGTATCGGATCTAGAGAAGACGGTGAAACAGAAATTTCAGACTGTACTAAAGATGAAGCACTTATATTTTTGTTCTTTTTTGTATTAATATGGGCCAACTTCTTATGGTGACTCTAGAAATCATATGTTGTTTCGAGATAAGAATCACTATCAGGTTCACTGCCGATAATACTAGGAGTAGTAGTAATAAATCTTCTTAGTAAAGAAACAGCCTTTGCACAAGTCCTGAAAATGGATATGCTTAAATCTTGGATCCAGAAAATATTAAATTGCAATCAAATGATTGTCTTCAATATGTCCGAATCTGCGTTCTATCACTTCTATAACAAAAAAGTAACAATCAAACAGGATTGTTACTTTTTTTACTGTTTTTATGACATTATCATTTGAATTATTATCACTACCTACAGTCACATGTATATTATTAATTGTGCGCTTTCAAGGAGTTCACTTTCGTTATTATTTTACTAATGGTTATATTTTGTTAGGTTAGGCAAAGGTCACGGGTTCAATCCCCGTATCAAATCGAATTGTCTTTATTCACCTTAGTAAAAACTTTTTAATGGTTACATATTTGCCTCGGTGGCGCAGTGGTAATGTATGCGACTGCCGCGACGGAGGTCCCGGGTACGATTCCCGGGTCGGAAAAAATATTAGTGTGATCCACAAAGGTTTGTTTCGGAGTTTGGGTGTCTCCTATGTATAATATGTATGTATTTAGAAATATATAAGTATGTTTTATCAGTCGTCTAGATCCCATAACACAAGCTTGTATTAGCTTACTTGGAGTTAGACGACGCTGCGTAAACAAAAATATTGTTCACCCGATAGCTCTTTGGTCACCTATTCGGGTGGTTTGAAAATACAAATCAATGTTTTTATACTCTGAATTTTTTAGCCGAGAGTGTTAGTGATGCTTTAGTATTTAACATCCAAATTTAATGAACGATCGGTGCTAGTTTAATGTATCTCTGGATCATATAAGAAACAGAATTCCAACGCGTTTTAACATTAAAATCAGTTTAAGACAATAAGAGTCAATTTTTAGCCTTTTGACGTAAAGAGTAGCTAAGCATGTAAGCATTACACTGCTCTTGATCAATTTGACAATATCTCGTACTTTGCTTACTAATAAACTGAAATCATAAACTGACATAGCAGATTCAGATACGAGATAGATCGTATGAACAAAGCAAGGCAAGTGTTTGTTGTCTGGGAAATTAGCTATGCCTGCTGTCATGTTCGCGCCGTCGTTGTCCGTATCAACTGCAATTATTTTTTTCCAGGTTGATATGCATACCTGTAAAAAAATATTTTAAATTTTCATCTATATAGTCTCCAGTATGCCTTTGATCTAGGGAAATGGTTGGTATGCAATGTGATACGAGTCTATCATCATGCAAATAGTGAGCAGTAACCACTAAATAACTGGTGGTATTCATCATTTGACTCCAAATTCCACAGGTTAATGCCACGTGAGCTACATTCTCAAATATATTTTCAATTTTTAAAACGCATAGCAATGAGTTTTAAGTGTGTCTACTCTTGAAATTTTAAATGATGGACAAGCTTAATGTATCTATTCCACCTACGACCTTTCACAATGTCAAACGGTCTTTTATCAATGCAGATAAAATAAAGCAAACATTTGCAGAGCTTCAAATGATCCTTCCCTCCATCGGAATAAGAATATTTTCGTGGTGTTTATGTGGGCGTATTAATTTGCCAACTGCCTCTGCCATTTCACTGGCAACCGTGACCAACAACGAGGATACGGGGAAACGAGGAACTCGTTCTGTGTATGGCTTAGCCGTTAATAGAATTATTCTAATAATACATAGCCGGTACTACTAACACATAAATAACCGAATTCTTTATCTACATCGGAAATAAACTAAGGAATTAAGTGATTGGATTTCCTCATTTTCCTGTCTGCGGGTCCGACGGTAACAGGAAAAGGAGAAAATGTTCTAAATAAGTGAAGGGCGAGTTACACAGTACCCGTTCTTTACGGTACGGAAATGATTATTTTTAAATTTTCAAGACATTTTTACTTACGCATACTTCTATATATTCATGCCTGTCTCCCATCGGAGTAGGCAAAGACTAGGGCCCTTTTCTCACTTGCTACGATACTGGTATATAACGATACAAATTCCCCTTAATCTACTTTCATTAGTATTTTCATACACGCTTGCCTGTTCAGGGTAATCTTGATCTGGCAGTTTCCCAAAAGGTTTTGGATTTGCTAGACAAACGTAGGTATGCCAAGGTCGACCCCTACCAGTTTGCCCATTCACTCTCGTCACATAAATCCGCTTCGTCAGTATATTTTCATCCATCCTCTCCACGTGTCCGAACCATCGACCGCAATGTTCCTTTATCACCCTGTCCCATTCTTTGTCTATCAATTTCTATCAAGCTATACTTCGCAGATTTGTTCCACGCTTTAGTGTTACTTCTATGCTTCTTCTGTCACACTCAACTTTCATCGTCATAAATAAGTGTAGGGACCAGAACTCCTCTATGTATATACAGCATGTCTTGCCTTTTTAGACACGTTCTGATGCTCATAAAGGTGTACCTATACATGGCTCCATTCGGAACCTACTGAGTATACTCAGCAGTTGATGTGTAAGCTACCCCCAATATAGCCACAAAATTTTCATGCCCTGTGTTCTTAGCCTCTCAGTAGGAGTCACTGCCAACGGCCTCGTGTCAGTGCCGTAAGTCGTCACTGGCGAAACTCTGATCATTACAGTTTTAAAGATCAAAATATTCAATTTGTACTAAGATAGTATTTACAGTTTATACTTACCTTATAAATTACGTACATTTTTTAATAATTGTGTGTTTTGGTGAAAATTAGAAGAAACCTGCCCTGCTATTATGTAACTTTGACAGTTCATGTCGGTTTGGTTTGTTCAATAGCAACCATTCTTTAAAAACAACAGAAGGCTGCGTGAAATTGGTATTACGTATTACAAATCAAAGCGACCGAGGCACAGTTCTTTCAGCAGACCTTTTGACAACTCTACCATTTTATCGACATTACGCGGCCTTGTTAAATTATCCCTATTTAGCCGTTATCTTAGTAGAGTTCACAAACATTTTAACGTGAACGGTTTATAGTTGATAGACACTGAGAATTTATGGAATGTTGATTATTTGCGGCAAATTTAAAAACCTTGTGAAATGTTTGGCATCCGAAAGTTATTGTATTTTTGTTTTCTACTGTTCATTGAATATTATAATGTGAGTGAATTATTTTATGTATATTGTAGGCAATTTTAGTTTAATAGTAACAAGATTTTTGAACAGAAAAAATCGAAGCAGAAGAGGAAGGGTCCGAATTATAGTCAGGTATTTAGGTACAGAACTTTCCAATTTTCATCGTTTTTTTATTATGCCTTATGGCAATGGTAATATAATAATCGCAAAAGACAGGCGTAAGAAAGGTGACTTGGTTGTAGACAAAGTAACCAACTTGGTATCATTATTTGAAATACATGTTTAAAAAAAAATAAGAAAATATATTTAAAAGCGTCAAATTTCTATCCTTTTTATTTTTTAATTAGTAGTGAAGGAGGTGTTTGGGTTTTACAAAGGGGAACAAAAATCTCATTATTTTCAAGCTCAGACGCACCGTTTTGGAGATATGGCAAAAAATGTGTAAAAGTTGGTTAGGTAAGTATAAACCTGCTTGTGTAAGATAAACCATAGGTTAAATTAGTATTGCCACCAACAACGCAAGAGCCCTTTTACCAATACTACATGGCTACATAACCGCCCAAAATTATGCTAAGTTTCAACTTCAAATAAAATCAATCAAAAATTGCCCAAGTATCGTTTCTATACAAAAGCGTTAATTTTTGCCCAAGTCCTAGCTCCTAATGATATATATATTACTATACCTACCTACTCTCCCAACTTTCTTCCTCGACAAATCCCAAAATATGGCACGAGCTACCTTATAAGTTTATTAGTCCCGCAGATCCCCGAAGGCAATGGCATAGTATACACCCACATTTCCCTATATGCATTGGTGGTAAGCCCATTGCCTTATTTAAATCTAAAAAAACGTACAGATTTGCAGTTATCACACTTGTAAATCTCTGAAGTCACAACGACAAAGCGTGTAAGGCCCATCAAATTACAAGTACATCAATATTTAATAATTTTTAGGCTATTGAGAATTTTTAAATCAACCGCCTAATAGTTGCTTTTCATCAAAACTTCATATACGCATCTCTTTAGCAACCGCTTTCAGCAAAGTCACCGAGTTGCTTTGAAAACGATTTTAGTTATAAATTTGAGGTCCATTATGCTTAGATAATATCAATTTCACGCGTTTATAGGACTATCGATACGAAAGTAGCTGTCAAATTTGAATCATAATGGATATCGCATCTATGACGTCATTTCAGTTGCCTACTGAACTTAGATAATACCAAAATTGAATTTTGACAGCTGATTGGCGCAAATCGCAATCAAACTGATATCCATTTTAGTTACATAATACACCTGCTGGAGCAGTGAACGGCCATGGGATGATATCCACCTTGCCATACAGCACTGCTATGAGCCACAAGGAAAATCACTTAAGATACAAATTAAATATGAAACTACATACCATGGTATCATATTCCAAAAAAATTGAATTGTTCGATTGGAACATAATTTTCAATAATAATAGTTTGTTGACATTAGATAGATATTTTCTATCAAAATTTTTACAACGAAAGGTAGTTCTGTTGCTATCTAATTTTTTAATTTTTCAAGCCAAATTATTGGCAAGTACAACTGCTTTTATTGAGCAGGATAGTTTAGATACTTCACATTTGGAAAATGAAATTCCAAAAAACTAGTTTATAGGACAACAGATAATAAATCTGGCCAGTTGACTTTGGCCCCTGAGAATAATCTTAGTAAAATATTGTTTTTATAAACCTGGTGCACCATAATGTTAGAGGTTTAATAAATGGTAAAGATTTAGAGTTAGAGCTATACATTAATGCAAATTCTATTAATATTTTGTGTGCTACAGAGCACTGGTTAAAAGATCATCAAATCACATTGTTGAACTTCGTAAATCACCAGGTTGCTAGCTCGTTCAATAGAAAACATTCTAAACGTGGAGGCTCTTTAATATTAATTTATAAAAACTTAAAATTTAAAGAACGTAAGGATTTAGTAGCCCTCTCCATTGAGCGAGTTATTGAGATTGCCAGTATTGAGTTTGAGCATTTCATCTTGTTAAGCGTATACAGTCCCCCTGATGCTTCTTACATTGAATTTGAAGAAAAGCTTAAAGAAGCACTGTTCAAATGCCAATGTTCTAAGAAATCTATAATAGTTTGTGGAGATTTTAATGTTGATATATTAGATACATCATTAACTCCATCAGAGAGAAATAAAATGAAAAATTTATTTAAATCCTTTAATCTGCATAGTACATTCTTAGAACCAACTCGTATTACAGCCACCAGTGCAAAATGTATTGATAATATTTTCACTGATATTAAACCTATAGATAAAGGTATTGTGGATCCTGTGGAGTCAGATCATCGTGGCCAATGGATAAAATTTCCTAAAAGTAGTAACAAAGTCAGCAAAAAACAAATTAAATATGTACCAATTAACCAAAGTCGTTTGAATAATTTTAAAGAAAATGTATTAAAGAGATTACCATATCTACCTAACTTCACTTGTGTAGACCAGTCATATAAACACTTATTTAATTTGATTAATGATGAGTTTGGCAAAGTTTTTACCTCAAAAACTCTACAGATTGGTGGTCGTCCTGTTTTCAGTGACTGGGCAACACCAGGTATCTTTAAAAGTAGAAATAAATTATTTGAATTATATTCAGAAAAATCATATAATTTTAGGCAAACCTTTCAGGAATATGTTAAAAATTATTCAAAGATATTTAAACAAACGTGTCATCTTGCTAAGTCAAACTTCATTAAAAATAAAATTTCTAATTCTGTAAATAAAATAAAAATGACTTGGAACATCATTAACTCTGAATGCGGTAGATCTTTAATGACTGAAAGGGATTTCCACTTAAAAGTAAATGGTTGCCATGTTACAGGGGACCTGGAAGTGGCTACGGAGTTTGAACATTTTTTCAAAAATGTACCTATATTGATAACAAAATCTCTCCAAGCATCTTCCAGTTCCGCTGAACTTTTATTAGAAGAATCTGTTCTTTGTTGCAGGGATGCATTTGTATTCACAGATATTTGTGCTCAGGACATTGTAAAGACATTTAAATGTATCGAAATTAAGAAAACCGCGGACATTTGGGGATTATCGGTCAAAACTGCATCATGTATAATTGAGGTAATTGCGCCCCATCTAGCAACTGTGTTTAATGACTGTGTTTCTAGTGGTACATTTCCTGATTTAATGAAACACAGCAAAGTCGTTCCCTTGTTCAAGGCTGGCAGCGCTACAGAGCCGTCTAATTTTCGACCAGTGTCAGTGCTGCCAACTTTGAGCAAAGTATTTGAAAAAATAATCTTGAATCAAATGCTATCCCATTTTAATAGTCATAAAATACTCCATGCGAATCAATTTGGGTTTACGAAAGGGCGCTCAACTTCCGATGCTGGTGTTGAGTTATTAAAATGTATTCATGAAGCTTGGGAAGACAAGCACGATGCATTAGGTATATTTTGCGATCTATCAAAGGCTTTTGATTGCGTTCAACATGAAACGCTGTGCAAAAAATTACACCACTATGGAATAAGAGGCAAAGCTCTCGACCTCCTGTCTTCATATTTGAACAATAGAATACAGAGGGTCGATATTAATGGTACACGTTCTGTAGGATCCATGGTTACAATGGGTGTGCCGCAAGGCTCGATACTTGGGCCATTCTTGTTCCTCATTTATATTAATGATTTACCATTTTATGTAGGGGACAGGAATAGGATTGTTTTGTTTGCAGATGACACCTCATTAATTTTTAAAATTAAAAGACAATTAGATAACTATGACGATGTAAACAATGCAATTGCAAGAGTAGTTCTTTGGTTCAGCTCAAATAATCTTTGCCTTAATGAAAAAAAAAAAAAAAAACTAAATGTATAAAATTTACTCTACCAAATGTAAAACAAGTTGCGGCCAATGTTCAACTGAATGGACAAGTGTTAGAGTTTGTAGAATCAACTGTGTTCCTAGGTATAACTATTGATGCCAATTTGCAGTGGGGCCCACACATAGAAAAGACAGCCTCTAGATTAAGTTCGGCTGCATACGCTGTAAAAAAGATCAGGACTCTAACAGATGTGGATACGGCTAGAATGGTTTACTTCAGCTATTTTCATAGTATTATGTCTTACGGTATTCTCCTTTGGGGGAGTGCTGCAGATTTAAATATTATTTTTGTTCTACAAAAGCGGGCTGTACGCGCTATTTATAATTTGGGCCCAGTGTTTCTCTCCGAGAAAAATTCAAAGAAGTAAATATTCTAACCGTACCATCACAATACATTTTTGCCAATCTTATGTATGTCCAGAAAAATCTATCACAGTTTTCTAAACTCTGTGATAAACATAATATAAACACTAGAAATAAAAATAATCTTTCAGTCCACCACAGTCGACTACATAAGATTGGCGATTCTTTCCAGGGTAACTGTATACGCTTTTACATCAAGCTTCCCTGTGACCTGAGAAATTTACCATTAAATAAATTTAAAAAGTTTATTAAAAACAAGCTTTGTGAAAAAGGTTTTTACTCCGTTACAGACTATTTGCAGGACAGGGACGCCTGGAAATGATCTGCTGGCAAAGTGAAATAATATTAAATTGTAAATAGGCCATCAAAAAAAAAGCCTTCCTAAGTTTCTTGCCGGTTCTTCTCAGGTGGGCCGCGTTCCGAACCGGTGGTCGCTTTAAATATTTTAAATAGTGTATGACATTTTGTAAGCGCCGTTAAAATGGTCTATGCAAAATAAAGATATTTTTATTTATTTTATTTATATTTATTTATATGTGTATCTATCACACTTTTATCCCCTAAGGGGTGGCAGAGGCATATTATACGCCCACATTTTAAAGAAATGGACAAAAGTAGATACCTACACTTTTACGTAGGCGTTACATAAACGCATAGGCGTAATCCCCAACTGACAGAAACGAACCCCAAATACAACCCAAAGAGTGGAAATTTTCAGGGTACTCTTGACCTGGCATTTTTCCAAAAGGTTTTCGATTTGATTGACAAACGTAGGTTTGTCAATCAAACCTATGGACCGAGGTCGACCCCTACCAGATTTATGGAGAATTAATTAGAGGATGGATGAAAACATACTGACGAAGCAGATTTATGCGGCGAGAGTGCCACTCACTCTCGCCATATAAATCTGCTTCGTCAGTATATTTTCATTCATCCTCTTCACGTGCTTTTTACTAAATGCATATAAAAGTATAATCGATGCTTTCAAAAAAAATATTTTTTACATTTTCATTGTCTGATTGTTCCGCCTAATTTCTGCAACAGCTGGGTCGATTTTAACAAAACTTCCACTGGTAGATAGCTGATGTTATAAGGAGTAACTCAGACTATATTTTATACTAATATTTCTACGGGAACAGGCACAACGCGAGTGAAACCGCGGGACGGTCGCTAGTAGAAAATATAGGAGGAAACAAATTTACATTATGTTATTCTTTGTTTTTATTTTTCTGTTTTTATATTTATTGCGTTATTCGGGGTAAAGACAAATTCAACAAATCAAGGACCATAAAAGTCCGGACCATCCGTTCTCGACTTACAAATGGTGTAACTGACACCACACGACTTTGTTTTCTATACTAATATTATAAAGAGGAAAGATTTGTATGTTTAGTTTGTAATAAATAGGCTCAGAAACTACTAGGTCAATTATTAAAATTATTTCACCATTCGTAAGCTACATTCTTCGTGAGTAACATAAGGCTATATTGGATTTTTAAAAAGTTTAGGGTTCCGTACGTAAATCTCGAATAGGAAAGCTGCGGGCATTACCTAGTTTGTATATAGATTTCAGCGTCGTCGGTCGTATTGTACGATATTAATGTATTTCTATTGTATGACTCTGTTTGGAGGCCTAGAAAGGTCAATGACATTAACGATTCCGTTATGCAAAAACCACTGATCGGAGCGTTGCGAGCTCGTTTCATATTATACAATATTCTTTTGTTATTATCATCAAATAGATTTGGACATTTTTGAAGTGAAAACTTCTTTTAACGCGGTACGCATATTTTTAGATGAGATAAAATCTCTGGACTCGCGACACCATTACGAGACGCAGCTAGTGTGTGCATATATAAATGTCCATATAGCAGACCGCGAACGCGTCTAAATAAATAAACTATTAATAAATTTAGTTTTCATTTCTGTCGGCACTCCCGGAGTGCATCCCTTTTACACAGTGCCATCTTTTCCACAGTAAGTTAATATAAGTTTGTGGTATGAATCTAGATAACTGACAAACATAGTTATGTGTTTATAAATACATACACATTATGCATAGGAAACACCCAAACTACAAAAAATTAGTGGATCACACCAATTCTTTCTTCCAAAAAAGTAACAAAATTAATGACGGACTCCCTCAAAAAAACCACGGTGGAGAGGCTGAGAATGTTATTAATAGCTACAGTGGAGACCCATGAATATCCTTTCAAGGGCTTAACCGAGATTTTCTAGAAATTTAAGAATACCGTGAGGTTTTAGTCGGTAGAAGTCCGGTTTCGACGAAGATTTTCTGTTAACTAATTAATTTTCTCTTAACTGGAATGTTGACTATAGGCTTAGTAGCCCTAGTTTGTAACTGAAAATAACACATTAGCTTTTATTGTTTTCAGTTATAAGCTATAAACTTATATAACGCCTCTGATATACTCGTAATATAAACCAAAAATAACTATAAAATATATATATGAAAACCTATGGTATATATATATGAAAAGCTATGGTCAGATGAAATTTGTATCTTAATGAAAAATGACCTGCCCCAACATCTTCAGTTGTATCGCGTTTAAGAATACCATACCTACATGCTGCGATAGCCTTCTTCTGAGAAAGACAAGTTTCAGACAAAGAATTATTTCATTTTACATATTGTTATATCACGCCTATCTGCCTTCGCGGTAGACAGACACTATGGCTATTCCACTTATTACGATCTTGGCATACATCTGTCGCTTCTTCTGCTTTCATAAGTGTTTTCATACACACTTGCCGCCTAAGGGCACTCTTGACCTGGCCTTTTTCTAAAAGGTCTTCGATTTGATTGAATCAAATCAAAAATCTTTATTCATGTAGGTCACAAAGTAACACTTATGAACGTCAAGATTACTGCTTCTACATTTACATTTACTGCCAGATTCGCAAAGCAATAGGTAGAGCCAGAGGAAGAACCTGGCAATAAAACTCATGGCCACTCTTTTCTAACCACCATTTGACACAGTTTGATTAACATGATATTTGACCAATTATACAGTAAAGAAATTATACAAAAAAAAAACAAAATAAATGTTGAGTTCATTAAAATTACACTTACATAGTTCCTTTGAATTTATGTGAGAACAGTCGACTAAACTTAGTTTGCCTTAAATTTAAATAATATTATTTGTAACAATTGCTATAACAGCTATGAGCTGACCAGTCCCAACAGACGGCACCCGTTCACGGGTATGACGCATATATCAGCCATCGCCCTATTCAACCGTATTGTAGGGAACAGGGCGACCCGATACATACGCCACCACTGCCAGGACACTTAGGCGAGCATGACATACCCAAAAACTACACAGCAACTATCATGTCAATTTCAAAATAATAAATAAGTCTACATAGTGCTCACACAATAACAAAGTCAAATTACATATAATTATGTATATTAGTTATTACCGGGACTAAACGCAGCCATACCTTTAGTTGCCTGGCGTTTCAAATTATTTATACTGGAGAAAGTAACAAAAATAAGGTAAAAAAAAAATACAACATATATATGCAGGTTCAAGACAAGTAGATAATATAACACAAGATTCATTCGAATCCTAAATAGCTCGAGCGAAGAGCAAGCAACTCATTTCCATTTATTTTTATCATTCAAATAATCATTAATTGTGTAATAAGCCCTTTTCAAAAGGTGCGTCTTAATTTCCGCCTTAAATTTATGTAACGGCAGGTTCATAATGTCTAAAGGAATTTTATTATATAGGCGTACGCCAATTCCTGCAAAAGAGTCGTGAACCTTTTGTAAACGATGATGCGTTCCAATTAATTTATGCTTATTTCTAGTATTTATCGAATGTATGTCACTGTGTCGATTGTATAAATGTATGTTCTGTTTAACTAACATGATATTTGCAAATATATACTGTGATGCAACCGTTAAAATGCCAATTTCTTTAAATTTCTCTCTAAGAGACACTCTAGCACTCAATTTATATATTGCACGTATAGCTCTCTTCTGGAGTACAAAAATTACTTGTAGATCAGCTGCTTTACCCCACAGCAAAATGCCGTAAGACATGACACTATGAAAATAACTAAAGTATACTAGCCTGGCAGTTTCTACATCAGTGAGCTGCCTGACTTTACTAACGGCAAAGGCTGCCGAGCTGAGTTTACCTGCAAGACACGTTATTTGCGCGTTCCACTGCAGTTTGCTATCTAAAGTGATCCCCAAAAATACAGTTGATTCTACAATATGAAGGGTATCACCGTTCAATGTTATATTTGTACCGCAATTCCTGACATTAGGCATGCTAAATCTGATACATTTTGTCTTCTTAGCGTTTAGTAGCAAATTATTGGTCGTAAACCAATCTACAACTTGGGCAAGTGAACTATTAACGCTGTTAAAATCAGTAAGCGTACGATCTACTTTAAAAATAAGTGACGTATCATCAGCAAATAGAACAATGTCGCACAAGTTCTGTATATAGAATGGCAGATCGTTAATATAAATTAAAAATAGAAACGGACCTAGAATTGATCCCTGCGGTACGCCCATAGCTACAGATGCTCCAGAGGAGCGAATTTCATTAACATCAACATGTTGTATCCGATCATTTAAGTAGGAGGCAACAAGATCCAGTGCAGAGTCTTTGATACCATAATAAAAGAGTTTTCGCAATAGTGTTTTATGTTCAACGCAATCAAATGCTTTAGAGAGATCGCAGAATACACCAATAGCATCTTGTCTATTCTCCCAGGCGTCATATATATGATTCAGAAGTGTCACACCTGCATGAATGGTAGAACGACCCCTTGTGAACCCATACTGCTCTTTATGTAGTAGCATATTTGAATTAAAATGAGCTTGTAGTTGTTGCAATATAATTTTTTCAAAAATTTTGCTGATGGCAGGTAATATTGAAATAGGTCTGAAATTACCAGGGTCAGTTTTGGATCCAGACTTAAATAGAGGTATTACCTTACTGTGTTTCATTAAATCCGGAAACACTCCTTTATCGATACATTTATTAAATATTTCAGCTAGATGTGGAGATAAATTAACAATAATAGACTGTATCAATTTCACAGAAATACCCCACAAGTCAGCTGTCTTTTTTGAGTTAAGCGACTTGAATACTTTAACGATATCGTTGGGGTTAACACATTTAAAGCTAAATAAGACATTGCACTGACCTACGCTGCCCCCAAGTATGCGTTGAGCTTTGATTGGACAAGAATTTAAGGAGCTAGTTGTTTTCGCGGGTATGTCTATAAAATAGTTGTTAAAAGTTTGTGCTACATCTAATTTATTATTAATCACCTTGTTATTTATAATTAACTCAAAGTTATTATCACGGGGTAGTAATCGACCGGTTTCAGTATTGATTACATTCCAAGTCATTTTTACCTTATTTTTTGAATCTTTAATCTTATTACTGATATGTAACGACTTGGCAGCAGCACAGGTCTTTTTGAAGGTCTTGGAATATTTTTTTACATATTGAATAAAAGCAGGATCAAAATTAAATTGCTTCATACCATATAATTCGTACAACTTAGCCCTACTTTTGTAAATACCTGTAGTTGCCCACTCACAAAATTGCAGGTTTTTGTTTTTATAAAATGTTTTTGATTTAAATATATTGTTGTACTCAGCTTTAATTGTATTAAATAAGGAGTTATATAAGCCGTTTGGATCTTTCTGATTAAAATCAATATTAGTGACTTTTGCTGAAACATTAACATTAAATTGTTTAAGTCGATATGCACTCATTGGCCTACATACAATTTTATTTCCTTTGGAAGTGACATTAATAGGAAACGCTGCTTTTTGACCAAGATGATCTGATGGAAAGTTACTTAGTATCTCCCTTGATGTTGTTGCACAGTTGCAGAATATATTATCTATACATTTTCTAGAATGTGAGGTGATTCTAGTTGGCTCACAAAATAAATTTTGTAAGCCAAAAGACTTAAACAAATTTATAAATCTGATACATTTCGAAGACTGCACAAGTATGTCAACATTAAAATCCCCACACACCATTGGGATACATATGCCGAGGTCAACCCTCACCAACTTTCCCATTCATTCTCGCCACATAAATCTGCTTAGTCAGTCTTTTTCAGCCATCCTCTCCACGTGTTCGAACCATCTAAGCATTCCTTTTTCTATCTTAATCAGTATATCTTCTGTCGTACTGCAATGTTCATCACGCTGTTTCTTTCTATGCATATCAACGTCACTTCAGCTTTACTTCGTAGACTTCTCATTACATTTTTAAACGACAATACATGGTTGATGAGGGTTAAAGTCTTGGATCTAAGCAACAAAATGATTTAATCTATTCTATTCAATAAGATGTGTTTAATAATTCTATTATTTTTAGTATAATAATAAGGTAATAGAAACAAAAAAACTATAGAAAATATATAACTAAAAATGTGATCAATGATACATGCCGAAAATGCAATAGCTCACCGGAAACAATACAACACATAACAGGAGCTTGTAAAACAATAGTCCAAACTGATTATAAACACCGACACGACCAGGTGGCCAATATCATTCACCAAAAAATAGCATACGAATACAAACTGATAGATTCTATTACACCATACTACAAATATAAGCCTCAAACAGTTTTAGAAAACTCATCTGTAAAACTCTACTTTGATCGTGCTATTCTTACTGATAAAACCATACATTATAATAGACCAGACTTAACAATCATTAACAAATCATCTAAAATTCGATACTTAATTGATATAGCTGTACCAAACACTCACAATTTACAAACAACAATAGCCGAAAAACTATCTAAATACACCGAACTGAAAGACAAAATAGCACAACTGTGGCATCTACAAAAAGTAATAATAGTTCCGATAGTCCTTTCTACAACAGGAGTCATACCAAAACAATTACATACCTCTCTCGCTACTCTCAATTTAGCACCAAATATATTTCATCTTTTACAGAAGGCTGTCATTTTGAACACATGTAGAATCGTGAGAAAATTTCTGCAATTTGATTCAGACACCATAGCTCGAAATTACACTATATCATTTTCCCAAACAAATAATACTCCCACTGGTGAACACTTGGCCTAGGCCCGTGCCACCAGATCTCCGGTTTCAACTGAGAAAACGAAGAAAACGTATCAAAATAATAATAATAATAACCTTCGAGGACAGTCGTTATCTTTTATAGGATTAACGCAACCCTATGAGGGCATAGTAGATTCGCTTTTTGTGTTATCCACTTTCTGATATCAACCAAAAAATGTATCAGTAAGTTATTGAAAAGCTCACATCCGTAGGGCAGCTTGTGGCGAGCTGAATGTGCGTGGCTATACATCGGTCCCGATTCCTCAGAGTTTTGTTGCCCTTCTGCACCGGTTAGGATTTAATGGCCTAACTGGAGAGCAGTGAGAATGCTACTCCCGGGAGTGCAGCAAATATCAACTCTGGCTTGCCTTAATTGGCCGGTCAGAGGGAGGGAGCCAGAGCTATATGCTCGGGGGTGGAAGTGTCATTTTTAGGGGCATAACTACGGGGAAGCCCGCTCCGGGCCTGGCCCGCGAAGGTGAAACCGGCGCCGCACCGCTCGACACCCCAAGCCGCTCACACCGGTGTTGCCCTCTATCGCCTTACAGGCTTATCATGCCTACGGTGATTGTATAGGGGGCCCATCTAGTGAGTTGGCAAGTCACCGTCTGCCAGTATTTTGATTATAATATATTAAAATGGCAGACGCCGTCTTCATCCATAGTTCTAATCACTCAGTTCATTTAACCTCCAACTCAATAGCCCAATAGTAGTTAGCATATTGTACAATAGTTTAACTCCCATTAGCGCGGGAGGCGTACAACTCAGATCGATTTCCTACTCACTAGGCGACACAGCATCGGCAAGGTGGCCAACTGCAAGGTCATACCCGGTGAGAGTCTTACTGCACAACACCGTCTCCTTGTCATGGACCTCTGCGTGAAGCCCAAAGGCAAACGCATCGAGCGGTGCCAGCGCCGCATCAGATGGTGGCTGCTTGATGAAACTAGGTCCCAGGAGTTCGTCTCAGCTGTCGGTGACAAGTGCACCGACACTGAAGGCGAACCAGTTCAAGATTACTGGAACAAAGTTCAGGCGGCCATCCTTGGAGCGGCGAAGGTGGTGCTCGGTGTGTCTAAGGGTGTCTAAGCAAATGTGACAAGGAAACTTGGTGGTGGAACGACGCAGTCCAGAGGGAGACTAGGGAGAAGAAAGCCCTCTTTAAAAAGTGGTAAGCGACCGGATCTCCTGAAGACCGCGACGCGTACAGGGCTGCCAAGCGCGCCACAAAGAGAGCTGTAGCCAGAGCCAGACGTGACCACTTACAACCTCTGTATGATATGCTGAAATCGTCTGAGGGGCAGAAGCTCATCTATAAGCTGGCGCGCTCCAGGGTCAAAGCGGCACAGGATATATCCAAGTGTCGCTGTGTAAAAGACCCTGAGGGCAACCTGTTAAGCGAAGACCTCGCGGTAAAGGAGAGATGGCGCTCGTACTTCCACGAGCTGCTTAATAAACAGCACAAAGAGGTGCAGCCTCCGGACCTCCCTCCGAATCAGGGACTAGTGCCACCGGTAACGCCTGGAGAAGTCCTGACTGCGCTTCGCCGCATGAAGAATCGGAAAGCTGTCGGACCCGATGGAGTCCCCATCGAAGCCTGGAAGGCGATGGGTCCTCGCGGTGTCTGGTATCTTAGTAAACCTTTTTAACCGCATACTCCTCAGCGGGCAGATCCCAAACCAATGGAGACTGAGTATAATTACTCCAGTCTTCAAAGGTAAGGGGTCAGTGCAGGAGTGCGGGAGCTACCGCGGTATTAAGGTGATGTCCCACACCATGAAGATCTTCGAGAGGATTATAGACTCTCGGATCCGGCAGGAGTGTACTCTCACGGGGTGTCAATATGGGTTTCGCCCTGGTCATGGGACCACGGACCCTGTTTTTGCCCTGAGGATTGTCGCAGAGAAATACAGGTCGAAGAACACGCCTCTGCACTGTTTGTTTCTAGACATGCAGAAGGCCTTCGACTGTGTTCCTCGTGCGATGATCTGGTGGGCACTGCGGTCCAAAGGGGTTCCAGAGGTCTATATTGACAATATCCGGGACATGTACTGTGACTCAGATTCAATGGTTCGGACTGCTGTTGGCGACACGAAACCCTTCCCCATCACCGTCGGGGTACACCAGGGTTCGGTCCTTAGTCCGCTTCTGTTCAGTGTAATATTAGACGAATTGTCGGACAGCATCAGAAACCCACATGAGCAGCCTCCATGGTTGCTCATGTATGCTGACGATATTGCGCTGGCAGACGCGGACAGGGGCAGATTGGTGCGACGTGTAAAGGCGTGGAAGGAGACGCTTGAGAGCGGCGGTCTGAAACTAAATGTGGCGAAGACCGAGTACTTGGCAATAAACTCGACAGATCCCACATCCGTCCGCATAGGCGGTGATTTGGTCGAGCGCACGGACCAGGTTAAATACCTGGGATCTGTTTTTCACACGTCCAGTGACATCGATTGCGATGTCAAGTCACGCATTGCTGCCGCGTGGGCCAAATGGCGGGAGATGACCGGTGTCATTTGTGACCCTAAAATGCCGATCCGGTTGAAGGGACAGGTCTACAAAACCATTATTAGACCTGTCCTTTTACATGGCAGGAGACGTGGCCGATATTGGAGCTACACAAGCAGGAGCTGCGTGTCACGGAAATGAAGATGCTGCGGTGGATGTGTGGGGTCACGCGGATGGACCGCGTGAGAAACTCTCGCATCCGCGGCAGCCTTCACGTCCGTGACATTGCAGACAAGTTGCAAGAGTGTCGCCTTCGTTGGTATGGTCACGTCTTGCGGCAACCGCCGGGCTACGTAGGTAACAAATGTCTGGCCATGTCAGCCCCGCCGGGTCCCGGTAAGAGGGGAAGACCCAAGAAGTGCTGGCTTGACGTCGTAAGGGATGACATGCGTGCCAATGGTCTCACTACAGGGGATGCCGAAGACCGTGCGAAGTGGAGGAGAAAATGTAGGAAAGCGGACCCCGGGCGTCGCGAGACGCAACTGGGACAGACGCTCGGATGATGATGGAGTTTAACTCCCATTGGAGATGGTCCATTACCGTTCTTCTACATAAGGCGGACGTGGATTGTCTGCAGTGGGAGTCCCATTCCCTGTTACATTAAAATTCTCAAAAGGCCTCTGCGTGTTGGACCTCTATGTCCCCATGTAAGCCTCCCAAAAGACCGGGTATCTTCGTAAGAAAAAAAAAAGAAGATACCCGTGAAGAAGAAACAAATAATAATAATAAATTGTGGCGACCAGCGCCACCTAGCGTAAAGCTATCGAACTACATCGATACTAAGAATCCTACATCGTGCTATGAGAGTTCTCACGCTGAAGAATGATATATACAACAGCCCAACATCAACCGTTGGGCCGCGGCCCGCCAGGCGTGATCACCCTCCCTTTGTGTCGGAGGAACATCTCCACCCGTTCCTCCACAAAATAATAAATATTATGTAACACATTTTTATGTAATTCTTTCTTTCTTTGTTCTTACTGTAAAGGTTTTGTGAAATGTCTGTTCATATTGCCAACAATTAGTAGTATCTAAAATAATTAAAAAAAAAACGTAAATTGCACTAGCACAGTACTTAATTGTATACGTTAGTGTATTTTAGTATAATTTTGCAAAAATATCGTTGCTCTTACAAATTTTGGGGTTAAATTAATTTCATTTAGGTTTAATCCTGATAGAAACAGCGTATTTTTAATATCATTTCCATCAGAAATGGGTGATCGTACACATATCGCTGTTTTTTTTTTAAAGTTCTCTTACATTAATACATATTGGCACGCCTTTATCCCCGAAGGGATAGACAGAGGCCCACATTTCGCAGTATGCATTTTTGTCCCACGTAACAGGTGGTGAGCCCATTGCCGTGTTGAAATGGACAGGCGCAGGCTGTGGCGACCTGATGTTCAAATTTTTAAGGCCATAAGGCCTTCAAACAGTCTTAACGGCTGCCATTTTACTGGCAACCGGGAATAACGGCTTAACGTGCCTTCCGAAGCACGGAACGCTCGAAAATGAAAATTCCACAAAGGGGTCTCCCATTCCAGGACCACCTATAGCGAATGTTGCTTAACGCAGTGATCGTTTACAGAACACTGAGTCAGCGGGGCCACGAGCGCTTCAAGTTGAAAGTTCTCATTATTTAAATAGACGCGTGTGAAACCCTATTCGTGTTCCCACTACTATTACACACGCGGTAAAACAATGTAGTACTTTTATAAATGTTTATAAACTACAAAGTTCCGCTAACAGCAATCATGAAATTTTTGTCTAACTAAAAAAACTAACTAACTTCACGCTGTATTCCTGACGGGGTTGTCAGAGTGTATAGATCGCAGGGCATCGCGATCCATGTATACTTCTTTCGCACGTCTGAGTATGCGAGTACTTTTGACTTTTCGGTTTTTGAGCAATCTGCTCACGTGGTTTTCATGAGTAAGTCACGGCCTACCCTGACTCCTTCTACCCTCTAATTTCGCACAATATATATTCTTCGTCAATCGTTCCTCACTCATTCGTTGGACGTGTCCAAACCAACGGAGCACGCCCTTCTCCAGCTTAACGCTGACACTTTCATTCAAACCTGCCATATTGTGTATTACTTCGTTACGTATTTGGTCGGTCATATTTCGCGGCACAGTTTTTTTTAAAATTCTTGTCTTGTTGTCAATACATAAATATAGAATTTATATAAAAAATGAGAGAGTTAAGAGATCTTTAGTCTAGCTATTAACGTGGCGTCTACCGGTACGCGGTCGCTACTCGAGGACCTATTGGACCTATTTTTAGCCGGGAAATTCTTTCGACGACGTCGGTAACTTGGGTTCTCCTTCGGATTTCAATGACACGAAATATTACGAAATAACATCACAAGCCTAATTGTCTCTATTAGCGGAAGCGACTTCATTTTATACTTTGTAAAGATTAACCTTTTGCGAAACAAATTTCTGGTTCGACGGCTTAGCTGTTATAGCAGCTCTAACCTACACATAAATGCGGCAATTAATTATTAAAATGATTAATAAACGTAAGTAATAGCATAGTACTTATTAACTTAAAACTCCCATTTTAAGAAAGAAATTTGTCTCAGTTTATATGGACAAGCACTTATACAGCCATATAGTTTAGTATAATGGTCGAATTATGACTAAACTGCAACCATTAGTAAAAATAATTATGTTTAAGCTTTATATACCTATGCTCACGTTAATCCCTGACGGGATAGTCAGAGAGGACAGAGCCAGGCTTCGCGATCTATGCATACTTCTTTCGCTTCCTGCAGATTCATCAATCGCTTCATACATGCATGTCTGGGTATCCGAGTACTTTTGACATTTCCGTATACCTAAATACAAATATACCTCAATTTACTAAATTGAATACCTCTAGATTTAATAGTATATGGTTATTAAATAACTCTAACGTGTTTTTAAAAGCGCTCGTGGCCCCGCTGACAAGTATTCTGTAAACTATCACTGTGTTAAGCAACTTTCGCTATGACTGTTTACGGATGGGTGACCGCTTTATGGTATTTCCACTTATGAGCGTTTCAGAACTTTCGAATGCACTGGTCACGGTTGCCAGTAACATGACAGTCGTTAAGCCAAGTTGAAGGCCTTATGGGCTGGGCTTGAAAAAATTTCAACATCAGGTAGCCACAACCTGCGTTTGTCTATTTCAACACGGCAATGGACGCACCACCTATTACGTGGGACAGGAATACACATGTGGAAATGTTGGCGTATAATATGACTGCCACCCTGCTCTCTGCCCTATTTTCACATAACTAGGTCAAGGTAAATTTATTATATATACATTTTTTGTATATTGTTTATACTGTTGATTGATGGCACTTGGTGGAACTTGCTACACATCTAGATCGAAAACTCCTGTGCTGTTCCACTTTTTTTCTTTTTAAACCTATAATAAGTGTGACTTGCTACACATTTCAAAATAAAACACCTGAACTGTTCCACTAATTAAAGGTTGAAAAAGTAAAAAAGTGGAACATTACAAGCAACATATTTAACAAATTTATATTCATCAATAGTCTGATGCGACACTAGTCGCCATCTAGTGAGTTGTTTAGGAAAAATACGTTCTGGTTACATTGCTATCCATAAATAAACACCTAATAATGCTTTGTCCGTGTGGACTATCATATCCAGGCCACATTAATATAAAATAGAGTAAATCAAATAAGGTCTGTGTTAATTATGTTGTCGGTAAAACCAGGTCAAGACATGACGTCAGTGATATAATCTGGAATGTCTAGAATTTTAAACTTTAGAATTACATACATACATATGCAGTCCGAGACTACCAGGACTTTATTGGTCGTGCTAATTAGAGTCTAGCACATAAGACATTTTAGCCTTTTTGTTACCACCTCACTAAAAAGGCAACGGGTTCAAAATTTCTTCCAAATTTAACATCTAATATTGACACATTTTATTAAATTTATTCGGCACTTTAGACCCACCCCAGTTCCGTGCTTCGGAAGGCATGTTAAGCCGTTAGTTCCGGTTGCCAATAAAATGGCAGTCGTTAAGCCATGTTGAAGGCCTTATGGGCGGCTTAAAAATTTCAACAGCAGGTAGTAACAAACTGCGTCTGTCTTTTTCCGGACCGGAATACAAATGGTGAAAAGTGGGCATATAATATATTGGCCTCTACCACCCCTTCGGGGATAAAGAACTTTAGGATTATATGTAGATAATATTTTTTATACGATATAAAATTGCAGGAGTTCTCTTATATTACTATAACCTGTGATGTTACAATCTTTGTAATATACTTATATATAATGTAAAACATAAAAATATACAAAATGCTATTAATTTCTATAAATCACGACATAAGAATATTGTCTTGTACTTGTAACTGTTTCAATCTATACACAAGAATATACTTATTATATAAATATCTACGAGATTTTCTAATATAGTAAATTAACCGTTAGGTAATTCTTGGTTGAAAATGAAGTGCTAACGCAAATATAGATGAATTCGAATAGCTTATTTGTGCATTAGAATTCAAAACACGCCGGTCGTTGGTGTAAGTGTTCGTTCAAGAACCAATATATCTAACGTACGCCTTGTGTACGCCACGATCAAGTTAATAATAATAAAAGAGAAAAAACGAGCGCTCGACACTCGAGGGGTTAGCTGTCTTCCGTGAGATAATGTACATAGACAGGGACTACAAAACCACCTATGTGACCGTCCACGTGCTCAGTTTTAAGCTTATTTTATATCCAAAATAAACTATAAAACTAAAATATTTACAAATATTCTGTTGTAAATTAATATTATCTTTAAATTACTCACAAAATAATTAATTATAATTAAGTAATATACAAATAAAATCATATAAAACCAATTTCAATAGCACATTCGCTGTATTGAAGTAACACGTGGTATAGACGCTCGGCTGCGTTCGGCTGTTTCCGCCGCGCGTTCGCCTAACGGCTCTTTTCCCCCGAGTGCGCGAGCGCAGACTTTCGCTACAAAAATAAACGCTCCTTGGCATCTTATCAAGGCGAGCCTTCGGTTTTTAACATTATTGGACGATGTTTATGGGCGGTGTGCCATGTACTGCGTATTTGTATTGTAAATAACTTTCTACACAAAATTGGAATATCTCAGCAATGTGTTAGGCTACCTGATAAGTTACGAAAAAGTCTCATGTTCACAAATGTTTTGGTTTTGAAGATGGTGAACATTTTTTTCTGAATAAATTACACAACTTGTTTACTTCTACATTCAAACAATTTTGTTCAACATTCTGAAAACGAATTCGATGTTTAATTGTCGTGATACGTAACACATGTAATTTTCTTTTCTTATTCCTCAGAGGGGACTGACAGAGGTATAAAAAACGCCATATTTAACCAATAGTATTTTTGTTACACATAAATGTTGGCAAGTCATATATCCAGATATAATACTTAACAACTTAAATATATAACTTAACTTAACTATCTTCACGCTGTATCCCTGACGGGGTAGTCAGAGAGGACAGATCGCCAGGCTTCGCTATCCATGCATACTTCTTTCGCTTCTTCGAGATTCATCAATCGCTTCATACACGCACGTCTGGGTATCCGAGTACTTTTAACCTTTCCGTTTTTGAGCATTCTGCTCACGTGGTCTTCATATGTCAGTCTCGGCCTACCCTGACCTCTTCTACCCTCTGCTTTCGCACAATATATATTCTTCGTCAATCGTTCCTCACTCATTCGTTGGACGTGTCCAAACCAATGGAGCACGCCCTTTTCCAGCTTAATACAAATGAAAAATAAATCACTGCTTTATAATAAACAGCTTTTTAAATTCCAAATGGACAGCTTCTCACTAATCACATACATTGAAAAAAAAATATTATTCCGCCTTTTTGTCCAGACTAATCTCTGAAACGGTTGGACCTATTTTAAAGGGACTTTCTTTAGCCGATAGCAGTAACTTATCCCCGTATTCCCACGTTAACAAGCACTACGCGGGTGAAACTGCAGGGCGTTTGGTAGTATACAATAAATCGCGGTTCTCAAATCGCTGTAATAGAATGCTTAGTATTGATAAGATAAAGTGGAAAGTACCTTTATTATAGAAAATAACGTCTAATAATTTTGTCTGCTATTAGTATAAGCTGGTCTTATGATGCATAAATCATTAGTGAGAGATATAAAAGTTAATTATTTCCATGTAGGTCAGGTTAGTTAAATTTTATGGCATGTGTAACATAATTTTTATTTAAATCAGTAATGTACATTTAATTTTGTATATATACATTTAATTTTGCATATTACTATGCTGGTTTTTTTTTTCTTGATATGTATCTATAGTGGTAGGTATAACCAATACAAATTTTAGCGCATATCTTGCCAACAAACTGTTTTGCAGTTTGAAAGGTGATTTTAAATGTAATCCTTTGTACCTATTAGTAAATAAATATATTAAAAAAATGTATGTTTATATTAGATTGTACTTGTACAAAACCTCAATACCTTATTAAATACATCAGCATAGACTTTAAAAAAAAAATATTACGTATTTCCTTTGCACACTGTAAATAAAAGTATATTTAAATGAAAACAATGTTTAATTAGGCGTAGTTTAAATACAAATTTATATTCATTTAATACTTGCAGAACACAGGTAAGTAAGTTTTTATTTATTTCGAAAATTGTGCGGCATAACTTTGGCCGACCGAATACGTAACGAAGTGATACGCAATATGGCAGGTTTGAATGAAACTGTCAGCGTTAAGCTGGAAAAGGCGTGCTCCGTTGGTATGGACACATCCAACGAATGAGTGAGGAACGATTGACGAAGAATATATATTGTGCGAAAGTAGAGGGTAGAAGGAGCCAGGGTAGGCCGAGACTTACATATGAAGATCATGTGAGCAGATTGCTGAAAAACGGAAAAGTCAAAAGTACTCGGATACCCAGACGTGCATGTATGATTGATGGATCGTGCGTGATTGGACGTGCTATAGATGAATCTTGAAGAAGCGAAAGAAGTATGCATGTATCGCGAAGCCTTGCTTCTTCTCTGACTACCCCGTCAGAGAAACAGCGTGAATATAGTTTAGTTTTAGTTAAGTTTTACTAAGAATTATTTGAAATTAAATTGAGTGAACGTTTAACCTACACTAATGTCGATGGAATAAGAGTACACTGTACCTACATATACATAAGATTAACGTAGCTGGCCTGACGGCTAACGTTTCAGAACCGTATTACAGAACGTTTCTCAATACCTAAGAAATGCTAAGGCTAGTTTTCGCCTTATAATACTACTCTCAAGTCAAGTTTCATATTATGAAAATGTTTTTAGACATAGAAGGCACTGAGGCGACGATGGGTTTGTGAGATTTTCAATGAATCCGAATTTAATATATTCCACAGAGTATTGCCGTCTCTTCTTTTTTACTTCCGACATTGTTTTGTTTTAAGAAATACGTAAGTAAGTGTTGAACTTAAGTACTGCTTATCTATTACGCGCGAAACCGCAAATGAAAATAAAATAAATATTCCGTTGTTTATATAGGATTGCATAAGCAGCACGCACCGACAGGAATAAGACAAACATGCATTAACTCGTTTATCTCATTCGACGCTCAATTGTACTCAACAAGTAAGAACAAGTATTCTATGAATCAGTCGATTGATACAGGAATGCACAAATCGGGTTATTTAACAAAAACTTGTTAAAACATGATTGCCCGCAGTCATCGACGCTCATTCGACAGTCAATTGTACTCAACAAGTAAGAACAAGTATTCTATGAATCAGCCGATTGATATAGGAATGCACAAATTAAAAACTTGTTAAAATATTGATTGACCGCGGTCTATTATCTACGAAAATTACCTATCTAGGAATACTAATAACTATTAAAATGCGAAAGTGTGTCTATTGCCTTTTTTTTGTTTGTTTGTGTCAACTTTCATTTCGAAACGGAGCGACCGATTGACATGATTTTTCTTCTATTTATTGAATAAAACAGGACAGATACATGAACTACGCGGAGAGAAATATCGAACCGAGTTTGAGCAATCTCTTAATTAATATTAGTTGATGTTCGCAAGTTGTAGCCGAGAGTCGAGAGCTCTGTCGGTGTCTAAGAGTCCTCCTAGCTAGATGAAATTACAAATCGCCCCCCGAATCCTACATAACGCCCCCATTTTTTTTCTGGGTCTCTTACCGCCCCCCTTTAGGCCTGCAGCGCCCACAAGGGGGCGTTATCGCCCACTTTGGGAAACGTTGAATAAGCCGTTCCTTAGCCGCAATGGCTATGAAGGAACATCCTGAGGTTTAAGTCAGTTACAGTCGGAGATACCCATCTCACCCTTATCTAAGGTGGGGTAAGTTAGTGGTGGGTACACGTAATAAAGATGTATAGCGTTTATTTAGGTAGGCAAAATCCGATAATAAAGTCCTACTTACATACATACATATTGTCACGCCTTTATCCCCGAAGGGGTAGGCAGAGGCATATTAAACGCCCACGTTTCACCGTATGCACTTTCGTCCCACGTAACAAGTGGTGAGCCCATTGCCGTGTTGAAATGGACAGGCGCAGGGTGTATCGACCTGCTGTTGAAATTTTTTAAGCCGCCCGTAAGGCCTGCCTTGGCTTAACGACTGCCATTTTATTAGCAACCGGGACCAACGGCTTAACGTGCCTTCCGAAGCACGGAACTGGGGTGGGTCTAAAGGGCCGAATAAATTTAATAAAATAAAACGTGTCTATAGATGTTAAATTAGGAAGAAATTTTGAACCCGCCTTTTTAGTGAGGTGGTAGCAAAAAGGCTAAAAGGTCTTATGTGCTAGACACTATTTAGCACGACCAATTAAAGTCCTGGTAGTCTCGGACTCGATAATAATAAAGTCCTATATTTTCAATATTGAATGGCAGTGGTATATTTTTCTTCAACACATAGAAAAATGAACCGTAGAGTACGAATCTCCTACACCTTGTCAATAATATCACAAACATGAAGGCTGTCACGAATGCGGAAATCCTTACCCTGTCCATAAGCAAATCCACTACAGCATTATTATTCATATACGTCATAGTAAGTCAGACTTTGTATCAATTGTATCGTTCGAGCAGAAAGCTCACCGCAAGTTGATCTTGAGCCTTAACTTAGTAACTTCTATTTTATCAGAAGTCAAAATTAATGTTGACTTTTGTGTACGACAAAATTTAAATATATACTTATTCAGTCCAAAATAATCGCTTAGAGAAGGCAAGATATATAATTAAACAATTTATGTACCATTAAAAATAATTTTGAATAGCAATAAGTATGCTAACTATATATACTTATCCTAAATGCGGAATAATTATCCGCAAAATATTTTACTCCGAAAAAAAAATTCAGTCTCGGGTCGTGGTTAAGTCGTAAGACGACTCGAGACTGAATTTTTTTCGAACAAAAATATTGTTAAGAATATCACACAATGACATCTGATTCCAAACTAAGCAGAGCTTGTACTACAGTAACCAGTTAATTGATTAACATACTTATTTATTTTATAAATTCATACATATTATACATAAATAACACCTAGACACAGAATAAGCTGGTTAGTCAGTCCTTTTCATCCATTCTCTCCACGTGTCCGAACCATCTATGCATTCCTTTTTCTATCTTAGTCACTACATCTTCTGTCATACCGCAATGATCCCTTATCACGCTGTTTCTTTCTTTATCCACCAACTTCACTCCAGCTATACCAAGTAGACTTCTCATCTCCACATACCACATACCACCTCCACCACTATTTGTCATATATTGCACTTGTAACATAATATACCTATACACACACATATCATGAAAAAGCACTATTTTAACACTCATGATATTTTTGATGCCATTTTTGTTATTTAAACTAGTTAAAAAACTGTTTAAAAAAGTTCCGTCTTAGACGTCCGTGTGTCTGTATGTTACGGATTATTTTCTTGTTAACACGATAACGACCGAAATACTTTACTAATTGAGTCTTTTTTTCTCTCTTACGCTTTAGTATAATTAGGAATAGAACCATTTCACTTTTCACGGTCTGATTTGATGTGGTCTAATTGTTATTATCTTTACTTTATTTATTTCATAACCCCTACCCGATAATTCAAAGCAAAGTTTGTAAGCTTGTAATTCAATTTTTTTTATAATATAATAAAAGCGTGTGAGGCGTGCACTTTTGAGTTTTCCATTTTTTTTAAATTCTATGATTCTTCTGCCATAACCAACTTTCACTGCCATATGTTAGTGTAGGGACAAGCACTCCTCTTTGTGCAGCCAGTTTTGCCTTATATTACAATTTACAAGAAAAACTTATTCGCGTAACAGAACCTTCATTTGGGTCAGTTAACTTCTCTTAAACTTTAAATTTCTATTTAAATCTACGTACTCACTTCTAACCGACTAAAACATTATTTTCCTCCATCTTAGTGTATTCTCATTTGCTTGCAAACCCTACCTGATTTTCGGAGTCTGGGTTTCTCTTTTATATGGTTTGACTTTTGATTTTCGGCATAGTCAATAGCGACTGCCTTTTTAGCGATTAAGCCCGTGTCTGCTAAGGCAGTTAGTCAATTGGTGCACCACTCGCAGATAAATTCGTTTGACCGCCTACAGTCTTAGAGGGTTCATTACATCCAACCAAAACCATAAGGTATGTTGCTAGGGAACCGAGTATACCCACTAAATGAAATATCCTCAAGACTAATGACAGATTAGTAGACTAACGAAACAGATTTATCAGAAGAGAGTGAACGGGCAAACTGGTAAGGGGCGTCCTCGACGTACATATGTCAATCAACTAGAAGATATTTTGGAAAAAGGTCAGGTCAAGAGTACCCTTAACCGGCGTGTGTGTGTATGAAAATACTTATGAAAGTGGAAGAAGCGAAAGTTGTATGCCAGGATCGTAGCAAGTGGAAAGCCATAGTCTCTGCCTACCCCGATGGGAGACAGGCGTGACGATATGTATGTATGTATGTATTGACAGATTTTGTACGTAAATAAAAGAAGTGGAAAGTGGTTCATTCTGTGCTTGGGAAGATGTTCATAGCAGTTTATGTGTAAGTTTGATGTCATGCTAACTATTGCAACTAATGATACCAAATTAAAATTTGCGTGACACAAACTGCGGTTAAACATGTACACAAATAATGTAGACCTTATTGTAACCATGTTTTATGAGCAAATAAAGTCTATTCTATTATTGATCAGCCTTTTCCCGCAGCAAAGTCTGATCCAGGTCATGATGCTGTTCCCCTGTTTGATGTTTAATGATCAATTTCCCTTTTTCTTACTGATAAATAGGGAGGCAGTCACTATTGAGTTGAGGTGATCGCCATCGATTTATAAATCTTTACATGTATTCTCTATTTGAAAAAAAAGACATTTCACTTTATTTCCTATATAATAATTGTACATAGAATGTATAGATTCGATAAACACTTTGTACAATTATTATATATACGCATAATATATAATAATTGTACAAAGAATGTATAGATTCGATAAACACGATCAGTCTATAATTTACAATCTCATACAGCATGTAACAGCACATAACATTATTAGAGCCAGTAATGCTGTTACGACACTAAATAAACTACTAAAACTCAATTTATGACACGACTCCTCTAGCATAATTACACTAGGTGCACTCATAATAATGCAGGAATGTATAATGAAATGTGGAAAGGGTTGATTTCTACAATTATAATAAATTGAGGTAGTTCGAAAAAAAAATGAAAGCAGCTATTGGAATCCGGGCACCAATCTAACGGTTCATTTTTTTTTGATAGATGTATAATTCATTATATAAGGTACACAATCACATTTACAGTATTATTAATTTAATTATATTCGTAGCCTACAGTATTTTTTAAAAAAAAGGGCTAAAAGCGATCTTTTTCAGACCACCTTAGAATTATTAAAATAAAAATACAGGTTTTAACGCGATCATGCTTATTTACCTTAAATACCTTGACGTTTCGACTGGGTTGCACCAGCCGTGGTCACAAGCAGACTGAAGAGGCGGTGTCACTCAGATTGTGAGGTAGAATCGTCTGAATCTACCCTCATATTGTCTACCCACGCACCAGTACATACAGCACTGACAATGTCCCTATTCTGTAGGCCATCCGTATGTCGAGCGTTACCCGACTGTGCAAAACAACGAGGTAGTGTGATATCAATGAATGGATTTCCTATCCGATAATTTGAAGCCCTCCTCTCTATTGAAATTTGTGTGTTTTTTGATTTCAATTGCTTCACGCACCATTCTCGAATAATAGTGGCGGTCAGTGGCGAGTACTCGGGGACGGTGAAACTCAATCCAGTGATTAGTGCCTGATTGTAACATATGTTCTGCAATCGCTGATTTATTGGTCTGTCGATTCTTTACAGCGGCGATATGTTCCTTTATCCTTTCAGCTATGGCCGACTTTGTTTGGCCTATGTAGGAACTACCGCAGCTGCAATTTATTTTATAAACGCCCGGCGTTTGGAAAGGCAGTACATCCTTCGGTGTGCCCACCATTTTGTTTACTTTAGCCCCCGGCGTGTACACAGCTTGAATTGAATACTTTCGTAACACCGTTCCGATCTTATCTGTTACTCCTTTCACATAGGGCAAGTAGGCAGGTTGTCTTTTTACCTCTGGATGCCTAACACGTCTTGCCTGCCTCTGTTGTAATCGCTTCACTTTATATCCGTTTCGACTAAGTACCTCCTGAACATGGTTAAGTTCACCCTCAAAATGTTCAGGGTCACACAGATCATGAGCTCGGTTCTTTAAAGAAGTCATTACGGATTGTAAGTGCCGAGGATTGTGATGCGACGTAACGTGTAGGTATCTGTCTGTATGTGTAGGCTTCCGGTAAATACAGTGTGGTAAAGACCCGTCAGTTCTCACTGCCAATCTGACATCTAAGAATGACAACCCTTCAATATTTAAAGATGAATAAGGATTTCGCATGTCATTTATAAAATGGCAGCTCATTCTACATTTGTATTGCCAAAACTGTAAAGGATTGTAAAAGAGTTTTGTGGAATGTGACGGCCTGTAGTGTCAGATTCTCCAATGATGTTGAACACCATACATTGATATTATTAATGAGTATCATTTATTCATACGTCAGCCAAAATTAAACTAGTAGAAATTAAACTAGTAGAAATTAAACTAATATTAGCAATGGGAACTATAAATTTTCATGTCACAGACCAAACTCAATTGCGGAGTTGCGGTGCACCTGCTGACAACTAGCTTATGGCGAAGAGAAGGAGAACTCGAAATATTTTATAAAATATATAACCATTTTAATTCAAAATGACACATCTGGCCATGTGGTACTTTAAGGCCAACCAAAATAAAAGGGAAGTGACCAAAATTCATTACTCAATTTTTTTATTTTATATTTGTTATCAATCACGCCATATCCCGGACCCCTTCCGGGATATGGCGTGATTGCATATCCCGGAAGGGCATATTATACGCCTTATTTTCATCGTGTGTATTCCTGTCCCAGGTAATATGTGTTGAGCCCATTGCCGTGTAGAAATAGATAGACGCAGGTTGTGGCTACCTGCTGTTGAAATTTTTTAAGCCGCCCATAAGGCCTTCAACTTGGCATAACGACTGCCATGTTACTGGCAACCGGGACCAACGACTTAACGTGCCTTACGAAGCACGGAAACGCTCGCAAATATAAATGCCACAAAGTGGTCACCCATGCGTGACCAGCTACAGCGAAAGTTGCTTAACGCAGTGATCGTTTACAGAACACTGAGTAAGTGACTCGTGGCCCCAAACTGTTTTTTATTAATAACATATTTAATGAAATGAACAATGCCCATTGGGAGAATCCTATGCCCAGCAGTGGACTGATTCGATTCGTTGACTGAGTAACATCTGCCGCAAGATGCAAATTTCAGTGTCAAGACTGTACCTACTAAGTGTAAGTCATTTGCAGTGCAACTCAATTAAGATGATGTTCGCTGAGGATTCTATTTGAGGATATTTGGGATTTTTAAGAGCGCTATGTTGGGGATGGCAAATACTTGTTAGAAATATAAAAGTACTTAAAAATCCTTTAAAAAACAAACTTGTAATTAAATGCTCTAAATATTAAAAAATATATATATTATATAAAAATTTTAAAAATCGCCAATCAACCTTTTTTTCTGAATGGCAGTCGTAAAGTCAAGTTGCAGGCCTAATGGGCTGCTTGAACAATTTCAACAGCAGATAGCCACAACTTGCGTCTGTCTATTTCAACACGGCAATGAGGTCACCACCTATTACGTGGGACAGGATTACACATGGTGAAAAGTGGGCATATAATATGCCTCTGACACCCCTTCGGGGATAAGGCATGATAGATAAATATTCTGGAAAAGTATAATATTTACTGTGTGAAAATTTGTCCGATTGTTGAGATTTATGATTACAGCTCCGTTCTCCTTGGTAGTAGCGTGATGACATCCGTGTGGATCTAACTAGTATATTATAAATACACATATTAAACTATTAAACTCACCAACTTAATCTCACTTGTATGCCACATATGCCATTACCTGCAAAAATAAATAAAATGCCATTGAAACGAATTCCAGATAGAAAAAAAATTATGAAAAAAATACCGGGCAAGCACAAGTTGAACTCGTGCGCCGTTGGTTCCGTAAAATATTAGTAACTTATTTGAGGTATGTTCCAATTAAGTTAGACCTCCGAATTGTATGAGCGCCCCTACAACTCAGAGGTCGATGTTAATTTGTTTTTACTATGTATGTTTAAGGACAATGGAACATCTTTTTTTTTTAATTTTCCTTAATTGGTGCTGTAAGACCCCTGATTTTTGTCAAATGACGTGACAAAGAAAATTTGTCAAAGAGACCTACCATATGGATTTTCGACCCAAACCTATAGGGTACTTCCTATTGAACTGGAATTGTCGATTTTGGTTGAAAGCAAGATTTTATAGCAAAAGTAAAGGAACAATTTCGCAAACTCAAAAAGTATAAAATTAAGTTAAATTGTTAGTAGTTATAGACCTCAGTATCTGGTAAAAATTACAACTTGTTATGGTCCACCCGTTCCTTAGTCGGTGGTGACACAAGGACAGACAGACTGACAGATGGACAAGAAAGTGATCTTATCGGAACCCCCAAAACGGCTGCTTCTGCTTTATAATTTCACTACATGTTATAAAACAAAGTCGCTTCCCGCTGACTGTCCCTTTGTATGCTTAGATCTTTAAAACTACGCAACGAATTTCGATGCGGTTTTTTTAATATATGTATGATAATAATTCAAGAGGAAGGTTTTAGTATGTAATTTGTTAAGTTCTTGTACTATTACGTGGGACAGGAATACACATGGTGAAAAGTGGGCGTATAAAATGCTTCTGCCACCCCTTCGGGGATAAGGCGTGATTGATAAACAAGTTTTTGTATATATTGGCTAAAATATAACAATATTTGTTGTTATTTGTTTTAATATAACAATATAACAAACTGATGTATGGTGGAATTGTGTATCTAATATAGGTCTACAAAAAGGTCCGCGATGGTATATGTCTATCTCTTAAGGATAACATACTACACACATCAACACGGTCTAGGGATATTTCATACTCAATTAAATAAAACGAAAAGTACTGGCCGCATTGGGATCTTTTATACACCGATTTGTTTGTAATTTATCTCAGACTAATTCCAAATTCAAATTTTTGAAAATTCTTTTGTTTTGGTGGCATAAAAATGTCTTGATGTGTAGGAGTGGGAATTTTCATTTGTGCGAAATTTAGAAAACAATACGAATTACGTTTAGTTACAGTTTTTTTTTTATTTTTAAACGAAAGATAAAGTTAAAATTGAGGTATTGTAGCCATGCAACGCCAACATTTGACAAGGGCGGAGATGTTACGAGCTGTGGGAATGCTGGAAGCTGGGTCTGTTCAGCGTAATGTTGCTGAGGCCATAGGGACCCACCAAAATGTAATTTCAAGATTGTGGACACGCTATCGTGCCACAGGTGAAGTAGCGGAGAGGCACCGGGGGCCAAGTCGCATCACTACCCCCAGACAAGACCGATTTTTGCAAATTACTGCGCGAGCTCAACCAAATGCAACGGCGACTCAATTGGTCCAAAGGCTGCGAGTGGAACACCAAGTGCTTGTGAGTGACCAAACTGTAAGAAGGCGACTGCATGAAAGCAATCTACGCTCTCGTAGACCACTCCGGGTCCCACCTTTACGGAGAGGCAATCGTGGACGACGATTAGAATGGGTTCGGAACCACGTGGACTGGGGCCGTGAGCAATGGTCCAATGTGCTGTTCACGGATGAATCCAGGTTCGGCTTCCATCTAGATTCACGAAGGACGCTTGTTTGGCGAGTTCCTGGACGATGGAGCCGTCTTCAGAACCCTTAGGAAGTTCACCCATACCAAGGAGGAACAATTATGGTTTGGGCAGGAATTCGTCTTGGAGGACGGACGGATCTCGTTTGGGTGCGGGGCAATATGACGGCAGAACGACACGTCCAACAGGTGCTGGGGCCCGTAATCTTGCCCCACAGAACACAAATGGGGCAAGATTTCCTGCTCATGCACGACAATGCCCGGGCACACACGGCGAGAACGGTAGCAGCTTGGTTACATACACACAATGTTAGGGCCTTAGACTGGCCTGCTCAATCGCCAGATCTAAATCCCATTGAGCATGCGTGGGATATGCTGCAAAGAAGAGCTCTGAAGGAAGTTCCTGAAAATCTGGCTACAGAAGATCAACTTTTTGCGCACCTCAGAAGGACATGGGACAATATTCCGCAGCAAGACATTGACAACCTTGTTCTGAGCATGCCGAATCGTTGCCGATGTGTTATGAACATCATGGGCGCTTTCTCAGACTACTAACTTCAAGTTTATAAACACAAATTAAATGATTTTTCTATTTTTTTCAGTTTTTACTCATAAATTAAAAGTTAATTCATGTACGGTTTCCGTCTATGCTTCATTTTTCTCCATAAAATCCTGAAATTTTAATCGAAGTACCTTAACCATTATTAAAAAATGGTAGAATATTAAATAACGTATCTTTTAAATATATACATGTCATATAAATAATTAACACATTGATAGTAATTCGCTTTTTTAAAAATATCCCTAGACCGTGTTGATGTGTGTATATATATAAAGCGGTAATTTGAAGGTAAGATAGTTATAAAGCAGAAACTGACTGACTGACCAATCAACGCACAGCTGAAACCTGAAACCTAGCACCGAAGCTAGGTCCTGGATTGGATTAGATTGTAAAGTTTGTATGGAATAATTGTCTTTTTTTGTGGAATGTTTATTTTTTATTTATTAAACTTTATGCACAAAAATAGTACAATGGCGGAATTAATGCCTAAGGCATTCTCTACCAATAAACCATAGGGTGGGTCAGACGACATTTGTTGAATGTTTCAATTTGTTCTGGAGGCTGACATATTGGATTAACATGTAGACTACTTTTTATTCTGACGTCAGGTTAATACGGATACAGAAAAACATAACCAAGCGGACGAAGCCATGGGGGGCGACCTCTAGTTTAAACTAAAATTTGATTGGTAATTAATAATTTCTGCGATTCTTGTCTAGTTAAATTTAATTTATGAATCGTCCATCTCAGACATATATACTAGCCAGGAAAATTCAATTTCTGAAGTTTGAAAAACGGTACTAAATACTATACTATACTATCTTCACGCTGTATCCCTGACGGTGTAGTCAGAGAGGACGGATCGCCTGGCTTTGCGATCCATACATACTTCTTTCGCTTCTTCAAGATTCATCAATCAATCACGTCTGGGTATCCGAGTACTTTTGACTTTTCCGTTTTTGAGCGATTTGCTCACGTGGTCTTCATATGTAAGTCTCGGCCTACCCTGACTCCTACCCTCTACTTTCGCTGAATATATATTCTTCGTCAATCGTTCCTTACTCATTCGTAGGATGTGTCCAAACCATCGGAGCACGCACTTTTCCATCTTAACGCTGAAACTTTTACTCAAACCTGCCATATTGCGTATCACTTCGTTACGTATTCGGTCGGCCAAAGTTACGGCGCACAATTTTTGAAGTGATCGCATCTCCACAGCATTCAATTTACTTTCATGCATCTGCTGACATACCAAGATTTTGCTACCGTAAAGCAAAGCTAGCACTAGCATTGCGTTATGAATCGCCAGTCGTGCTTCTTTTACGATGTTTTGTCGTAAAAGAAGTACTACATAATACAATAATAACCGGTCGGTTCGGTTTATAATTCATACCGAGAACTCCACCCGCATGGGGTAGTTTTCCGGTCCCATTTCCCATAGGAACTTGTTCCTGGTATAAAAAGTAGGTAATGTGTTATTCTGATGTGTAAGCAATATTATTGTAAAGTTTCATCAAAATCGATTCTGTAGTTTTAGCGTGAAAATGTAAGAAATCTACGTCCATACATTCTTACTAACGACGTATTAAAGTTTATGGTACCTACATTTAAACCAGTTATTTTAAGCGAATGTCACATCACACATCTAGCAGATATAACATACTATTATCTTATCTGGGGTAATTTAATCCACACTTTTGCCAACGTTTGATAGCACAAGGTCAGATAAGCCACCTACGATTGACGAATCGAATGAAGTACTCTTTTAGAGTTACGTGGTGATATATGATATTTCAGGGTACCTTATTCTGCTCTCCCGGGTGTCCTGGGAAGGGCACCGTGTGGTTTTAGTCGGCAGGAGTCTGGTATAGCATACATGAGGATTTCCAAACGTAAAAAATTAATAAAAAAAGTGTACCTTATTTGAGAGACTGCATATAATATATCACGCCTTATCCCCGAAAGGGTGCAGGGGCATACATATTGTATGCCCACTTTTCGCCATGTCCTGTAATAATGTAGTTAAACAGTCATATTATCAATAAGAAAGCTACCACACGGTATGACAATTCTTCCTAAGGTTGTCGTAAGAGATCGCTATAAGTGATTAGATCGCCCATAGTACTTAGATTTAATTTAGTAGTAAATTTCTTGTAAGACTTGATATGGTGTACAATACACTACAATACTCGTTGTGGATCAGGATGTGGACATTCTCACGCTAGAGATCATGGTGAGAGTAATGGTCTTCAGCAGGAGCAAGAGTGATGTCGCTGCGTCTTTTTGCGAGCAAGTCATGCTCGTAAAAGAGGCGCTGGAGAGGGAGTGTGATAGAACTCTTCCTCTTAAGTTTCGCAGACTGAGGTGAGGGTGCCGCAGACTTGTCTTCGCCCAAGACTATCATCCTCCATAACCGGGGGCCTGAGGATGGCGCGTGCGCTGCTCGCAAGTCTTACTGAAGCGGGCTCTGGACGGTGGCGTGGTGTAATGGCTACTGTCACAGCCCTCACGCCATAAGGTTGCAGGTGTTATACCTCAAGTTATAATACCTGAACCCCCCGAAGAGGCTGCGATAGCGGACAAAGAAGGAAAAGAATAACTTTACCCTATAAAAACAACTATAATTTATAAAATTATTTTAATGTTCATATTTCATATTCATATATTAATTAGGTATGTACTCGTATAGCGATATTGCACTTTACCGACATACGTTTCGATACGGCGCACCGCCCTACGTTTACTTAGAGTTGGCATTAACTATTCAACCATTTATTTTCGTTTCTAGGAGCAACGGTTAGAACAACATAGACATCACAATTTGTCATGTGATATATCTTAATCTTTCGAAACACCCCTCTCACTTACTTCTCGTGGTTCAGAAACTAAATCGCACAGTAATCACATCAGCACTAAAATAAATTAAGATTCCGTTGTATTTATAAATCCTTGTCCTACGTTTGATCAAACTACGTAATTTATTCGTAACTTTGTTGCATTTATTACATTGTGTATGTGAATCCCGATAATATCTTTGCCTTACAGAGCTTCCAGAGTATCTTTACAGTGTGATTTCCAGCTTAGAGGAACTCATTTGTGTATACGAAGACATCAGTATTTTTTTTTGTGTGTGTAAACGAATTTTAATGCCCCAAAAATGATCAAGCTCCAGTCAACAACTACAACATCCTCTGGGAAATTTAAGGAAATAGGGTGTTAGTGGTTTACAGCTCTATACTTCAACTCCAAAATGACACCGGCCGCCTGATGAAATGCCATAGCTAAATCTTTCGAAGTGAAGGCCCCTCTCACAGTTCACAAGGCTATGTGTGCCCTCAAGTTTGAGGCACAATGTTGTGCCTTGTCGGGCTTCAGCTGAAAATCAGCGCTGTGGTACTCCGCATCATTATGCTGAGCTGTAGCCTTTTAGGCACATTTAATAATTTTGTTTTATTTTTATTACCTATAAGGGTTTTTTATTTAACTTGTTCTTATTTTTATTGTTGTTATTGTATGTGCCTAATAAATGTGTTTCTTTCTTACTTCACGCGGAGCGTTAAGAACTCGTGAATGTAAGAGAAAGGAAACACGTGTGCTGGCAGAACGTTGTTACTCTGCCTAAGCTTCTGGTAGGGAGCAATTTAAATTTTCATCTTATCGTATCACAATTTTCCCATGAAGGAAGTTGCTGGCAACAGTTAGTTAATTTATAAAGCATGATCTTTCTCTAGTCTTGTTTTGGTATTTGAATTTATAACTTGTTCTATATACCCTTAACTCCGTATACGGGACAGGACAGAGATTTACCTTATGAAAATGGTCTACCTTTTCTTTAAGGAGCTCTGTCTTGTTCCCGTACAGTTGTCCGGACAATATGCTCTTAAATTATTTCGAAAATATGTAAATATTATCTATGTTTACTCATCTACTTCATCATCATCATCTGAGCGCCTGTCTTAGTTGCGTCTCGAGACGCTCGGGGTCCGCTTTCCTACATTTTCTCCTCCACTTCGCAAGGCCATCGGCATCCCCTGTAGTGAGATCATTGGCACGCATACTCATCAACTTATAACCAGCTAATACATCCGGCTATTAGAAAAAAATCTTGTCCTGGACCACCAACTGTTTCCTAATACGCAACACACTTTCGCTAACTAAAAATAAAGAGAATAAGCATTATATACCTTTCAAAGTCAATTCGTAGGTAAATTTTAATTTATATTGAAAATTTGCAACATAACTCCGTTAAGAAGTTGGATGAAAGAAGATCCGAGTGCATGTAGCTGAAATGACAATGGTGAATGTGTAGGGTGAGCTGTGACTAAAATTGATAAAATACAAAATGAGTATTATGTGACATCACAATCACAAATATTTGTCACAAAAATGGTTGTTATGTGTAATGATTGCATTTGTCTATTTAACTTTATATGCTTAAAAATCCACTACTAAAAAAGAAAACGTTAACAAGTGAATAAAAAAGAACAATCTTACATAAGTATGTATTATTTATCAGTTGTCTAGATACTTTAGCACAAGCCTATGGTGAGACAAAAATGCATTCGGTGAAATGTGGGCGTATAGTATGCCTCTGAGTACCCCTTCAGAGATAAAGGCGTGACAATACGTATGTATGTAACTAAACTTACTGTCTTCACGCTGTATCCCTGACGGAGTAGTCAGAGAGCACAGATCTTCAGGATTGTGTAACTTAATATTTTGTTTAACACGGTATATTAATAGACGACCTTATATATAATACTAGTTGACGCCCGCGGCTCCGCACGCGGGGTGGTGTATTCCCGTTCCCGTTGCCCACAGGAACTGGTTCCCGGGATAAAAAGTAGCCTATATGTTATTCTGATGTGTAAGTTATATTATTGTAAAGTTTGATCAAAATCCATTCAGTAAATTTTGCGTGAAAGAGTTACAAAAATCGATTCTTACACACTTTCGCGTTTATAATATTAGTAGGACTAGTACCTACAGATATAGAAAGAGATTACATAAACATTGTGAGTTGGCTGCAGACTCTAATCGAGTTAGGTAGCCATGACGGAAGGCCTTGCTATGCTGAAAATAGATCCAGCACAACTGCAATACATCTAATAAACACGGCGACAGATACAAAATGGAATATTTTATTCTGATCTAGTTGACGCCTGCGGCTCCGCATGCGTGTTGAAGTTTTCCCGTTCCCGTTTCTCACAGGAACTGGTTCCCGGGATTAAAAGTAGCCTATGCGTTATTGTAAGGTGTAAGTCGTATTATTGTAAAGTTTCATCAAAATCCATTGAGTAGATTATGCGTGAAAGAGTAACAAACATCCATACTTACAAACTTTCTAACTAACTAACTATCTTCACGCTGTATCCCTGACCGGGTAGTCAGAGAGGACAGATCGCCAGTCATCGCGATCCATGCATACTTCTTTCGCTTCCTGTAGATTCATTAATCGCTTCATACATGCACGTCTGGGTATCCGAGTACTTTTGACTCTTCCGTTCTTGAGCAATCCGCTCACGTGGTCTTCATATGTAAGTCTCGGTCTACCTTGACTCCTTCTGCCCTCTACTTTCGCACAATATATATTCATCGTCAATCGTTCCTCACTCATTCGTTGAACGTATCCAAACCAACGGAGCACGCCCTTTTCCAGCTTAACGCTGAAACTTTCACTCAAACCTGCCATATTGCGTATCACTTCGTTGCGTTTTCGGTCGGCCAAGGTTACGCCGCACAATTTTCGAAGTGATCGCAAACAAACAAACAAACTTTCTATTAGGATTAACTCCGCCGCTAGTAACAAAATAAAATATCAGAAATCTATTCGCTAGATTTTGAGTTTATCTCTACTCCTAACTCAGCTAAGGGACTTCATAACTAGTATCGGACCGCGGGGTTTCAATAATTCTCGATTTCAACTGAAATTTCACTGTATTTTCCTATGAAATTGATTTGTTGTGACTGTTTCAGGTTAACCGGGATAAAACAGTGGTACATAGATTTTGTCGGTGTATATTTCAATTATAATTTTCGTGAGCGTTGTTCATTATTACTAAGTAAACGGTTGTAATCACGTGTATATTATACTAGTTGGGCGATGTAGTTTAAAAAAGTGTAAACAAAATATCCATGAGTTAATTCAAGGAGTAATATAAATCTGACTGGCTTGGTGGTATAAAAATGGTGGTGGTGAAGGTGGTATTCAGCCTTAAGCTGAAGACAGCGCTGTATTACAAAACGTATTTCAATAATCTAAAATCGCTAGAGCCTAATTTTATAGTTTATCAGTCAAACCTTTATTCCAGAAGGGGTGGCAGAGGCATATTCCGTAAACTAATATGAGCCATATTGGCCAATATATAAAGAACTAGCTGATCGGCCCGGCTTCACCCGTGACATATTTAGTACCCCGTAGCACCCATTTAATCCCGTCGTTTATTAATTCACAAAAATGCATGAACATGTCCAAATTAATTGATTACTTCTCCGCTCTCCAGTAAACTCGCACGGCCAGGTCGAATTATGGTTACACGAAATTTATTTTTTTGCTTATTATTTAGATTTTGCTATATCTTCTAAGATATTCATTTTATTTGCAAGGTGTAAAGGGACAAAATAAACTTCATAAAAATGCTGAAGCCAACTTACGTATTAAAATGATAAGGATTAATAAAGTATTTGTGTAAATAGCCTTCAAATTACCGCTTTTCTAATTGCTGGTTTTTTTAAAGTATTATAATGGATATAGTATGTTTCTTTAAGAGATAGACATATACCGTCGCGGCTTTTTTCTAGATCTATATTAGACTAGATGACCGCACAGCTTCGCCCGTGGAATATTTCGACCTCCCGTCGCACCTATTTAATTCCGTCGCTTATAAATTCTACAATGATGCATAAAAAAATGCCCTATTTGTCGTCATTTATGACTACTGCTCTGCTCCCAGTGTAGTAGCGTAATGATATATAGCCTATAGCCTTTCTCGATAAATGGGCTATCGAACATAATCAATTTTTCAAATCCAACCAGTAGGTTCTGAGATTAGCGCGTTCAACCAAACAAACAAACTCTTCAGCTTTATATATTAGTATAGAAAAACAATCCCACCATACATTATTTTGTTATATCTTAAAGGGTTGAGGCAGCGTTTTCTTTGAAAGCTCTCAGAAGGTTTTTATTTCCGACACCCCCAACAAATATCGTTATAATTTATTGAATGTATACAAAAACTTAATAAATTATACATAAAAACCTTCCTTATATCATCACTCTAACTATTTAAAGAAACCGCATGAAAATTCGTAGCGTAGTTTCAAAGATCTAAGTATACACAGGGACAGACAGCGGGAAGCGCCTTTGTTTTATAACATGTAGTGATGATGAATCATAGTATTATTCAGCTGTCTTTGGGTTAGTTAATAAATTGTGTACTTGGAGTAAACAAGCTTATTAAGCTGTAGTTGTAGTTAGAATACAAACTAATGTTTTGTAGTTGTCTGTAAATAACTAAGTAACAATTTCATGAATACTTAAATACCACTTTCACTGATTAACATCTGTATCATTTTGATAAAATTTACAAGAGAACACCGGGCTTTTAGTCTTAATAAACCGCAAAACATTTTCATCCGCATTTTTATAACTTTCCGTTGTTTTCTCGCACAGTTCATAACTATATTATGTACATTTATAAAACAACTCTCTCATACCCTAATGGCCGGTTTCAATATTCCATCTTCCTTTTAACATAGATCGGTACCACAGAGAAACAGTTAATTTTTACTTTTTTGACAGATAGTTCAATGTCATAGGTAAATATTTTTATCTTTATTTGGTTATTGAAACCGAAATTTTACGTCAATAAATATCGATGGTAACTATTTTGACATTATTTTAGACAATAGTAACAGATAGATAGGTAATTGAGACCGGCCGTAAATCCTCTCTACATATACTTCTAATACAAAAATGTATCAAAATCGCTAAAACAGTAGATATTCGATATGGTTCACAAGAAGCATGCAAAAATACTTATCGGATAGACGAAGGTCGCTGTGGATTTATATATCCTATCCTACTAATATTATCAACGCGAAACTTTGTAATGGATTTTAATGAAACTAAAATAATATAACTTATACATCAAAAGGAGTGAGGAACGATTGACGAAGAATATATATTGTTCAAAAGTAGAGGGTAGAAGGAGTCAGGGAAGGCCGAGACTTACATATTAAGACCACGTGAGCAGATTGCTCAAAAACGGAAAGGTCAAAAGTACTCGGATACCCAGACGTGCGTGTATGAAGCGATTGATGAATCTCGAAGAAGCGAAAGAAGTATGCATGGATCGCGAAGCCTGGCGATCTGTCCTCTCTGACTACCCCGTCAGGGATACAGCGTGAAGATAGTTTTTTATACATCAAAAAAAACATTTAGACTACTTTTTAACCCGGAAACAATTTCCTGTGAGAAACGGGAACGGGAAAACTTCTCTACGCGAGCAAAGCCGCGGGCGAAGTTTCATCAATAATTTGTCTAGTATCGAGTCAGCCACAGTTGATTAACTGGATAGAATAATACCTTTTTTTTTACGTATGGAAATCCTCATGGATGCTATGACTAGCTAGGACTCCTACCGACTAAAACCACACGTTTCCCTTCATCTGTCTATAGCCAGGAGTCCCGGGTGAGCCCTCGGAAGGATAGCCCCAGGGCTCCTGACAGACTTTGTCCGCTACCGCAGGCTCGTTCAGGGGGGGTTCGGGTGTTATCCTGCCTCTTTGGGGGGTTCGAGTGTTATCTCGCTTCTTTGGGGGGAGTGGGTGTTATACTACTATTGAGAGGGTGAAGGGCAACAGTCGAATAAGTAAGCCTTAAAAATGTTCCCTTGTTTTTTCCACCGATATTATAATAATTCATCATTCAATCACTTCAATCAAAATTAAAATCAATTCAAAAGTGATTGATTTACCGCTACGCAAATCCGAGAGGAACTCAAGACCTTAATAGATTTACCAATTACTGTATCAATAACAAACTTTCACTTAATCTTACTAAATGCCAAACAATTACCTTTTCAAAAAAAAAACACATCATAACACATAAGTACTGTTTACTGAACTCCGACTTGTTATCTGTGGAGCTGGTTAAGGACCTTGGTTTATTACTTGATTCCAAGATGCACCTGGAACAGCACATTAACGCTATTACAAATAGGGCTTTTCGAATGTATGGGTTTGTGGTGAGATCTTCCCTCGAATTTAAGCGTCCTTCAACCTTACTATTCTTGTACAAAACGTTAATACGTTCACAATTAGAGTATGCCGTGCCGGTCTGGAATCCAATATTTCAGAAATATATAAACTCATTAGAAAGAATACAACGGAAATTCTTGCGGCGAATCAACTTCGACCGAGACGTTAAACATCCTCCATACACACAATTATTGGGAAAATATGATCTACTTAGTTTGGAGCACCGACGTATTTTGTTAAGTACTATGTTTCTGTACAATCTATGTAACAATAGGCTTGACTGCACCGAATTGAGCAATAAACTGTGTTATGTAGTTCCTCGTAGTGCCCTGTGCCGGACGGTGCGTGCGCGCCGTTTGTTTCATACTCCACCCCACAGGACAAGCGCCGGCGAGCGCGTGCCGCTGCGCCATCTCGTTGACACATACAATGATTTGTTTTCTGATCTAGACATTTTCTATCTCTCGGCATTAACTCTCAAAAAATTAGCTTCAGATATTTTAAACAATATTGTATGATACTAGCTAGCAATGTTTTCACTCCTTATGAAAACACATTTATTTTACTTATAAATACCTAAACTGATAAGCTCAAATAGTTATTTGCAATATATTGTAACATGTTCACTAACAATCTGTGGATAACGGTGTGGGTTTCACGATGATTAAAACTGTTATGACTGTAATTAGTAAGTAAGAGACATTGTGACAACTGTTTGTTATCCCTAATAAAGAAAATAAAATAAATAAAATAAAACTCGTGTGGACATGGTTCCGTAATTATTACTGCATGTTTTTTCTGAATTCCACACTCTCCGTACTTTCGGGGAGAAAGCAAGGTGGGTGTTGAAATTGGTCAAATTTAATCTACATATTTAATATATATGGACTAATATATAAAGCTGACGAGTTTGTTAGGCTATATAGCATCACGCTACTACGCAGGAGAGCGGAGCAGTAATAATAAATTTCAACAAATTGTGAAAATTTGCATCATTTTTGTAACAGTAATAAGCGACGGGATTAAATTATGCGACGGGGATACAAAGTATGTCACGTCACGGGCGAAGCCAAGTGAAGATCAGTTAGTTTACTTATAAAACTGTCTTTGGATTATCTTGTTCTAAATGTTTTATTAGGTTTATGTTTAATTTATGCCTATTTCAACTTGATTAATTCTAAAGATTTGTAATAAATTGGCTGTAAAAATGATTTCGGATTTTCCCATTGAATTGCAGAACCAAAACAACTGATTTGTTGAGGACTCGGAATTACCTGATGCGAACGGCGGCGACGGAATGAAATAGTTAAAGTGGTGTTTTAAAGGTTATATTCATTGTAACGAAAGTATTTTTAAACATTAATTGATTATAGTTCAATTATAGTTCGTCCGAGACTACCAGGACTTTAATTGGTCGTGCTAATTAGTGTCTAGCACATAAGACCTTGTAGCCTTTTTGCTATCACCTTAATAAAAAGGCAACGGGTACAAAATTTCTTTCAAATTTAACATCTATAATTGACACATTTTATTAAAAATAAATTTCCGTGCTTCGGAAGGCAGGTGAAGCCGTTGGTCCCTGTTGCCAGTAAAATGGCAGTCGTTAAGCCTGGTTGAAGGCCTAGCGGCTAGAAAAATTTCAACAGCAGGTCGCCACAGCCTGCACCTGTCCATTTCAACACGGCAATGGGCCACCACCTGTTACGTGGGACAAAAAATACATACTCTTCAGGGATAAAGGCGTCACAATATGTATGTATGTGTATGATTATAGTTAACATTGGCTCTTAGTTTCATTCCTAATATACTTTACGGGACTTTCTTAATTAATGCTTTCTTGTACCAAAGCCAGGTTTTACAGGTTTCTCTCTTTATACTGTGCTTGTACCGAGGGACGTTCTATCATTGTTTAACAGACGAAAAGTTAAAATAGTCGCCGTCTTAAAAAAATTAGTAGTACAATATTTTTGTTATTTTAATTAGACTCTAAATTAAAACGAAATAGAAAATACGTTCCGCAGGTCTTTCTTCTGCCTCACCATAAAAACATGGAACACTTTACCGGAGCACGTGTTTACCTATTCTTACAGTCCTGGGTCCTTTAAGAGAAGCGTAAAAAGGCATATTTCTAGGCCGTCAACCTTTAGGGTCACTATCGAAGCCCTACAGGCTGGGTTAGCGGCCATCAATCACTGCAAGCCTAATCTATGCTACGGTTTGTTGGAAACTGTGCTTTGATCCCTGAAAGGAGGTACTTCTGATGAAGCATTAATGTCACCTTCTATCGAAGATCGATGTTTTTTAGTGCTACGAAGACAAGGAAAACGCTACGCAGTTACTACCTATTGTCGGGTATAACCACGACTTCGTATATTGGGACAGGGGAGTGTACGAAGGTTACTTGTATATTTAAGTGTCACCGAATTTCATTATTACATGTACAATCAATCAATCAAATCAGCCTATATCAATCCACTGCTGGACGTAGGCCTCTTCTAATTCACGCCACTACACACGGTCCTGCGCCTTCCGCATCCAGTCCCTCCTTGAGACCTCTAGGTCGTCGGTCCATTTAGCGATGGTTCGTCCGTACGTTTGCCAAGTCGCGGTCTCCACTCCGGAACTGATATGCTATATATATATTTCGACGCCAGGCGTCATAATATATATAATGCTGGACACGGGCTGTCCACATCTGTTAGTAAATCGACAGCCGATGGAGCAAAGCCAGAATGACTTTCTGGCTCCAAAGCCACAAACAGCCACAAACAAGTGACAAATAGCAGATAAATATATTTTAGAGAAAATATTACTTAGATCAGGGCGTTATGCTTTCACTGGAGTGCGCGTCAATTCTACTGCAAGATGTTGTGTGTGATCCCGAGAAAGTAAACACTGAAGAGAACTTAGATTAGAGTGGCATGGAAGAATTATGATTTTTCTATGCCATCGTGTTGTACCTGTTTATTTTGGTAATAAGAAAATGTCACTTAGAACACCCTAGTTCTAAAGTAGTCATTATAATAGTATGAGTACTTGTAAAGAATATAATCGTTTTACATATTATTATATTGAAATCAATACGAGGACAGTATACCTTTAATAATAAAACTTTAATTATTTTTAGCTACTTTTGGTGCAGATAGTTATTCCATTCTCGAAAACAAAAATGAGATTGACGGCATTATCATATATAGTATGTAAGGAAGAAGAGAGTATGTAAGGTGATAAAAATAATATTAAGTGAAATATGTGCATGTATTATATGATTTATGAATCTGCAGCAAACGAAAGAAGAAAAAAATGCGGAGCCTGGCGACCTGTCCTCTTTAACAACGCCGTCAAGGATACAACATGAACATAAGTACCAACTTATAATACTGATAAGCCGTGTCGGACCCTTTTGTAAGTAATATTGCTGTCGTCAAACTAAGTTGAAGGCCTTAATGGCAGCTTGAAAAATTATAATTTCAACAGCGGGTCGCCACAAACTGCTCTTGTCTATTTGAACATTCACTCGCTAACATGCCTCTGCTACCCCTTTGGTGATAAAGGCGTGACTAATAAGTTACATAGATAGCTAAGTATAGATATATCTTTAACACACTGTACTTATAAAATAAGCCTGGTACGCTTTAAATAACAACAAACCTTACTTATGAATCATGAGTCCATGATGCACACTCTTTTCATATGGAGCGTGACTCATCTCTCATTAATTTCGTAACGTTGGTAAACCCAATACGATCTTTCATCAGTGGAATTCAATGAACTCCTAAATATGTTCACATTTCCCCGTGGGGAACTTAACTTTAAACCTTAACTTACCTTTGGGAGGTGCTATGCACATTCTTAACAATCGCTGAATCCATTTCTTTTGCCAAAAAGAAGAGTAATTTGTACGATGTTATTATGGTATTTGTGAGAAAGGCAAATAAATAGATTATTATGTCTCTTCTTTTCTCGGGTATCTTCTTTTTTTTTTCCTGAAGATACCCGGGCTTTTGGTAGGCTTACATGGAGACATAGGTCCAACACGCAGAGGCCCTTTGAGAATTTTAATCTAATAGGGAATGGGACCCCCACTGCAGATAGTCCACGCCCGCCAATGCAGAAGAACGGTAATGGATCACCTCCAATGGGAGTTAAACTATTGTGAAATGTGCTAACTATGAAATGGGCTATTGGGTTGGGTGTTAAATGGATTGGGTGATTTAAGCTATTGATGAAAACAGCGTCTGCCTTTTTAATATATTATTATTAAATTACTGGCAGACGGTGACTCGCCAACTCACTAGATGGGCGCCCTATACAATCGCCGTAGGCATGATAAGCCTGTAAGGCGACAGAGGGCAACACCGGTGTGAGCGGCTAGGGGTGTCGAGCGGTGCGGCGCCGGTTTCACCTTCGCTGGACATGGGAAAATGACACTTCCACCCCCGAGCATATAGCTCTGGCTCCCTGCCTCTGACCGGCCAATTAAGGCAAGCCAGAATTGAGATTTGCTGCAGTCCCGGGAGTAGCACTCTCACTGCTCGCCCGTTAGGCCATTAAATCCTAACGGGTGCAGAAGGGCAACAAAACTCTGAGGAATCGGGTACCGATGTGTAGCCACGCACATTCAGCTCGCCACAAGTTGCCCTGCGGATTTGAGCTTTTCAATAACTTTCTGATACATTTTTTGTTGATATCAGAAAGTGGATGACTCAAAAAGCGAATCTACTTTGCCCTCATAGGGTTGCGTTAATCCTATAAAAGATAACGACTGTCCTCGAGGGGTAGATTATTATTATTATTATTTATTTTTATTATATAGCAGCAACAATACATAATAAAAATAAATAATAATAATTTATCATATATACGCGAAATATAAACGCGAAAGTTTGTAAGTATGGATGGATGTTTGTTACACTTTCACGCTAAACTTTACAATAATAATAATAATAAATAAATAAATTTTAAAGTCATGTATGAGGCAATGGAGGACCCTTCTTACCTATCCAGGATGTAGGGATGCCTGTGGTAACGGCGAACCGATTAGGATCCAGCAGGGGTATCTTTCAAGGTGACAGTTTGAGTCCCCTTTGGTTTTGCTTAGCACTGAACCCTCTTAGTACACTACTAGAGAGTTCAGGGCTGGGTTATAGATTACGAAGAGGAGGTCAGGTTATATCTCATTTGCTTTACATAGATGACTTAACGCTCTTTGCCACAAATAGTTCTCATCTGGTTGATTTACTAAAGGTAACTGAAAACTTTAGTAATTCAATCAAGATGGAATTCGTTGTGGAAAAATGTGCAGTAATGCATGTTAAGCGAGGACGGATAGTGGAATCAGAAGGTATTCAGCTTTCTGATTCCATTCATCTGACATCACTTCTCGTATCTGACACCTATAAGTACCTGGGTATGTTACAGGCGTTAGGCATTAATGGAGCTGACATGAAACAGTCGTTACGAGAGCGTTTCCTTGGTCGCTTGAGAAAAGTCTTAAATAGTCTTTTGTCAGGCGGCAATAAGGTGCGTGCTTAAAATGGCTGGGTCATGCCACTTTTGAAGTACTCCTTTGGCAACTCAACTCAAGTGGACTCAAACTGAGCTCGATGCCTTAGATAGGAGAGTCCGTACATTGTTGACATCATATCGAATGCATCATCCACGTTCTTCGGTTATGAGGATGTACATCCCGCGGAAATGTGGTGGTCGAGGCTTCTTGAATGCTAAAACCCTACATAACCGAGAAGTGTGCACCCTTAGAGATTACTTTTTACACATGAATGTGGATATGCATCGGGATGTTGTCAATGTGTATACTGGGCTCACCCCGCTATCCTTGGCTAAAGAGAACTGGCGCAAACCAGCTATACTTAGTTTTGGTGACCGGCAGGAGATATGGAGGAGCAAGGAGCTTCATGGTAGGTTTTATAAGGTTCTTCATGGACCTGATGTGGACCGTATAGCCTCTGTGACCTGGCTACGATTCGGTAATCTCTTTGGAGAGACCGAGGGTTTTGTCTGTGCAATTGCAGATGAAGTTATCATGACGAACAACTACCGGAAATATATACTGAGGGACGGCACGGTTGATGTATGTCGAGCGTGTCATCTGCCAGGCGAGTCCCTTAGGCATAAAATCTCTGGTTGTTCTCGTCTTGCTAACGGCGAGTACTTACACAGACACAATCTAGTAGCCAGGATCATACATCAGCAACTTGCTCTGAAATACCGCCTGGTGGATACTGAGGTCCCTTATTACAGATATGTAGCTGAGTCAGTTCTTGAAAATGGTCATATCACATTGTTCTGGGATCGATCTATTATTACAGACAGGACTGTTGTAGCCAACAAACCTGATATTGTGGTTATAGATCGATCTGAGCGGCGAGCAATGATTATTGATATCACAATCCCTCATGACGAGAATCTCGTGAAAGCTGAGAAAAAAAAAAAAATATCTGGACTTAGCACGCGAGATTGTCGACATGTGGGAAATTGATTCGGCAATCATTGTTCCTATAGTCATCTCCGTTAATGGTCTTATAGCTAAGAGCCTCGACCAATACCTAAAGAGGCTAGCGTTGGGCAGCTGTATCAAGGGCGTGATGCAAAAAGCAGTACTACTTGACACGGCTCGCATTGTGCGGAGGTTCTTATCTTTGGAGCCCTTACCACCGGTAGCTTGGTCCCTGTACCCGATGCCGGTGGGACACTATTTTTATATTTTTAAATGTATTTTTTTTAATAATATGTATATTTAAAAATGTAAATAATGATTAATGAATGGATGAAGAGTAGAAGCGTGCACGTCGCCATCCCTGCCAGCTACGGCTGCAATTCTACTCCAACACGAGTGCCACCAGGGCGAACTATGCTAGGGCGTGCCCCCGAGGCGACGCGCACCAGTTCGTCCCCGCTGGTGCGAAAAGTGTGAGCCAGAGCGGCGTAGGGGACCGCCACCCTACACGCGCGGCCCGACACGGCGGGAAGTGGAGGATGGAGTGCAGGGTAGCTGCGTGGAATGTTAGGGGAGGAATGCAAGATAAGATGAATGAGTTGATGGATGTTATGAATGAGAGAAAGTTAGATGCAGTGTGCTTGACAGAGACCAAGCGCAAGGGCAGCGAAGTCTTGGAGCTCCCGGGTGGGATGCTCGCGCTTTGGTCTGGAGTACCAGAGAGCGAGCATGGCAGTCGGGGGGTTGGAATTTTGCTGTCCTCGCGATTGGCCTCCGGTATGTATGAGTACAAACTGGTAGGTCCTAGAATCCTCTGGATCCGTGTAAAACTTGGTTTGACGAAGATTTTCCTGGTAGCTGCTTACGCGCCAGTATCTTCGTCGAACGCGAGTGAGCTAGAGGACTTCTGGGAGAGTATGAGAGAAGCTCTAAATGTGATAGAAGGAAATGAAAGACTTATAGTATGTGGAGACTTGAATGGATGGGTGGGTACCGCTCGCAATGGTTTTGAGTCGGTACTCGGGAAGTATGGGGATAAAAGGGTGAACGACGCTGGCAAGCTAATACTGGCATTTTGTAAGGAGAAGGATTTGTTTGTGGCGAACACAATGTTCAACCACAAACAAATTCATATGTATACGAGGAGATGTAAGTCAAAGAGAAGCATGATAGATCTATTCCTGATGGATAGTCGGCTCCGTAAACAGGTGATGGACACGAGGGTTTATCGAGGCGCTGAGCTGGGATCAGACCACTACCTAGTCATAACTAGGATTAGGGGTCTGTTCGCGGGTTGGCGTCATCGTACCGAGTGTCCTGAACCTGGGCCGACTTATAGCATCAAAAGCTGGAAGCTGCAGGATGCATCCATTAGGGATAAATATAATGAAAGGGTAGCCGAAAAGCTTGGCGACGTCAATGTAAGCAGTGAGAATGTGGAAAGTGTATGGCAGAACCTTAGGGACAGTATGATAAATGCCGCTGTGGAAGTGTGTGGAGAAACGAAAAGAGGCAGTAGTAATAAGCGTGATGCATGGTGGAATGAGGAAGTGAAAGAAGCAGTTCGAATGAAGAAGAAAGCATGGCTAGACTACTTAGCCTCGCGGAATGATTTTAATATGAAAGAGAGATACAAGCTGCAGAAAGTTAACACGAAGGCACTGATAGAAGAAGCTCGTGAAAGGTGCAGAATGAAAGCGGATGAAAGGTTGTCGTCCAATTTCCGGGATAATGCCAAGCTCTTCTGGAAAGAGGTAGGCAGGACCCGGAGTTGTTCGGCAATCTGCAGTATGAATAAAGTGCTTAGTGTTAACAATGACGTCCTAACAGACCAAAGTGACGTCCTGCAGAGATGGAGTGAATATTATGGAAAGATGTATGCAAGAAAAGACAGAGATGCCACATCGGGAAGTGGAGCTCACTTCGATGCTCCGGATCCCGATGTCATTGAAGTCATTAGTATGAAAGAAATAGAACAAGCGATAAGAAGTATGAAATGTGGTAAGGCTGCGGGAAAAGACAGAGTTACTGCTGAGATGATCAAGTACGGTGGGTCGCGTGTCTGGGACACACTTTGTCTGTTATGCAACTTGTGCTGGCGGACGGGTGAGGTCCCAGATGACTGGCGAGTAGCAGTTGTAGTACCTATTTACAAAGGGAAAGGCTCGCGCCTAAACTGCTCCAGCTACAGGGCGATCAGCTTGGTCAGCTTAGCTAGTAAGGTGTATGCAAAGGTTATAACGGCACGAATGCAAGAAAAGTCTGAAAGGTATTTATGGGAGGCTCAATGCGGATTCCGACGTGGAAGAGGTTGCATGGATCAAGTGTTTTCTCTCCGCATGATCGCGGAAAAGTTTCTGGCTCTTAGCCAGAAGGTTATCTGCGCTTTTGTGGATCTAGAGAAAGCATTTGATAACGTTGTGAGAGAAACGCTGTGGGACTTGCTGCCAGGATATGGTGTGGACGGCTCGCTACTGCGGGCAATACAGTCGCTTTATAGGGACTGTAAGGCTTGCGTGCGAGTAGGGGGGGATGTGTCACCTCTTTTTGATGTCTGTACAGGCGTCAAACAGGGATGTGTAATGTCCGCCTGGCTGTTCATAGTGTATCTGGACAGTTGCCTGCAGAAGTTGAAAGATTTTAATATGGGTGTGAATTTGGGTGACTTTACAGTAAACTGTCTGCTGTACGCTGATGATGCGGTGCTCATGGCCTCATCAGAAGCCGACCTACAGGCATTAGTCACTAATATGAAAGAGGGGTGTGAAAGTAAGGGTCTCCGCATGAATGCAAGTAAAACTAAGGTTCTAGTATTTGAAAGAGGTGACGTAAGAACTAAATGCGAGATTAGGGTAAACCGTCTAGAGCAAGTGAATGAAATTGTGTATTTAGGAAGTATGTTTAGCGCGGATGGAAGATGTGATTCGGATGTAGAACGGCGAGTAGCTGCCGGAAACAAAGTTAACGGTGCTTTGTCCCAGTTAGTAAAGCGACAAAGCATCGTAAAAGAAGCACGAATGGCGATTCATAACGCAGTGCTAGTGCCAACTTTGCTTTACGGTAGTGAAACCTGGGTATGTCAGCAGATGCATGAAAGTAAATTGAATGCTGTGGAGATGCGATCACTTCGAAAATTGTGCGGCGTTACCTTGGCCGACCGAATACGTAACGAAGTGATACGCAATATGGCAGGTTTGAATGAAAGTGTCAGCGTTAAGCTGGAAAAGGGCGTGCTCCGTTGGTTTAGACACGTCCAACGAATGAGTGAGGAACGATTGACGAAGAATATATATTGTTCAAAAGTAGAGGGTAGAAGGAGTCAGGGAAGGCCGAGACTTACATATGAAGACCACGTGAGCAGATTGCTCAAAAACGGAAAGGTCAAAAGTACTCGGATACCCAGACGTGCGTGTATGAAGCGATTGATGAATCTCGAAGAAGCGAAAGAAGTATGCATGGATCGCGAAGCCTGGCGATCTGTCCTCTCTGACTACCCCGTCAGGGATACAGCGTGAAGATAGTTAGTTAGTTAGTTTAGTAAATAATATGTTAGTTGTCTAAATAAAGAGAATAATAATAATTTATTTAGCACAAGGTCATGCACAAGAAGTAACAAAAATAATACAATATCAGCACAGACAAAAACAGTGAGATCTTGTCACTGATTTCCAAACTAGGCCGAAGCCTGTATATTAGAAAACAGCGTTAATAATATAGCGTACATATCAGAGTAACGCATAGGCCCAATTTTTATCCCGGGAACAAGTTCCTGTGGGAAACGGGAACGGAAAACTTCACCACGCGTGCGGAGCCGCAGGCGTCAACTAGTTCTACAATAATGCATTAAATTTGCCCGATTTGTCGACATTTTTGACTACTGCTCCGCTCTCCATGGTAGTAGCGTGATGATATATAGTCTATAGCTTTCCTATATAAATGGGGGCTATCCAACACAAAAATAATTTTGCTAATCCGACCAAAAGTTTCTGAAATTAGCGCATTCAAACAAACAAACTTTTAATTGTTTGTTTGGTTGAACGCGCTCTTTGCTATATATTAGTATAAATTAATTCTTGATGAAAACAAATCAGAATTGAGAGTCTCCAATCGTCAAATGGCAAAGCTATAGTGACTGTCATAATTAGTAAAAGTTGTTAAAACAACAACTTTTGCGACGGCACAACGAACTTTGATAATAATAAAAAAAACTCGTTAAAAAAATTAAAATATTATTTAATTTTGCTAGTGAGAACTTATCAGGGCGTACTATATTAGTGTATTCAAATGTCGTTGCTGCCATATCGAGTATTTGGATCACACACTGGTCTGCTAACCTCTTCTGCTATCCATCTATCAGCTAGACATCAAGCAATGATTTAGGTTAAGGCGTAATAGGCACCCATAAAAGAGGGTTTATTCCCCGATGATCAAATTCCACATTTTTGTGTCATAAAATTAACCAACAGCAAATCACCCGGGTGAACAACATCCACGTGATTAATATATGCATTTATTTTGTTTCTTCAAATCACCAGGTTGATCAATATATACCTGAGTTCAATTTATTTAATTTATTTGAGTAATCAAATTTCACGTTACTATAATTTGTTTATTATGTTCTTTAAATTACTGATTTATAGTATATACTTTAATTTTCAAATTTACCCCATTGGATTACCTATAATAGGGGTTACAACCCCTGTTGAAATATTAAATTGTTGTTTTGTACAGATGTTTTGTTAACCTTTCCTCTTTATAATAATAGTAAATAATAAAATAAAAGAAATATATCCCCATCACGCCTTTAATTGAGAGAGGGTTTTACTACTTCAAACTTTATAGAAGAAGCACTTGTGGCCCCGCTGACTCATTGGTTTATAAAGATCACTGCGTTAAGCAACTAACGCTATGGCTGGTCACGGATGGGTGGCCACGTTGTGGCATTTACATTTTCGAGCTTTTAAGTGCTTCCAAAGGCACGTTAGTGTTTATTAGTAAACTGGCAGTCGTTAAGCCAAGTTGAAGGCCTTATGGGTTGCTTAAAATATTTCATCAACAGGTAGCCACAAACTGCGTCTGTCTATTTCAACACGACTATGGGCTAACCAGAAGAAGAAGATTTGGCGTGTAATACGTGATTGATAAATATATGTATATAAATAAACTTTAAAGAACAGCATAACAGCAATTGATTATTAAAGGGATTATGATTAACGGAAGCGAAAGAAGTATGCATGGATCGCGAAGCCTGGCGATCTGTCCTCTCTGACTACCCCGTCAGGGATAGAGCGTGAAGATAGTTTTTTTTGTTTATTACAAGTGATGTTTTAATTATTTAACTTTAAATATTAAAGAAGTATTGCAAATGCCTATTGTAGGTAGATACCATATATATAAAGAACAATTATAAGTAACTAAATAATTGTTAAATACATTTACATTTGCTTTGCAGAAATTTGGTATATAAGAATAATAATCTATATAAGATTAAATCAAGTTTTCAAAATGAAGGCATGTATTAATTGCTATTGACAACATTGCAAATGTCTTAAATCGATGAATAGGTTATCCTCAATTCAACCGCCATCGAAGATATTATTTTTTTCTACACTTCCTAAAAAACTAATTCATAATTACTTTCAAAAAACCTTACAAATAGGTGAATAACTGTATATATGAATGGGCATCTATATTTCATTTAAAGTTTTTTCACAAATTTCTTCGACTTTAATTTCAATAATCAATATTTTGAATTACCGTGGCCCAGCACACTCACTGGTTTAAGAAGTTGTTGGGAAGGACCATCAAAAGCATGAAACTCTCTGCCGGCGCACGTGTTTTCCTCCTCTTACAATCCTGGGTCTTTTAAGAGAAGCTTGAAATGGCATATTTTTGGGCCGTCAACCTGAGGGTCGCTATCGGAGCTCTGCGGGCTGAGATAGCGGGCCTCAATCACGGGTAGTCGTGTTTGCTTACCATTAGGCGGACAACGCCATTTAGATGTGCCAAATAAAAAAAAACTATTTCGACGTGCACATAAAAAAACAACCTATAAAATATGATACCCACTCAAATTTAATGTGCGATCTAACCAATAGATATCCAATATTAAGGGTAGCGCTCACATATTGACTTCATTATAATATGTCTTCTCAGTTTTTAAGTAGGTAGCATTAGCATATCAATTCAATGCACCTTGCACTTGGCCTTATATTGCCGCCTTTATTGATGCCACGTGGAGGGAGTTTTTGGTAGGTGAAACAAACTAAGAGGCCATTCACAAAATATTGTTAAATAATTAGTACCTGACTATGTATCATCAAAAAGCTGTTTAATAAAACGATTATAACAGTAAATCTAACATTATTATACAATAATCCCAAATCTCCAAATACATATTCTTTATTATACTAATTATAATGCTGAAGAGTTTGTTTGTTTGGTGTTCAATCAATCGCTAATCTTAGGAACTGCTGCTACGAATTGAAAAATCTTCTTGTTATTGAAAGTCCATTTATCGAAGAAGGCTATATATCATCACGCTACTACCCTGGAGAGCGAAGCAGTAATAACAAATGTCAACAAATCGGGCAAAATTTCATATATTTTTGTAAAAGTAATAAGCGACGGGTTTAAATAGGAGCGGCGTGGGTTCGAAGTTAGCACGGGCGAAGCTCTAATTTTCTCGAATTAATTTTATTTATAATCTTATTATTACTCAACAGCATTTTTTTTGTGCTGATTGCTCAAAATCGTAAAAGTCAAAGGTATTCGGATACCCAGACGCGCATGTATGAAGCGATTGATGAATCTGCAAGAAGCGCAAGAAGTATACATAGATCGTGAAGCATGGCGATCTGTCCTCTCTGACTACCCCGTCAGGAATAGGAACAGCGTGAAGATAGTTAGTGAGTTTAGCATTTTTACTAAAAAAAACTAACAAGAGGAAGTTGTTCTAATAGTTTTTTTATCTATAAATTTGTTTTACAAAAATATAAACTTTTATTAATTTATTAGTTTTATTGTCAAAATTGCAAGAAAATATTTAGAATTCGCAACGCTACTGAGAAAAATCTTGTTCAAAAATGATTACAATAGCGTTCTATATAAGAGGCATTCAACTTTACGTCTTTATAATTACGTGGCAAACCAACATTATACATACATACATACACATTGTCACGCCTTTATCCCCGAAGGGGTAGGCAGAGGCATATTGAACGCCCACATTTCACCGTATGCATTTTTGTCCCACGTAACAGGTGGAGAGTCCATTGCCGTGTTGAAATGGACAGGCGCAGGCCGTGGCGACCTGCTGTTGAAATTTTTTAAACCTCCCAAAGGCATTCAACTTGGCTTAACGACTGCCATTTTATTGGCAACCGGGACCAATGGCTTAAAGTGCCTACCGAAGCACGGAACCAACATTATCCTCATATTAAATCACACAGTTTAGTTGCCGTATTCAATTATTTTACTTCAACCGTGATAAAAAGTGTCCTATGTGTTCTCTAAGTCAATACCTATCTGTATATATACCAGCCCGTGGCCCCGCGGTCTCAGTGTTCTGTAAAAGATCACTGAGTTACGCAGCTTTCATTATGGCTTCCTCGGATTGGTAACCACTTTGTGGCATTTTCATTTGCGAGCGTTTCCGTGCTTCGGAAGTCACGTTAAGCCGTTGGTCCCGGTTGCCAGTAAAATGGCAGTCGTTAAGCCTGGTTGAAGGCCTTATGGGCGGCTTGAAAACATTTCAACAGCAGGTAGCCACAACCTGCGTCTGTCTATTTCAACACGGCAATGGGCTCACCACCTATTACGTGGGACAGGAATACACACGGTGAAAAGTGGGCATATAATATGCTTCTGCCACCCCTTCGGGGATAAGGCGTGATGGATAAATAAAAAATATATACCAAATTTCAGACCATAAGCAAAGTACATAAATAAGTTATATGTACTGTGCCATAAGGTCTGTTTTATAAATAGTTTTGTAATTTGCATGTATAATATAAAATAGAACGACATCAACATATGACATTATGTATAAAACAGTGTGAAAACCCATATTCTTAGTAGGTTAAGCTATTTTAGAGCGGTATACATTCAATATTTTCACATGGTTGGAACCACCTACACAAGCTTACGTGAGCCGTGATTAATGAACGCGAGCCACAAATGTGACGTGTGGTGCCATCTATTGATGTTTGAAAACATATTAACATATCGCCGTTCACATGAAACGTTGACATATCTTTTATGTAGGTAATAATTTATATGTAATATATTTTATTTCGTTATATGGTTGTGAAAATACTTTTTAAGTATTTTTTCCCATAACTTCTTAGTAAAATAATCTTATTGTATATCGCATATTTTTAATTTACCAATATGCAATATTTTTTAGAAGATACTAAATTTATAATAACAAAAAGTAAGTATTGTATTTTTTTTTTGAGTCCGTTGAAGGTTTAAGGTACCTACTTACAATTACCATAACATATTTTAAGGTTTAATCGGAATTAAGGCTTAGGTTCTGTAGGTTTATTTTGACTTGAAACTTTTAGTTTTACATAATTAGGTACCTAGGTACTTTCTAACATTCTTTCACTCTATGGTAAGTGCACCTGTGTACCTATTTTGTAATTTTGAAATACACAATACCAATGCATTTAATCCTAATAGGTAAGTACGTGCATGTATTCCCTTATTTACAAATACACACACTAACTTACCAAGCTAATTAAGCAACCTCGCAAGTGTTTCTTTGTAATTGACATAACCTCGTTTCTGCTTCGTGCCGAATCATATTAAGTAATCGTATAAAACAAATTCCTACAAAAATTACTTTATTTTCAAGACAAAAAACTATAAATACTTATTTAAATATATATATTTTCCTTATTAACTTAATGATTTTCCCTCTAACATTCATGAAGGACAAAGCATTTAGTTTCTCTAAATTAGATGCGCGGGCGCACACAAACTGCTAAACAGTTCATGCTGCCTTTATGTGCTAAAAATAGAATCCTGTGCATACATAGCCGTCATACACAATATACTTAATAAACACAGCGTTTCACCGTGAAATCTCGAATGTCATTCAATGATATTGATGAGACCACGTGTCGTACAAATAATAACGATTTTAGATGTTAATATTATTAATATTCTGGATAAACTGATAATACTCAGAATAATAACTAAATAATCTAACGATTATATCTAAAATACTAGAGATACACTAGAAATAATAAGTTGAAATAGGAGTAAATTGTATGTATGAATTACCATGAAGGGGTAACAGTTGTATATAAAACAAAATGGCGGTCGGATGTCGCCGCCCAATGCACTCACGTTTATCGCCCGACACATCGAGTGACGACCTGGCAACGCTACGGCCGCATTCCTGCAGAGAGTGGCAACGTCGCAAACGCAGCCGAGATCGCTACCCGTGCCTTTGTTGATTGCTGTGACGTCGCTAAATGATAAAATCGTTTATATTTGCCATGAAAACTGTATTAAAATGTTTATTTTTATTACAATTCGACATTGCGGACTCGCAACTTTTTCTATTTTACCGTAGAATCCGAAGTTAGGGGTTGAAATTTACAGATATGCGCAAACGCATGGTTAGATTTGATTTTTTTAATTGCTTCTCGGGCACGTATCAAGGAGTACTATAGGTACCTATATACTTACCTATTTTATTACTTACTTTTAATACTACGGTCTCATGTCCACGGAAACTATCCGAGGTGCTTATATTTAACTGGTAACAGCAGATCTTCTTTGTTTTCAATATTTATTTATTTACACATTGTAGTGTTATCATTGGGTAGATATGTATTATCGGATTTATTATTCGTAAGTATTTTGGTTGTTGTTATGTAAAATTCTACTTAAAGATAAATAACATAAACTTAGTAGTTAAGTAGAACTGTTTGAATTTTTTGATGTAAAACGGGGTATAACTTATAAGTATACCAAGGTTACTATCTATAGGACTTCGTCTCGAATCGAGACGAAGCTCGATATGACTAGGTAGCCAATACGACTAACGGCCGGTCTCAAAAGTCTATCTATCTTTTACTTTGTCTAAAATAATGTCAAAATATTTACCAACGGTACCTATCGATGAAAATTTCGGTTTCAATAACCAAAGGCAGATTTTATTTTATTTATCTATCACGCCTTATCCCCACAGAGGTGGCAGGGGCATACATATTGTATGCCCACTTTCTACCATGTGTATTCCTGTCACGCGCAATAGGTGGTGATCCCACTGCCGTGTTGAAATATACAGGTTGTGGCTACCTGCTGTTGAAATATTTCAAGCCGCCCATAAGGCCATCAACTTGACTTAACGACTGCCAATGACTGCCATGTTACTGGAAACCGGGACAAGCTATAGCGAAAGTTGCTTAACGCAGTAATCGATTACAGAACACTGAGGGCCACGAGCGCTTCGCCGTATTTTTAACGTTTAAGGTCCGTATTCCGGAACGTTTCTCAATACTCAATCAACACTTGAGGCTAGTTTTTGCCTTATAAATACTACTCTTAAGCGTTGATTGAGTATTGAGCAACGTTCTGGAATACGGGCCTAAGACGCAAATAATGTATTTTTCCGGACCTAGTGGGCGAGTCCGAATGGCAGTTCTTCTTCTTAAAAGTTTGTTTTTTTAATTTATATAGAGCTTTTGAAAATCGCTATATGCACAAATGGCTCTATTCTTCAAAACGTTCATATTTGTCAGAATATTGTTTTGCTAACAAATGTTTGTAATAGGCCTCTTAACTCTAGATCACTAAAATGTTACGATACAAGGGTGGGAGGTCAGACAGCAGTTCTAACAACGCCGATAATTAAAAGCCAAACGGTAGCTGCTCTTGCAGCCAAATAGAAGTAGACTTCCTCGAAATCCAGATAGGGTTTGGAGCAACTGGGAAAACACTCAAGACTTTCAATCAGGTGGGCCCGTATGCTTTTCCGCCATCTCAGTGGTGAAATGAAAAATCTTTATTCATGTAGGTCACAAAGTAACACTTACGAGTCAAGGTTCCTAGAACTTTGCTCATGTGCCACCTACAAATCACCACCGTCACTCTCATCCGTAATGGGTCAAGTGGGATTAGTCAGGACATGAAAAAATTGTGAACGCACGCGCAAAAATTTACGCAGGTTTCGTAAAATTTAGTCGTCGAATCGATGGAGATTCATAATCTAGGATTTAAACTATAATTGGATGATACTTACTTGAAGGATTTTTTTTCCTTTGCAACTGGTTGTGAAACATGGTAGCAATGTGCACAGTAAAACTCGAACGAGTTTATGTTGCAGCTTTATATATTGTATTGTCTTTATGTCTATCCTAATATTATAAAGAGAAAATATATGTAAGTTTGTTTTTAATGAATAGGCACAAAAACTGCTATTTTAACAATTCTTTTACCATTAGGATTCCTAATAGTGAAAGGCTTTTTAAAATTAGCCCAGAGAATTTTTAGAATACTACATTCTTCGTGAGTTAAATAGACTATATTAGATTTTCAAAAAGTTTAGGGATTCGTATGAAATCTAGAATAGGAAAACTTCGACACGAGGCGAAGCTTCGAGCATCAGCTAGTTGTAAATAAATATGACAACAATAATGACACTACATTATTGTTTCATTTTTTTTAATATGTGGCACGTCAAAATAGTGTCGCCCGCCTGATGGTAAGCAGAGACGTCGACCCGAGATTGTAGCCGCTATCTCAACCCGCGCAGGGCTACGATAGCGATCTTGACAGCCCAGGAATATGCCTTTTCACGCTTCTCTTAAAGGAACCAGGATTGTAAGAGGAGGGAAACACGTAATTGGAGTGGAGCCCATGGAGCAAGAGGACTGAATGACTGACGTTGAACTCCACCGTAACGAATTGCCCGATTTCAAAAATAAAAAAATTGTGTTTTAGCATAATTATGAGTAGATTTTAAACTTGAGAAGTTTAAGAAAATGGAAGCACAAAGCGGTCACCCATATTAGACCAGCCATAGCGAAAGATCCTTAACGCAGTGATCGTTTACAGAACACACACTACAGTGATCGTTTACCAGAACACCGAGTTCACGGGACAACAAGTGCTTGTAAAAAGTTTCGTCTCCTAGTTGCATCGAATGTCATTTAATTAAAGACGTGCATCACATCTTGATGGAGTGTCAAGAACGAGCCTTTCAGGGTCACTTATTTTATTTGGCGAATCGAGGATGTTATTGGGTCAGGTGAACAGTGCCCCGTCTGAACCAAGTTCCGAAAAAACCCTACAAAAATATTGGTAAATATAGCCAAGTAATAATTAATATTATTAGTATCTAATATAATTAACTAACTATCTTCACGCTGTTTCCCTTACAGGGTAGTCAGAAAGGACAAATCGCCAGGCTTCACGATCCATGCATACTTCTTCCGCTTCTTGCAGATTCAATTAATAACATTAATAGCAATAATAACATTTTCCTATCGCCATTTCTTATAGAAATAAGCAGTACCATTGTACCTATGACTCCTCCTCCTGTTATTTCTGTATTCTTGTCTGTACATAAATAAATAAAAGAATAAGAAGAGAGTGATTGTTTGTTTGTTGCTTTTCTTTACAGTTAAATATAATCGCTTAACGATAAAGTGAATGAATGAATGAAATATCTTTATTCATGTAGGTCACAAAGTAACACTTATGAACGTCAAGATTATTGCTTCTACATTTACATTAACTGCCAGATTCGCAAAGCAATAGGTAGAGCCAGAGGAAGAACCTAGCAATAAAAGTCATGGCCACTCTTTTCTAAACGCCAGTAATTACATTAGTTTGATGATGACATGATGTTTGACCAATTATATAGTAATGAATTTATACAAAACAAAAACAAAATCAATGTTCTGTTTAAAATCATATCAAAATTAGAGCTATTCTAGTTGCCAGTTCTATGGGCAGCCTGCAGTTTAAGAAAAATCTAGCAAGAAAGTCTATGAATGCTCTTTTAAAATGTAGGTGTGGCTTACAACATTAAAATTACACTTACATTGTTCCTTTGGATTTATGTGAGAACAGTCGACTAAACTTAGTTTGCCTTAAATTTAAATAATATTATTTGTAATAATTGCTATAACAGCTATGAGCTGACCAGTCCCAACAGACGGCACCCGTTCACGGGTATGACGTATATATCAGCCATCGCCCTACTCAACCGTATTATAGGGAATAAGGCGACCCGATACATACGCCACCCTTGCCAGGACACTTAGGAGAGCATGACATACCCAAAAACTGCACAGCAACTATCATGTCATCATGCTTATTTCTAGTATATATCGAATGTATGTCACTGTGTCTATTGTATAAATGTATGTTCTGTTTAACTAACATGATATTTGCAAATATATACTGAGATGCAACCGTTAAAATGCCAATTTCTTTAAATTTCTCTCTAAGAGACACCTCTAGCACTCAATTTATATATTGCACGTATAGCTCTCTTCTGGAGTACAAAAATTACTTGTATATCAGCTGCTTTGCCCCACAGCAAAATGCCGTAAGACATGACACTATGAAAATAACTAAAGTATTACTGGCAGTTTCCACATTAGTGGGCTGTCTGACTTTTCCCACGGCAAAGGCTGCCGAGCTGAGTTTACCTGCAAGCAACGCTATTTGGGCGTTCCACTGCAGTTTGCTATCTAAAGTGATCCCCAAAAATACAGTTGATTCTACAAGATTAAGGTTATCACCGTTCAATGTTATATTTGTACCGCAATTCCTGACATTAGGCATGCTGAATCTGATACATTTTGACTTCTTAGCGTTTAGTGGCAAATTATTGGTCGTAAACCTATCTACAACTTGGGCAAGTGAACTATTTTAATTATTGTACATACACGTTAAGCCAACGCTCGGCCGTGCTCGGTGAACATCGTGTGACCTCGGGTCTTAGGTTTTTTTGCGTTACGGAATTTCTTGATTAAAGCCCGCTCAAAGCCCGCGATAAAAAGTATGCAATAGCTTAAAAACAAAAGTTGAACGCATGTGTGTCTTGAACCAGTTAAGAAAAAAAAATAGAAAACACACACAAATTTTACATTTGCACATACACGGTATTATAGTTTGACCACGACTGCTGGTACAGCAGTACAATACTGTGTACAATTTTGGACGCAGTGAGCGGTACAGCGGTCGTGGTCGAACTATAGCGCCATAATGGCAAAACAGTGTGCTGTTAATACGATACCCACATAGTTGTGTCTGGTTTATTTTCCATTACATTGACAAGATTAGGGGTGACCAATATGGACCCAAGAACTTTTTTTTTTACGAGAGATCCCCTTGCATACTACCCACTGCTGGCTAGCAATGGGCTTGTGTGGGGGTCGCCCAGCACCTCATCGTGGTGGTACTGGGAATAGCCACTAAAACTCCTCGGCTACATTTCTGATAATAGAAGTGTTATGGGACCTGTTAAACTCACCAAAACACCTCTGAGTGGACGCAAGAACTACTGTTTATCGACGAAACAATGAAAAACAAAAAAAAACTATTAACTACATAGGTACGGTTTAAATTTTTTTTTTAAAAAGTATTCATAATTGTATAGTATTTTTAATACAAATTTTTGGGCGAGTCACGATCAACTGGACTAAAAAGTCACAATCTGCCACTCGCTAGCTACCCCTAGATTAGACAAACTGAATTATTTTGACAACTGGACCCATATCCTGTCACAACCAACACCAACAGCAATTAAACATACAAATATCGATAAAATTGATTTGCTATGCTGCTTCACAATCACAAGCGCCGCGAGGGTCTAATTAAGAAAATATCTTTATTCATCTAGGTCACAACTCACAAAGTAACGCTTACGAACGTCAAGATTATTCTACATTTACATTTACCGCCAGATTCGAATGGCAACAGGAAAAGCCTGAGAAAGAACCTGGCAAAAATCTCATGGCCACTCTTTTCTACATACATACATACATACTGTCACGCTTTTATTTTCGGAGGGGTAGACAGAGCTATTACTTTACGTCCACATTTCATCGCATGCTTTTTTTTGTCCCAAGTAACAGGTCCTTTGCCGTCTTAAAACTGTGGCGACCTGCTGTTGAAATTTTTTAAGCACAGCCATAGCGAAAGTGGTTAATTAACACAGTGATGATCTTTTCTAATCGCCAGTAATTACATTACTTTTCGTTTACATATTGAAAATGAAAATCTCTTTACTGTGCTAAAAAAAAATCACTTAGAATCTTCATCCTTTCCCACCCTATCGTGCAGTGCCCATGCGGCAACCACTGAAAAATCCTTTTTTTTTTAATAAAATTCGTTTTATATTTCTTAAAATTTTATGTTACTATATTATTTTTCTATGTGTAGGTATATTTATGTCTGTTGACTTAGAGCGACTTGATACTATGATTTATTATTATTTATACTTAATAAGTCAGCATTAAGCATGGAAATGTGCAATGCAATGAATATTTATTGAGCGGGATAGAAGAAGTCAGAGTAGACTGAGGCTTACATATAAAAACTACAGCTCAAAAACAGAAAGGTTAGATGCACCCTGACAATGAAACGATAAATGTATCTGCAGGCAGCGAAGCGAAGCAGTATCTATGGATCCCGAATCCTGGCAATGCGGGCTGTTCTCTGTGACTACCCCCCGTCAGGTGCATAGCGTGAAAAAAAACTTATAATACATTACAGTTTAAAGAAAATGCAACTCTTTAGATGCTCAAAAACGGAAAAGTCAAAAGTACGCGGATAACCAGACGTGCATGTATGAAGCGATTGATGAAACTGCAAGAAGCGAAAGAAGTATGCATGGATCGCGAAGCCCGGCGACCTGTTCTCTCTGACTACCCCGTCGGGGATATAGTGTGACGATAGTTAGTTAGATGCTTCGGGGAGCTTTGATGCCTACGTATCTTAAAAGCTACTCGGAGTCCAAGCAATCACATGAACAGCACAAGTCTCCAAAGATGAAAATGTCACCTCCAGTAAATACTTAGTACGCCAGATGGTTTCATCCAAAGTTTCTTATAATTATGTAGGCTTTTATTTTAAAAGGGTTTGGATACGCTTATTTTGAGGACATAGCAGCAATTCCTGAACTCCCTTTATTTTTCATTGTAGCGTCTTTCTTGGGAATTTCAAACTCAATATATATTGAAAGCCTGAGATATTTGGCTTTTAATTTTTGACAATGTTGAGTGCGACTTCGTTCTGATCTCCCAACACTGGTTAGGTTTGAACTAACAACCTACTAAAAACATGTATCTATGCTATCAGTGAAAATCTAGGATATCATTTACCACTTAACCTTTGACAATCTTCTCTATCCAAAGGTTACCAGAAGGAGATTGCTTTTGATAAAGCCGCCCTCTGTACATTTATAATACAGAAATCTCTTCTCGTAAATATAATATTTCAAAATTCTTAATTGAGTTTCGGTTTAGGTTGAAACTGAAACAAACGCCGAAGGTTCGGTTTCGGTTACGGCTGAAAAACCTGCTCAGGTCGGACACTGTTTATATAGCAGGTAGTACATACAGTCGCCTCAACCACTGAGTCACTCGTCTATATTTATTGAATGAGTGAACGTAGAGAGTGAGTTTTCATATAGCCATTCCGTTGGCCAAATTTCTTTCGAGTGTGTTCTGTTTTTTGTTTTTTCTTTACAAGTCGCAATTTTCAATCGATTATAACAAACTCTTTGGAATGGGATCCACAAACAATTTTTTCAAATCTAGACTCCTATATTACAGGATTAATAACTTTAAAGTGTGTTCTGAAATACGATTTCTGCGTGAAGCATCTGTCACTATGGCTGGTGCTTTGGCATTTCCATGAATTCAGGCACATTTTATATTATAAGGTAACTTCGCCTGTACGCGTCCACTTAGTGGAGTTGGTAGGTTTTAGCAAGAAAATAAAAATGTTACAGTAGTGATTTCGAATAAAATAATAATTTTACATATTTTGGAAATAGTCTTGTTAAATTTATCACACTGTTTTGGACAAACAGGTTGATATATTTTCTAAGCTACAGATTGGGTCCAAGTATGATTTTCGACATCTGTATCCATTTCTATAATCGTTATAGTGGACGCTAATAGGCCATAACAATTTGTATGTTAATACTGACGGAATCAATACAAAACTAATAATGATTGTCATGATTTTACCCATGATAAAAACCATCCTAGTTAGAAGTATATAGACCAGATGGCGTCCTTTGCGGACGCAATGCGGCTAATATTTAAATTAGGTGTTGCATTTCGCGTCCAGCGTTATTTTAACTTTAAATTTGAGCACAAACATCATTGACTTATTATATGGTTCATAGTTAAGATTTAGAAACAACAATCTAATACAATATCAAACATTCATTTTACTCGAATATTCGTGTTTGCTTAGGTATTTGTGATTTGCATTTAACGGAGAATAACAACATCGACAAATCATTTTTGCTTTATTTGCCAACGAACAGCAAACACGTGTTGCCGCTTCGTCCGGTTCGTGTTCGGCTGGCGGTCTATTCGCGCGCATTAAAGAAGGCGGCAAGCCATCCGCCATTTTGTGTACTGGCCGTATTCACATACGCGAGTGCCGCCGTATACTACAAACGTCGTTTGTTTATTTTTGTGGCGTTGCTATTCAATATAACGTAATACAATTATTATTTGTTTTTAAAATGAATTGGCACAACGATACCATTCTAAAATTTATAGAACTTTATAAAATAAATCCCTGCATATGGGATTCGCAGAATAGTTTTCATAAAAACCGGCGTGTCGTAGATGAAGCTTGGACTCATATTAAAGAAAAAATGGGCGTGCGTTGCACAGTGAAGGATTTAAAAAAGAAGAGAGAGTCCCTAATGGCAGCCTATAGATCCTACAAAAGTAAAATTAAAAAGTCTGAAAACTCAGGAACAGGGGAAGTATACCAACCAACGTGGTTCGCGTTTTCGTTGATGGATAGTTTTTTGGCACCATTATATACTTACAACATCACTATAAATATTGAGGTACGTGTAACTCTTCTTCATTTTAGCATAAAGTTCCTGTTTTGTATAATGAATACGATGATTTGTCATTGTACGTAATATGTTTTTATCAGAATAGTCCACTGCTGGACGTAGGCCTAACATTTGAGGAAGTTGATTCACTTTATTTACTTTACCACGCTGGGCAGATGGATTGTTATAGTTTTTTTGTCCCTTCTTCGCTTTTCTCGTTCTCAGTTTTTTTCTCGTTCTAAGTGGGAACGTAGGCAAAATGTAAGTCTGCACTACAGGTCAAAACAATTAGATGAGCCTACACTACATTGTCATTTAAACTAAATAAATATTGCGGGACATTCTTTTTTTTCTACACAGCGCCATCTAGCTCAAAGTTAGCTTGTGGTATGGATCTAGACAACTGAAATACATACTTATATGTATATTTCTTAATACATACATATTATCCATAGGAAACACCCAAACTCCGAAACAAACATTTGTGGATCACACAAATATTTGATCCGACCGGGAATCGAACCCGAGACCCCAGACCTCAGCGCGACAGTCGCATACACTACGACTGTGCCACCAGGCAGTCAAAAAAATATTACTTTACCTTTTAAAATGTGGCTTTAATCTTCTGTAGTATGCGTTCCTCGTAGTATAGGCAGATATGAATTGCATTCGTTTCGTTATCCATTCGTCACGTACATACATACATATTGTCCCGCTGTTATCCCCGAAGGGGTAAGCAGAGGCATATTACGTATACATTTTTGTCCCACGTTACAGGTGGAGAGCCCATTGCCGTGTTGAAATGGACAGGCACGGGCTGCGGCGAGCTCATTGCCGTGTTGAAATGGACAGGCACGGGCTGCGGCGACCTGCTCTTGAAATTTTTTAAGGCCTTCAACTTGGCTTAACGGCTGCCTTTTTGTTGGCAGCCGGGATCAATGGCTTAACGTGACTTCCGAAGCACGGAACTGAGGTGGGTCTAAAGGGCCGAATAAATTTAATCAAATGTGTCTATTATAGATGTTAAATTTGGAAGAAATTTTGAACCCGTTGCCTTTTTAGTGAGGTGGTAACAAAAAGGCTAAAAGGTCTTATGTGCTAGACACTAATTAGCACGACCAATTAAAGTCCTGGTGTCTCGGACTTCCGTCTTCTACGTCACGTAGCTGGACAAAAACAGAACAATGATGTCTGTATTAAAGGCATTGTTTTATTAGTTCATTTTAAACGATGCGACGAATTCGAATTCAATTACTGCCTGACTTTCCCGCCTACCCACAAGTGCCCGTGGTGACATACCTTATCAATGAGTGCTCCGAGGAACGCATCAGCGACTTTTGGAGTCCTCTTCTAGCCGTGCCTCATTACTGGGGCTCTTACCGTGGTATCTTACACCACTCCGGAGCAAGGCTTAAAACCACCTCATACCACAAAGTTACACATGAAATAAGACTGAACCCCTCTTGGATGACATACTATAGTAACTAGAGTAGAGACGCAACGAATGTTCGAACGAACATTTGCTCATGCCCGAATACGATTATATAAAAAATGGCAAATATTTTATATATTTTCTGATTAGTTAAATGAATATTTTGACATGATAAGAGTACCGCATACTAGAGAAGAGTTTTGGGACGGTAGTATAAATCTGCCCTTATTGTAAACAATATCATTGACTCCCAGTATATTATTCTGTAAGACTTTTTGAAGGCAGTCTGAATATACCTAAGGGATGTATAGTGTAAGCAGCCCCACCAAGATTTACGGGACGAGACCACACCTGCTAGCGGTGCACCAGCTGACTAACGACAAGGCAACGAAGCAAGTATCCTTATGAGATTGGGAGGTCAAACGACAGTCGCTAGTAGCCAAATAAAAGTCGACCCTGGACTCCAAATGCAGATTGGGCTTGGAAGCAACTGGGAATACACTAAAATGAAGAAGTAGATGACTTAATATATAATTCGAGATTTTTCACGATGTATATAGGACTGTATTATACTACTAGCTGGGCCCCGAGGCTTCGCCTGTGGCGTTCTTAGAACCCCATTTAATCCCATCGTTAATTAATTTTACAATACCAACTGTATGAAAATTTGCCCGATTTGTTGACATTTATGTTTACTGCTTCGCCCTCCTGAGTAGTAGCATAATAATATATGGCGTTCCTCGATAGACATAGGCTATCTAACATTAAAAATAATATATCAAGTCGATCCAGTAGTTCCTGAGATTAGCGTCAACCAAACAAACGAACTCTTCGGCTTTATAATATTAGTATAGATTAAGGCTTCTTCCGTTGCAATCCTACCAACGGTCTATAAATAAATACTAAAACTTATGTTTGTTATGTTTTTTAGAGCGAAGACACTGAAAAGCAAACAGATCCTATTGCAATTTTCGAAAATGTGAGCGATTGTTATCAACCGAAACAAGAAGCACTAACACCGTGTCAGCATAATTCACCCTGTACAGAACATACGGAAGCATCAACAGGATCCGTGTCATTTAAAAGAAAATTACAGAATCCACCTGAATTAATCCAAGCAGTAAATCAAATGGAACGAGCGTTTAAGTTTATGAAGAATGCGTATGACCGTAAAAGGTCAAAGGACGATGATGATGACGAATGTTCAGTTTTTGGGTTACTCATATCGAAAAAATTACGAAAGCTCTCAGAAGAACGTCGAGATGTTATGATGGTGAAAATAAATGAGCTTTTTATTGATGAACGCCGCGCTGGTGCACCTTGATCGAAGTCGAATAATTTCGACCGAAATTGTAATTGCGTGCAAATATTCTAAACATATATAGAAGTTATGTCCTTGTCAGCCCAGGACTTTAATTGGTCGTGCTAAGTAGTATCTAGCACATAAGACCTTTTAGCCTTTTTGTTACCACCTCACTAAAAAGGCAACGGGTTCCAAATTTAACTTCTACAATAGACACATTTTATTTTATTATATTTATTCGGCCCTTTAGATCCACCCCATTTCCGTGCTTCGGAAGGCACGTTAAGCCGTTGGTCCCGGTTGCCAATAAAATGGCAGTCGTTAAGCCATGTTGAAGGTCTTATGGGCGGCTTAAAAAAATTCAACAGCGGGTCGCCACAGTCTGCGCCTGTCCATTTCAACGCGGCAATGGGCTCACCACTTGTTACGTGCCTACCCCTTCGGGGATAAAGGCGTGACAATATGTATGTATGTAGATAGAAATTATAAAAAAAAGTTGATAGGACATGCACATAAACTATCGAGAATGAACTAGCGCGCTGTGTCACAGTCATAGTATCTTCAAGAAACTTTTGTAAAAAATAGTAGATCAGTTTTTTGGCCAACTGTTCTATGCCTGTGACGACAAAAATTCAGTTTTATACGTAAGCTGCAAGCTAGCACAAGACAGTGCATTTCACTAAATATCTCTCACGTGAGTATCTCAACACATTTGGCGACGACTAATCCTTCTTCTCTCCAACGAAAAAAAAATCCATCTATCATGGACAACAGCAGAACATGCACCTCTTCTAATGTCGCCATAACATTATGTGTCTTCGTTTAAAGAGGGCTGTATTTACAAAAGAACACCGTCGCAAAGAATGAAAGAGTTTGTCTATCAAAACGTATAAAAGAAGTTGTGAAATGAAAGAGTTTGATTATCAAAAAGTATAAAGAAAAGGTGAGTTTGTTATCGATGCAAATAAAAATGTATGTTTTTCATTCGTTGTTATATTTAATAAAAAGTGAGTACAATTAAGTTAGTTTTGTTAGACTTCCTCTTTAAGGGTCTGTTTAGGGAAAAATACTTTAAATAAATTAGTACAATTTGGGACTTATTTCGATTACATATCTATGTTAAAGTAAATCCTTTATATGTCTCCTAAAGCGATGAATCGATCAGTAAACTGAATAGGTACTATACAGATAATGTTATTGTACCCTTGTATATTACTTTACTATGAGAAATCAAACAATTATGAGTTAATATAATCTAAAATAGTACTTATCCTTATACGATAGACTAATCTCTTACTGACGTCAAAACGATATAGGGACACGTTCTTTCCAATTTACATACAAAAGTCTATCTGTGGTAAGCGGTAGGTCCTCTTCTTGATAGACAGCGGGGAGCAGTAAGGTTACTTACTAGAGATACATACATACATATTATCACGCCTTTAACCCCGAAGGAGTAGTCAGAAGCATACTTTAGGCCCACATTTCACCGTATGCAATTTTGTCCCACGTAACAAGTGGTGAGTCCATTGCCGTGTTGAAATGGTAAGGCGCAGGCTGTGGCGACCTGCTGTTGAAATTTTTCTAGCCGCCCATAAGGCGTCTAACCAGGCTTAATGACTGCCATTTTACTGGCAACGGGGACCAACGGCTTAACGTGCCTTACGAAGCACGGAAAGGCTCGCAACTGTAAATTCCACAAAGTGGTCACCCATCCAAGGACCACCTATAGTGAATGTTGCTTAACGCAGTGATCGTTTACAGAACACTGAGTCATCAGGAGCAGCTGCTTTGAGATAGATAGATATTCTTCTTAATAGAGATAGTACAATGTTTTACCACTACACTAGTATCACAAAACATAGATAGGTTATTGGTAACGACCATTAGCTATAAGTTGGATACGACTTGGCCCCAAGTGATTTTTGTTCATTCCCAACCGTGAATGGTATGCTAAATTGAACGGATACATAAATAGCAGCCCTCGTAAAGGATACTATTTATGCCAGGAATTCCTCTAGGTAAGGAATACGGGAAAACTACACTTCTTCACCTCACGGGTGCCATGGGCGTTCTCTTAATATAAAATAAAATATCTAAACGCAACAAATATTTGCGGAGAACACTTTTTTTTAATTAAAGTAAACTCTTAATTAATTTCAATCCACTTTGATGCACCACAGTACAAAATTCTATGTACTTAGAAGTGTTCATTAATCAGTGGAGTTGTTGGATTTTGTCCTCTCTGGCTTCCCTGTCTATGAAATAGCGTGTAGATAGTTAGTTACTTAAGTATATCAGTATGTTTATTATTATGTTCTATTCAAGTTATATTAATAAGTGTCGCACAATATTTATTTATTTATTATATTAATGTTTTTAGAAACAATTTTATATGAAAATCGAAAGATTATAGGTACAATTCTATACATTCGCACCGTGTAACTTTGCTAAATACCGGTAGATGGCGCCATAAGACGAAAATAGGTGAATAGTCCGTCAGTTTTGAGTGGGTCTCGATAGCTTAGATGGTAAAAACAACTGGCGCGTTAAGCCAGAAGACGCTGGTTAAAATCCATCTAAATACTGAAAAAAAAATCCATATTAAATTTGGGAAAACTATATTTGCAATACTGGAGCTATAGTTTCAAAAAGTTCAAATCAAAAGCTTTTAAAAAGCAATTTGCTCATTTTTATAAAAGGAATTAGGTATATTTTCTAAAAAAAAATCATATTTCTTCAGGTGTCCTAATACCGGGTATAAACTGAACTGCCTTACTATCTCGCCCAAATTCAAAACTACGAGTAAACACTCAATCGGCCTCTTCATTGTTCGGGCTCAGTGACATTTCACTGTTACACGCTACTCGGTAGGTGAAATCCATATGTCTCATAACTAAAGTTATAGGATATCCTTTAACCGAAATATATCCTTTAACTTAAATCCACACGGCCATAACCAGATGGAAGGATATCGCGTGGTTTTAATCAATAGGTGAATTTCCACACGTACAAAAAAAATGTGAATCATATGCTTGCCAATGGCTTCAAAGGAAACACTGAAGGCCTGACGAATAAGATATGTATTAGTAGAAGACATCGAGGTAGTAGTAGTAGTGCCCAGATGATGATAGTGTCAACTTTCCTAAAAATACATACTCAAATCCAGCACTCAATGCTTTCTCCAGCTCAACGCTCAAGTATCCGCTGTAACCGTATTATATCGCACACCCACTTATTGTGAAGTTAACGTGTGAAACGAGCGTGAAGAACTGACGTATTGTCGATAAGATATTTACATTTAAAGTGGATTCTGATTACTGTCTGTACATCTGAATTTGCATGTGAAATTTGAGGAGTACTTCCTGTACTCTTATTAACTGTGAATCTTCGAAAACTTATCTCGTTTATATCGATTTACTTTAAAACTTTTTAATGGTAAATTCACCCTTATGCAAAAAAAACAGCTTATATACACATTTTGTAAGGTCTTTACTATGAAATGGCGGGCTGAAATATTAGATCTTTACCTATGAAATTGCCGTTTCGTATGAAAAAAATTCAACAAAAAAATTTTTGTTTTATTTTTTTTATTTATCGAAGTAATCACCCATGCAATCAATGCATCTTTGCTAACGCTGTGGCGGTACCAGCTGGACTAGAGGCAACAAATTCTTAAAAGGCATTTTGTGCTGCCTCTCGCAGATTGAATTTTTTTCTCGCCAAGCAGTTATCTAAATTCTAGAAAAAGTAGCAGTCTGTAGGAGCTAAGTCTGGTGAGTAGGGCGGATAACGGATAGCTTCCAACCCCAGTTCTTGCAACTTGGAGACCGTCTGCTGTGCAGTATGAGATCGCGCGTTGTCGTGCAGGAACAGCGGAGACGAGCGATTGACCAATGCTGGTTGGAGATGTGCCAGCTTCTCCATCACTGTGTTCAGTTCTTCACAGTACACATCTGCAGTAATGCTCACCCCGTTAGGTAAGAAGCTGTTATGAATCACACCGGCGCTAGACCGCCAAACAGTGAACATCACTTTTCTAGGGGTAAGTTTTCGTTTAGGTCATTGTTTAGGTGCTGAGCCAGGATCCAACCAACTTGCTGACCGCTTACGGTTATCAAACAGAATCCATTTTTCATCGCAGGTAAAAATGCGGTTCAAAATTCCATCATTTGTGTGTCTGTTGAGCAGTGCAAGGCACGTCTCGACGCGTAGTTCGCGCTGGCGATCATTGAGTTCGTGGGGCACCCAGTTGTCAAGCATTCGTACCTAAACAATTTGACGCAAATGGACCAATATTGTTTTGACGCTAACGTCGAAAGCTGCTACTAATTCAGCCGTAGATTGTGTATCATCAGCTTCCACAATCACCTTTAATTCGTCATTATCGACCAAACTCATCGGACGCCCGCGAGGTTTATTTTTCAGGTCGAAATTTCCAGAACAAAAGCGAGCAAACCAATAACAGGTGGTGGGTTGGTTTGTAGTGTTAGCTCCGTAAACGTCGTTGATGTTGCGTGCCGCTTGTGCCGCGTTGCTGTCACGACGGTACTCATATTCCATAATTACTCGAATTTTTAACGTATCCATGATGACGAAAAAGATTGAAATGCGATGAAAATATAACACTAATCAGAAAACAAGTAACTACTTTTGGAAAAAGAATTCCATGTATTTAAAATAAAATTAATTTGAAATAAGAATTCTTAGCCAAAGAAAAATTATTTTGACCTATTACTAGTATAAGATACTTCTAAAGATATTGTCTAAGGATACACATTGTACAAGCAACACCAGAGGTGCAGTATTCACGTTGCTTACCCTGTAAAAAACTTCTAAGACCCCTTTTGAAGAACCCTATACTGTAGACGTTTATGAAAATCCAGGCAATTTGTAACACAGTATGATTTACATTTCTTGATCATATAAAAGACATATATTTATATAAATACATATACAAAATACATTTTATTTATGAATATAATTCTAATATACTTTATGGCACTATTGTAAACCAGGATCTACAGCAATAAACAAGACCTTGGGGGCCAAGTCTACTAATTCAATAGCGTCAGAATAGAATAGATCGCTCAATAGAGAGCCTACAGTAAAAAATGGCCAGTAGTCTACTATTACAATACGAGTAGCGCTCCAATAGAATTCTTTTGGGCGGCCAATTTATGTTATTAACACGTGTAGCGTCTGTTAGTAGCTCTTTTCATTTTTGGTAGTAACAACCAAATAGCTGTTTTTAGTTACCAAAATATTTATACGAAGTGATACACACTATGGCAGGTTTGAATAAAAGTGTCAGCGTTAAGCTGGAAAAGGGCGTGCTCTGTTGGTTTAGACACGTCCAACGAATGAGTGAGGAACGATTGACGAAGAATATACATTGTGCGAAAGTACAGGGCAGGAGTCAGGGTAGGCCGAAACTTACATATAACGACCACGTGAGCAGATTGCTCAAAAACGATAAAGTCAAAAGTACTCGAATACCCAGACGTGCATGTATGAAGTGATTAATAAATCTACAGGAAGCGAAAGAAGTATGCATGGATCGCGATGTCTGGCGAGCCGTCCTTTCTGACTACCCCGTCAGGAATACAGCGTGAGTTTTAAAACAATTATTAATATAAACATTAATTTTATGATAGCTAAAAACAGCTATTTTGTCTCTATTCTGCAGTTTGAGAAGTGTGAATGTGAAATATATAATAGGTTTATTAAGCTTTGGACTAATCGCAATAGAACCGCTTTAGAATAGGACTAGAACGGCTTTCTATTGGAAAATAGTAGATTGGGCCCCAGAAAAATTACAACGAGCTCGAACTCGGTAACAAGTAGAAGCAGGCCTGTATTTTAAAAGACGTTTCAAGTATGAGATCTCTTATCAACTGAAATTGGGTTTAAAACCAGATCATAACTTAAGCATAGATTGCATTACGCGTCTTAACTTTAGTTCACGTAAAACCAATCTCAATTTCTGATTTGAAATTGCAGTCTGTTCTCAACTACTTACGTTTTCATTTCATCGACAATTTTATTCTGTATCACGCAGCTTTTTAAAATCGAAAATCGTTATTTTACAAATATTATTTTCGTGAATTAGAATATACGAGATAGTATATATATAGGTAGTATAGCAATGTAAACACATTGATTGAACCATAATTTGATGTTGACGGAACCTATATTTATTAATTGTCATTTGTCAAGTTGTCAAACTGAAATTAAATTACCCACATTCGAAGGTACATATTTATGAACTAAAAGCTATCTCCACGCTTGGCGATTCTTGCATACTTCTTCCGCTACTAACATATTTTGAAAGTAATAATATGACACTTTTATATTTAACCTAAGGCTGCTCAAGAATAGTTCAGCTTGACTCACGTATTTAAAGATAAGAACTTTCAAGTCTTTACCCGTGTGATTTTTTTTTAATGGTCCTCTTTTATTTTCTAAACAGAACAAGTGCTCAGATAGTGCTATAGATCACACAATTTCTTTCATAACCTGTTCCAAAATATGTGAACACTGTATGATTTAGGTTTCTAAGACTATTTCTAGACCGATTACAAAGGCTCATATCCTATTAATATTAAAAACGCGAAAGTTTGTAAGAATGGAGGTTTGTTACCCTTTCACGCAAAATTTACTGAATGGATTTTGATGAAACTTTACAATAATATAGCTTACACATCAGAGTCACACATAGGCTACTTTTTATCTCAGGAACAAGTTCCTGTAGGGAACAGGTAAAATTCACCACGCGTGTGGAGCCGCGGGCGTTAACTAGTTACTTTTATAACAATTTCAATTTTACAAATAAAAGTAGATTCCTACATAAACATCGTTCTGAAATAAGCTTAACACTCACTTGAGTTATGATGAAGTGAATATCTTTACATGTGGATCAGGCTTCACCCCACCAGATCTATTGGTGAGATACTCAAGTAGAAATCAAACCGACTTGCCAGGGATTTGATACACCCTCGATAGAAAATCCTGAGACAATAATTATGGTATTTTGCTATCTTTTCTTGAAACCAAATTAAAAAAATAATACAGCACGGAATAACAACATATATACTAATAAATAATAATACCAGGGGGGCAAGTCTGCTATTTTCATTCGTCTCAAGATAGCATCGAAATCGTCGCTCAATAGAAAGCTACCGGTACAATAATGACAGCTTTTCGTAGTCTACTATTACAATCGTACTCCAATAGACTTCTATCAGTCGGCCGATATAATTCTACTAACACGTACCGCGCCAGTGGCCGCTAGTCAATTGCATTTTTGATAGTCTACTAACATGTTGACAGCTAAAAACAGCGATTCTGGTTCTATTCTACGGCTTCTTAATAGTAGACTTGGCCCCCTGTTAATGTCTATCAATAGGCTTGTTCCTATTATGTGGAACCAGCAAAACTACTAGTAAAATATGAGTGTATCTTTTTATCTCCTCGGGGATATAAGTCGTAATCGTATGTTATTGTATTCTTGTTTATCTTTCGGATATACAAGACCCGATGTTACCAATGAAATCGGGTCAAGCTAGAACGCATACAACTGTGTCATGTATCTGCAGATTAATGGTAATTAATTTGCGGAATTGCGTTACGCAAGTCATGTGAAACCGACACTTTCACCACCCAGTTATGGTGAGGCTTGATAGAGCTACATGCTCGGCATAGACTACACTAACCGTCACGCACGACATTCACGGGGGCTTTATGTTGAAAACTAGGTTATATCCAATAGATTGTATGATATTTTCGACTGTGATAACGGCAACTCTCCTCTGACTGACTGCCTCTGTGGCGCGGTGGCAGTGTATCCGACTGCTACGCAAAGGTCAAGGTTGGATTACCACCCAGGATAAAACTTTGAGTGATGAGCACGATGGTTTATCCTGTGTCTGGGTGTTATTTTTCTATAATATGCATGTACTCGTATTTAGAAATATATAACTATGTTTATCAGTTATCTGGTTACCACAATACAAGCTATGCTTAGTTTGGAATCAGATGGCGTTGTGTGAGTTGTCCCAACGATATTTATTTATTTATTTTATTAAATCTTTGGCCAAGGGCAACCTGACATGGTAGTCTTTTTAATAAAATTGTGTTTTAGAGGGTGTGGTAAAGAAAATCTAAGATAAGTCGTGCCAATGGATGCTCTCGGACTTTTCTCAATCTTAGTATGCGGTGGTGGTGTCGGAGGTATATGTGGTAAGCGTGAGGTGTAATACGAGTGGGGTGGTGGAGATTAAGAAGAGTGTAAGGAGTCGTAAGGTGTGTGGCATGAGAGTGTGTGATGTTGTCTTTTTTATAAGCATATAAAATAATGTTTATATTTGTTTGAAAGCTGTTTATTTTTGTTTGGCATGAGAGTGTGTGATGTTGTCTTTTTTATAAGCATATAAAATAATGTTTATATTTGTTTGAAAGCTGTTTATTTTTGTTTCAAATATGTTAAAATAAACATACATATGTACATATATACACTTAATATATAAATATGTATGTTTATTTTTGTTTAAAACCTGACTCTGTAGCGTACATAGTCTACTCGTATAGACTAAGGTAAGTACTTTTCCAGTGGGTACTTTCAGAATGTTTTGAAAAACTGATTCGGGATCCCAGGACCTTAAATCCACAGAGCAAGGAGTATTGCTTGTTTCTTTTCGCTCGCGTCCTATTAGAGACAAACGTAATAATATAAAACTTTAGTGATACTCGCATAAGATATAGTAATAGGTACCTATTATTATATGTTATGTGGTGATACTCTCTTATTACAGTTTTTTTTTGCGTGGATATCGTGTGAGTCTATGCCATAGTGTAAGTATAATAATAGTGTTAGGCTTTGGTATCAAATAGTAACAATAGTGTATGAGAGCCATTGACTTTATGAGTATCTATACTCAGTATATTTTAAATATTAGGTCTTTACCTATGAAATTGCCGTTTTGTATAAAAAAATTTAAACGATTTTTTTTTATGTATTTTTTATTTGTATTAATCAAAGTAATCACCCATGCAACCCATGCAATCAGTGGCAGTTTATTGATGCCCTTCTTAAAAAAATCAGCCGTCCGGAGGCAACAAATTCTTCAAAGGCATTTTGTACTGCCTCTCGGGTATTGAATTTTTCCAAAAGGTTATCCAAATTCTGAAAAAAGTAGTAGCCTGTAGGCGCAAGGTCTGGTGAGTAGGGCGGATGACGGAGAGCTTCCAACTCCAGTTTCCTGCAACTTGGAGACCGTCTGCTGTGCAATATGAGGTCGCGCGTTGTCGTGCAAGAGCAGCGGAGACGAGCGATTGACCAATGCTGGTTGGAGATGTGCCAGCTTCTCCATCATTGTGTTCAGTTCTTCCCAGTACAGATCTGCAGTAATGCTCACCCCGTAAGGTAAGAAGCTATGATGAATCACACCGGCACTAGACCACCAAACAGTGACCATCAATTTTCTAGGGGTAAGTTTTCGTTTAGGGCATTGTTTAGATGCTGAACCAGGATCAAACCAACAACGAATTCTTCGCCAAACAACAATTATTTTTATTTGAACTGGCCAGTTGTACTGCAGAACGGCAATTTCATAGGTAAAGACCTTTTTTTTTCTGGTAATATTGTCAAGGTTGTCACATTGTGTGCCTTTGAGAATGCCGTGAGGCGAAACCGCTAAGGTTTATCAAGTAAATGTTGTGGAATAGTACAAGTGTTATTATTGAAAATGTGTAGCAAGTTCCACCAAGTGCCATCAATCAACAGTATAAATTATCTAAAATCCCATTCATGGAATTTTTCCAATTTATCTCTCCGTAAAATAATTTCTTAGAGTTCAAGGAATAAATAAAAAAAAGGAAAGGTTGCCTGGCAGAAATTGCTTTTTAGCGATAAGGCCGCCCTTTGTACATTACCTTGCATTTTTATTTTTGTATTTTTTTTTAAATTGGTGTGCAAATAACGTTATATTCTATTCTATTCTAAATAAATAAAAAAATACTCAAATTGGTCCAGCTGTCTTTGTATTATGTGCAACATATTTTGCTATTCATTTTTATTTAAATATACTACATCGATTATCATATCAAAGAAGAATGTAACAGTACGTTTCATCATATCAGCAATATTAGCTTAAAAAATGTGGAAGCTTGTTGTTAGCAATAGAATCGTACCATAGTTAACTATAATAATTAGGTATAGTCTGTAAGCCTTAAATAATACCGCGTGCCTAATTACATTCGGCTGTAGGAGTGTCATTGATACCTTGTTTTGTGCTCAAATCAATCAGCAATTTCAGGGGGCCGAGTCTGCTATTTCAATCGTGTCGTAATAGAATCGAAATCGTCGCTCAATAAAAAGCCACCGGTACAATTTTAACAGTTTTTCGTAGTCTACTATTACAACCATACTCCAATAGACTTCTATTGGTCGGCCGATAGAATTCTACTAACACGTACCGCGACACTGGCCGCCAGTCAGTTGCATTTTTGATAGTCCGCAATATTTTGACAGCTAAAAACAGCGATTCTGGTAATATTCTACGGTTTGTCAATAGCAGACTCGGCCCCCAGCAGGTCTCGTACTGCTGGACGAACGCCGTACCCAATTATTGCTGCTGTGAGGACCAATTGTTCATAATTTCGTTGAGGCTACTAGTTACCCACGAAACATAAACCTACAGAAAACTTTTATCATCTCAATACAATGCAAAATGTGATTGCAAAAAATCTCTGTAAAAAGTAGGTTGCACAACCTCTGTGTTACATTAACGGCTTGCAACACTTGCAAATTGTCAAGGTCGATGTTCTACTAGGTAACCAAGAGATTACATTAAAAATAAAAATAACTGTGCAGATTGTATAGTTAGCATCTAAGTGGCTAGATTTACTAAGGTATCAGGGTTTAAACGAAGTGAAGACGGCTGTTTGAAGGAGAGGTAATTCAGGCACACCCGCAAAATAATAAATTAAAATAAAAGTAAAACAGTGGGTTTTGCTTTTATATTAATTTATTATTTTAGAAATATTAAATTATTTCTTAACATTTTTATGAATGTAACCGTACTTTGTAGAACTGGAAGTCCGTCGGTTAACAAAGAAAAAAATACATAGTAGAAAGGGTGGGGGGACAAAGTACAAGACTGTAGAAACCTTGTCTAGGCGTCGAAGAATTCCTCCCCACCGAAGTGAACTGGTAATGTACCCATAAGGCTAGCCGCATTGCCACATAGAATGGCAATGCTTATTCTCTGAGCGAAAAAGAGGCCAACCTTATTGTCACGAGTAGCATCAACCAGACGCTTTGCTATATCTTTATATAGCGAACGTGCACTTGGGCCCCACAAACCAAGTGTCTCTGCCCCAAACGGCTAAAAAATATTTTTTTTCCGTTGGTTGGGACACGTCCAACAAATGAATAAGGAACGATTGACGAAGAATATATATTGTGCGAAAGTAGAGGGTAGAAGGAGTCAGGGTAGGCCGAGAATTACAAATGAAGACCACTTGAGCAGATTGCTCAAAAACCGGAATAGTCAAAAGTACTCGGATACGGATGAGACGTGCATGTATGAATCGAAAGAAGTATGCATGGATCGGAGAAGTCTGGCGATCTATCCTCTCTGATTACCCCGTCAGTTAACATAATTTCCAATTACATTATTATATTATTATTTACAAAAACACTTGAAATTTACTTAATTTTGAATCTGTACAACCCCAAAGCCCAGCACTGATCTACAAAGCCTCCTACCAAGTCAAAGTCTGACGACCATTTTAATCGGTCTTTTTGTTCGTTATTGATTGCTGTAGATGTAAAAAGACCCCGTGGGCTCGATAAGGTAGTAATAGGTCTTTACCTATGAAATTGCCGTTCTGCAGTACTGGTCAGTTCAAATAAAAATAATTGTTGTTTGGCGAAGAATTCAAGTTGGTTGGATTCTGGTTCAGCACCTAAACAATGCCCTAAGCGAAAACTTACCCCTAGAGAAGTGATGGTCACTGTTTGGTGGTCTAGCGCCGGCGTGATTCATGACAGCTTCTCACCTAACGGGGTGAGCTTTACCGCAGATGTGTGAAGAACTGAACACAAGATGGAGAAGCTGGCACATCTCCAACCAGCATTAGTCTATCGCTTGTCTCCGCTGCTCCTGCACTGGTGCAGCGTGACCTCATACTGCACAGCAGACGGTCTCCAAGTTGCAAGAACTGGGGTTGAAAGCTCTCCGTCATCCGCCCTACTCACCAGACCTTGCGCCTACAGATTACTACTTTTCCAGAATTTAGATAACTTCTTGGCGGGAAAAAAATTGAATTAAAATGCCTTTGAAGAATTTGTTTCGTCCCGTCCAGTTGATTACTTTAAGAAGGGCATCAATAAACTGCCACTGCGTTGGCAAAGATGCATTGATTGCATGTGTGATTACTTCGATTAATACGAATAAAAAATACATAATTCTTTAAATTTTTTTTACAGACAAAACGGCAATTTCATAGGTAAGGACCTAATATTTTGAAAACTATCTTTACAGGGTAACTGGTAATTCGACGTATATCCGTCAGGGGCTGTTTTAATTATGTTCATAGCTTAATTGAAGTGCCAGTTTATCATTTCTGATGGTACCCATTTGAATATGCAGTTTTTTTTAGTTGGAATTAAATGTCAAATTTTGAGTAAATATCGAAAAACCCTTAAAATTCAAATATCTTGAACACTATAAAATTTTAGTCATACATATATTTGTTGCATTTTGTTCAAATCATGGTTCAATTTGTTGCATTTTGGCCCCCCCCATCAGCCCTTGACAGAAATACGTCGAATTACCATGCTAGGCGGGCGGGAACATACAATCACTGCACTTAACGTAGACCCTACACTCACCCATGTTATACTATATACTAGTGTAGAATGATTTGTAGATCTCGGTATCAAAATCTACAAACAGAAACGTTTGTATAAAAAAATATTAAAGTGCAAAATACGACTTGGTTCGAAACGAGGATTGAACCCGTGACCTTTGCCTAACCAGGGTAATGTTCAAGCCACTAAACAACCCGAACCGTACCAAAACAAGTTGAAAATCTTCACTATATTTTAATCGTCTTTTTAGAGTAGGTCCAGAGTCATTTTAAGAGAAAGGTTTGTAGATTCTGATACAAAGATTTAAATAAGCAAATAAGATTCTTACCATAGTAAATAGGTAAGAATCATACTTGCTTATTAAGAACTAGATGACCCCTACTTCTTCACCCGTGAAATATTTCGAACTTCCGTCGCACCTATTTTATCCCGTCGCTTATAAATTCTTCAATAATGTATAAAAAATTGCCAGATTTGTCGACGTTTGTAATCACTGCTGCGCTCGGTAGTAGCGTGATGATATATATCTTCCTCAGTAAATGGGCTATCCATCACAAAAATATTTTTTCAAATCCGACCAGTAGTAGGTACCTGAGATTAGCGTGTTCCACCAAAAAAAAACAAACAAATCTTCAAACAAATATTAGTATAAATATGGATAAAACACACATAGGCCTAAAGCGCCCGTAGCCCCGCTAACTCACTGTAAACGATCACTGCGTTAGGTAACTTTCGCTACAGCTGGTCCTTGGATGGGTGATCACTTAGTGGCATTTACATTTGCGAGCGTTTCCGTGCTTTGGAAGGCACCTTAAGCCGTTGGTCCCGGTTGCCACTGAAATTGCAGTCGTGAAGGAGTTAAAGGCTTGAAAAAATTAAACAGCGTGTCGCCTCACGCTGAGCCTATTCATTTCAACACGGCAATGTGCTCACCTATGCCTCTGCCTACCCCTCCGGGGATAAGGGCGTGTCAATGTGTATGTATGTATACATACATACAATAAATATAGACATACTGTACTCACATGTGCAAGTGAAGTGAAAACTTCAATTAATCCTTTTCATCCACAATCGCATATGGTACATACCTGCATAACAAAGAAACATTGGTTAAAAGAACAGTTAGCAAAAACTGAAAATAACATCCGTTTATCTATCACGCCGAAAGGGTGGCAGAGGTATATTATACGCCCACTTTCATATTCATATTCATAACGCAGTGCTAGTGCCAACTTTGCTTTACGGTAGTGAAACCTGGGTATGTCAGCAGATGCATGAAAGTAAATTGAATGCTGTGGAGATGCGATCACTTTGAAAATTGTGCGGCGTAACTTTGGTCGACCGAATACGTAACGAAGTGATACGCAATATGGCAGGTTTGAATGAAAGTGTCAGCGTTAAGCTGGAAAAGGGCGTGCCCCGTTGGTTCAACGAATGAGTGAGGAACGATTGACGAAGAATATATATTGTTCAAAAGTAGAGGGTAGAAGGGGTCAGGGTAGGCCGAGACTTACATATGAAGACCACGTGAGCAGATTGCTCAAAACCTGAAAGGTCAAAAGTACTCGGATACCCAGACGTGCGTGTATGAAGCGATTGATGAATCTCGAAGAAGCGAAAGAAGTATGCATGGATCGCGAAGCCTGGCGATCTGTCCTCTCTGACTACCCCGTCAGGGATACAGCGTAAAGATAGTTAGTTAGTTAGTTATAGGTCAAACCTATTTCATCGTTTAAATGTATCGATAACAATTATAAATTATTGTAATACATAATTACCTATATCAATAAAGTAAACCCTTAAATATGTACAACGTTTTTATAATTAAGTTAATTATAAAAACGTATTTTCGTTATTATTGTGACATTTTCTTACACATCGTATTATAGCCCGTATTAAGCTAATATAAGCTTATGCTACGGGTTGTAAACAACTCATAGACATACTTATATATTTCTAAATACAAACATATAATACATAGTAAACATACACACTCTGCAACACACACTTATGATCATACAAATATTTGATCTGACCCGGGGTTCAAACCCGAAACCTGACGAGAGCGCGGCGGAAGTCGTATTCACTACCACTTACGCTACCGAGGCGGTCAAAAATTTTTTGATTTTGAAATACTAATAAATTGTAAAAAAATAAATCTGTAAATAACAAAGACTAATTCTTTGTTATTTACAGTTATCAATTTTTTTCTGAAAAACCTCATTGGTTATTTTGGTTTCGATATTTTATTTCAATATATTCAATTAGGGTTACTTTTAAATTATGTAACAATTAATAAAAATACTCAAGCAGTAAGTTCAAGGCGCACTTGAAACCCTGATAACAGTAACCAACCTGTACACGGCAATATTTCACAATTACCCTGAAAGTGGGTAAATATATATATTTGACTTTTCTACCTTCATTTTTAAAATCATGCGTCTCATTTTGTTGGTCAAATAAACTACTTTTAGGACATTAGATATTAAACAGGGATGCACTCAATAAATAAGCAGTCAATACCTGAGAGAGCTTTAGGGGACAAAATGTGATATCTTCCATGAGGGAAACGCTGGAGAAAACGTCATTTACGCAAATGGAACACATAAAATTCTTTTACCGAAACTATAACTCAATGAGTTAATTGATTTTAGTATTTAAACTAGCCTATCTACCTTTCACCGGTAAATAGTAGGAGGCATCTTTCTGCAAGCAGGTATCGCTCGCAAGAAGATGCAGCAGTAGGTACAGAGAGAGCGTGAGGAATCTCCCACTCGAGTTGGCACAGACTTGTCTTCAACCATCTTTATGACCAGGGGCCTGAGAACGGCGGGTAGGCTCCTTGCCTCCCTTACAGAAGCAGATATAAGACGGAGGCCTGACGTATTTCACGCACACCTCAAGCCCCAAGAAGCCGGATAACAACCAAACCAACACATTAAGACGTGACATTAACACTTTACGACGTGGGATAACACCCAAACCCGCCGCGGTGATATTCCAGAAGGCCAATTCTCGTAATAAAAGCACGGTTAAAGTTAAGTTCCGATCTAAGCTCAGGCTCCTAAATCTTAAAAAAGGTATTCTCGTAACAAAGTTTTATGCATCTAACATTAACTGTAAGTTGATTAAATCGAATTGAGACTGGAAGTTGAAAATGACATAATCAGTATTCTGCTAGTCTTATTCTTTGAGACTCAATTTTGAATGAAATGTATTTGGTATTCTCGTCATAATTTATGTGTCAAATTTGACATTTATATGAGTTTGAATGTATATCGACAGTAGATCGACGGAATACTGCGAAAAACCTGTTTTTGTTCGGTTAAAACGCGATTCGTGTTAAATATGAGCGGATATTTACGATGGTGGTAATGAAATTCTTTATTAATTGTCTCTGGGTGATGCTTAGATGAAGTATACTTCATGGAATTTGTGTGAATGAATTTGCGGTGTGCTATATGTACATGCATAATGCACACACTATAGCTGCGTATCGTAACGGTGTAGCGAGTCCAGAGATTTTATCTCATTTAAAAAATTGCGTACCGCGCTAAACGAGCTTTCACTTTAAATAGTGACCGGGATCGACGTTAATGATGATGATGATGAAAAAAAATTCTACACTGAAAGAGTCCTAATTGATTACACAATATTATTTAATAAGACCTGTAGATGACCGGGATCAACGTTAGATGATGATGATGATTATAGTCGCGAGTCCAGAGGTTTTATCTCATCTAAAAATATGCATAGGTACCGCGCTAAAAGCAGTTTTCACTTCAAAATTTGACCGGGGTCGACGTTAATAATGATGATGATAAATAAAAAATTCTACTCTGAAAGAGTCTTAATTGATTACACAATATTATTTAATTAGACCTGTAGATGACCGGGAGCAACGTTAGATGATGATAATAATTATAGTCGCGAGTCCAGAGGTTTCATCTCATCTAAAAATAAGCATAGGTCCGCGCTAAAAGAAGTTTTCACTTTAAAAATTGACCGGGATCGACGTTAATGACGATGATGATGAATAAAAAATTCTACTCTGAAAGAGCCTTAATTCATTACACAATATTATTTAAGACCTGTAGATGACCGGGATCAACGTTACATGATGATGATGATTATAGTCGCGATTCAAGAGATCGTTTCTCTGGGGAACCATAAAAACTTGGAACCGTCTGCCAGCGCACGTAATTCCTCCTACAACCACAGGTTCTTTAATCGGAATAGGTAAAGGCATTGAGCCGCAAATTTGAGGGCATTTGACAAAGCAAAAAGAATCTTTTTGCTTTTTCAAATGCCCTCAAATTTCGATCGATCTCTTGAATCGCTTGGTTCCGGCGAAGATTACTCCGATATAGTGGCAGAGAGGGTGGAATTCAGATAAAAAGTTTTTCGTCATGGTCTCGAGTCTCGAACATCGCTAGTCACCAGGATTAAGAAGAAGAAAGTAAGAAAACCATTTTTATTCGTGTATCGCATCATTGTAACTTAAAAAAAAATATATACATACTTTTTGCTTTGTCAGAGGCACCATAAACAACATTAAGTTAATAAGTTTACAGCAGATAAGATTGACTTAGTTCAGAAGTTCTTAGTTACATTTAATATGACCTTATAAACCTCACCAATATCCCAGCACTAGTCCCGATAAAATTCAAAGTCAACTAGTAACCCTGAATCCGTTTTCCAATAGGTACTACCTGCTATCCGCTTCGATATTTCTTGTTACGACCAACAACACAAATGGCACGGCCTGGTCGGTGGAGGCAGCATGGCTGGACACACATGTTGCCAACGTATTTGAGTGGTCTGGATAAAACGTTACCGTACGATCAGCAACGAAAGTCGCTTTACATAGCAGTACATTATGTTCAAATCTAAAATAAATACATATTATAAAACAAAGTAGCTTATCGCTGTCTGTCCCTATGTATGCTTAGATCTTTAAAACTACGCAAGGAATTACGATGCGGTTTTTTTTAATAGTTAGAGTGATTCATAAGGAGGGCTTTTATGTATAATTTGTTAAGATTTAGTGTACATTGAAGAAATTATAACGATATTTGTTGGGGATGACGGAAAATAAAGCCGTCTGGGAGCTTTCAATGAAAACGCTGCCTAAACCCATAGAGATATAACAAAATAATGTATGGTATCTACAAAAAAGTTCGAGAAGGTATTTGTCTATCTTTTTTAAAATAACATACTACATCCATTTTAATACTTTAAAAAACCATAAATTATTAAGCAGTAATTTAAGGGCTACTTACACAAATATGCTATTAATGCTTATCATTTTTACTACGTTAGTAGGTTTCAACATTTCATAAAGATTATTTTGTCCCTTTACACCTTGCAAATTAAATGAATATCTTACGAGTTATAGCAAATTCATAACAATGCTCAAATAAATTAATTTCGTGTTACCATAATTCTACCGGGCCGTGTGGGAGTACTGGAGAGCGTAGAAGAAATCAACGAATTTGGAAAATGTTCATACATAATTGTGAAATTAATAAACGAAGCGTTACAATGGGTGCCACGGGGTTCGACGTGTGTCACGGGCGAAGCCGAGCGGGACAGTTAGTTTAAATATAAGGTTCAGTGTATTCTGTTTGTTCTATTTTGAACAAGTATACTCTGTTTTCATACAAATGGACATAAATAAGAACAAATATGCAAATTTTCATTCACAAATCTATTCTAAAAATTCGGCGTTGATTTTAATACCACTGACCAAACGAAGATACGAGTTAAGGCAATCTGATTTGTCAGCGTTATCGGGTTAATAATAATTGATGTATTCATACTCGTGCAACATCTGCCTCTATGTCAATCCTTAGCTAACAGGGTACCGCTTGAATAATTATTGAAATTAATCTAATCAGCCTGTACAAACTACTGTTATGAATGAGCGCAAGTCATGCGTGCGAGGGAGTGCACACTATAACGAGCTATTACAAGCAGTCTGACGTTCCTATATGAAACGAAAATATCTTTATTCAATTAGGCCACAAAATAACACTTATGAATGTTCAGATTATTGCTTCTACATTTACATTTACTGCCAGATTCGCAACGCAATAGGTTGAGCCTGAGAATGAACCTGGCAATAAAACTCGTGGTCACTCTTTTCTAATCACCAATAATTACATTAGTTTTGTTTATATAATGATTTAAATAAGATGCTTAATCCATATCTATACTAATATAAAAAAGCTGAAGAATTTGTTTGTTTGGTTGAACGCGCTAATCTCAGGAACTACTGGTCGGATTTGACAATTTTTTTTGTGTTAGATAGCCCATTTATCAAAGAAGGCTATATATATTATTATTATAGGCTGTATATCATTACGCTACTACCATGGACAGCGGAACAGTAATTATAATAGTCGACAAATCGAGCAAATTTTTATACGTCAAACAAACAAACTCGTCAGCTATGTATATTAAAGTACTAGGTGACCCAGGGGCTTCGCAATATATTATACTATATAATAATACTTCGAACCCCCGTCGCACCTATTCAAACCCGTCGCTTATAAATTCTACAATAATGTATAAAAGTTTGCCCGATTTGTCGACATTTATGGTTACTGCTCCGCTCTTCGGGGTAGAAACGTGATGATATATAGCCTTCCTTGATAAATGGGCTATCCGACACAAAAATATTTTTTCAAATCCGATCATTAGTTCCTGAGATTAGTGCCGCTAGTGTAGTTGATTGCTAGAAACAGCTATCATTTGAACTTTCTTTTTCCCCGCAACTACGTATGGGTGGGTGCCTAGAGATATACACCTTTTCACGTATATAAAAGTATGTATAAAATTTATACATATATAAAAGGCATAGATGCTATTTACTATTTTTGTATAGGATATGTTGGCGTCCGTGAATAGGGTGCCATCTGAAAATCAGAGTTGCCTAGCACTATTACGACATAGTTACTTATTTCACTTGCTGTTGTAAATGGTGAATTTTTTTTGTATCATATATTATACGTGTCACTATCTACGTCAAAGATAAGTTTAATTCGTTAACACGTGGTGTAAAGGTCAAGGACAAAGATCATAGGGCCTAAGCGCCCTCACCTACTAGCGGTGCATCGGCTTTTAGGAATAATCCCACCCATATTCCCATTACAGTGACTCCTGTAAACCAGGATGTACAGCAATGACCAAGATCAATAAAGTTACACCACCGAGCTCGATCTCGGTAAAGTACCAGGAGAAGTTAGTGTCTTGGAATCCGCATCAAATTTAATCAAAAGTAGTTTGGAGTTGGAATAAGAAATTCACGCCTCTTCCCTCCTTTGCAAAGCGGGAGACCTGGAAAGTAACTAGGTGGACATCCTATAGAAAAAGAGAAGCACCACGGTAATAGTACATTACGGGTCCTACGTGCGGTATGTTTGATTTCAGTAATATGTATGGCAGAAACATCTAAAAGCACGAAAATTCACCCCAGATGCAACTACTGCAGATTATGCAAATACTACATCGAGATTAGGTTACTGCATAGTAAACTACTCCCGTTGTTACTTGTAAACTGCTTAGCTTGCTCTCAGAGTATATGATGAGCAGTTTGATCATACTTGGCATCAACTTTCAGTTGGCACTTGTCACCTGGCATCAGTTGAACACTGGCAGAACGGTGACTCGACCAGCACGAATGTAGTTTGCTCCTAGAGATACCATGTTGAAATTGAGCACCTGCTATCAGACGGACGGGCAACGAGGCAGATGCCCATAAGAGTTGAGAGCCAGACGGCAATAGCTCCCAACAATGTTAAAAGTTGAAATGCAAACGATATACCTTATTCAGAGATTGCAAAAAGGAAAATGAAATGAGTAGAAATGCCTGGTAAAGCAAATTGGTTGTAGGGGAGCGAGGGGCTTGTTGTAACCGTTTAAATATAAATTAATATATAAATAAAAATTAATATATCTTGAGATCTATTGATTAAATTGTTACTAAATAAATATAGATGGATGCTGTAACTATTCCTCTACCAAATCAAGTAAAAATAATACAATAACTATAGATCATTATTTTACAATAAATTATTTTCTAGAAGAAGTGCGATGTTACAACTTACCTCGTGCTTGGGGCAAGTTGTAACGTCTACCGGGGCAGGTAGTAACGACAAAAAAACGACAGTAATACCTCTAATCTTTTATTCTTTGTTTATATTAAACAAAATTGAAATCTTTCTAAAGTAGAAATTTTGTAATTCTTATCAAAAATCAACTCAAATACACATTTTAAATACCTAAAAATTAAGTAATTAACAGTTTTATTTAGATTAATCATCATGGCACTTTTAAATCACAGTAATTAAATTATTAATATCTAAGGTATACTTCGTAATTATCTCTTTTTAATATTTATCTAACAAAGTATTTTACATTTAGTGGGTTTCATTATAATTATATTCAGTCTACATCTGAGCTACAATTAATACAAATAACAGATATAGTGTCTCCTGTAACACATACTACATGTGCCCACATCTTTCAAATGAGACACTCTACCCAATCTTCTTTATTTGAATCTGTGTAAGTCTCACCACTTAGCAGACAATACCACTCTTCTGATTTAGATTCTGAATCAGAACAAAAAAAATTTTTTTTAGCTCTGTTCACTTTGGTTTTATGTTTTGTTGATTTACCTTTGCCTTTCCCTTCCCCTTTCCTTTACCTTTTCCTTTAATTTTGTCATCTTTTTTCTGTTTTTTTTTTCATCTTTTCCTTACATTCCTTTAAAACCCTTTTCCTGAAGCTTCTTTTTCAAGAGTGTCTGTCAATACTGTAGATTTTCTTTTGCGTCTGCTATTTGTAAAAGTTTTTTCTTATTTGGCGCCTTTGTTAGAGGTCTAATCTTCGAAGGCGACAAAGTTTTTTGTAGACCGGAGCAACTACACTTCTTATCTTTGTGTTGTCCATTCTGGCTTTATTTTATACACCCTCATTCTAAAGAAAGGAAGAAAAATACGAATCTACATCATAACGTGGGGCATGTTGTAACACATTACAACAAGCCCCGGGATTTTGTTACAACTAACCCCATGGTGTGATTTTTAACATTTATCAAGATACCTATTTAAAAAATTTTGCAATCTTGAAAACTGTTATTCATTATCAGAGATAGATAAATTTGAATGTAATTGAGACTTAGAAAGTTTGAAATTAGTCGATAATAATAACCCAAACCAAATTCTACGACAGTACAATTTTATATTACCTGGCAAAAATGAAGCGCGCTCACACTTTAGCTAACCGCGCTGGCCAGGCGGGACACTTGCTATGGCAACATGATGCGGCGCGGTTTATAGGTCAAATCAAGTCAAAGAAATACGCTAATAAAGTTTAACATCCTAGTGAAAAGAGCCTGTTACTACTTACCCCTGTTACAACAAGCCCCTCGCTCCCCTACTTAACGTTAAAGTACATTGTAAATATGTATTTTGCTGCAATAGGACTGACATATTCTTGAATAAAAGTAGACCGAACGGGTCTCTCATACCAGGTAGGGTTTGGAAGGGACAGGGAAAGAATGAAAAACACCCTGATAGTTGCTTAACACGGTTATCGTTTACAGAACGCTGAGTTAGCGAGTCACGAGCGCTTCAAATTACATTTGATAGATTTATTTATATTTTTAGCTGACCCGCCCGTCTTCGCCCGTGACCCGTGATTATTAATTTCACAATAATGTATGAACATTTTCCAAATTAGTTGATTACTTCTCCGCTCTACAGTATGCAAGCACGGCCCGGTCGAATTATGGTTACACGAAGTTAATTTTATTAGCGCAACCTTTTGATTTTGCTATATCTCATATACATTTAATTTGCAAGGTGTAAAGGGACAAAATAATTTTCATAAAATGCCTGATAAGAATTAATAACGTATTTGTGTAAATAGCATTCAAATTACCGCTTTAAAATTGTCGGTTTTTTTAAAGTATAATATAGGATATAGTATGTTATCCTTAAAATATAGACATATACCGTCGCGGAGTCTTTTGTAGACCTATATTAAATACCATACATTATTTTGTTATATCTCAATGGGTTTAGGCAGCATTGTCGTTTAAAGCTCCCAGAAGGCTTATTTTTACGACATAGCCCCCAAATATATTGTTTTATTTTAGAAAATATTTACAAAAACTTAACAAATTATATATAAAAACCTTCCTCTTGAATTACTATAGCAAATATGTATGTATAAGCATACATATATGTAAACGACTTTTGATTTAGTGTTAATGATATATTGGTGCTAATTCTGTTGTTGACATCACTAAACTAAATTTCTCTAAAATTTTCTAATTTTTGTTTAGAGATTGCCAAATGCTATTCTGTTATTAAGTCGAACTAAAGTTGGTGATATCATAAATAGCATTTAATTTGTATCTGATGTCACTAAAATTCATTTTATGTGATAAAATTGAACAAAACGTGAAAAATGTACATAGACTGTCGAATGTAAATACATGCGTACTAACTTGATGATTGAACTGCCTATGTAAATTTTTCACGTTACAACGTTTTAAAGTTTTCACGTTTCAAACGGTTACTAAAATTAATAAACGACCCATTAAAATTAGTCTTAGTGAAAATTTCTAAATTTTGTGTGACGTTAAATTTGTATCTGACAGCACTAAAATTCATTTTATGTGATAAAATTCAACAAAATGTGAAAAATATACATAGACAGTTCAATCACTAAGTTAGTCGGCATGTAAATACATGTTTTGTTGAATTTTTTTACATAAAAGGGATTTTAGTGATGTCGGATACAAATTTAGTGCTGTTTATAATATCACCAAGTTTAGTTCGACGTAATAACAGAATAGCATTTGGCAATCTCTTAATCAAAATAAGAAAATTTTAGAGAAATTTAGTTCAGTGGTTTCAACAACAGTATTAGCACCAGTGATAGGCCAGGGCCACTAAGATCAAAAAGCTAGTTTAATCTTGTAAGAGATCTATATTTAGGGTACTTTATATGAGTATAAAATATTTGAATATCATATCTACATAAATACCAAAAGCATTTTAATTATAATACAGATAAGAAGGTCAAGTTCTTTTCCTGTACTTATAAGTATATACGAGTAGAAGTCAATGTATAGAATACACGGCAAAGAGCTCGCCACCTGTTACGTGGGACACAAATGCATACGGTGAAATGTGGGCGTATAGTATGCCTCTGCCTACCCCTTCGGGGATAAAGGACAATATACATACATACATACATAGAAGTCATATTAATCATTATAGTAGACATCCGGTCTCAGATTTTGTAAACATCATAATGAGGTTATATTGATTCGCCTCGCTTAGAAACTCATTACCAAACACACCACTAACGACTCCCGATCATAAGGTTATCAATATGCAAAGAGACTAATGATGACAAGATACGCCATTATAAAAGGGAACAAATCAAATTAATAATATTTATCCATCTATCTACCTTCACGCAGTATCCTTGACGAGATAGTCAGAGACCACAGATCGCCAAGTTTCGCGATATATGAATACTTCTTTCGCTTCCTGCAGATTCATTACTCGTTTCATACATACACGAAAAATATTATTTGCGTACCTAATTCAATTCGATTGATACTTAAATAAGGGATTTAGCTCATACGATATCATCATACTTATCAAAATCGCATAAAATATTTTATTTCAGTTCATAAAACTGAACGAGATAGTGGTTAAAAATAAAACAATTCGAGCCATAAAACAAAATTCGCAAATTGGATTGGAACAACCTCGCCAGCGCAAGTTTGTTCGACGCGTGCGCACAACAGGGGTACGTCACCTTGACACGAGGCCCCACGGGGTACCATCCCCATCTCGTTTCCACAGTCACGTAGACGCCGAGAGGGAAAGAGATGCTAAAGTCCGTAGACAGACGCTTTCAGAAACGCTACGCGGTTTATTTGCGTCGGCCATCTTGTTATATCTTTTGTCGACAGATATTAATTTTAGGACCTTATTTTTTGATGTATTCTTTTGTGTGGCAGACTTTTAAACAGTTTGTATGTAAATATGTTATACATTTTTGTATGAAATTATGTATGTAAGGTTTTGTATGCTTGAATAAATTGATTGAGGCTGAATATTTGTCGTTGCAATGTGCTTGCTATAAATCTAATCTTTGACCCAGAATTATTTGTTCCAGCGCCCTCGTTACTACAGTATATACATAATATATCTAATATGCACTGTGCATTTGTGAACGTACCGAATGAGTATTCAGGCAGTACTTGCTTTTTACCTGATAAGGACTATTATGTAGGTACCATGTAGTCATAAATGACGACTTTTGTTGATAAACTTTCGTCGGATTTCAATGAGTTTGACAAATTGTTTACAATACCTATGTAGTGACGTCATACTTCTAAAACGATTACGTCAAATCGCACACAATCACAGTACCCTATGATATTGCGCATTCCATTATTAATTAACTGTATACACAATGAATCATTCAAAAACTAAGATAAGATGTGTAAAGTCATGCAACTAGTTTAAATTTAAATTAGGTAACCAAAATCGTTTAATACGATAAATGATTATTCACTTTTATACACCATTCTGCCCAAAAAAAAGCAATAAAACACAAACAAAATTGAAATACAATAAAACTCTTGTGTAATCGTAACCTGAAAATTCTTGAACAGTCGAAAGTTTCGATACAACTAACGCCATCTAGTATATAACTTGGTGAACAAAATTGATCTTCACGTCAGACAAGGTTAGGCTCTAAGCCCACGCCGATACAGTTATTAAAATAAACACACTCAGGTTGCCTCTGGACGTGTGTTGTATATTTTTACATCACCACGTCATTTATGATGAGGAAAAATGGGAAATTTTGTTAATAATTCAGTTTGTGGCGTATACTTTCTCATAATTTTTTTATTCTATCTCATATTTGTCATATTTCCGTTGTATTATTTAGATATAATGTATTATCTGAACCGCGTAATGATTGTAACAGATATCATTGTACGGGAACTCGGTTTGGATGCCAACACACACTCGGTAATTAATGTTTATGATGATGGACGAGTTAATGAATGTCATTAAAAATACATATTTGTGGTTGGAATTATTGTTTTGTGATAATTTAATGTAATCAGAATGTTACATGATGAAAAACCATCATAAAGCGGTAATAAAATTCACTGCGCATCCTCGGTACATCAACACTAATTAGATGAAGTATCTATATCCTTTTCACTTGTAACATTGATATTGGCTCACCACCTATTACGTGGGACAGGAATACACACGGTGAAAAGTACGCATATAATATGCCACTGCCACCCATTCGGGGATAAGGCGGGATAGATAAAACATTGATATTTGTAATACTGCTTCGGTGGCGCAGTGGTAGTGTATGCCACTGCCGCGTCTGAGGTCCCGGGTTCGATTCCCGGGTTTCCTATATATAATATGTATATATTTAGAAATTATAAGTATGTATATCAGTTGATCTGGGATCTAGACAACTGATATGGGTAACACAAACTTATATTAGCTTACTTAGAGCTAGACGACACTGAGTAAAAAAAAATTCCCACAATATTAAAAATTTTGTCCTACAATATTATTTAGGTCAATAAATTTGAATCGATGATTCTTTGTCGATCTGAGGTCACTCTGTTTACAACATTATGGGTCTGTTGTGTCTCTTCACCAGTTTACTGATAAGGGTTTTTTTTTTACTCGGGGTATACATTTACGCGCCGTCAATAGTCATGCAGAGGCAGCAGGATGTGTGGGATTTCCCGCCCTTGTGAGCCGTCCTCCCCACAAAACCCCGCGGCCACAAAACACCTTTTTTCCAACCGGGTCGCGGGATAGGCCTGAGGGCTATTCACCCGGCTAGGAGAATGCCATAATATGAGGCTCTTCTCGGGGGGCAAGATGCGCTGGCCTTCACGATCTCCTGGAGGAGATTAGCCTATGCCCGCTTCGAGCCGTCTCGACGTCCCTCTAAGAACAGAGAGGGTGAACAGCGATAGAAGGGCACTAGAAGACAGCCCGGAACATGAGGGGTGCCAGTCGCCAGAAGACTATTGGGACTGCGATGGTGTGTGAGTAATTGGTGAATAAAACAGTGCACTTTAATGTCATTGGCCCCTTTATTTTTCCACGATCATCGCTTACAATTGATCCGGGTAAGCTCATTTAATGAAAAAAAGTGTGTGTACTTATGTACGCGCGTTAGAAGTTAAACTTCTTTGGCGTAACAAGATAAAAATCTTTTTAAAATTTTTATCTTTCGCCATGTACTACATTTGTAAAAAAATCTAAAATGTTGATTATAGCTAACTTCCGGGTGTTTGAAATCTACTTTAAATGTAGATATAATTTGTCATGAAAACCTATCGGTCACCTATTTGTCATGAAAACACCTAACTTCAGGATGTCGGTTTTTCGTGACGGTCTGTACGCGCATCTACTCTACTCATTTTTCCCTTACGCACCACGCAATCATATGATCAGTTTTTAAGGTTTTTAATTTTCAGTTTTTAGCAATTATGCATTAGGCATCTAGTAAGTCACTCCATGTGGGAAAACGGTTAAAACCTACAGCATTTATCGAGAATGCAACCCTCCACGTTACACATTCCTCATTGCCTTTGTGTGCTTGTGGTGGGTTTTCCTTTACCACCATTCTTTATTATGTCTCCGTTTTTGTTATGAATCTGTTATGTGTTCATAATATTTCTTTTAATCTGGTTTTGATATTTACGTACATATATACATACATACATACATATTGTCACGCCTTTATCTCAGAAGGGGTAAGCAGAGGCATACTGTACGCCCACATTTCACCGTATGCATTCTTTTTAGTCCCACGTAACAGGTGGTGAGCTCATTGCCGTGTTGAAATGGACAGGCGCCGGTCGTGGCGACATGCTGTAGAATTTTTTTTAAGCCGCCCATAAGACTTTCAACCGGGCATAACGACTGCCATTTTACTGGCAACCGGGACCGCTTAACGTGCCTTCCGAAGCACGGAAACGCTCGCAAATGTAAATTCCACAAAGTGGTCACCCATCCAAGGACCACCTATGGCGAATGTTGCTTAACGCAGTGATCGTTTACAGAACACTGAGTCAGCAGGACCACGAGCGCCTCGTTTTGATATTTGGTACTCGTATCGAATTATAATAATTGAGTTCAATAGATCAGTCGAATGCGTTTTCCTGTGTGTTTCCTGTTTGTAAAGTTATTGCTGCCAATTATACAGAGAAATAAAATTAAAATGTTTGTGTGTATGTTAAATAAACAGTATTAATGAAAAGCTTTTAACTAACTGCATATGAAAGTATATACGGTAATTATATTAAAAGATCAACTAAAAAAAATTCTTTTTCGGTTTGTCTGTTCATTTGTTCTGACTAATCTCTGAAACGGCTGGACCAATTTTAACGGGATTTTCACTGGTAGTTAGTTGATGTTCTATGGCGTAATTTATCCCCGTATTCCTCTAGTAACGGGTACTACGCAGGTAAACCAAGAGGCGTTTGTCAATTAAATACATAAGATTTTTTTTGTAACGCCACGCCAGAAAATCTTTAATTGTCTAGTTACCTACCACTGGGAGGCAGTGCTTACCTGTAATTATTTAATAAATAGCGTCTGCACGTGTTTCTCTGTTCATTCTGTCGTTGTAAGTCAAGCAATAACAATCTACGTTGACATACTCGCCGTTACATCGTTTCTCTATACTGCCCTATAACCACGTTTTAATACTTTATTAATATAAAATCAAATAATATTGTTGTAATAAAATAGTTTTAAAGTAAATTAATAATTAAATAATAATTAATCTAGGAACGACTAGATGGTGTATTTAGGGAGTATGTTTAGCGCGGATGGAAGATGTGATTCGGATGTAGAACGGCGAGTAGCTGCCGGAAACAAAGTTAACGGTGCTTTGTCCCAGTTAGTAAAGCGACAAAGCATCGTAAAAGAAGCACGAATGGCGATTCATAACGCAGTGCTAGTGCCAACTTTGCTTTACGGTAGTGAAACCTGGGTATGTCAGCAGATGCATGAAAGTAAATTGAATGCTGTGGAGATGCGATCACTTCGAAAATTGTGCGGCGTTACCTTGGCCGACCGAATACGTAACGAAGTGATACGCAATATGGCAGGTTTGAATGAAAGTGTCAGCGTTAAGCTAGAAAAGGGCGTGCTCCGTTGGTTTGGACACGTCCAACGAATGAGTGAGGAACGATTGACGAAGAATATATATAAGTATATAAAGTAGAGGGTAGAAGAAGTCAGGGTAGGCCGAGACTTACATATGAAGACGTGAGCAGATTGCTTAAAAACGGAATGGTCAAAAGTACTCGGATACCCAGACGTGCGTGTATGAAGCGATTGATGAATCTTGAAGAAGCGAAAGAAGTATGGATCGCGAAGCCTGGCGATCTGTCCTCTCTGACTACCCCGTCACGGATACAGCGTGAAGATAGTTAGTTAGTTGGTAATAATTAAAAATAAATAAACGTTAATAAATTTGCAGGAAGAGAAAGAAGTATGCATAGACCTCGAAGCGTATCCATCCATCGTATCTTCGATCGTATCCTATCTTCACGCTGTATCCCTGGCGGGGTCCATAAGAGGTTTTCCAATAGACTATTCCTATAGATGCTTTTGGAATAGAAATAGAAGTATTACACCGATTCTTCTCAGTTTGTGCGAATGAATGTTATTTGTTTTATACATACATGCCATTACGTTTGTTTTCCATCGGGGTAGGCAGAGACTATGGCTTTCCACTTGTTACGATCCTGGCATACAACTTTTGCTTCTTATACTTTCATATGATTAGATATGTGTGTGTAATGGAGTAACCTTTCGTTCATACTTGTTCGTTGAATTTAAGCTCGTTTGTTTTAGCAAGTAACTAGAATCTATCTTTATTTTGTATGCAAAGTTTCTTGTTCCTTAACATAAGCGCTGTGTATAGATGTAATTGGATATAAGGTTCTTGAAGTGTATGCTTAAGTGTTATATTATGTGTAGTCTAATCTGTTATCTGTTTCTGTATTATGAAAATAAAATAAAATAAGTGTTTTCATACACGATCGCCGGCTAAGGGTATTCTTGGCCTGGCCTTTTCACAAAAGATCTTCGATTGAATTAACATACATACGCCGAGGTCGACCCCAGTTTGCTCATTTACTTTCGCCTGAGAAATCTGTTTTGTAAGTCTATCCCTTCTGTACCTTAGTTATTATATATTCTGTCATACAGCAATGTTCCTTTATCATGTTGTTCCTTTAAGTAAGATTATAAATTGACAGCGAGGGCGAGCTTTTGAATCCAATCCCAATGAGACATTAAAAAAAAGACTGAGCGTAGTGTGAGAGGGATTCCAACCTTAGACCTAATTCTAAACAGAGCGATGGAATCAGTTGTATGTTGGCCGAGGATAAGATATTTTGTGACCAAGTGACACTATGTTTTTAATCTCCGTATATACATACAATCATGTCTAATCCCTAAGGGGGTAACCAGAGGTGCATTAAGTACACACACTTTGCCACTTTACCTTTCTGAAATCCGAATCTAAATTTCAACAACCAGGGGGCGAGTCTACTATTGACAAGCCGTAGAATAGAACCAGAATCGCTGTTGTTAGATGTCAAATTAGTAGAATTCTATCGGTCGACCGATAGAAGTCTATTGGAGTACGATTGTAATAATAGACTACGAAAAACTGTCACATTTGTACCGCTGGCTATCCATTGAGCGACGATTTCGATTCTATTTCGACACCCCTGAGCAGAGATTACATATCCGCAAATACAATAGTATAGGATAAATAAAGGCGTAACTAACTAATAAGTTAGTTACGCCTTTATTTATCCGAAGGAATGGCATTATCTTTGTGAAAAAAAAATGGAATAAATATCTAACAGTAGCATCATAGTACATTTTAGCTTTTATGTATGTTCAGAAAAATCTTTCAGTTTTCTAGACTTTGTGACAAAACATAATATAGTCGTAAATACTTGGTATCAAAATAATCTCTCAGTCCACCACAGTTGAAAACATAAGATTGGCGATACTTTCCAGGGTAACTGTATACGCTTTTGCTACAAGCTTCCCGGTGACTTTATTAATTTACCAGTAACTAAATTTAAAAGGTTGATAAAAAAGGTTTGCAAAAATGGCTATTACGCCGAAATGATTTGCAGGCTGCGTATAATAATATTAATATTTAGATAGGCCGTCAAAAAGCCCTCGGAGTGTCTTGCCGGTTCTTCTCAGGTCGGTCGCTTTCCGAACCAGTGGTGGTCAAATTAGAAATAATTATAATTTATCTTTATGACATTTTGTAAGCGCCGTCGAAATGGTCTAATGAAATAAAAATAAATAATTATCGTTGGGATAACTCACACAACGCCATCTCATTCCAAAGTAAGCAGAGCTTGTACTATGGTAACCAGATAACTGATAAACATCACTACATATTATGAAACAAAGTCGTTTTTCGCTGTCTGTCCCTATGTATGCTTAGATCTTTAAAACTACGCAACGAATTTCAATGCAGTTTTATTAAATAGTGATTCTTATAGAAGGTTTTTATGTATATTTTGTTAAGTTTTTGTATACATTAAGTTAATTATAACGATATATGTTGGCAAAAATGAGCCGTCTCGGAGCTTTTAACGAAAACGCTGCCTTAACCCTTTCCGTCTTATTACAAAACTAGAATTAACCCAGACTACTTAGTACTGAATTAACTTCATGGCAAAGAGAATGTAACACCACGTTTTTAAATATTATCTACAGATAATAAATGAAAATTGTTATTTCATTCATTTACGCAGTTCCGTTTGCCACAATGTTTAAGAATCACTTTTGAATGTTAACTATTATAATATTTAAATACATGAAATAGACTGTTTTGGGTTTTATGAATATGAATAAATATATTTTGTGATATATATTATTTATTAACTATTGTAAATATTAGTATTTGTAACTTTATTTTTTCGATGTCACATAAATCGACAACAAGCTTGAAATGGAATCAATGGGGTGGGGTTGGGGTAGTTTAAGCCGCGAAACTTTGTAAAAAATAATTTTGAATTGTTGTCCACTATATTTATGTACTTTCACATTCACAGAACATGGATCAACAAAAAAGAAAAAAAAGGAGAAAATTGGACTCCTGAAGGGAAAGTAAGTAATTGTATAGTTAAATTCAGTCTAAAAAGTCAATGATAGTCCACACACATTTCTAATAGGTAATTTCTAACATCTATTCTAGGAAATACTACGTCAACTAATTTCCACTTTTTATGTGTATACCAAAACACCAGTTACGTTAGCAGAAATGAAAGAGAGGAAGAAAATATCAAATACTTTCTATTGTAGATATTGTCTATTTTATGTACATACATACATACATATTGTCACGCCTTTATCCCCGAAGGGGTAGGCAGAGGCACAGTAGACGCCTACATTTCACCGTATGTATTTTTGTCTCACGCAAGTGGTGGTGAACGAGCCGTGTTAAATGGACAGGTGCAGATTGGCGACCTGCTGTTGAATTTTTTCAAGCCGCCCATAAGGCATTCAACTGGCTTAACGACTGCCATGTTATTGGCAACCGGGACCAACCGCTTAACGTGCCTTCCGAAGCACGGAAACGCTCGCAAATATAAATGCCACAAAGTGGTCACCCATCCGAGGACCAGCCATAGTGAAAGTTGCTTAACGCAGTGATCGTTTACAGAACACTTCGTCCGCGGGGCCACGAGCGCGTGGGTCTAAAGGGCCAAATAAATTTCATAAAAATGTGTCTATATTTGTGTGTATTTATATCTAAAGTCCTTATCACTAAATAATAGTGGATTCATTCGAATACGATGTCTGTTCGGTTGCCGTGACGTTTCCACCAGCTCCATGTCTTCTAAATCCATTAAATCGATCATATTTACATCCATTTTTTATTAGATGCCGTAAATAGTTCAACATGAGAAAATGAAATATAACCTCAATATGAGAAAATATGACGTTTGACATTTTAGTACCGAAGTTAAACTAGGCGTAGCACGAGACTATCTTTAGTACCATAGTTAGTCCGGGACTAAGCGTTAAACCTGTTTTTGTAATAAGGATATTTTTAATACCGGGATTAAACCAGGTATTAAGTCCAGTACTATCTTTAAACTATGTTTTGTAATAAGACGGTTTGAGATATAACAAAATAATGTATTGTGGAATTGTGTATCTAATATAGGTCCACAAAAAAGTCCGCGACGCAATATGTCTATCTCTTAAGGATAACGTACTATATCCATTTTAGTACTTAAAAAAAAACAGTAAAAATAAAGCGGTAATTTAAAGGCTATTTACACAAATACATATTAATCCTTATCATTTTTAATATGTTAGTTGGTTTTAACATTTTATGAAGATTATTTTGTCCCTTAACACTTTGCAAATTAAATTAATATCTTAGGCGATATGGCAATATTAAAATTCGACATTTATAAAAATTCGACCGGGACGTGCGGGCGCGGGCGTAGTAGGCACTTGAGAGCGGAGAAGTAATCAAGTAATTTGGAAAATGTTCATACATTATCGTGAAATTAATATAAGACGGGATTAAATGGGTGCCACGGGGTTCGAAGTATGTCACGGGCGATGCCGGGCGGGTCAGCTAGTACTTATATATTTCAAAATACATACATATTATAGATAAATAACACCAAGACACAGAATAAACCATCGTGCTCATCACACAGTTTTATCCTGGGTGGGTATCGAACCCACAACCTTTTGCGTAGCATTTGGATACACTCCCACCGCGCATTATTGTCCCACTGCGCTAATATACTATTACTACTATACAAATGCTTGCCAGCCCACTTTATGAGAAAACTAAATAAGTAGCACTTTTTATAGGTTACGTACGAAGCGCTCGTGGACCCGCTGACTGAATGTTCTGTAAACGATCACTGCGCAAGTAACTTTCGATAGGGCTGGTTACAGGTGGGTGACCGTTCAGTGACAGATTTTCATTTACGAGCGTTTTCGTGCTTCTAAAAGCACGATAAGCCGTTGGTCCCGGTTGCCAGTAACATGGTAGTCATTAAGTCAAGTTGAAGGCCTTATAGGGCTCAAAAAATTTCAACAGCACAGGTAGCCACAACCTGCATCTTTCTATGTCAAAACGGCAATGTGATAGCCACCTATTACGTTGGATAGGAATGGACACGGTGAAATGTATAATGTGCATCTGCCACCCCTTCGCGGATAAAGATGTGATTGGTATTTGCGTTGTATATTTACCAGAAGGCCAATTCTCGTAATAAAATCACGGTCAAAGTTAAGTTCCGATCTAAGCTTAGACTCCCAACTCTTAAAAAAGGTATTCTCGTAACGAAGTTTTATGCATCTAACATTAACTGTAAGTTATCTAATTAAGACTGAAAGTTGAAAATGACTAAATCAGTATTCTGCTAGTCTTATTATTTGAGACTCAATTTTGAATGAAATGTATTTGGTATTCTCGTCATAATTTATGTGTCAAATTTGACATTTATATGACTTTGAATGTATATCAACACTAGATCGACGGAATACTGCTTAAAACCTGTTTTTGTTCGGTTAAAACGCGATTCGTGTTAAATATGAGCGGATATTTACGACGGTGGTAATGAAATTCTATATTAATTGTCTCTGGGTGATGCTTAGCTGAAGTATACGGATAGCAGCCGCTTGCTGTATATTATTTTCAGAAACTAGTACATTTACCTAGTTTTATGTTTAAAAATGGTAGTTTCTTAGACATAAAAGTTGTGTAAACGTGCTATAGTGAAAGACAGTGATTTGCAGTTAAATTATATTTTCGATCTTGCCGCGCAAATTCCACTGAAAGCCTCATTAACGTTCAACTATAATTTAAAAATTACAAAAAAACTACGGGTTGCACTCCGGAAGTGCCGACAGAAGTGAAAACTAAATTTATTAATAATTTATTTATCTAGACGCGTTCGCAGTCTGCTATATGTACATGCATATATGCACACACTATAGCTGCGTATCGTAACGGTGTCGCGAGTCCAGAAATTTATCTCATCTGAAAAATTGCGTACCGCTCTAAAAGAATTTTCACTTCAAAAATTGACCGGGACCGACGTTAATGATGATGAAGATGAAAAAAAATTCTTCTCTGAGTCTTAGTTGATTACACAATATTATTTAATAAGACCTGTAGATGACCGGCATCAACATTAGATAATGATGATGATGATGATTATAGTAGCGAGTCCAGAGATTTTATCTAATCTAAAAATATGCGTACCGTGCTAAAAGAATATTCACTTCAAAAATTGACTGGGATCGACGTTAATGATGATGAAAAAAATTCTACTCTGAAAGAGTCTTAGTTGATTACACAATATTATTTAATAAGACCTGTAGATGACCGGGATCAACATTAGATGATGATGATGATGATGATGATTATAGTAGCGAGTCCAGAGATTTTATCTCATCTAAAAATATGCGTACCGCGCTAAAAGGTGTTTACCCTTAAAAAAAAAAGTATGCTTCATCTAGTCTAGGGGGATGGGTCACTGTATGTTTTATTCTGTAACATGATGTTTTTCTCGCGAGATTGACACGAGTCTGAACTGAAATCATACCTATCATTTAACTTAAACCCTACCAACATGCTATTGTAATGTTGGTTAGGAGAATACCGATTTTCAAAAAACTAACTAACTAACTAACTATCTTCACGCTGTATCCCTGACGGGGTAGTCAGAGAGGACAGATCGCCAGGCTTCGCGATCCATGCATACTTCTTTCGCTTCTTCGAGATTCATCAATCGCTTCATACACGCACGTCTGGGTATCCGAGTACTTTTGACCTCACATAATAATTCAGTATAGATTCAATAACAGTCTATTCTGTGATGATTATTAATTAGAAGAATTGGCCTTCAGGTAACAGTTATTTGTGTTAAGACCTGCTAGCTCAGTGTTTTTAGCTAGTCACTGGATTAAGCATCATATGTTACGGTTGAACCTAAAATTGTTTACCATTTGTGGCAATTCCACTTACGAGCGTTTCCATGCCTTGGAAGGTACGTTAAGCGGTTGGTCCCAGTTGCCAGTAGCATGGCAGTCGTTATGCCAAGTTGAAGTCTTAATGACGGTTTAAAAATTACAACGTCGATGTGATGGCTTCAAGGTTTCGCGATCCATGCATTCATCTTTCGCTTCCTGCACGTTTATTAATCGTTTCATACATGGACATCTGGGTTATCGAGTACTCTCCGTTTTTGAGCAATTTGCTCACGTGGTCTTTTTATCTCTTCCCTAACTCCTACCCTCTACTTTCGCACAAATTTAATTCTTCGTTCATCGTTCTTAACTCACTCGTTGCACGTGTCCAAAAAAAAAGGTAGCACATCCTTTTCCAGCTTAATGCTTACAATTTTATTCAAACCTGCCATATTGGGTATCACTTCGTTACGTATACGGTCTGCCAATCTTCGTTGTGATCGCATATCCACAGATTCAATATTTTTTGTATAAAAAAACTGTACTCGTACTGATACCAAAATCATCTGCTCTTTCAACGCTAACATATAGCATTATTCATTCATTTTAATACACTAAGGGCCGTATTTCAGAACGTTACTCAATACTCAAGAAACACTTGAGGCTAGTTTTGCCTTATAAATACTACTCTCAAGTGTTTCTTGAGTATTGAGTAACGTTCTAAAATACGGCCCTAAATTTACCGCAGTAAATATATACATATACGTGTTGACAATATTCTTTTATTACAATTCTTTCATCAATCGTGTTTGGTATCACTTCTACAATCAAAGGTGATAAGTGTGGAACAGTTCTAACGTTCTTTGGTATGCAGTTGTCGTGCTTGCTGCAATCTGACAGTTATTGCCACAAGATTGCATGTCGCCGGACAGCATGCAAATGGCTGCATATCCATCTTTCGAGTTCATTAGCATAGATTGGGCGATTTTATTAGATCAACGAACTGCTCTGTTTTGATTTTACTCATTATTTTTAACAGGTTACGTTGTATCAAATTCACCATAGAAAAAATTTGAAACGTTCTGCCAGCTCGCGAGTTCTTCTCCTCTGACGACCCCGGATTCTTCTAGCGAAGCGTAAAGAAGCATATCGCTGGGCCGCCAACTTGAGGGACGATGTCAACGAAACTTGCTAAGGGGGCTTCGTAGCAAATAACATTGGGAGAGGTCTACAGGGACATTTGTAAAACACTAGCAACCTGCTAGGACTAGGTGGCTAACATCATAAAAAAAGTTTCAATTAATTCTTTTTATTTTTGAAAATCTGATTGACTTACAGTAAGTAACGCAACTCGTGAAAATCACAGGGGATGAGGGTGGGCCGGTAATAGCTCCTTTGCCCTTGACCTTTGTCAACCGCAATTATGTGCGCACGTCCATCTTTCATCGAGGCATGTAGTATGTGATGAAAAAGGCACCCAGAAATTCTCTTAAGCGAATCCAAGAGCGAAAACCTAAGACGCAGCTTGAAGGTTCAATGTATTATACTACCCATTTTGTAACGAATTGCCAAAAGTAGTACACGCATTCTCATCACATTGAGCTTTATATGAGAACATGTCATGAAAAAAATATATTGTTATTATTTATGTCATGAAGTGACCAAATCACAATTAGATCAAATTCGAGTTGGATTAATTGCGCCGTAACGTTATTGTTTTTGTGGGTCTGAATCAGTGACTATATTATCTGAACAAATATTTATCTTTGTTTTTGAATCAGAGCATACATGGTCTGAATAAATGTATTTACTTTCTTTAAAACATGCGATCTGTGAAAGTGTGACTCACTCTATATTTATTAACTTTTATTTATATCTGAGAGCTACAGGTTAAGTTCACTAATACAAAAAAAATTGGAAGGCTAGTATTTTGGAACGGCACAACTCTTACTATCTACCTAATCAAATGGTGCGTCTATTTAATATTAACGTAAAGCTAAAACTTTGTACTTACTCAATTTTAGTAAATTTTGCAAGAACGTGTGAACGACTCAGTTAATGTTTATATAGAGAAGAATTGAACATTTTTTTGATGTGAAACATCTATAGCCGCACGTTAAACAGATTTCTGGCGTGGCGACGCATACCTTGGCGACGCGTCGCCATGCTATATGATGGTATATATATATACAGTCTATATGCAGTAGTGTGTACGGTGTGGCGACGCGTCCCCATGCGAAAATATTTTTTTTCATTTCATTGTTTTTATTTAATGAAAATAAATGTTTTTTCAATAAATTGCCAGTAAATGTTTATTCATTAAAAGTCATCGTTATCTGGAAAAAAAACCGTATTATTTTATTTTATTATTATGACATATTTAGTTCCTATCACAATCTGTTCTTTTCTGCATATTACTTTTACAAAATAATGTCGATGTTTCACATCTGCCAGGCGTCCCGTGACGGCTCACATTTTTTTTATATCGGGCATTAGGCGACCACTGTTTTTGAGAACTCTTGTCACCAACACACGTTGACAACAATTATTCAGTAACTTTTCTCTGATGGACACCAAAACCTAAATGCTTATCCAACAAATTCTTTTGGAACCTCAACTGGGTACCAAAAAAAATTGTTGTGTGTGCATAATCACCGATTTTTTTGAAAACTGTTGTCTTCAATATGTACTAGCTTTTGTGACAGCACAAAAGTTAGCAAAGAAACCATCTTTGGTAAAAAACAGTTTTTTCAAAATTCGAAGAAGTTTAAAATATTAAAAGTAAAAAAAAACAGTCCATCAAAATATAATAGTACATTATTGCAAAGGCCGTCATTTTCATTACGGCCACACATTGACATTACGGCCGAGGCATATTTAGTGCTTTTCCCAAACAAATACATGGAATAAAACCACACTTTTTAAATTATACATTTTATTTAAATAATATTTAAGCCATACATTCGCCATAATGGGCAAAAAAATATTTTTGATTTCCCTTCAGTGGATTACACGCAGCAAGATAGAACATCTAAAGGAAAAGTATATGCAACTGCCACACTGTGCTCTAGGGTTCGATTTCCGGGTCAGAACAAATTTTCGTATGATCCATAATTGTTTGTATCGGCGTTTGGGTATTTCCTATGTTTAATATATATGTATGTATTTAGTTGGCTAGACCCCATAGCACAAGCTTTTAGCTTAGTTTGGGCTAGATTGTGCTGTGTGAAAAAAAGTCCCAGAATATATATTTATTAATTATAGTTTTATGTCCACACAACTTTTATGTCCAAAAATTCAACACTCCCACACATAAAACAAGATAAATGCACTTATTTTATAAAGACTATACTTAGAGCAAGCGTCCGCTGAAGAAGAATGATAAAAGAGATTCAATCAAAGAATATCCAATAACCCCAGCGCGCCGTTTCATACAACATTGCTGGAGCGTTGTAAGTTCCAAATTCAAAAAACACTCCAGCGATGAATTTCATTTTCTCTGTCCGTAAATGCGGTACTTCGCGTATTCTTTTTTTGAAATAATGACAGTATTTCCATGCATGTTTGAGAAAAATATTTTACATAACGAGTTAGAAACAAAATAATTTGTTGATAGTGTTCATTTGACGGTGAAAGGTGAGATTTTATCAGAAATGGGCTGACGGCCGACAGACTGGTGACGCCGAGTCTATTATTGTAGTAGTTAAATAACCTAATATACTAGTGGTTCTGTGAACCGTAGACATCGGAGTATTTTTTTTTTTACAATTTAAAAAAAAATAACAATTTCTTTTTTGTTTTGAGCGCTCTTGCCAACCACTACGGGACCATTTCCCCTACCCTGTCTCCATTTCCCCCCCGATCGAAAAACCCCCTCGCTAAAAGTTGTTGTCTACATCAAGGACGAAGGTGAACGGGAAGTAGTGTATTTATATGTATGTATTTGTTGTATTTATGTATGTGTGTATGTATGTATGTGTATATGTGTGTATATATCTATTTGTGTATATATGTATATTTATTTTATAATACCTTCTCTTATTTAAATAAAATTGTGCACTTTTCAGCCCTTCGTTGTGCTTTATCCCATTCACCCCAAGGTTTGCTGGAAGAGAACTCAATTCTGAGTTAAGCTCGCCTTTGTACATCATAATATTAGTACTTATTTTATGTAACACTATATTTGTTATGTGCAATAAAGAATAAAAAAAAAAAAAAAAAGGATTGTCGGACGGACGGACGCGGACGGTTGGACATCAATAGCATTTTTCCCGTACCAGTGGAGTTAAAACTGAATTAGATTGAATGAACATATTGCCTTTAGAACTGGCCATTTGAATCGCCCTCACTTTGATTTGATTTTGTTTCTTTTATATAAACTCATTAATATATGTCAAATATCATGTAAATAAATCAAATGTAATTAACGGCTTAAGAAAAGAGTAGCCATGAGTTTTGTTGCCAGGTTCTTCTTAAGGCTCTACCTTTTGCTTTGCGAATCTGGCAGTTAATGTAGAAGCAATAATCTTGACGTTCACAAGTGTTACTTTGTGACCTACATCAATTCATTTCATACTACTAACAAAATAACATATAATTGTAGCCTAGACATACTTTTTACCAAGAAGAGTCACTATAAACTGTCTGATATTTATAAATTTCAGTCTCTTGACAAGGTGGCTTAACCTTAACACAAATAATTTATCATTTAGTGTTCAAATTGGCAAGAATCAAATCAAGTCAAGTTGAAGGCCTTATAAATTTCAACAGCAGGCAGACACAACCTGCGTCTGTCTTTTTCAACACGGCAATGGGCTCACTACCTATTACGTAAGACAGGAATACACAAGGTGAAAAGTGGGCATATAATATGCCTCTGCCACCCGTTCGGAGACAAGGCGTGATAGATAAATATATTATTAATTTCGATAAATCATTACAGAGTATGTACTTATTAAATAAGCCCTTCAAATCGAGGAACAGCACACGTCTGAAAACAAGCGCGCGGTCATCAACCCGCGGGCCGTTGAACCTATTTCGGGGCACGGTACATCGCTGAGTAATTTAGGGTCATTTTGTTACATACAAATACAATTAATTGCTTTGAGGGAAATTATGAGCAAGTTTATTCAATGACACTCGGCGCAGTCGTGAAAGGAATACTATTTATCAAATTTTATATTGCTTTATTGATTGAAGAATATATATTGTGATAGTAGAGAATAGAAGCAGTCAAGGTAGACTCTGACTTGCATATGAAGACCACTAGAAAGGATTGCTTAAAAACGGAAAGTATTATGCATGTATCTCGACACCTGGCGATCTGTCTTCTCAGACTCAGTGACACAGCGTAAAGGTAGTAAGTTAGTTTACTTTTCACGGTTCGTTAATTGTTCTAGAATGTTAAATAATATATCAATAATCAGTTTTAATTTAGAGATTCCGATATTTCGGCTCCTTTGCTCATCGCACTTGCAAAATTACTGAAATGTCAATAGTTAGTCGTAAATATCTCTATAATAATATTATAGTGACACGAAACTTGTATTACTCCTTGGCTTAACCTTACCCGTTTCCAATAGTCCTTCACCACATCTGTCTGTCTGTTCGCGATAAACATAAAAACTACTGCACCGATTCTAATGCTGTTTCACCAATAGATTCCATATGTTGTTTCACCAATAGGTTCTCGTTGAATGTTTTAGTATATAATTTGTTAGGTTTTTGTCTATATTGGATGAAATACAACGAGAATTGTTGAAGGTGTCAGAAAAAAAATTGTCGTCTGGGAGTATTCGACAAAAACGCTGCCTCTATGAGGTATAACAAAATAATGTATGAGGTATTTGTGTATCTTATAGGTCCACAGAAAAGTCTGCGATGGCATATATCTATCTCTTAAGGACAACATACTAGCTTACTATACCCGTTTGGTACGTGAAAACTTAACAATTCGGGAAAAGCTGCGGGCAACAGCTTGTGATTTAATAGAATAAATTTCGATAAAATAATAGTTTGACATGACTACTTGCATAGGTTTCTTTTAAACGACGAGGAAACCTTGATTTTTTTTTGGCAATTTAAAGAAATGCGAATTGGACAAATCGCGGTTAAAGGGCAAATAATGGGGGGGGATAATGGGATAATGAATAGAGACAATTCGAGATAGGATATAATATTTACTTTTAGAGAGTCTCCTGTATCTCCTGGGCAGCAATGCTCAACGGCAACAGCAGTGACCACTAATAACTTCAAGCGTAACAATCGAGCGAATTTCAAGAAAAAGATATTACTGTCTGAAGAAGCTAAATCGAAGATAATCAGGATGTATTTAATTGTGGTAGTAAGCAATATGAATCATGCTTATGTCAGTGCTGAGCTAGGTGATATTTGTGATATTTTCTAGGAATTTGAATGTGGTATTTTCTGGCAATAATATTCAATTCAATACATTTATCCAATAAACACAAGGCTTTCGGCATTTCTCAAGATCGTGGAAAATAATGAAATACAGATTTACCTAGTTCATATGTGCTGACATCGTCTCTAATCCGAATTGTATTTATTTTTTCTTTAAAAATTAACATATTTTTCCAAAACGTGGTCATTTGAGTCGAGTTGAAATTTAGTGAGCAGTCGTAATCTTAATAACATTATAAATACGAAAGTTTGTGTGGATGTTTGTTACTCTTTCACGTAAAAACTACAGAATGGATTTTAATAAAACTTTACAATAATATAGCTTATACATCAGAATAACACATAGGCTACTTTTTATCTCGGGAACAAGTTCCTGTGGGAAACGGGAACGGGAAAACTTTTATACGCGGCTTCGCCCGCATATAAAAGTTTTGCCGTGGGTGTTAAGTAGTACTACATAATGGGGCTATTCACCGCATGATATCTCGAAATTGTGGTCACGTTATCGCACAACTGAGGATGTGGCAGAACGGCACACGGGTAGATATCGTGTTACCAATCAGAGAGAGGATTGATTTCTCTGGATGACAGCCAGAACACAGCCCAAGGATCCAGCTGCTAGTAGGAGATCAAACTATGCAAAGAAGTTTGCAGTTATAGCGTGGCGACATCGGCGGCTTTCGGGGGCGTTGCGAACATGAACATTGGTGTTGTTTATTGACAAGTCACGCTTAGGTTTTCGTCCAGATTCCTGCGTTTGGAAAACTCCAGGAAGAATTAGCCATATTTAGAAGATGAAACTCCTCCCAAGGCAGTTCTATGATACTGTGGAAAGGACTTGTCTTAGCAAAAGAACCTCGCGCTAAAAACTATAACAAGGCTGTAGAAACTATTCTCGTTCCGCACAGAATCTAAATGGGCCAGGAATTTCTACTCCTGCACCCTCCTCCTCCATACTATCCAAAATACTATCCCATTTAAATATCTATATACAATATCCATTGTGAATATGTCAATTTGGATTTCATACACTTTGGAAACCTTACTTTAGGTATGAGTAATCGTGTCTGATGTGTCATTCATGCTAGATTAATAATTATACACAAAAACAAATTATACTAGTTAATCGATTTATTTAAAAATCGATGAAATCTAAAAGCTATTTAGTTGATGGTTGAAATAATAAAATATTGAAATAAGTCAAGAAATCGGAAAATGTCTTCTATTGAGATATTTTGGAATGCGATGCAAAACTATTTATAGAGTAATTTTTTATCAGCATTGAGGACTTTATTAAGCACCCAAAACATATGCTGCTTATTTTAATAGTACAATAATTTAACAAGTATAAAATTATTGTAGTAAAATTTCCGGGTGATTTACTCTTGCGATTATATGCGATACGATTTACTACATGTTTATCAATACCCAGCCAAAACCATCACACCGAGAAACATGAATTTTTAAAGGTAACCTTTATAATGTTTACCCACAATTTTTTTCTATATTCTACCATAAAGTTTTTAAAAGTCCACCCCTAAGAACTGAAATAGCTAAGATCACTAAGGGTCAGAGGTTTGGAGTTAGAGTTCCAAAAATGTTGCAGGCGAAGATCGAATAAGAAAATCCCTTCAACCACCTATTAAATGCATTTTCAAAAAAGTTTGAGAAGCTTTCCACACGCTTCAAAGTTTCACCCTAAAAAACTCAACAATCGTCATTCAAACCCGATTTTTTGGATTATTTAAGGACAAAACCATAACATTGTGTTTGTAAAAAAGATTTTCTTCGGAAGACAGGAAGATGCTGCCCACCGTATGCATCTGTATGTAGGTACGCTTAGATCTAAACTACGTAATGAATTTTATGCGGTTTTTACCAATAGTTAGAATCATTTAAGACGAAGGAAAAATGTATAATACGTGTATATTACTATCTACATTTCACCTCCGCGAAGCTGAGTCGGGTTGCTAGTTTTTCATATAACATATATTCATTAAACTTTCACTATGGCTGGTCCTCGGATGGGTGACCACTTTGTGGCATTTATATTTGCGAGCGTTTCCGTGCTTCGGAAAGCACGTTAAGCCGTTGGTCCCGGTTGCCAGTAAAATGGCAGTCGTTAAGCCTGGTTGAAGGCCTTATGGGCGGCTTGAAAAATTTCAACAGCAGGTAGCCACAACCTGCGTCTGTCTATTTCAACACGGCAATGGGCTCACCACCTATTGCGTGGGACAGGAATCCACACGGTGAAAAGGGGCATATGCCTCTGCCACCCCTTCGGGGATAAGGCGTGATGGATATTTATTTTATTTATTTATTCATTAAACAAATAGCTGAAAATAACTAGTACTTATTAAATTACCTATTTATATAATATGCTTTTATTTTCGGATATTTTTTCAGACTTGAACCGACTAAAACCACACGTCTCTCTCTACCTATCCCTTTAAGGCCGGGCGCCCCTTCTCGGAAACATGTTAAGATAAACATAGACAATTCAACTAGTTTCATAGCATATAAAATTCATACTTTATATCAGCATATTTGGTAAACTCGTGAATGCAATCTATATACTTAAACTAGATGACCCCACGGCTTCGCCCGTGACATACTTTGACCTCCTGTCGCACCTTTTTAATCCCGTCGGTGACGTTAATAATGTATAAAAATTTGCCCGATTTGTCGACGATTTTGATCACTGCTCCGCTCTCCAGGGTAGTAGCGTGATGATATATAGCCTATAGTCTTTTTCGATAAATGGGCTAACCACAAAAGTTATTTTTCAATTCCGACCAGTAGTTTAGGAGATTAGCGCGTTCAACCAAACAAACAAACTCTTCAGCTTTATATATTAGTATGGATAAAAAAAAATCGCCATATGCTCAAAAACCCAAAATTCAAGAAAAGCTAGAAAAATGACTTAAGACTTTACTGTACTGAATATTTTATGTTTCCTATAAGATGTTGAATGCACCGATGCTATTTACAGTGGAATTTACTTGATAGTGCTTTAGTAGATACATCGTTAGTAGGCAGCGCCGGCGACGCAAGCAGTGCCCGAAGTTGTCAACTCTATTAAATAGGAGACGAGGAGATTTGACATAGTGGTGAAGATTTCAGTAAGTTATTGAAATACTTGTCTTGGGATTACCTCGCTCTTCCCGAGTCTATCTAGGTATCTAATCAAGGATATCTAATATTTATAAAAAAAGGATATCTAATATTTATAAAAATAGGCGTGATGGATATTTATTTATTTATAATTTATAATATACGAGTATGATAGTACATTAAACAATAATGATAATGGCGTGCGCTTGTGTGTTTGTGTGTGTGTGTGTGTGTGTGTGTGTGTGTGTGTGTGCGCGTGTGTGTGGGTGTGTGTGTGTGTGTTAATAATAATAAATCTTTATTCATTTAGGTCACACAAGTAACACTTATGAACGTCAAGAATATTGCTTCTACATTTACATTTACTGCCAGATTCGCAAAGCAATAGGTAGAGCCTGAGGAAGAACCTGGCAATAAAACTCATGGCCACTCTTTTCTAAACGCCAGTAATTACATTAGTTTGATTAACATGATATTTGACCAATTATATAGTAATGAATTTATACAAACAAAAAACAAAATCAATGTTGTGTTTAAATCATATCAAAATTAGAGCGATTATAGTTGCCGGTTCTAAGGGCAGCCTACCCTTGAAGAAGAAGAATCTGGCAAGAAAGTCAATGGATGCCATTTTAAAATGTAGGAATGGCTTACAACTTTAAAATTACACTTACATTGTTCCTTTGGATTTATGTGAGAACAGTCGACTAAACTTAAGTTTACCTTAAATATAAATAAGATTATTTTTAATAATTGCTATAACAGCTATGAGCTGACCAGTCCCAACAGACGGCACCCGTTCACGGGTATGACGCATTATATCAGCCATCGCCCTACTCAACCGTATTATAGGGAATAAGGCGACCCGATACATACGCCACCACTGCCAGGACAATTAGGCGAGCATGACATACTCAAAAACTGCACAGCAACTATCATGTCAATTTCAAAAAAATAAATAAGTCTACATGGTGCTCACACAATACCAAACTAAAATTACATTGTATACCGGGACTAAACGCTGCCAATTTAGAAACCTTTAGTTGTCAGACGTTTCAAATTATTAATAATGTAGAGATGTAAAAATACAACATATATTTGCAGATTCAAGGCATATCACAAGATTCATTCGAATCCTAAATAGCTCAAGCGAAGAGCAAGCAACTCATTTCCATTTATTTTTATCGTTCAAATAATCATTAGTTGTGTAATAGGCCCTTTTCAAGAGGTGCCTCTTAATTTCCGCCTTAAATTTATGTAACGGCAGGTTCATAATGTATAAAGGAATTTTATTATATAGTCGTACGCCAATTCCTGCAAAAGAGTCGTGAACCTTTTTGTAAACGATGATGCGTCCCAAATAATTTATGCTTATTTCTAGTATTTATCGAATGTATGTCACTGTGTCTATTGTATAAATGTATGTTCTGTTTAACTAACATAATATTTGCAAATATATATTGTGATGCAACCGTTAAAATGCCAATTTCCTTAAATTTTTCTCTAAGAGACACTCTAGCACTCAATTTATATATTGCACGTATAGCTCTCTTCTGGAGTACAAAAATTACTTGTAGATCAGCTGCTTTGCCCCACAGCAAAATGCCGTAAGACATGACACTATGAAAATAACTAAAGTTTACCAGCCTGGCAGTTGCCACATCAGTAAGCTGCCTGACTTTACTAACGGCAAAGGCTGCCGAGCTGAGTTTACCTGCAAGACACGTTATTTGGGCATTCCACTGCAGTTTGCTATCTAAAGTGATCCCCAAAAATACAGTTGATTCTACAAGATTAAGGGTATCACTGTTCAATGTTATATTTGTACCGCAATTCCTGACATTAGGCATGCTGAATCTGATACATTTTGTCTTCTTAGCGTTTAGTAGCAAATTATTGGTTGTAAACCAATCTACAACTTGGGCAAGTGAACTATTTACGCCGTTAAAATTACAAAGCGTGCGATCAACTTTAAAAATAAGTGACGTATCATCAGCAAATAGAACAATGTCGCACAAGTTCTGTATATAGAATGGCAGATCGTTAATATAAATTAAAAATAGAAACGGACCCAGAATTGATCCCTGCGGTACGCCCATAGCAACAGATGCTCCAGGGGAGCGAATTCCATTGACATCAACATGTTGTATTCGATCATTTAGGTAGGAGGCAACAAGGTTCAGTGCAGAGTCTTTGATACCATAATAAAAGAGTTTTCCCAATAGTGTTTTATGGTCAACGCAATCAAATGCTTTGGAGAGATCGCAGAATACACCAATAGCATCTTGTCTATTCTCCCAAGCGTCATATATATGATTCAGAAGTGTCACACCTGCATGAATGGTAGAACGACCCCTTGTGAACCCATACTGCTCCTTATGTAATAGCATATTTAAATTAAAATGAGCTTGTTTGTAATTGTTGCAATATAATTTTTTCAAAAATTTTGCTAATGGCTGGTAATATTGAAATTGGTCTGAAATTACCAGGATCGGTTTTGGATCCAGATTTAAATAGAGGTATTACTTTACTGTGTTTCATTAAATCTGGAAACACTCCTTTATTAACACATTTATTAAATATTTCAGCTAGATGTGGTGATATATTAACAATGATAGACTCAATCAATTTTACAGAAATACCCCACAAGTCAGCTGTCTTTTTTGAGTTAAGTGACTTGAATACTTTAATGATATCATTGGGGTTTAAATATTTGAAGCCAAATAAGACACTACACTGATCCACGCTGCCCCCAAGCATGCGTTGAGCTTTTATTGGACAAGAATTTAAGGAGCTAGTTGTTTTCGCGGGTATGTCTATAAAATAGTTGTTAAAAGTTTGTGCTATATCTAATTTATTATTACACACTTCGTTATTTATAATTAACTCAATGTTATTATCACGGGGTAGTAATCGACCGGTTTCAGTATTGATTACATTCCAAGTCATTTTTGCCTTGTTTTTTGACTCTTTAATTTTATTACTTATATCTAACGACTTGGCAGCAGCACAGGCCTTTTTAAAGGTCTTAGAATAAATTTTAACATATTGAATAAAGGCAGGATCAAAATTAAATTGCTTCATACTATATAGTTCGTACAACTTAGCCCTACTTTTGTAAATTCCTGCAGTTGCCCACTCACAAAATTGCAAATTTTTGTTTTTATAAAATGTTTTTGATTAAAATATGTTGTTGTACTCAGCTTTAATTGTATTAAATAAGGAGTCATATAAGCTGTTTGGATCTTCCTGATTAAAGTCAATATGAGTGACTTTTGTTGAAACATTTACATTAAATTGTTTAAGTCGATGTGCACTCATTGGCATACATACAATTTTATTATTTTTAGAAGTGACATCAATAGGAAATGCTGCTTTCTGACCAAGATGATCTGATGGAAAGTTACTTAGTATCTCCCTTGTTGTTGATACACAGTTGCAGAATATATTATCTATACATTTTCTAGAATGTGAGGTGATTCTAGTTGGCTCACAAAATAAATTTTGTAAGCCAAAAGACTTAAACAAATTTTTAAATCTAATACATTTCGAAGACTGCACAAGTAAATCAACATTAAAATCCCTACACACCACAACATGTTTTCTACTAGTGAACAAACGCTTCAATACATTTTCCATTACAGTTTCTAATAAATTATAATCCCTATCTGGAGGACTGTAGACACAGAGGACAATGAGTTGCTCAAGCTCAACACAGGACAATTCTGCAGTACGCTCAATAGAAAGGGCCACAATATCTTTACGTTCTTTACATTTTAAATTATTAGTTACAAATATAAGAGAGCCACCACGAATAGCTTTCTTTCTAGAGAACGCACTGCTAAGTGAATAGAATTCATTGTTGAACAATAGTTCATGACTTTTTAATCAATGTTCTGTAATACAAAAAATGTGAACATTGTGTTCCTTTATATAAAGTTCTATTTGTAGTAGTTTTTCAGATATGCCTTCAATATTTTGGTGAACTAAGTTTAGACTACTAGAAGTATTGTTGATATACTCAGAATTATTACAACAAATATTATTTACAGTGTCTTTAAAAAAAATTGACTCAATGGGCTCAAAAGACCTATAACCATGGCCAGATTTTTTACCTGTTGTCTTACAAACTAGTTTTTTGAGATAATTTCCCAAGTTAGTAAGTCATTCCTAATACGCTCAAAAGGAGCTGGTTTATAAGCCAATAATTTGGCTTGATTCAATAAAAAATTGGATAACAATACAGCTATCTGATGTCGTAAAAAATTTGATAGTAAACAACTATCTAATGTCAAAAAATAATAATTCTGTAATAAAGGATTACAGTCAAATAATTCTATATTCCTACAATATGTGGTCAAGGTATGTAACTTTCTATTTATATTGTATCTAATATTATTTACAATTTGTGTAAAAGATTTGCTATATGGCAGTGTATACAGTATAACCTGTTTAACTTGCATGTTTGACAACTGTTCATAAAACTTTATGATAGTTTTAATTTTCACATTATCTCTTCTGCCAATAAGTATCACTATTGTTGTTTGTGGGCAATGTGTACTGGTTAAAACCTTATTAATTATTTGAGAGTAGGATGCCCCAGGAAATGAAAGTGTTATAACCGAGTTACCCAGATGTTGAATTAAGTGATAACCTAAACTCTTGCCAATTTCATCACAATAAACTACAGTCTTTCCAACATTTAATGGTTGCGTAATTTTTGTTACAGGGCTATCACAGTAAATGTTATTTGTGCTGACAATATTGTCACATATACTGCCTACAGAGTCAACCATTGGAGAAGTTGACTCGGACTGCGATGTTATTGATAATGAAGAACATGGAAGGGATTTATCACAGTCAGGTGTTTGATTATATAATTTTTCAAGGGATAAGAACCTTTGTTCATTGCTGTGACAAGACTCCACCAAGCTATTCAATGCCTTAATGTACTCTCCAATTTCTTTCTGTGATGTTTTGTATTTTAAAGTATTGACTCCAAGGAATCATTTAAACACATAATTTCAGTCTGTAATTGATGTATATCCATCTCATATTGCTCTGTTTGGGTGTATATATGTTTTTTACTTGTTTCTATTAGTTGTTTTAACTGTACATTTGATTTACAAGTCCTATGATAATTGTTCATTCCTATTCTAAGCTTTTTAATGTGTTTCTGTGATTTGGAAATAAATTTATTGAGTTTTATGTGTGTGGGTGTGTGTGTGTGTGTGTGTGTGAAAAAAAAAATATTTATTTTGCATAGACCATTTTAACGGCGCTTACAAAATGTCATACACTATTTAAAACTGACCACCGGTTCGGAACGCGGCCCACCTGAGAAGAACCGGCAAGAAACATAGGAAGGCTTTTTTATTGATGGCCTATTTACAATTTAATATTATTTCACTTTGCCAGCAGATCATTTCCAGGCGTCCCTGTCTGCAAATAGTCTTTAACGGAGTAATAACCTTTTTCACAAAGCTTGTATTTAATTAACTTTTTAAATTTATTTAATGGTAAATATCTCAGGTCCCAGGAAAGCTTGTTGTAAAAGCGTATACAGTTACCCTGGAAAGAATCGCCAATCTTATGTAGTCGACTGTGGTGGACTGAAAGATTATTTTTATTTCTAGTGTTTATATTATGTTTATCACAGAGTTTAGAAAACTGTGATAGATTTTTCTGGACTTACATAAGATTGGCAAAAATGTATTGTGATGGTACGGTTAGAATATTTACTTCTTTGAATTTTTCTCGGAGAGAAACTCTGGGGCCCAAGTTAAAAATAGGGCGTACAGCCCGCTTTTGTAGAACAAAAATAATATTTAAATCTGCAGCACTACCCCATAGGAGAATATCGTAAGACATAACACTATGAAAATAGCTGAAGTAAACCATTCTAGCCGTATCCACATCTGTTAGAGTCCTGATCTTTTTTACAGCGTATGCAGCCGAACTTAACCTAGAGGCTGTCTTTTCTATCTGTGGGCCCCACTGCAAATTGGCATTAATAGTTATACCGAGGAACACAGTTGATTCTACAAACCCTAACACTTGTCCATTCAGTTGAACATTGGCCGCAACTTGTTTTACATTTGGTAGAGTAAATTTTATACATTTAGTTTTATTTTCATTAAGGCAAATATTATTTGAGCTGAACCAATGAACTACTCTTGCAATTGCATTGTTTACATCGTCATAGTTATCTAATTGTCTTTTAATTTTATAAATTAATGAGTTGTCATCTGCAAACAAAATAATCCTATTCCTGTCCCCTACATAAAATGGTAAATCATTAATATAAATGAGGAACAAGAATGGCCCAAGTATCGAGCCTTGCGGCACACCCATTGTAACCATGGATCCTACAGAACGTGTACCATTAATATCGACCCTCTGTATTCTATTGTTCAAATATGAAGACGTCGAGAGCTTTGCCTCTTATTCCATAGTGGTGTAATTTTTTGCACAGCGTTTCATGTTGAACGCAATCAAAAGCCTTTGATAGATCGCAAAATATACCTAATGCATCGTGCTTGTCTTCCCGGGCTTATACATTATTAATATATTTTAATAACTCAACACCAGCATCGGAAGTTGAGCGCCCTTTCGTAAACCCAAATTGATTCGCATGAAATATTTTATGACTATTAAAATGGGATAGCATTTGATTCAAGATTATTTGTTCAAATACATTGCTCAAAGTTGGCAGCGCCGACACTGGTCGGAAATTAGACGGGTCTGTAGCGCTGCCAGCCTTGAACAAGGGAACGACTTTGCTGTGTTTCATTAAATTTAGGAAATGTACCACTAGAAACACAGTCATTAAACACAGTTGCTAGATGGGGCGCAATGACCTCAATTATACATGATGCAGTTTTGACCGATAATCCCCAAAGGTCCACGGTTTTCTTAATGTCGATACATTTAAATGTCTTTACAATGTCCTGAGCGCAAATATCTGTGAATACAAATGCATCCCTGCAACAAAGAACGGATTCTTCTAATAAATATTCAGCGGAACTGGAAGACGCTTGGAGAGATTTTGTTGTCAATATAGGTACATTTTTGAAAAAATTTTCAAACTCCGTCGCCAGTTCCAGGTCTCTTGTAACATGGTAACCATTTACTTTTAAGTGGAAATCCCTTTCAGTCACCAAAGATCTACCGCATTCAGAGTTAATGATGTTCCAAGTCATTTTTATTATATTCACAGAATTAGAAATTTTATTTTCAATGAAGTGTGACTTAGCAAGATAACACGTTTGTTTAAATATCTTAGAATAATTTTTAACATATTTCTGAAAGGTTTGCCTAAAATTATATGATTTTTCTGAATATAATTCAAATAATTTATTTCTACTTTTAAAGATACCTGGTGTTGCCCAGTCACTGAAAACAGGACGACCACCAATCTGTAGTGTTTTTGAGGTAAAAGCTTTGCCAAACTCATCATTAATCAAATTAAATAAGTGTTTATATGACTGGCCTACACAAGTGAAGTTAGGTAGATATGGTAATCTCTTTAATACATTTTCTTTAAAATTATTCAAACGACTTTGGTTAATTGGTACATATTTAATTTGTTTTTTGCAGACTTTGTTACTACTTTTAGGAAACTTTATCCATTGGCCACGATGATCTGACTCTACAGGATCCACAATACCTTTATCTATAGGTTTAATATCAGTAAAAATATTATCAATACTTTTGCACTGGTGGCTGTAATACGAGTGGGTTCTAAGAATGAACTATGCAGATTAAAGGATTTAAATAAATTTTTCATTTTATTTCTCTCTGATGGAGTTAATGATGTATCTAATATATCAACATTAAAATCTCCACAAACTATTATAGATTTCTTAGAACATTGGCATTTGAACAGTGCTTCTTCAAGCTTTTCTTCAAATTTAATGTACGAAGCATCAGGGGGACTGTATACGCTTAACAAGATGAAATGCTCAAACTCAATACTGGCAATCTCAATAACTCGCTCAATGGAGCTACTAGGGCTACTAAGTCTTTACGTTATTTAAATTTTAAGTGTTTATTCATTAATATTAAAGATCCTCCATGTTTAGAATGTTTTCTATTGAACGAGCTAGCAACCTGCTGATTTACGAAGTTCAACAATGTGATTTCATGATCTTTTAACCAGTGCTCTGTAGCACAAAAAATATTAATAGAATTTGCATTTATGTACAGCTCTAACTCTAAATCTTTACCATTTATTAAACCTCTAACATTATGGTGCACCAGGTTTATAAAAACAATATTTTTACTAAGATAATTCTCAGGGGCCAAAGTCAACTGGCCAGATTTATTATCTGTTGTCCTATAAACTAGTTTTTTGGAATTTCATTTTCCAAATGTGAAATGAATGTGTGTGTGTGTGTGTGTCTGTGTGTGGACCACGTTTCATTAGTTTAAAGAATGTGAAATGTGGCCTTATTCAGAAGCTTACTGCCAAGGCAAAGAAGAACGCTATGCTTGCAGTATAACTAAAAGATCCGGCTCTCCGATAAACTGGGAGCAGGCGGAGCACATTACTTGCTCATAGAACTGACAGCCGACGGTATTTGACAAGTCAGAATGGCGCCGCCCGCCTGTTGGAAAGCAGAGACGACGAACCGTGACTGAGGGCCGCTATCCCAGCCGGTAGGGCCCCGATAGTGATCTTCAGGTTGACGGCCCAGTCGTTTCACGCTTCTCTTAAAGGACCCAGGATTGTAAAAGGGAAACACGTGCGCTGACAGAGAGTTCCAGGCGTTAATGGTGCGACACAAGAAAGACCCTGCATCTATAGGTTCTGTGCACAATTTTCTCCACAGTGTAAGGATGACATCTCTGTATCTTGATAAATTTTCAAAGCAATTATTTTGCTAAATTGGCGAGATGATTCGAGACAGGGATTGAACCTGTGACCTTTACCTAACCAGGGCAATGTTCTAGCCACCTGAACTACCCGAACCGTATCGAACCAAGTTGAAATTCTCCACCATATTTAAATGGTCATTTTAAGAGTATGACCAGAGCCATCTATCGAGCTAATGAACACCTCGATACCAATGAACAGTGTTACAACTATTTTTAAACATTGATGCAATGGACTCCACTCAGTAAAATGATAAATTTTTAAAGCAATTATTTTGCTAAATTTCTCATACATTTTTAAAGGTCACAGGTTCAATCCCTGTCTCGAATCGAATTGTCTTTTTCCACTTTATTAAAAATGTATGAGAAATCTCTGTATCTGTTAGGATTAAGATAACTTCCAAAAACAGTAAAAACACTTTTAAATTGTAGCAAACAACGCTCATATAACGCTTCATAACCATCTCCCTAACAATTCCCAACATCACTACAATCTTCAACCACCTATTTCACCTCCTTTGGGGTGGGAATTAAAATTCTATAATTTGCATTGTGTATTTAACAAAGGAGCAAAATACTAAGGGGAAAGCTCCATTTTAAATCCAGAGCGAAGCGAAGGAAGGATTCTAGAGTAGAAAACCTTTTTGTCACCTTCAATAAGAAAATGAATTAAGAGACACTTAGTAATTAATGAATATGTTTAATTTAGGAGACACATATAATGTATAACGGTGGCTAATAGTTATAAATTAATATTTATATTTGATACACTGGCGCAATTTGGCGTATATTTCTTTTATCAGTTAGTGGGCGCCATTCAGCCCAACACGTAGAGCAAGGGGCCCGATATCGATTCTATTGCGGTTGTTCCAAAATTGAGTAGAACTAAATCTATTATCTACATCACAATCATACTTAAGAATCTGCAGAATAGAATCTGAATCGCTGTTTTTAGCTATCCAAACACTAGTAGACTACTAAAAATGCAACTTACGAGCGGCCTCTAACGCGTCACATGTTAGTAAAATTCTATCGGTAGACCGATAACAGTCTATTGGAGCGCGATTGTAATAGTGCATTACACAACTGTAAAAAATTTACTGTCGGCGAATTTATTAAGCGACAATTTCGATTCTATTCTAGACACGATTTAAATAGTAGACTTGGCCCCCTGTAATTCATACAGTTTCGTTCGAATTCTATAAACAATTCATGTTCCAAATTTAAATCTCATTTCTGCCCCCCAACTACTTTCTTGGAGAAAAGACCTCCTGTCCTACCGCTTATAGAGGAACAAAGCCGCAATTTTCGAATAGAAGGGATGACAAAGTATTTTTTAGATTATAGAAGACATAATAATGAAGCCCTCGTGGCCCCGCTGAGTCATTAGTGTTCTGAACGACCACTGAGTTAACCTACTTTCGCAATAACTGGTTACGGATGGGTGACCGTTTTGTGGTATTTCCATTTTCGAACGTTTCCGTGCTTCAGAAGGCACGTTAAGCCGTTCGTCTCGGTTGCCAATAACATTGCAGTCGTTAAGGCAAGTTTAGGGCCTTGCGGGTGGCTTAAAAAAAAGCAGATAGCCACAACATGCGTCAGTGTACTTGAACACGACAATGGGCTCACCACCTGTGACGTGGTACAAATATGCACATGGTGAAATGTGAGAGTATAATATGGTCCTGCCATCCCTTCGGGGATAAAGGCGTGCTTGATACAACTATAATACGGTTTTCCGAGTAAGTGGACTGAAAACTTTTTAAACGGGGCAGGAAACTGTTAGCATAAGGCACTAGCTTCTAAGACACTAGCTACCAATCGGTCTAGACGACGATGATAATAGTGATAATAACTACTTTATTTTCTCTTCACAACAGTTACTTAAATATAAGATAAAATATAGTGAAAAAAAATAATTAACATTGTGAAAGATTGGTGCCTGAAGTAGGTTTGTGCATGTTCACAACCTGTATTACTGGTCACCAGGACCCTCCCGCAGGTAATTAGATGACTACGATAATGATATTGTAAACAATCACATTACAACTGTTTTCCGAAACAATAATCATAGAAAACAACTGCAATGCGACTCCCCATGTACAGACGTTTACAAGAAGAATCAAGAATACAATTAAATAAATTTATAAATGTTATGTGTATGCATGTATTGTGTGCGTGTTTGAATATGGAAGTGTGTGCATATGTGTTTTATAGAGAGTGTGTTTGAGCGAGTGTGTGAGCCAATTTAATTTAACCCGACAGCAGTACCACTTATCACTTATATCAAATTCTCCAACTAACCCGATGCAAATGAGAGCATATCTAATCTCTGAAAAATCTTTTTTCACGTAGGTCACAAAGTAACACTTATGAACGTCAAGATTATTGCTTCTACATTTACATTTACTGCCGGATTCGCAAAGCAATAGGTAATGTAAATGAAGTATAAAAAAATCATCAAATCCAACAATTTGATTGCTGAAGAACACGAACTTTCAAATACAAGTTGGTAGTTAAAACATAATACCACCACATTTCCGCTCGACCTACATAAACAACGCAAAACAATAGTGCCAATTGTATACGTCACTTCCCTCTGTTGCGTCTGCGCAATCGATACCGTTGTTAAACTGATTGCTTATTTATATTGTTAGTAACTTCTGCCTTCTATTATTGTAAAATAAATAAAATAAATATCCATCACGCCTTATCCCCGAAGGGGTGGCAGAGGCATATTATATGCCCACTTTTCACCGTGTGGATTCCTGTCCCACGTAATAGGTGGTGAGCCCATTGCCGTGTTGAAATAGACAGACGCAGGTTGTGGCTACCTGCTGTTGAAATTTTTTAAGCCGCCTTAAGGCCTTCAACCAGGCTTAACGACTGCCATTTTACTGGCAACCGGGACCAACGGCTTAACGTGCCTTCCGAAGCACGGAAACGCTCGTAAATGTAAATGCCACAAAGTGGTCACCCATCCGACGACCAGCCATAGTGAAAGTTGCGTACCTCAGTGATCGTTTACCGAACACTGAGACCACGGGGCCACGAGCGCTTCTATATTATCTATTATTGTAAAGGAATTTTGCAATTATAAAATACATACATAAATAAATAAATAATAAATATCGTTGGGACAACTCACACAACGCCATCTGATTCCAAACTAAGCAGCGCTTGTACTATGTAACCAGATAACTGATAAACATACTTATATATTTCTAAATACATACATATAATAGATAAATAACACCCAGACACAGAATAAACCATCGTGCTCATCACACAAAGTTTTATTCTGGGTGGAAATCGAACCCAAGACCTCTTGCGTAGCAGTCGGATGCACTCCCACCGCGCCACAGAGGCAGTCATATATATTGTCACCCCTTTATCTCCAAAAGGGTAGGCAGAAGCATATTATACTATACGCCTTCAGTTCACCGTTTGCATTTTTGTCCCACGTATCAGGTGGCGAGTCCATTGCCTTGTCGAAATGGACAGGCGTGGGCTGTGTTAATGGGGCCACGAGCGCCTATATAATAACTATAGTTTGACCACGACCGCTGTACCGCTCACTGCGTACAAAATTGTACGCAGTGAGCGGTACAGCGCGCGAGAGCGAAATCCTTTCTTATTGGGTGCCTAAATTATAAGAGTAGATAACCTTACAAAATTCACGTTCCTAGGTGTAAGGGTTTCTGCTGGGCGTTGATAAGCGAGTCACCCCGTAATTTTATTAATATAGATAGATATATAATCACAAGAAACGCCTAATGCATCAAAATTAGCATCAATAATGTCACCGGGACGTACTCCATACAAATATATGTGTACTGTGCCTTTGGGTCGGGGACGAAAAGGAGCAGGTTATTTTATGCATAGTAACTTGTAAAGTTTAATTTATTGTATCTGAATCACTCATTTATAATTGGTATATGTAATAATTTATATTGAATGTATAATGAGTGTATTATTATATATATAAAATTTTATTAAATCTGCTTCTTTCTATCACCGCATCGCTCGCCACTCTATGCGTCCTAAGCCTTCGCATGCACTAAGGTCCTAATGAGGCATTCTTCCACGTACGATTAGATTATGGAATGAACTCCCTGCATCAAAAACGTCTTCAGAATGGGGTTCTTTAAAAGGTGTCCTAGAAGGTCTTTACAGGGTCGGCAGCGCGAGTCTGGTGTTGCAAATGTCCTTAAGCTACGGAGACAACTTTCCATCAGGTGACCCGTGTGCTTGTCTGCAATCTCAATGGAATGAAAAAAATGGCACACACGATTAATAATCTAAGTTACTTCTTATACCATCAGCTATCTGCCAGTAAGTCCTGTGAAAATTGGTCCAGATGGTACGAGATTAAAAAACATAAAAATGTATATTGATTTTTTTATATTAATATCGTATATACTGTCATATGCATATAGTGAAAAGCTGTTAACAATTTAACTTTATTTGACTGTAAGTATAGGTAGTATAGATAATATTAGATGACGCCCGCGACTCCGCACGCGTGGTGAAGTTTTCCCTTTTCCGTTTCCCACAGGAACTTGTTTCCGGGATAAAAAGTAGCCTATGTGTTATTCTGATGTGTAAGCTATATTATTGTAAATTTTCATCAAAATCCATTTAGTAGATTTTGCGTGAAAGAGTAACAAACATCCATTCTTACAATTTTCGCGTTTATAATATTAGTAGGATAATTCCTCCGTTACCATAAGTTGAGGTAAGCACTAGACTTGACCAAAAGGTCGATGATCTTTTGTTCATCTTTTCCCAATGGGTCCATGATAAACAAATATTAATATATGAATTCCCAGTGGGTCCATTTTATTTGTCTACATTTTATATCAATTTGTATATAAAGTGCAGCTAATTAAAAATGTATAATAATTCGTAAAGCTTTTTAAAATAATATTTCTTTATTTATAATTTCTGTTAAAAAATATTATTACATTGTTAATAAATGTCTGTCTGTTTCTTCCGACAGGTATACAGGTGATGTTATAAAGAGTTACTTAGGCTACATTTTATTCCCATTTTCCCACGGAAGCGGGAACTACGCGTACCTCGGGACGTTCACTAGTGTTTAATAATATTACACAAGTGGTCAATAGGTTTTTTAAAAACGTATATTGTTATTCAATAATCGTCGTCTTAAGTCTACTGTCACAATATAATAATGTAACTAATAGATATCTCGAAAACGGAAAAATCAAAAGTACTCGAATACCCAGACGTGCATGTATGAAGCGATTGATGAATCTGCAAGAAGCGAAAGAAGTATACATGGATCGTGAAGCCTGGCGATCTGTCCTATCTGACCACCCCGTAAGGGATACCGCGTAAGATAGATATATATACATTTACTTACTAATGCCTCTAAGTGAGTAGGAGTTAACTAAGACATTAAGTTTGTGACGTCTACTGCTCACTCTGTCATTTTATGGTAATGATATTGCATATTAATTAATAATAGATTGCGTAATCGTCGTACTAATAATATACTGTGATAGCTTACATAGAGTTGGCAGAGCACCAAATGCAATAACAAGAACTCTGTTGATTTTATCTAAGGTGATTGTATCTAAGGTACACCGTGTTCTGTAGCCCTGGGGCTATCCTTCCGAGGGTTCACCCGGGACTCCTGGCCATAGACAGATCGAAGGGAATCGTGAGGTTTTAGTCTAAAGAAGTACGGCGTAGCATCCATGAGGATTTTTGTCTGTCACCCATAATGCGGAACATCGTTAAGTTCGGAGACGTAGATTTAAGATGAAGTTTTAAATGGCAGTCTAAAAAAATATATTTAAGTTGAGGTTTTTACATAGCAGTCTTAAAAAATAGATTTAAGATGAAGTTTTTAAATAGTAGTCTTAAAAAATAAATTTAAGTTGAGATTTTTAAATGGCAGTCTTAAAAAATAGATTTAAGATGAAGTTTTTAAATGGCAGTCTCAAAAATTAGATTTAAGATTAAGTTTTTAAATGGCAATCTTAAAAAAAATATTTTCAAGTCAATGACGTTTTCTTGACATATTTGACTGCCTCGGTAGCGTAAGTGGTAGTGCCCGGTTCGATCCTCGGGTCGGACCAAATATTTTTGTGATCCACAAATGTTTGTTTCGGATTTTGGGTGATGTCTGTGTTAAATATTTATGTATTAAGAAATATATAAGTATGTTTATCAGTAGCCTAGATCCCATAACACAGGATAAACACCGGGCGTCAAAAAAATCGCACTTTTAAGAAAATCACTTTCAAATGTCACCAACTCTTGATATGCACATTCAGTCGCATTAATTATGATTTTATTTAAAAGGTTAATAATAAACTTAATAAAAAACATTACTTTTCATTATCAAATGAAACCAAATGCAACAAATAAAGTGACAAGCTTATATTACAACAAAAATAAATAAAAAAAAAATTAAAAAAATTAGCTTATTTTGGGTAAGACGGTGTTGTGTAAAAAAATGTCGCAATTTCATTTTAGATCTGTCGCTTTTACGCAATTCGAGGGTCTTCGTTCGAGTTAATTCGTCAAATCTTAATAATATTATAAATGCGAAAGTTTGTGTGGATGTTTGTTACTCTTTCACGAAAAGACTACTGAATGGATTGTAATGAAACTTTACAATAATATAGCTTTTACATCAGAATAACACATAGACTACTTTTTATCCCGGGAACAAATTCCTGTGGGAAACAGAAACGGAAAAACTTCTCTACGCGTGCGAAGCCGCGGGCGTCAACTAGTAGTAAATATTGAAACCGTGTAAAATTTAACCACAAAGAGATTCATTTGTATACTAGACAAGAGGGAAACCAGAGAAGTATGATTGATTTTGTGATTGTAGATGCAAGACTAAGAAAGGTCGAAAGGTAAAGACTAAAAAAAGAAGTCTTAGGTCCGTATTCCAGAACGTTTATCAACACTCAAGAAACACTTGAGAGTAGATTTTATAAGGCAAAATCTAGTCTCAAGCGTCGATCGAGTATTGAGAAACGTTCTGGAATACGGGCCTTAAACACCCGGGCATACCACGGTGCCGGGATTGATACAGATCACTTCTTGGTTATCAGCCGAGTAAGAGGTCTGTTTCAACGGTGGCGGCATCGTGTGTGTGAACCTGTAAGTGTACTAGAGCGCATAAAAGTCGAAAATTTGCAAGAGATGAGCATAAACGAAGGATTCGTGAGTAAATTGAGTAAGAAATTAAAAAATTTAGATGAAGTATGTGAGATTGAAGAATTATGAAAGACGCTTAAGGAAGGTCTAGTGGAAGTTGCGGTGGAGGTGTGTGGGGTAAATAAAAGAAGCCAAGGATGTAAGGTGAAGAGAATGTGTGCAGAAGTCACGAAAGCATTGTCCGACAAGAAGAAGGCATGGTTGGACTGACTGACTTCAAAGGTGAATCAAAGAATGCAGAGGGCAACGGATGAGGATGTAAAAATGGCAAAGAATGAATATAAAAGGTATAAAAGAGTTTCAAAAGAAGTTATAAAAAGAGAGAAAGAGAATGATAGGGATAAATTTAATAGTAGGTTATCTGATAATTTCCAGCAGAATCTAAAATTCTTTTGGAAATCTATAAAATCTGTGAGGGGTCAACAAACATCATCGAAACTCAGTAATATCAGAAACCAGGATGGCAGTTTTCTAAAAGAAGAAGAATGTGTGCTAAAAAGATAGAAAGATAATTTTGAAAGCTTATATGAAAAAGAGGATATGGAAGCACAAACGAGTTCTTGGGAAAGGAATGAACTAAGCAACGAAAGCATCATAAGTATGGAAGAAATTGTGGAAGCATTGAGTAGTATAAAATTGGGTAAGGCTGCTGGATTTGATAGGATTTCTGTCGAGATGCTGAAAGCGGGACATGGCGTGGTAGCTTGCCAGCTGTACCGCCTTTTTAATCTTTGCTGGAGGAGTGGCAGCGTGCCAGGAGATTGGTGCAAGGCTGTCATCGTGCCGCTTTACAAAGGAAAAGGGACACAGCAAGAGTGCAAAAACTACCGCGGCATAAGCTTGCTTAGCATCGTCGGCAAATTGTATGCAAAAGTTTTGATAAAAAGAGTGATGAATGAAACTGAAGGGAAAATGTGAGATGTACAAGCAGGATTTATGATAGAAAGAGGATGCACGGATCAGGTCTTTTCCTTACGATGCATAGCCGAAAATTTTTTGGCGAAATGTCAAAAGGTCTATTGCATATTTGTAGATTTGGAAAAGGCCTATGATAGAGTGGTGAGGAATGAACTGTGGTCAACACTGGCCAGGTATGGAGTAAACAGCCACTTGATACGAGCACTGAAATCTCTCTATGAGGGCTCCATTGCTTGTGTCAGGATCAACGGAGCTTGTTTTTCATATTGAAAAAGGTGTGAGACAGGGTTGTGTAGCGTCGCCGTTGCTGTTTAACCTATACATGGCCAGCTGCCTGAAAGAACTGCAAGAGAGTACGTATGGTATAAAAATGGATGAACTGACCGTCAAGTGCCTCCTATACGCCGATGATCAGGTAATACTAGCATCATCGGCGGAGGAGTTGCAGTTGATAGTAAACATTATGCATGATTCGTTAAAATATAAAGGAATGAAAGTGAATGTAAACAAGTCGAAAGTAATGGTTTTTGAAAGAGAGGAAAGTATGACGGATTGCTCGATTTTTGTGGAAGGAAAACGAGTGGAACAGGTGAAAGAATTTGTGGAACAGATGAAAGAATTTGTATATTTAGGTTTAAAATTTATGAGAGATGGAAAGTGTGATTGTGACATTGAACGAAGAGTTTTGGCTCGAAATCAAGTGAATGGAGCCATGCACGCCTTTGTGAGCAGTACAGGAGTACTTGTTCCTACACTCATGTATGGCAGTGAAAGTTGGGTGTGGCAGAAGAAGCATAGAAGTAAAATTAATGCAGTGGAAATGAGAAGTCTGCGGAGTATAGCTGGAGTGAAATTGATGGACAAAAAAAGGAACAGTGTGATAAGGGAACATTGCGGTATGGTAGAAGAAGTAGTGACTAAGATAGAAAAAGGTATGCTTAGATGGTTCGGACATGTGGAGAGGATGGATGAAAGTAGACTAACGAAACAGATTTATCAGAAGAGAGTGAATGGGCAAACTGGTAAGGGGCGACCTCGACGTACATATGTCAATCAAATAGAAGACATTTTGGAAAAAGGTCAGGTCAAGAGTACCCTTAACCGGTGTGTGTGTATGAAAACACTTATGAAAGTGGAAGAAGCGAAAGTTATATGCCAGGATCGTAGCAAGTGGAAAGCCATAGTCTCTGCCTACCCCGATGGGAGACAGGCGTGACGATATGTATGTATGCACGTAAAATTTACAAAAAAAAAGATAATTAAAGTCTAGAATATATACACTTTAAAGTACCTTTGCGGGTTGTGGCGATCTTCTGTTGATATTTTTCAAGAAAGATGATCCCACCACACACCCTCAATTCGTCAATCCTAACGCACAACCCTCAAGGATAACCTCTAGGAATTGTAACGGAGGAATGACGAACAAACCTCCTCATGAAAGGGGATGTAGTACAGGTTTTTTTTTATACTACTGAGGTGGCAGACTAGCATACGGCCCACCTGATGGAAAGTGGTCACCGTAGCCTATGGACGTTTGCAACACTCGCGCTGCCAAAAGTAGTAGGTAACTTCCAGGTTGTCAAAAATGCGCTATTCTCCGCAACGTGAGTTTTTTCAAGCTTATAAGGTCTTCAACTTGGTTTAACGACTGCCATGTTACTGGCAACCAGAAAAAAAGTATTTTTTTACGGGTGGAAAAACAAATAAAGATACCATATAAAAGTAAAACAGGGCATTTCTGAACTTTTCCATACAATGATTCAACCTTGATACTTCCAAGGCATAGCTAAGGCATCATTCGAAAATACTCCTAAACAAAATGGCCGTCTAAAGTAGAACGAAGTTGTTTGTGTTGTTTCCGAGCTTTAGGTTGTTTTCTAACTTGCTCGCTTTAATTTTCGAGCTGAACAACTTTAAAGATTTGGTCCGTATATTAATAACGTCGGTACTGAGATAAACTTTGTCAAAGCAAAGAATAACTTGTGAAAAAAGTTTAATAGCTGATTTATTTTTTTATATAAAAGAAGTTGAAGTTGAGTTGTGCAAACGACCACTCCACTGCGTTACAAGCATTTCATCAGTTATATTTTTTCTTTTGTAAATTTTAGATATAATGTTTTAACATTTACTGCTTAGGACCTATACAATCGATTCCTAAATAGAAAAATATAAAATTTATTTTACAAATCTTTCGGATTCGATTCCCTGCTCAATTTGACTGCCTCTGTGGCGCGGTGGGAGTGCATCCGACTGCTACGCAAGAGGTCGTGGGTTCGATTCCCATCCAGGATAAAACTTTGTGTGATGAGCACGATGGTTTATTCTGTGTCTGGGTGTTATTTATCTATAATATGTATGTATTTAGAAATATATAAGTATGTTTATCAGTTATCTAGATCCCATAACACAAGCTAATATTAGCTTACTTTGGGCTAGATGGCGCTGTGTGAAAAGTGTCCCACAAAAAAAAAAAATATTTTAAATCTATGAATGTAGTTTTTCTTTTACCCAAAATCGGTGACATGGTTCCTTAGAACAAATGTTTTTATGTCTTATAGTTTTAAAGTGGCCCATACTGACTGTTTTAAATGGGCCATCCTGTATAATTCGAAAAAAATTGCTATACGTGCAGTATTAGCTTTAGTGCAGTAGTCCGATTGACAGATCTACTGCAACTCTTCAGGTGCATTAGTTCGGTTGCAAAATAATATCGAACTTTTATACCTTAATATTATTACTGGAGGTAAAAAGATATGTTGTTTTTTTTTTACATTTCGATCTCTCAGAAGTAGTCAGACTAACGGCTTATCTTGGCTTCTGAAGCATGGAAACGCTCGCAAATTTCCTAACGGTCATCCACAATTGACTTTAGCTTACGTCGCTTAACGCTGTGTTGTTGTTGTCCGAGACTACCAGGACTTTAATTGGTCGTGCTAATTAGTGTCTAGCACATAAGACCTTTTAGCCTTTTTGTTACCACCTCACTAAAAAGGCAACGGGTTCAAAATTTCTTCCAAATTTAACATCTAAAATAGACACATTTTTTATTAAATTTATTTGTCCCTTTAGACCCACCCCAGTTCCGTGCCTCGGAAGGCACGTTAAGCCGTTGATCCCCGTTGCCAGTGGAATGGCAGTCGTTAAGCCAAGTTGAAGGCCTTATGGGCCGCTTAAAAAATTTCAACAGCAGGTCGCATCAGACTGCGCCTGACCATTTTAACACGGCAATAGGGTCACCACCTGTTACGTGGGACAAAAATGCAAACGGTGAAGTGTGGGCGTTTAATATGCCTCTGTCTACCCCTTCAGGGATAAAGGCGTGACAATATGTATGTATGTATGCTTAAAGCTGTGATCGTTTACAGAACATTTAGTTTACATAACGACATAAATGACATTTTATAAACAGAGCCATAGATTAGAATGCGTACTGCGCAGAATATCCTGTAGTTGTTTTCTTTTATATTCGTTATTTTTTTTTTCAATTTTAGTTGTGTATGATTGTGTATGTTTTATAATAAGTTCAATTTTAAGTATAAGATGCTGTGTTTAGAAAAAGAAATGTTTTTCTTTCTTTCTTAAGATATTCGTCTCAAATTTCTTCTTCTATTCTCTTCTTATAAATGACCAACAATATAAACTAAAGACCTTGACCGATAATATAAATAAATTAACTATCTTTACGCTGAGTCTTAGGGATACAGGTCTGAGAGACTTCGCGATCCATGCATACTTCTTTCGCTACCTACAAATTCATTAATCCATACACGTCTGGGTGTTTTGACCGTTCCGTTTTTGAGCAATGTACTCACGTTGTAAATATATAACATAAAAATATATATGATATAAAAACATATATGATGGAATGGTATCACGATAAGTGTGACATTTATGTAGCGGACACAGTGCCACGACCGCGTGTCATCGACACTGAGGCCATTCATGAAGTTATGACGACACATCCGGTATACAGGCGCATTGTGCGATGCGCGCGCGCTTACGTACGTGACTCGTATGTTTGTATAAGCTAGCAGTGGTGAAATACTTAGTATATTCTTAAAGGGCGGCAATGGGCTCACTACCTGTTACATCATCCACTTGCCCTTGTCCCAATTTACTGGGGTCGGTGCAGTATGTCTAAATTCCATACTGCAAAATGTTTTGGCTTGGTTTTTATGGTCGGCCGCCAGCCTGACACCAACCCTCCTTGGGAATGCTATCGTTTGGTGGTTTGCCCTTCACCACAAGGGTGCCTTTCCAAGCCTTTCAGTACTCCGAACCTTTACAAGGGGCAGATTGCTTTTTCACAGGGGATGTTTTTCTTTGGTATTAGTAGTCCTTGTCTATACAATGCGTTGACGTCAGCCAAACCTATGCAATACAGATACAGCATATCCCTGTCGTGTACCATACGGGCTACTTGTGTACCTTATACCTTCACGTCCATCGTGCTAGGCTCTTCTTCCATACATATTTACGGCCCTTATATACGGCTTTAGGAAACTTCCACTGACCATCTCTAGTAAATCTGATCACTACCTGTTACGTGGGACATAAATGCACATGGTGAAATATGGGTAAATAGTATGCCTCTGCCTAACCCTTCGGGGATAAAGGCGTGACAATATGTGTGTATGTATGTATTCTTAAAGGGTAAGTTGTAAGCACAGCCACATTTAGTCAACTGTATATCGTGGCTCTACATAATAAACACGACTTTTAAAAGCAAATATTGTTTGTTAAACTTTAGCTTGGTACCTACTTATTATAACGTACGTCACTATCTTCGCGCTTATTGTGTATTCATTTTTTCCTTCAGATTCTTACGTAATAAATATTAGATAGGGAGGGAGTCAGTCCATTTTTTATTTTACTTATAATATAGGGTGTCGAAAACTAGCAAAATTCGTCTTACGTAATAAATGTATGGCCACAAACACATTTTAGATCTGTTTTTTTTAAAACACTGAGGAGGCAGAGCGGGTCTGAGGGTCACCGTAAACTATGGATGTTTGCAACACCAGAGGTGCAGCACTCGCGCTGCCGACCCTGTAAAAACCCCATACTGTAGACGTAACGCATGGTGACAAAACATTTTAGCGAGCCTTAGTACCAATCTACACATTTTTTCCCAAATAAACCTTCTTATATTTTTGCTTTTTTTAGCTTGTCCAACTAACATTATCCAACTAACATTAGGCGCTACTATAAGAGTTAGAACAGATATATAAAAGAGCTATAGAGGTCCTAAGGACGAAGGAAGGTCCCCACGAGCTATAACTTTACTACACCCCCGGATTGGGCACAAATTCTTATGATCTTAGGTTCCACTATGGCAATGTCGTGGAGTTATAGAATGAATTTAATAGGTAGTACGCAGTAGCGCTAACTGAGACCTAAAGCGCTGTAAGAGTAGTATTTTAGTGACCATTAACTCCTTAAGCGGTATGGTGGTAGAGCTACGTGCAGCTTACTGACTCTTTGAGCGTTATAAAGAGAGTAAATTAATGAAAATAAACTCCGTTAGGGGTTTAGTAGATATATGATGTAACTTGCTTACGGTTTTAGCGGTTAGAGGGTGGTAATCAGGTAAATTGTAACGCCTTGAGTTGCAGTATGGATCTACAATAGTAAAATTACAGCGTCTAAGGATATATTTTTCCTTAGTTTTTTCTTATAATTTGTAAAATGAATTAAGAAAGATATTCCCTTTTCAAAGGGATCTAATAAAAATAGTGTAATGCGTTGTGTTTACGAAAATAAATGGCGGAGTTGAGTGCAAAACTTTTAACTGATTTTTAGTGCAAAATGAAGCGGAATTTTCATTGCGAAGGTAAGTAAACTGTGAATATGTGTTTATATTATTAGCAAATAATTGAAGCGCCCACTCTTTGCGGTGTATTTATCTAAAAAATATTTTACTTCACATGGAGCAAAACTTTATTTTTAGTAAATTTGTAACAAAACTTTGCCTATTGACTTAAAGAGTCGTGACTCTGTTATTAGAATGTTATAAAAATAAATACCTTCATTGTATTATGTTACCTTTTAGTCCGTTTCACTGTTTTTTATTAACCAATTTGGAGATCCGTAGTAATTTTTCAAAACCACTACCTAGCCTACGCACGACTTTTACACGTAGGTATCTCCTAGTTGGACGAGTGCTAATTGTTTTTATTGTTTGATTTGCCAAAATTGAAAAGATTTGGAATTAAATACCTACATATTTCTGTCTACAAAATTAAATACTACTAACACACTGCCAGTTAAAGCCTTTGAATATTTGTAGCAATGGAATGTTATTTTTTTAATGGAAGTTTGACTTTATTTCCAGCCTAAACTCCTTATGTTCATAAACGAATCGTCAATTGTCTAAACTTTGCATGTGATACTAATCAGCTTTTTTGTACCTACACAGCGAGAGCAAGTCCGGGCAAATAAAATAAGTACCATCCATTCAGTCTCTGCCCTCCACTAAGTTCGACGTGACATTTGTTGTTTTTGACGCTGTGGTCGGACACCGCGTAAAAACTATGTACCTACTGCTATACTCGTACCTTTGTTCACGTAAGTAGCTTCGATTACGCTGTTTTAAAAGTGTCACTCTGTAAATTAGCACTAAATAATATAATGAATGAAAGAGGATTGTGAAAGTAAGGGTCTTCGCTTGAATGCAAGTAAGACTAAGGTTCTAGTATTTAAAAGAGATGACGTAAGAACTAAATGCGAGATTAGGGTAAACCAGGAACGTCTAGAGCAAGTGAATGAAATTGTGTATTTAGGGAGTATGTTTAGCGCGGATGGAAGATGTGATTCGGATGTAGAACGGCGAGTAGCTGCCGGAAACAGAGTTAACGGTGCTTTGTCCCAATTAGTAAAGCGACAAAGCATCGTAAAAGAAGCACGACTGGCGATTCATAACGCAGTGCTAGTGCCTACTTTGCTTTACGGTAGCGAAATCTGGGTATGTCAGCAGATGCATGAAAGTAAATTGAATGCTGTGGAGATGCGATCACTTCGAAAATTGTGCGGCGTTACCTTGGCCGACCGAATACGTAACGAAGTGATACGCAATATGGCAGGTTTGAATGAAAGTGTCAGCGTTAAGCTGGAAAAGGGCGTGCTCCGATGGTTTGGACACGTCCAACGAATGAGTGAGAAACGATTGACGAAGAATATATATTGTGCGAAAGCAGAGGGTAGAAGAGGTCAGGGTAGGCCGAGACTGACGTATGAAGACCACTCGAGCAGATTGCTCGAAAACGGAAAGTTCAAAAGTACTCGGATACCCAGACGTGCGTGTATGAAGCGATTGATGAATCTCTAAGAAGCGAAAGAAGTATGCATGGATCGCGAAGCCTGGCGATCTGTCCTTTCTGTCTACTCCGTCAGGGATACAGCGTGAAGATAGTTAAGTTAAGTTAAGTTAAGTTAAATAATATAAAATAAAATAAATAAATATCCATCACGCCTTATCCCCGAAGGGGTGGCAGAGGCATATTATATGCCCACTTTTCACCGTGTGGATTCCTGTCCCACGTAATAGGTGGTGAGCCCATTGCCGTGTTGAAATAGACAGACGCAGGTTGTGGCTACCTGCTGTTGAAATTTTGTCAAGCCGCCCATAAGGCCTTCAACCAGGCTTAACGACTGCCATTTTACTGGCAACCGGGACCAACGGCTTAACGTGCCTTCCGAAGCAAGGAAACGCTCGCAAATGTAAATGCCACAAAGTGGTCACCCATCCGAGGACCAGCCATAGTGAAAGTAGCGTAACTCAGTGATCGTTTACAGAACACTGAGACCGCGAAGCGCTCGTGCTTAATAATACACTAAATAATATCGTAAATAAATTGTAATAGGGTTGCTAAAATAAATAGGAGTACAAGACGACATAAACGCTACTATATTTAATTTGATTCTGTTACAATTATATTTCAATTTCAGAATGCCGTTCAAAATAGTAAGAACATTAGAGAAAGGACAATACAGCCACTGCATTGCACGTGGATATTAATCGATCGTGATGTAATAATTTTGTTTGTAAATCGATTGTGGAGCGTACAAATGATCTAACTTGTAATAACACATAATGCTCGCACTGACCTAGTGTTTTAATTATGCCAATATTTACTATCGCCACCTAGTATTTGTAGTAAAATATTTTTTTGGTGTTTGTAAAATTGTTCGAGGATCTTTTGTTAGAATCCAAATCTATCATTTAAGATCAACATCAAATCATTCATAGCAGTTTTTTTAATATTCTTAATAGCTCATGTCCTCAAATTTTGACTAAAATGAAAGATTCTTAATATAGTCACTGGTATTATTCACATCATCACTACTCAATGAGTAATAACAGTCTCCTTCAGAAATATCAAGACTTGCAGTTGCGATTTCACTGCCATTACATCGGAACCATCATCTTAGAAAATTTTGAAAGGAGCTCTGTTGCGGCGCCATTTTATGCTTTCATGACCAATTAGTGGTACTAAGGTGGTAACGAACTCAATAATTCAATCTTAAATAATATAGAGGCTATACTTGACACTATACGTTCTATTTATAGGGAGAAATATCCCTACTATTCAGCCCTAAACTATACAAGGGACCTTTGTATCCATTTTAAAGGGTTAAGTGTTGTAAAAGATTTATAAAACACCATAGTAGAGCTAGTAGCGTTGATTGCTCCTATTGTGCAACTATCAGTGCCTTGAAAGAGTTTATGGTAGCTTGCTTAGAACTTTAGAAGTCAATAATAAATGTTAATTTCTAATATACGAGTCTCTAATATAAATCTCGAATTTCTAATATAAATCTAATAAATGTTAATTTTCAGTGTAAATCTATCCCTAGACTTGAAATAGTGAAGCATGGCACGTTTTATATGTCGGTAAAGCTATTTAACAGACTTGCACTTCAGCTAAAAATATCACTCTACAAAAGGGACTTCGAATCAAAATTGAAAGACTTTTTGATCGCAGGTAGTTTCTATTCAATTAATAACATTTAAGAAAACTTTATGACTCACTTCGGACTTATAACAAATGACATTGTAAATTGAGGGGATAATATTATATATATTTATGACCTTAAATTGTAACATTTACTTATGAGGTCTTCAATTAATATCTTATGACATTGTAAATTCTTAATTATTTTCGTCTTGTATGTTGAATGATGATGATGGCTATTAGTTTGTATTTTTGAGACTGTCGTTTTGTTTTTGTATTTGTTGCTTATAAAAATTAGGGCATTTATGTATCCTACACAATGTTAAAATTGTTTGTGATCAATAAATAAAAAAAAAAACTAATATGGATCTTATAGTAGCACTCAAAGCTATAACACAGAAGCTTTGGTCTGTATTGCAGGGATAATAATCGCTGCTCTACGCGTTTAACCTTTACACATTGCTCTTATAAACTTGCTTTGTCACTGTAAGCGTAATATTTTATAACTCTTTTTTGCCGCCGCAAGCTATAATTGCAGCTACTACTCTACCTTCATAACACTTTAGGTTATATAGTAAACTCTATTTGCAGCCAAATTGTTTGTTGGGTAGCAATTTACGCTATCTATAAAATTACACATATGTATTTATTAATCTGTAAAAAAATAATCGTGAAATGAAGAAAAGTCCGTACAATTGCACTGGATACAGCTACACCATAGTTTTCGTTGAAGCTTTCATTTTGGTCTCCTACGATTCGATCGAATTAAACAGTGAAAATAATTTAGGTACCTATACTACCTATTTGATTTGTAAAATGAAACTAATGCAAAGAATGTCGGAACAAACCAAAAATATACCCTGAAATTTACTACGCAATCGACTTACTATATTAAAATTAAGAGTCTTTCTCAAATATTTATCTTTTTTAATGCAGTACTTTTCTATTGAGGCGTTTTTCTTTCAGTCATTTTACACAATGAACTTTTTCTTCATTGTTGAACATTTTAAAAACCACTCGCTACGAATCCATACTTTTAAAATATATAATATATAAAGCTCAAGAGTTTGTTTGTTTGCTTCGTTGAATGCGCTAATCTCAATAACTACTGGTCAAATTTGAAAAAATATTTATGTGTTGGATAGCCCATTTATTAAAGAAGGCTAGGCATATTATTACGCTACTACCCTGGAGAGCGGAGCAGTAATTATAAATGTCGACAAATCAGGATTTTTTTTGTGAATTATTGTATAATTTATAAGCGACTATTAGTACTACTATAGTAGGACTAGATGCTCATCTAGTCCTACTAATATTATAAATGCAAAAGTTTGTAAGAATGGAGGTTTGTTACCCTTTCACGCAAAATTTACTGAATGGATTTTGATGAAACTTTACAATAATATAGCTTACACATCAGAGTCACACATAGGCTACTTTTTATCTCAGGAACAAGTTCCTGATGGGAACAGGTAAAATTCACCACGCGTGCAGAGCCGTGGGCGTCAACTAGTTGATAATAATGATGTGTATCTATATTAATGATTCGAGACATAGTTTTAAACTCACACGAATCGTATAATTCATCATTACTGTAGTTTTGCTGTGCCCGTTTCATAAAGGAAAATGTTTCCTAGATAAAACGCAGCATAGAAATCAGGGATTATACACCAATTAAACAGAGAAAGAATTTTCTTAATCGGTTCAGTAGACCCATGGATTATTTACAAATATTACTTCTTTATAATACCGTATTAGTATAGATTAAGAGCACTACTAATTACGTGGGACAGGAATACACACATTTGGGGATGAAGAGTAGAAGCGTGCACGTCGCCATCCCTGCCAGCTACGGCTGCAATTCTACTCCAACACGAGTGAGAGCCACCAGGGCGAATAATCGACGACGCGCACCAGTTCGTCCCCGCTGGTGCGAAAAGTGTGTGCCAGAGCGGCGTAGGGGACCGCCACCCTTCACGCGCGGCCCGACACGGCGGGAAGTGGAGGATGGAGTGCAGGGTAGCTGCGTGGAATGTTAGGGGAGGAATGACAGATAACATGAATGAGTTGATGGATGTTATGAATGAGAGAAAGTTAGATGCAGTGTGCTTGACAGAGACCAAGCGCAAGGGCAGCGAAGTCTTGGAGCTCCCGGGTGGGATGCTCGCGCTTTGGTCTGGAGTACCAGAGAGCGAGCATGGCAGTCGGGGGGTTGGAATTTTGCTGTCCTCGCGATTGGCCTCCGGTATGTATGAGTACAAACTGGTAGGTCCTAGAATCCTCTGGATCCGTGTAAAACTTTGTTTGACGAAGATTTTCCTGGTAGCTGCTTACGCGCCGGTATCTTCGTCGAACGCGAGTGAGCTAGAGGACTTCTGGGAGAGTATGAGAGAAGCTCTAAATGTGGTAGAAGGAAATGAAAGACTTATAGTATGTGGAGACTTGAATGGATGGGTGGGTACCGCTCGCGATGGTTTTAAGTCGGTACTCGGGAAGTATGGGGATAAAAAGGTGAACGACGCTGGCAAGCTAATACTGGCATTTTGTAAGGAAAAGGATTTGTTTGTGGCGAACACAATGTTCAACCACAAACAAATTCATATGTATACGAGGAGATGTTCAAAGAGAAGCATGATAGATCTATTCCTAATGGATAGTCGGCTCCGTAAACAGGTGATGGACACAAGGGTTTATCGAGGCGCTGAGCTGGGATCAGACCACTACCTAGTCATAACTAGGATTAGGGTCTGTTCGCGAGTTGGCGTCATCGTACCGAGTGTCCTGAACCTGAGCCGACTTATAGCATCAAAAGCTGGAAGCTGCAGGATGCATCCATTAGGGATAAATATAATGAAAGGGTAGCCGAAAAGCTTGGCGACGTCAATGTAAGTAGTGAGAATGTGGAAAGTGTATGGCAGAACCTTGGGGATAGTATGATAAATGCCGCTGTGGAAGTGTGTGGAGAAACGAAAAGAGGCAGTAGTAATAAGCGTGATGCATGGTGGAATGAGGAAGTGAAAGAAGCAGTTTGAATGAAGAAGAAAGCATGGCTGGACTACTTAGCCTCGCGGAATGATTTTAATATGAAAGAGAGATACAAGCTGCAGAAAGTTAACACGAAGGCACTGATAGAAGAAGCACGTGAAAGGTGCAGAATGAAAGCGGATGAAAGGTTGTCGTCCAATTTCCGGGATAATGCCAAGCTCTTCTGGAAAGAGGTAGGCAAGACCCGGAGTTGTTCGGCAATCTGCTGGTATGAATAAAGTGCTTAGTGTTAACAATGACGTCCTAACAGACCAACGTGACGTCCTGCAGAGATGGAGTGAATATTATGAAAAGATGTATGCAAGAAAAGACAGAGATGCCACATCGGGAAGTGGAGCTCACTTCGATGCTCCGGATCCCGATGTCATTGAAGTCATTAGTATGAAAGAAATAGAACAAGCGATAAGAAGTATGAAATGTGGTAAGGCTGCGGGAAAAGACAGAGTTACTGCTGAGATGATCAAGTACGGTGGGTCGCGTGTCTGGGACACACTATGTCTCTTATGCAACTTGTGCTGGCGGACGGGTGAGGTCCCAGATGACTGGCGAGTAGCAGTTGTAGTACCTATTTACAAAGGGAAAGGCTCGCGCCTAAACTGCTCCAGCTACAGGGCGATCAGCTTGGTCAGCTTAGCTAGTAAGGTGTATGCAAAGGTTATAACGGCACGAATGCAAGAAAAGTCTGAAAGGTATTTATGGGAGGCTCAATGCGGATTCCGACGTGGAAGAGGTTGCATGGATCAAGTGTTTTCTCTCCGCATGAAAGCGCGGAAAAGTTTCTGGCTCTTAGCCAGAAGGTTTTCTGCGCTTTTGTGGATCTAGAGAAAGCATTTGATAACGTTGTGAGAGAAACGCTGTGGGACTTGCTGCCAGGATATGGTGTGGACGGCTCGCTACTGCGGGCAATACAGTCGCTTTATAGGGACTGTAAGGCTTGCGTGCGAGTAGGGGGGGATGTGTCATCTCTTTTTGATGTCTGTACAGGCGTCAAACAGGGATGTGTCATGTCCGCCTGGCTGTTCATAGTGTATCTGGACAGTTGCCTGCAGAAGTTGAAAGATGTTAATATGGGTGTGAATTTGGGTGACTTTACAGTAAACTGTCTGCTGTACGCTGATGATGCGGTGCTTATGGCCTCATCAGAAGCCGACCTACAGGCATTAGTCACTAATATGAAAGAGGGGTGTGAAAGTAAGGGTCTCCGCTTGAATGCAAGTAAAACTAAGGTTCTAGTATTTGAAAGAGGTGACGTAAGAACTAAATGCGAGATTAGGGTAAACCAGGAACGTCTAGAGCAAGTGAATGAAATTGCGTATTTAGGAAGTATGTTTAGCGCGGATGGAAGATGTGATTCGGATGTAGAACGGCGAGTAGCTGCCGGAAACAAAGTTAACGGTGCTTTGTCCCAGTTAGTAAAGCGACAAAGCATCGTAAAAGAAGCACGAATGGCGATTCATAACGCAGTGCTAGTGCCAACTTTGCTTTACGGTAGTGAAACCTGGGTATGTCAGCAGATGCATGAAAGTAAATTGAATGCTGTGGAGATGCGATCACTTCGAAAATTGTGCGGCGTTACCTTGGCCGACCGAATACGTAACGAAGTGATACGCAATATGGCAGTTTTGAATGACAGTGTCAGCGTTAAGCTGGAAAAGGGCGTGCTCCGTTGGTTTGGACACGTCCAACGAATGAGTGAGGAACGATTGACGAAGAATATATATTGTTCAAAAGTAGAGGGTAGAAGGAGTCAGGGAAGGCCGAGGCTTACATATGAAGACCACGTGAGCAGATTGCTCAAAAACGGAAAGGTCAAAAGTACTCGGATACCCAGACGTGCGTGTATGAAGCGATTGATGAATCTCGAAGAAGCGAAAGAAGTATGCATGGATCGCGAAGCCTGGCGATCTGTCCTCTCTGACTGCCCCGTCAGGGATACAGCGTGAAGATAGTTAGTTAGTGCGAAGACGGTAATCAACAATACACACGTGTATCATACGACGTTTTTCAATACTAAATAAAACAAATAGATATTTTTCCTTGGAGTTTTCAGGTAGTAAACTTTCTATAACGTTAAGGGCTTCACATCTTATATCGGGCGGCAGGAACTACATAAATCCATTTCTTCATAACTAAACTAGTACTTGTAAACATTGTAATTAATATGTGTCTTTAATTTCAACAGGGAAAACGAATTGTAAAACTTTTTGGTACTGGCGGGAACAAGTAACTGGTATTTTTATGCGCGCGCCTTGACCACAGAGTAAATGAGAATGAGATTTCTTTTTTTTTATTTTAGTTGTTGTTTAAAGTTTTAAACAGAGAGAAAACAAAAGTTATATGGAGGAGTGAAAGTTTTGTTTATTATACACGTACAAGATGAAATTTTCTATGAAATACGAAGTTGCGTGAAATTTATTTTTTTTGTTCTATTGAACGCCATCTTTTTTGTATCGATTTTTTTTAAGAATAATGCCTCTCAACCAATGCAATAAAAATATATTATCCCACTAGTGATTTAATAACAATAAAAAAAACACAGTTTGATAATAGGTATCATTGCGGTATATGCCAAATTGCGGTGAGATTAGAGCCATATTATGAGTAAGTGTTTTGAAAACGAATTTATACGGAACCCGCGGTGGGCGACTCCGTCTCGCACTTATCCGATTTTTATTCATTCACAGCTACCGAACCCACTATTTAGGTACTCATGATTTTAAATTTAAATGAAACTCAAATTTTTTAGTTAGTTCCAAACATTTTCGCAAAATTAACTTATATACAACTTTTATTTTCAGTCACAAGTAGCAAGGGATGCCCAAGTCATGGTATTTTTATTGGATTTACAAATGCCTGTACGTGGCGTTCATTATTGATCTGGCGGAACGCCTCTATAAGGCTTCAGTCTTCTTCAGTCGATGCCTTATGTAGTACAGTAGAAGGCTAAGTTAAACCATTGGTTAATGCGACATTATAAACGTTTAGGCATATCGTTAAAATCTCTAGAATGATAATTATAGGCCTTTTTCACGTTTTTATCTATTTGTTTATCAATCAAGCCTTGTCCCCGAAGGGGTGGCAGAGGCATATTATACGCTATAGGCATTATTGTCAACAAATCGGGAAAATTTTCTTACATTTTTGTAACAGTAATAAACGACGGGATTAAAGGGATGCGATTCTTTCTTTATTTCTATAATCATCATCATCATCGGTCTGTCCCAGCCACGAGTGCTTGTGGTAATTAAGTATGATCACGTTAACACCTGTGTTTCATATTTATTTGTATAATGCTACGCGAAAGTTTATAAATTAGTAATGGATGATTTATTAATAATAATTTTTTTTTTGGTAGATTGGCACTTATTTTGCCATGCAAATAGTCAAAAAGCTTCGTACTGGCGCTTTCATACTGATTTGAAAACGTTAAAATATCACGTCAAAGTCAAACAAAGTCATATTTACTCGAAGGTGATGAAACTGAGATAATCGCTAGATGGTATACTTTATTCTTCATCTATATGTACACATATCATCACGCCTGTCTCCCATCAGGGTAGGCAGAGACTATAGTTTTCCACCTGCCACGATCCTGACATACAAATTACGCTTCTTCTACTTTCATAAGTGTTTTCATACTCTCTCGCCGGTTAAGGGTACTCACCGGTTAAGGGTACTCGCCGGTTAAGGGTACTCTCCGATTAAGGGTACTCGCCGGTTAAGGGTACTCGCCGGTTAGAGAGAAGGTTAAAGAATAATTCTTCATCTATCATCACTAAAAGATACATTATCCGATAACACTCACAGATAAATAAATACACTGACTATCAAGACGCACGTAACTTTTCCTTATCAATAACAAACACAATGGAACGTTTTTAGGATCATGAATACGAGATTGCAATACTGTTAGTGATGCGTATACTAAGGGCGCCATCAGGACTATGTTTGCAGACGATTCCCGAACCTCCATAACAACTAGTAACACCTGTGAGGGACTCTCGATATTAAAGGAAGAAGTTTGGAGTGCTTTACGTAGAGCTAAAGTTGGGAAAAATGCTGAACCGGATGGCATCCACATTGAAGTACTGAAGTTACTAATGGAAGATAACATAGACGCCCTGGTTGAGTTGATGAATCTGGTGTATGAAACAGGGGAGGTACCAAAAGACTGGTTAGTGTCAGCTTTCGTTACTCTGTCGAAAAAGAAAAATGCTAAGAAATGCGAGGAATTTCGAACTATAAGCCTAATGAGTCAAGTACTCAAACTATTTCTTAGCATTATACATGAACGCATTAAAATCAAATGCGATGAACAGCTTTCCGACAGCCAATTTGGATTTAGATCTGGAGTCGGCACGAGAGAGGCTCTCTTTGCTTTATAAGTTCTAGTGCAAAAATGTAAAGACATGCAACAAGATGTCTACCTGTGCTTTATTGATTACGAGAAGGCATTTGATAGAGTACTACGCGATCGACTCATCGCGCTATTAGTAGACATCGGTTTGGACAACAGGGACATCTGAATCATCCAGAACTTGTATTGGAATCAACGTGCTACTGTCCGTGTAGATGGTGAGGAATCTTAAGATGTTGAAATCAAAAGGGGCGTACGTCAAGGTTGCATACTATCACCTACACTCTTTAATGACTACTCGGTGGCTATTATGGCTGAAGCATTAGAAGATCTAGACTGTGGTGTCAAAGTAAATGGGAGACTAATTAATAATCTAAGATACGCGGATGACACAGTGCTCATAGCATCCTCAGAGCAAGGGCTTCAGACAAAGGTCGACAGAGTGAACGTGTGTAGTGAGAAGGGCGGTCTTAGGTTGAACAAGGATAAAACGAAAATTATGGTAGTTTTAACCAGGCAGCATGGGGACGCGTGTATATCTGTTGAGGGACACATACTTGAACAAGTAAAGAAGTACAAATACCTCGGTACGTGGTGAAATGAATCTTGGTAAAGTGATCAGGAAGTAAGAACCCGGATCGAAATAGCTCGCAGCTCCTTCAATAAGATGAAGCGTGTTCTCTGCAACCGTAACCTCGGACTGTGTTTGCGCATTAGAATGCTCCGTTGTTACATCTGGCCCATTATTCTATATGGATGTGAGGCTTGGACGATCAAAGAAGACCTCAGAAAACATGTACAGGCGTTTGAAATGTGGGCATACAGGCGGATGCTTGCTATTAGCTGGAGTCAAAAAGTAACCAATGTTGAGGTTCTACGACGAGTAAAGCAGAAACGTGAACTTTGGCAGACCGTCAAACAAAGAAAAGTTGCCTACCTAGGACATGTATTGATAGGTACGAGTTACTGCAACTAATTATGATAAGAAAAGTCGCGGGCAAGATAGGATAGGTACGAGTTACTGCAACTAATTATGATGGGAAAAGTCGCGGGCAAAAGACATGTCGGTCGGAGGAAAAAATCTTGGTTGCCTAACATCCGGGAGTGGACGGGGATAGCGAGTGCAGCCGAACTTTTTCGCCTCGCAAGAAATAGAGAGGAATACTCCAAATTGACTGCCAACCTTCGTTAATCGGAGAGGCACCTTAAGAAGAAGAATACTAAGGGCCGTATTCCAGAACGTTTATCAATACTCACGAAACACTTAAGAGTAGTATTTATAAGGCAGAAACTAGCCTCAAGCGTTGATTGGGTATTGAGAAACGTTCTGGAATACGGCCCTTAGAATCATTTTACAATATAAATAGTGTCTTCTAAATATATACTGATAAATATAACTGAAGAGTCATTTTTAAGAAGAGTGGTCTGTTTGTTTGGGCATTAACCAAAACAAGTCGGTTAAACCGTATCAGAGATTACTCTGAAACGGTTTAACCGATTTTAACGTGACTTTCATAGGCAAATAGCCGATGTTATAAGGAGTAGGAGGCTGCATTTTATGCCGATATTTCCATGGTAACAGACACTACGCGAGAAAAACCGCGGGGCGTCAGCAAATAATAAACTCTCAACTATATCTCTCAAGTTATGACATGACTAAAGGAAATAGGGATACATTATTTTATAAGCATACATACACAATTTACATGCCTTGATGCCATGTATTGACTGCCTCTGTGGCGCGGTGGAAGTGTATCCGACTGCTACGCAAGACGACCTCTTGCGTAGCAGTCGGATACACTTCCACCCAGGATAAAACTTTGTGTGATGTTTATTATTTATTTAAGTGCAGCTAAAACTTTGTACCAATTTTAATGAAAACCAGGCTGACATAGTAATATGAAATTTGGCACAATTTCAAGTCTCTATGGAGAGAATGCTAATAATTTCATCCAATGCACACAATGATCCGCCCGTGTAGTTTTAGCTTAACACATTTCACCCCGTTAGAGGTGGAATTTTGGAAAACTCATACTTAGTGGTCATTATAAGGTTAGGTAAGAAAGGTGCATCCCCAGCAACATCTAAGCGAACAAGCGACCTTAAAAGCAAGCGGTGCACCCGGTGATCAACTGACAAGCCTACAAGTCAGACTTACGGGGTTGAGAGGACGATGACCTAGGACGATTTAACCAATGGACGCGTAATGTACTCAATAAAGTATGAAACCACATTCAACCAACTTTCGTGCCGGGGGGAAACTACACACATATTGTTTTCTTACTCTTGCATGAAGTGTTGTAACTGTCTAACAACCAATAAAAATGTAGCTATGCAAAATGACACAATATTATTCGGCTAATTTGAGATGGTAACTCTTTGTATAATGTTTATAGAGAATGAAAGTATATTGAATATAGGCCGATTAAGACAGCGACTTAGCTAAAAATGCTTAGCAAATGGCAAGCGGGGTATAGGCGCAAACGGTTCCATTGGTTAAATCGTCCTAGCAGATGACCCACGATTTTTGCTGATTATGTGACAAATATACTTCAGTAATTTGCTCATTCAATTCAATTTGTCATGGATAATGTAGCTTATTACTAAACTGAATTTCTGGTTTCCTTAAATTAACATGATAAAGTATAACTGGTGAAATGTAGTGGAATAGTATGCCTCTGCCTACCCCATGAGGGACAAAGACGTGATTATAAATAATTAAATATTGTGGGACACTTTTTACACAGCGCCATCTCGCACAAAGTAATCTAGAAAACTCAGGTATGTATTTAGAAATATATAAGTATATTTAACAGTTGTCTAGATTCCATAACACAAGTCTATATTAGCTTACTTCGGGCTAGACGGCGCTGTGTAAAAAAAATACGAGTGGCACTCCGGGAGTGCCGACAGAAGTAAAACTAAATTTATTAATAACTTATTTATCTAGACGCGTTCGCAGTCTGCTATATTTACATGCATATATGCACACACTATAGCTACGTCTCGTAACGGTGTCGCGAGTCCAGAGATTTTATCTCATCTAAAAATATGCGTACTAAAATAAAAAAAATGTCCCACAATATAATCTAATCTAATCTAGCAATGCGAGTCTCATACAAATACTACGAATATAATACAAATACAAATTTTCATCATTCATCTTAAGTGTCTTTTCAGTTACTTCCAAACCTTACCCAGACTTCGAGCCGTAGGTCCACTTTCATTGGGTTGCTAAGAGCAGCTATCGTGAGGCTTTTAATTTTCATCTTGTTAAAAGCGAGTGCCGCCTGACTTCCCAACCCCATAAGGGCGCCTGCGTCATCGCCTCGTCCGTTAACCAGCAGTTCCAGCGGGCAATCTTGGTGACGCTTCATACACCAACAAATAGCTATGTAAGTGAGAGGTACTTAACTTAAAAAAGAGTGGCGATTTTATTGCCAGGTTCTTCCTCAGGGACTACCTATTGCTTTGCAAATCTGGCAGTAAATGTAGAAGCAATAATCTTTACGTTCATAAGTGTTACTTTGTGACCTACATTAATAAAGATATTTTCATTTTCACTTACAATCGGCCTATTTCTACCTCTACAGACGCATACAAGCTCGTGAATAAATACATAACCACCGCATAAAAAAATAGGCCGATGTATGACTAATACAAAAATACCCACCTACCGACCGTTCCACGAATTAAGGGGAAAACCGTACTCACATTTATAAAATTAATAATTTATATCGTTCATAGTAACATCGAACATTAATTTATCAGAAAACATCTTTATAAATTAAAGGTGTTTTCTGATATCGGAAATATACTGTATACAGCATATTTACAGTCTAGGTTATATTGTTAGTATTACAGGCGGCTTAAAAAATTTTAACAGCAGGTATAGCCACAACCTATGTTTGTCTATTTCAACACGGCAATGGGCTCACAACCTGTTACGTGGGATAGGAATACACACGGCGAAATGTGAGCGTATAATATTTCACCGTGTGTATTCCTGTCCTAAATAATAGGTTGTGAGCCCATAGCCATGTTGAAATAGACAAACATAGGTTGTGGCTATACCTGCTGTAAATTTTTTTTCCAGCTGCCTTTGAAGCCTTCAACATGGCTTAACAACTGCCATGATACTAGCAACCGGAACCAATGGCTTAATGTGCCTTCCGAAGCACGAAACCGCTCGCAAATGTAAATACCACAAAGTGCTAACCTAACCAGCCATAACGAAAATTGCTTAACGCAGTGATCGTTCACGGAACATTGAATCAGCGGGGCCAAAACCTCTTCAATCAACCAAGTAAGTTAGGATTTCAAAGGCAGGTGGACCAACGATAAGAGAAGTTTAAGGAGAGGGGTCTAATAGCTCAGAGCAGCACGTTTAAAAAAAACATTGCCAGCCATAAAAAAAATTAAGAAAAGAATAACGTTTACTTAATTATTTTTTGTAATTACTTATTCGCTTTTTTTAGAAAAATTAACAAATCAAGCATAATGAAAATCAGCTCTCTGTCCTTTAAATTACATATGAATTTAACTAACTATTTTCACACTGTATTCCTACCGGAGTACATATAAATATAATTATATAATTCCAATTATTTCCCTTTAGAATCACATTTCAAAGAAAATGTATAGAAAACAATGTATTTGTTTTTTTTTTCTACTTATCCTGCTATTCAGGGTATAGACAAATTTAACAAATCAAGCCCTTTTAACGACATATGAATAACTAATGTCTCCGGCGAGCATGACACTGCTTTAGAACTTAATTTCATAGAAAATATATGAGATATATCACGTTTTCTTAATTATTTGTTAAATTTTTTAACTATTCAGCTTTTTTAGATAAATTCAACAAATCAACCATCATAATAATCGGCCCAGCCCTTATCGAGGTATAATGGTGTAGCTAAGACGACTTTTGTATGAAGACACATTTTCAGTAGCACTGTGTAATTTGTGTAAATATCGGTTCAAAGATTCAGTTTATAATATAGTTCTGCTCACCCTCTTGGGGATATACGGTTAGTTAGAAATGTGAAAGTTATAGTGCAGAATAGTGCGTAATGCGTTGAAGTCTTTTATGGGAAGTGCTACGTCATACATGGTGTATCGCTGAATTACAATAAGTATATGTCTGTTGACAGTTCAAGGTACGTATTTATGGGCAGATAAGAGAACCGATTTGAAGATTACATACCACGAACGTAATTTAAATAAAATATCTTAATATCTGATTAATAACTAGTTAAATTTCAAAATAATAAATAATATCTCATTTTAAAATTGATAAAAAATATAATATGCAGAGAGCATTTTGAAATAAAAATCGATACAATGAAAATTATTTTCAGTGCGTAATAAAATATTACGTTAGTTGGGAACTGCTAGCGACATCTCTCGGTACAAGATGACAACACTACGAGACGCAGTAACCGTTATTGAGAACAGTGACATCTATCGGAATTTTATGACACTGCAATAGCAACACGGAACTTAATGTTTTAAGTACTAAAATATACTAGCATGCGTTTGTGAAATAATTAATGTTATAAAATAATAGCGAAATATCAATTCCCTGAAATATAGAAAACATGTAAATTTTCCCAATCAGTCATTGTATTAAAATATACACGATATAAGGCAAATCTCTAACGCTCAGTCAAGCCGCGAAAAAAATGGATTCTTGATAACCATTGTTTTAGATATTTACTAAAATAAAATAAATAAATATCCATCACGTCTTATCCCCGAAGGGGTGGCAGAGGCATATGATATGCCCACTTTTCACAGTGTGGATTCCTGTCCCACGTAATAGGTGGTGAGCCCATTGCCGTGTTGAAATAGACAGACGCAGGATGTGACTACCTGCTGTTGAAATTTTCCAAGCCGCCCATAAGGCATTCAACCAGGCTTAACGACTGCCATTTTACTGGCAACCGGGACCAACGGCTTAACGTGCCTTCCGAAGCACGGAAACGCTCGCAAATGTAAATGCCCCAAAGTGGTCACCCATCCGAGGACCAGCCATAGTGAAAGTTGCGTAACTCAGTGATCGTTTACAGAACACTGAGACCGCAAGGCCACGAGCGCTTCAGATATTTACTAATAGTAAATATCTGAAACAATAGTAAATATCTGAAACAATAGTAAATTACTATTAAATAACAGGCTGGCTTTAAGATATATACTAATCGGAACACGATAGCGATAGAATTGACTTAATTCGCTCATATAACTAGATGTCGTTATTAGTAGAAGTTACCAATACTTATCTAACTCTATCATATAATGAGAAATCCCAAAGACTTTGGATACAAGATTTTTTACGAATCTGCAGGAAGCAAAACAAGTATGCATCGATCGCGGTGCCTGACGATCTCTCCTCTCTGACTACCCCTTCAGGAATACAGCGTGAAGATTTTTGTATTGTTGAAATTCAAAATTAGAAAATCGGTTAATAACTCTATGAGTTCTGGCGTTACATACATTACGTCATTGAAGCTGAACCATGGAAGCTCCGCTACAATAACCCGAAGATGCGTAGTGTACTAGAAAACTCATTATTTTTATTAAGAAACGCTTTTTTTATACAACAGAGGTGGCAGACAAGCGTACGGCCCACCTGATGGAAAGTGGTCACCGTAGCCTATGGACGTTTGCAACACCAGAGGTGCAGCACTCGCGCTGCCGGCCTAAAGCTCATAAGTTTCGCTAATAAGTTTCACATCTAAGTATTCGTAACCAAATACTTCAGAGAATGTTACAAATATTTTTTTCTAATTTATCATCATCATCATCCCCTTGTCTTTGTTTCAAAATAAAAAAGATCTCCCACAATAAGGATAAAATTTTAAAGCATATGCTAACTTTCACATACATTTTTAATAAAGGGAGGAAAGACAACCTGGTTCAAGACGGGGATTGAACCCTTGTCCTTTACCGAACCATGGCAATTTTCTGGCCACAAAAGTACCCAAACCGTACCGAAACAAGTTGAAATTCTTTACTATATTTTAATCATCATTTAAAAATAAAAATAAAAATTTATGTCCCACAAAATGTCCCACAATGTCCCACTACTTTCATATTCATCTCATTCCCCAGGACTACCTCAGTGGCGTAATAGTATAAGTCTCGGGTTCGAATACTGGGTCGGAATAAATATTTGTGTAATTCGCAAATGTTTGAAATATATGGAATTCAAAAGTTGTAATGAAACTAATTTTAAAACGATAATATGTTTTACTTTATACCACTGAGGTGGCAGACAACCTGATGAAAAGTGGTCACCGTAGCCTATGGACGTTTGTAACACCAGAGATACAGCACTCACGCTGCCGACCGTGCAAAAACCTTTAAAGACCCCTTTTGAAGAACTCTATACTATTGATGGTTTAAAAGCGTATCATTTTTTCATAACAATCAGTTGCAAAATGCGATCAGTAGAGCAGAATAAACACACAAAAGAAACCTGAACATCGCGGAATGGAAATACATTCAATTACATTCTTTTCCACTTTCCTGTTGAAGTACTTTCATCATCTAAAGTCATAGTCATCTAAACCTCAGAAACCATAAAACATAGAGATTAACAGGAATAAAAAAAGAAAAAGAAGGATGGTTAATTCGACCACCTACTAAATTAAATCTATACTAATATTATAAAGCTGAAGAGTTTGTTTGTTTGTTTGGTTGAACGCGGTAATCTCAGGAACTACTGGTCGGATTTGAAAAATTCTCTTTGTGTTAGCTAGCCCATTTATCGAGTAAGGCTATAGGTTATATATCATTACGCTGCTACACTGGGGAGCAGAGCAGTAGTCATAAATGTCGAAAAATCGGGCAAATTTGTATGCATCATTGTAGAATTTATAAGCGACGGGATTAAATAGCTGCGACGGGAGGTCGAAATATTCCACGGGCGAAGCTGTGGGGTCATCTAGTTAAATGATATGAAGAATGATGCCTTTTGTTCATTTTAGATGCCATGTATCATAGTAACATTTATTGTTTAAGATCTACACAACCTTTTTATTATACCAGTTTTATTCTTCGATAATTTTGGGTTCGATTTCCGACTCGAGTACAAGTATTATTTAAAGGTCCGTATTCCAGAACGTTTCTCAATACTCAATCAACGCTTGAGGCTAGTTTATACCTTATAAAATGTACTCTCAAGCGTCGATTGAGTATTGAGAAACGTTCTGGAATACGGCCCTAAAACTGTAAAAGCAGTTTTTCTTTTCATCAAAATCGGTGACATGGTTCCTCAAAAGAGATCTTTCTATGTATTATAGTTTCAGAGTTTTCCATACTGACCGTTTTTAATGGGCCACCCTGTTTAGAGTAAAGCGTCTTTAGTAGAGAGCGTGCAAGTGACAATGACTCCTTGTAAAACTATCCAATGAAAAATCTTGTCCTTGGATGCTCTGTTATAAATCCATCCCCGTCTTAAATCTACTCCTACCTTAAAGTTCTGATGAGCCGCCTGCTCCTCTGCCTCGTACTTGTGTTTTATGTTCTCTATCCGCATCTGCTTGAGGATACCAGCTACCTCGATCCTGAACACAGAAACATCAAGAAAAATTTAGAAGACATGTCCCAGGTAAATACAAAAATCTAGGAATAATATTTTCAACGACGTTAAAGAGAAAATTAAAGTAAAGCGCTCGTAGCCTCAGTGTTCTGCAACCGATCACTGCGTTAAGCTAAATCCTACTAATATTATAAACGCGATAGTTTGTAAGTATGGATGTTTGTTACTCTTTCACGCAAAATATACTGAATTATTATTATTGGTACATTTTTTTTTACACAACGCCGTCTAGCCGTAGCGTCTGGGATCTAGACGACTGATAAACATACTTATATATTTCTAAATACATGCATATTATGCATAGGAAACACCCAAACTCCGAAACAAACATTAGTGGATCACACAAATATCTGTACCGATCCAAAAAATAAATGAAAGAAAAAAATAACTAACTAACTATCTTCACGCTGTATCCCTGACGGGGTAGTCAGAGAGGACAGATCGCCAGGCTTCGCGATCCATGCATACTTCTTTCGCTTCTTCGAGATTCATCAATCGCTTCATACACGCACGTCTGGGTATCCGAGTACTTTAGACCTTTCCGTTTTTGAGCAATCTGCTCACGTGGTCTTCATATGTAAGTCTCGGCCTACCCTGACTCCTTCTACCCTCTACTTTTGAACAATATATATTCTTCGTCAATCGTTCCTCACTCATTCATTGGACGTGTCCAAACCAATGGAGCACGCCCTTTTCCAGCTTAACGCTGACACTTTCATTCAAACCTGCCATATTGCGTATCACTTCGTTACGTATTCGGTCGGCCAAGGTAACGCCGCACAATTTTCGAAGTGATCGCATCTCCACAGCATTCAATTTACTTTCATGCATCTGCTGACATACCCAGGTTTCACTAACGTAAAGCAAAGTTGGCACTAGCACTGCGTTATGAATCGCCATTCGTGCTTCTTTTACGATGCTTTGTCGCTTTACTAACTGGGACAAAGAACCGTTAACTTTGTTTCCGGCAGCTACTCGCCGTTCTACATCCGAATCACATCTTCCATCCGCGCTAAACATACTTCCTAAATACACAATTTCATTCATTGCTCTAGACGTTCCTATAAATATATATATAAATATTTATGGATTTTGATGAAACTTTACAATAACACATGGGCTACTTTTATCTCGTGAAGAAGATTCTGTGGGAAACGGGAACGAGAAAATTTTACCACGCGTGAGTAGCTGCACTGCGACAACTAGTACATACATACGAGGGCTGCACTAAAAGTATCGGGAATGGAACATTTCCACTGTTACTGTCATATTAAAATCTTTTTAATTGAAATCTCCTTGGTTTTAAAAATCGAATACCATTTATTTATTTAAAATAAAAGAATCTCGGTCTTGTCACAAGTTTTGTCAAACTTGTTTAGTCGTTGAGAAAATGGAATTGACTCGAGAAAATACAAGTGCAATGATTTATTATGACTTTCGAAGTGGTTTAACACAAAAACAGTGTATTGACCGGATGATTTCTGCATTTGGTGATGAAGCCCCATCCAAAACCACAATTTATCGCTGGTTTGCTGAATTTCAACGTGGACGTGTCAAGCTCAGTGATGATCCCCGTCAAGGTCGTCCAAAAACAGCAGTCACCCAAGAAAACGTTGATGCTGTGCGTAAGCTGACTGAGGAAGATCGACATGTGACATACCGTGAAATTCAGGCAACTTTAGACATTGGCTTTAGTCAAATACAAATAATCTTGCATGAACAATCAGGTGTAAAAAAGTTGTTTTCCCGATGGATACCGCATTCGCTCTGTGAAGAGCAAAAAGCGGCTCGCGTTACTTGGAGCGTCAGAACTCTCGAAAGCTTCCACGCAGGATTCAAAAAAATGGTGGCCACGTTTGTCTCTAAAACCGGCTATGTTGCGACTATTGCTCTTGAGGGCCAAAGAACGGTTAATCAAGAATGGTATGTTAGCATTTGTTTGCCACAGGTCGTTTCTGAACTCCGTAAAGAGAACTGCAACCGCCGCATCATCCTCCATCACGCCAATGCGAGTTCTCACACCGCGCACAGAACAATAGAGTTTTTAGAGGCAAGAAAACAGAATTATTAGACCATACAGCCCCGACCTAAGCCCTAATGATTTCTATACTTTCCCTAAAATAAAGAATAAATTGCGTGGTCAGATATTTTCATCACCTGAAGAAGCTGTGGATGCCTACAAAACGGTCATTTTGGATACCCCAACTTCCGAATGGAATGGTTGCTTCAATGATTGGTTCCATTGTATGGAAAAATGTGTCAAATTTCGCGGAGAATACTTTGAAAAGCAATAAATAAATTTTTAAATAGTAATGTTGTGTCACTTCCTTGATTCCCGAAATTTTCAGTGCCGCCCTCGTATTATAGATAGAAAGCACCCAAACTCCGAAACATACTTACATTTGCGGATCACACAAATATTTGTTCTGACCCGAGAATCGAACTCTGAACTATATATTACTACTAGTTGACGCCCGCGGCTTCGCCCGCGTAGAGAAGTTTTCCCGTTCCCGTTTCCCACAGGAACTTGTTCCCGGGATAAAAAGTAGCCTATGTGTTATTCTGATGTATAAGCTATATTATTGTATAGTTTCATTGAAATCTATTCAGTAGTTTTTACGTGAAAGAGTAACAAGAATTAATAAGATACATATTAATTCTTGTCTTATATACTTTCGTAAAACGACTTCTGCGGAATCTTGACGACGGCAGTTTTTAAGAGCGACATCTCAATCTTACTGCTGTACCGGATCAAGATAGAAAAAGTCATGATGATCGGAAAATGTGAAAGGGCAGATCTACAAACCTAATCCTCATATTCTCCTGTAGTCTCCGCAACGGCCCCATGTACTCCTGCGATCGTCCGCACCGGACCTCTGCGAGCTGGTGGTCTACCTGCTTGACTCGTTCGTGATATAACTGTTCGCGGAGGACTGTGAACTGGCGCTCCAGGTTTGCTGGAAATTACAGAGAAATAACATTAGCCAAATTGGCATACAGTCATAGAAAGAGCCACTATTTTAAAATCAACTAGTATGATCAACCCACATGGAAAGTTTTTAAGAATAGGCCAGAAATAAAAGAAAAAAAAATACTATGAATTAAGAAGAAAGTGTCTGCCGTGCCTCACGTCTCAATGCATTTCACTTAACAAGAGAAAACTATCGCATTTTTCATGGATTCCTATTTAGCAATCAAGTTATGAAACCTCGATTTGCAAATCCAGCACTATTTACAACAGTTTTAATGAAGTTAAACATGGTTTTAGCAACCTCTAAACTACTGAAGATAATGTGTGTGATTGATTGTGAGTGATTATGTTTTAATTTTTGAAGGGTTTTAGATGAATTGAAAATCTCATTTTTAAGTAGTAAAAATATGATATTGTTTATGTATACGTGTGCGTATGTCAATCAAATTAATATCCTTTTGGCAAAAGGTCAGGTCCTATAGAACCTTAAAGTATATACTTTTAACCGGCGAGCGTGTTTGTAAACACTTTATGTAAAAGTAGCAGAAAGTGGAAAGCATTAGTCTCTGCCTACCCGGATGGGAGATAGTCTTGATAATATGTGTGTATGTTACTCAATGTTTCTTCATAATCATTACACAAATGGAATACAAAGTGTTCAATGGGGAATTTTCCTTGAAAGCTTACAAGCTGATTTTTATATACTACGTGACAGGTAAAAATATGGATCACTTGTATGAAAGTGGTCTTTGGGCTGTAGCCTATGAACGTTACATTGAACCTGCTGGCCGTAAGCGGAAGATCAGGCGACTGGCGGGTGGTAGCCCTAGTGACTAGGGTTCCGGGATGCCGTCTAGTGCCCGCTCGATTGTCCCCACCCCCTCTGTTCTCAGAAGGACGTTCGGGGATGGCTCGAACCAGACATAAGTTTATCTCCTCCGGTAGACTGTGGAGGGCAGCACATCTAGCTCCCCGCGGAGTGCCCCATATTGGAGCATTCCGCAAACTAGGCCGCGGTGAACAGCCCTTCGGTTCATTCTGCGACCCGGTTAGGATGAATGCAGAACATCGCGGGGTTTAGTGGGTAGGGTGGGTTTTCTTCAGGGGGTTCACCAAGGATGTCTGGCCCTTGACCATAGGCAGATAAAATGGCATCATATGGTTTTAGTCAGTCGAAGTCCGACATGACATCCATGAGGAATTCCCACCATAAAATATGAAGTAGTAGTTATGTTACTGCCTTGCGACCATTGTGTACTAAGGAAGTGGTAGTGTATAAGCCCTACTGAGATCTCTTATGAAGCTTACAGTAGTTTAGTTTGGATTATGGATATTTATTATTGTTATAACTTTCCCCTATTCCCTACCTTTTGTATTAGTTGGGACCAAATTTGCCATAACACTATAACTTTGCTGCACACCTACTTTTAACTCATTTTCCTGATACTCATGTATCATTTCTCTGAACCTTGGCGTCCTTTAGGGTCCGCAGTGCTCTTGTTTCCGTTCGGCCTGCCCCAAGCCAGAGACAGCCTTCTTGCACCAAATGCAATGCATTTAACAGCAAGTGGTGCATGGTTTATAGGTTGACAGATCATGCACATAGAACATTCAGTCCTAATTTATCTCCATCATATCTATTTGCAATGATTTTATTCTCAAATATCTGCTAGCTATCAGTCACTAATTTATATGTGCACAAACAACTACTCATCATCATCATCATCATCCATGCATCTGTCCAAGTTGCGTCTCGCAAGGTCTGCTTTCCTACTTCTATTCCTCCACTTAGCACGGGTATTTGCATCTCCTGTAGTGTGACCATTGCACAAACAACTACTAACAGTTTAAATAAATTAAACTTGTCTTCACAAGTTAAGATTTTACATTATGTGTTAGTTATATTTGCTTTCAAACCCTACCTAGTTTTGTGGTAGGTTGGGTTTAATATTTATTTACTTTAGGTATTATTTGGCTTTTGATTTTTGCTATTGCTGGGAATGCCAGTTCCTACCACCTAACTTTGTAATGGTATTTGCATCATTGCCTCTTCTGTTTACAGATGCAAAGCTAGCAGATGAGGTCGCTTAAGGCCATGAGATATTGTTGGGGCTCCTAACATCCTAGGGCCCCTGACACCAATATAAAGGGGTAACATGGAAAGGTATCTGACCCAATGAAAACTTTTAATAAAACTCTAGACAAAAATCCTTATATCTCATTTTCCTAAAATTATACTCACTTCCTAAATTGTTTTTTCCTAAAATTATACTGACATATTCCTGTATTTACTTGACACTTTTAATAATCGAATAATTGACTCTCAATATTTTCATAGCTTAATTATCAGCGAGAACACCTATAACAACAAGGGCAAAAACAGTTTACAACAATATATTGTTTTGTAAACATAACCTCAAAATGTATGTGATAATACTTACACAGAGTTTCGAGGCACTCGTTCCTCCGCCTCTCACACTCACTCTCATCCATCTCTGACGAATCATCAGAATCTGGTTCGTCAGCTTCTTCAGCACTCGAATCTCTGTCAGGGCCTCTCGAAGACCCATTAGAACGTTCAGTATCACCACCGGACAAATCACCGTCCCCATCACTATCACCCTCCACTTTCATTGACGGCATCTTAACGCGAATGTTACCCTTCTCCCTGTATTAAATAATTAAAGATTAAGAGGGAATTACGTTGTTTACGAGTATTGTTGATTTTCGCTCGCATAAGTTTCCCTTCACTCGGCCGTCACTTGTCACTCGACATGCATACGTCATAAATGACAATGAATAACATTTTTTTTTTAATTTGTTGAAGCCTTGGCTTTTAAGCCGTCAGCAAAAGCATCTAAAGATCTTTGATCCCAGCTGCCACGTAACCTAATATATGTTATTAATTTGGTTATGTATGAAACACTATTACGGGTTGTATCAATGACACTCGTGCTCTACCAGAGACACCTACTCTAAACCCTAAAAAAAAACTATCTTTCGCTGTAGCTCTGACGGGGTAGTCAGAGAGGACAGATCGTCAGGCTTCGCGATCCATGCATACTACTTTCGCTTCTTTAAAATTCATCAATCGCTTCATACAAGCACGTTTGGGTATCTAAATCGTTCTATGTTAAAAACGCGAAAGTGTGTAGGTATGCGTGGATGTTTGTTACTCTCTGACGTAAAATCTATTGAATGGATAATGATAATTGAATATATGAAGCACTCGTGGCCCCGCTAACTGTATGTCTGCTCTGAGCAACTTTCGCTATAGCTGGTCATTGGATGAGTGACCACTTTGTGGCATTTAAATTTACGACGTAAATGGGCTCACTACCTGTTACGAGGGACAAAAATGAACACGGTGAAATGTGGGCGTTAGTATACCTCTGCCTACTCCTTCGGGGATAAAGGCGTGACAATATGTATGTATGCTAATGATATTACTACTGACGAATGACAGGCAATTGACTGGCCACGTATGTGACTTTTTCCTACAGCCGAACGTAAACTTGGCACGTGGTATTATTATTACTATGGTCTCTATTAGGGTGTGAGTGCAGCATTCTTTGCTCTATGATCTGCGCTCAATATTTAAAAATTAGAATACAATTTAATATTAGGTGTATTAAACATAATATTAAATAGTATTCTAATTTTTAAATACCACGCTATACAGGTTAAAAATATTCCAATCACAGTTAGTTATTATCTCATCATCATCATCCGAGCGTCTGTCCCAGTTGCGTCTCGCGACGCCCGGGGTCCGCTTTCCTACATTTTCTCCTCCACTTCGCACGGTCGTCGGCATCCCCTGTAGTGAGACCATTGGCACGCATGTCATCCGTTACGACGTCAAGCCAGCACTTCTTGGGTCTTCCCCTCTTACCGGGACCCGGCGGGGCTGACATGGCCAGACATTTATTACCTACGTAGCCCGGCGGTTGCCGCAAGACGTGACCATACCAAAGAAGGCGACACTCTTGCAACTTGTCTGCAATGTCACGAACGTGAAGGCTGCCGCGGATGCGAGAGTTCCACACATCCACCGCAGCATCTTCATTTCCGTGACACGCAGCTCCTGCTTGTGTCGCTCCTATATCGGCCACGTCTCACTGCCATGTAAAAGTACAGGTCTAATAATGGTTTTGTAGACCTGTCCCTTCAACCGGATCGGCATTTTAGGGTCACAAATGACACCGGTCATCTCCCGCCATTTGGCCCACGCGCCAGCAATGCGTGACTTGACATCGCAATCGATGTCACTGGACGTGTGAAAAACAGATCCCAGGTATTTAACCTGGTCCGTGCGCTCGACCAAATCACCGCCTATGCGGACGGATGTGGGGATCTGTCGAGTTTAGTGCCAAGTACTCGGTCTTCGCCACATTTAGTTTCAGACCGCCGTTCTCAAGCGTCTCCTTCCACGCCTTTACACGTCGCACCAATCTGCCCCTGGCCGCTTCTGCCATCGCAATATCGTCAGCATACATGAGCAACCATGGAGGCTGCTCATGCCGGTTTCTGATGCTGTCAGACAATTCGTCTAATATTATACTGAACAGAAGCGGACTAAGGACAGAACCCTGGTGTACCCCGACGGTGATGGGGAAGGGTTTCGTGTCGCCAACAGCAGTCCAAACCATTAAATCGGAGTCACAGTACATGTCCCGGATAGTGTCAATATAGACCGCTGGAACCCCTTTGGACCGCAGTGCCCACCAGATCATCGCACGAGGAACACAACCTTCTGCATGTTTTGAAACAAACAGTGCAGAGGCGTGTTCTTCGACCTGTATTTCTCTGCGACAACCCTCAGGGCAAAAACAGGGTCCGTGGTCCCATGACCAGGGCGAAACCCATATTGACACTCTGAGAGAGTACACTCCTGCCGGATCCGAGAGTCTATAATCCTCTCGAAGATTTTCATGGTGTGGGACATCACCTTTATACCGCGGTAGCTCCCGCAGTCCTGCACCGACCCCTTACCTCTGAAGACTGGAGTAATAATACTCAGTCTCCATTGGTTTGGGATCTGCCCACTGAGGAGTATGCGGTTAAAAAGGTTTACTAAGATGCCCACACCGCGAGGACCCATCGCCTTCCAGGCTTCGATGGGGACTCCATCGGGTCCGACAGCTTTCCGATTCTTCATGCGGCGAAGCGCGTTCAGGACTTCTCCAGGCGTTACCGGTGGCACTAGTCCCTGATTCGGAGGGAGGTCCGGAGGCTGCACCTCTTTATGCTGTTAATTAAGCAGCTCGTGGAAGTACGAGTGCCATCTCTCCTTTACCGCGAGGTCTTCGCTTAACAGGTTGCCCTCAGGGTTTTTTACACAGCGACACTTGGATATATCCTGTGCCGCTTTGACCCTGGAGCGCGCCAGCTTATAGATGAGCTTATGCCCCTCAGAAGATTCCAGCTTATCATACAAAGGTTGTAAGTGGTCTCGTCTGGCTCTGGCTACTGCCTCTTTGTGGCGCGCTTGGTAGCCCTGTACGCGTATCGGTCTTCGGGAGATCCGGTCGCTTGCCACTTTTTAAAGAGGGCTTTCTTCTCCCTGGTCTCCCTCAGGAATGCGTCGTTCCACCACCAAGTTTCCTTGTCACATTTGCGTCCACCATTAGACTCACCGAGCACCACCTTCGCCGCCCCAAGGATGGCCGCCTGAACTTTGTCCAGTTAGTTATTATCTATACATATAATATCTATACAGATAATAAAATCGTAACTAAGTAAAAACTGTACATTGAATATTATGACAAACAAAACACTTGCTGTGTGCAGTCCTGGATTTGTCAATAGCCCGTATACGCCGGGGGCGGCAGATTTGAGACCACGCTCACTCGATTTTAGAGGATAAACGTCAAACAAGTTCACTGATGATTTGTCATGGTTTTTATACTAATAAATATATATTAATTAATTCTTACGGGATTTACCGTAACAGTACTACATAACGTTAAATCCCGTTAGTAACTTATTCCTATCGAAAATTATCAATCTTTCGACTTTATTTTATCTTTGGTGTCCTTCTTTATCCGAAGTGTTTACCCAGTTAATTTCAAATATACCTAGTTCGTAGGTGAGGTCGCTTAGGCCCCGGTGATCTTGGTGGGGCCCCTTACAGCCAAATAAATAAAAGTACTTGCTTTGGTTAAACAATAGTAACATAATATTTTAAAAATAAACTACTATTTTTATGCTGTATAAATATTTGCTATAAATATGGTTATTATTTATAAAACAATCATAAATCTATACTCTCGATGCCCTATGCCTTTTGACCTTTGTCCTGTGCCATGTGTCCTTGGAACTTCACACTTCGCCCTAAGACATATGCCCTATGCCCCTTGACCTATACCCTTTGCCCACGCTCTTTTTCCTATGTCCAGTACCCTTTGTCCTACGCCCTATTACCTTTGCCTATTGCCCTATGAGATATGACATATGCCCTTTGCCCTATGACATATGCCATTAGCCCTATGTCCTATGCCCTTTGCCCTATGCCCTACTACCATTGCGCTATTCCCTGTGTCCTTTGAACTTTACCCTTAGCCCTATGACATATGTCCTATGCACTTTACCCTTTGACCTAAGCCCTTTACCCTAGGACCCTTGCCATATGCCCTTGATCTGTGCCCTTTGCCCTGTTACCATTGCACTATGACATATACTCTTAGCCGAATGCCCTTTGCCCTAGGACATATGACACATGCCCTATGTCCTTTGTCCAGTACCCTTTGCCCTATGTAGTATGCCCTTTGCCTGTGACTCTCTCTCTCTCTATGTAGGTAAATATTTTTCTGTTATTTGTTGAATTTCTGGCGTCTTTTTGTATATTTTCATCAAGTATATAAGTGACAGTTTATATGAAGTGTTATTATTCGTCATCCGATGAGATCTGGATTAAACGGTTAATAAGAACAACATAACCTAAAAAATATTCGGTTTCATATTTCTTGAGAATGCCATTGTCAATAAAATAACAGAAAAAGTAATAGTACTACGTAATAAAACTGAAACTTTGGCAATTGGAATTTCATATTTTTCCCTAATTAATGACACTAGTTCGGATCCTGGTTCATCATTTTATGGGCCCAACGATGTATGGGAGATTGGCATTCTTCTTTTCACATTTAAAATATAAATTACAGAAACTAATCAATTAGGTATTTTAAAACATGTACCCTTAGATTTAATGTAGCCCACTGATTTAACAAAACACACACAGTTGACACAGATTTTATGTCACCAAACTGTAGATATTAGAGGCTGTGTTGGAAGGGTGATATTTTTCGAAAATTATATTGTTTTATAATATTGAATAACATTGCTATCTGTGATTCCACAGAGCAAGGCATCAATATCACTCTCTCTATTAGAGATGCCTTACTCTATTTATTGATTCTACGCGGGAAAAATGACAAGAGCGGACGCTTGCTGTATTTTATTGTCTAAAACTAGTGCATTGATCTTGTGTTAACGTGCTATAGTGAAAGACAGTGTTATATATTCAGTGAAATGCAATTTTCTTTTGGCCGTGTAAAATCCACTGAAAACCTCAGTATAACAACCACTATTATCTTGGGGTGAGACTGAACTTAAGACTAGACTTGACTAAGTCGTAGAGGACGGGGACATTTTATATAAATAATAAGAAAGAAGATAGAAGAAATATGAATTAAGATTTGGCTAGAAGGTCTTAGTTTCTTTACTTCATACGACCAAGCGTGTCAGGGGGCGGCACCTTTTCTCTTACGATTACAAACTGACAGGTCGTGTTTGCGATTTTCGCCTACAATTTGACGTAAATTTGGCTCGCGGTATTATTATTACTTTCGTCTCTAGTAGCGAGCAACATAACATACCTTGCTCTATGTATGATTCTTTTGGTCAATTCATATTATGGTAGTGGACGTATGAAAATGTAAAATCAAATAAAACAAGCGTTATCTGATATTAAATTTAATAGGTATTCTATTATTTACAATAAATTGTTCACTATTAACATGTTATTTATTTATAATATTTTTTATCATTTCCTTTGTTTGTTAATAAATTATATACATGGCTATTTATAAATAAGATAATATCAATACTGTGAAAACAAATCCATGGTTTCGTGTTACTACTTACAATGAATAATATTTGATGATTTTTTCCAAGATGTTCAAAAATTGTAAAACCTACTTATATCCTTTCCAACATTATTCATAGTCACACTAAAACGGATGCTAACTTAAAAACACACAGAATTATGAAAAAACAAAACAATAGTGTACAAATTTTAGCACCTTTAAAGGTTACCACTGTTTTTTTTTTAATTCAAATACGCAATACCTTACAAAACTAATACAATTTCTTTTCACGATTAAAAAAAAAACTTTATGACACAATACAAAACCAGTACACATAAAGACGTAAAGCATGAAATAGGTAGATAATGACGAGTACCTACAACATAAAATAACATAACTATTTAAAAATTGTGATTACGGTAAAAAAAATGAATATTTAAACCCACTGTCACGTGGCCTTATATATTTGGCACTAAATTATTTGGGACGCACGTGTCTATCTACATATACATATACAGAACTTAAGTACATTTGGAATATTGTTCCATGAAATTCCATTTTATTCCTATCATTTTTATGTATACTACTAATATCGTAATCTTGAACAAATATAAATAGTATATGTTGCCGTCAATATGCAATGATATTTTATACAGAAAAAGGTAGACGACAGACTGTTGCGCTCAAATGCAAGTGCACGAATAAGGATATGGCTCTATCTCTTTCTGTAGTAAGTATACAGAAAGAGATATCGCATTCCTCTAGTTTATATAAATGTAACTTCGAATTGATATTAGCTGATGACGCTTGGGTGAAAGTAATCTTATCATATCTTTGGGGATAGGCAAAAAAAAACAGTTAAAAAAAGAAATTAAGTAACAAGTAAAAGTATTAGCATTTTATTAGCAAGAATATAAGAAATAAGTAAGTACGTGAATATTATTCTGACTGACTTAAAAAAAGGGGGGTAATTCTCCAGGTTTATGTCAAACTCTGTTCCGTTTCCGTAACAGCTTTCTAATAGTATACATAAAAACAATCTTAGTTTTGTTCCAATGAACTATATCGCGGAGTCAAACTAAGTTCGTAACCAGACAATATTAATACTATATGTAAAATAATGTTTTAAAAATTTGTACCTATTTTATAATGTAATTATTGCAAGGTGACTATGGTTCTAACTCTAGCAATAAGTCTATATCATATATTTTTTTGTGAAATAAGTACTATTTAAATTATCGTGGTTCATAAAGTCAGGTATTTTTTTCGAATTTATCCTATGATATTTATTGTCCTGGGTAAATCTCTTTCCAGTAAAACGACTAATCTTCACTAAAACATTATTACTAACATCAAATCTCATTACTTTGTTTAAACCGACTGACCCCTATTACTTTATACCTATCTGTGATAAACTTAACCAGGTTGGTTTTCGCCATTTTGAAGCTGACTAAGGTGTTTATGACCATGTGGAACTAATACTTATAGCTTTTTTTATAATATATAAAGAAATAAATTGTTTAAAATAAAATATTAATTGAAGTTCCTGCGTCGAACCTTGATTTGACAAAAAAAACAACTGCCATTTACAAACCAGCTTAAATAAATAAAGATCAGTGACTGACTTTCATTATAAAAGTACGCAGGACTACATTCTACTTATGTTTGAATGAATTTTCTAATGCCGCCATTTTGGCGCTGATAGTCACTTTTTAACGATAGTGAGCGTCTATGGAACTAAAAATGGAAAGTTAGTATATACCACAAATGTCAAATTTATTACCTGAGACGCTCGCAATGGCGCTGTGATTCAAGTGACAGCTGCCATCTTTAGTCCAGCGTATGTATATGTACCTACTTATGTAATAGAGATTAGTGGTTTCTTATTAAACAATACTCAAACTTAATTATACCACTAAAATATTATTTCAGTAAAGGAATTAATATTTTCTGGTTACAATTACGGCATACTTTGTAATAGATATTGTAATAATATCACCGCTTCAATATAAATATTTGCGATTATTGATCTTAATATTATTTTTAATAAAGTTACACATTGGACAGGTATATTTGCCAAAAAAAATAAAATGCCGAAAATTTGAATTGAAATAGGCATAATATAAAAACAGATATGTCGTTGTACAGTAGGTAAATTTGATTATACGGATATAAAATATTGCTTTACTACTCACTATAGTAGCAGTTTTAAGTTTAATTGGTTTTATTGAAACTATTTAATTGCTACCACCGAGTCATTTCCTTAAGGAGAAATTCACAAGAAGTCTACAGGAGAAGTTATTCAAAAGATCCTATTTTTTTTTTCAAATACTACCCCAAAAATTTGGCAATAGAGAAATGTTTTATTGTTTATGATCATATTTGATACTCTATCTATTTATTTGTGTATTCGCAAACTATAAATTTCATCGCTGATGATAGCAACAATTGTATTTATTTTAGAGGTCAACATTTTTATCACGCGCCTATTTTATTTAATAAATTTATTTTGAACTGGCATTACTCTCTATTTATTAATAAAACTATAAAATATATTCCTTTTAAATAACACATCAAAGTTTAAATAAGCAAAATTTGAAGTAGGATTTCAATTTGGCCAGTCTTTACAATTTAATTTTATGAAATTTATCATAAGGAATGTGTTTTTTATTTACTTTGGAATGTAGGTATATTAAATTATACTTGCAGCAATTTTTTTATATTCCCGCAAAAAAAAGTTACAACTATAATTGGAATACCAATTAACAGTAATAAAATTTATGACTACAAAAATTAATATTTTTTTAGATTAAACAATAAGTCAAGACATAAATATACTTTTATTTAAACTGGATGTTAATTTAATATTTTTATTGGTATTTTAAATACACTCATACGTAGGTTCAAAATGTTTGGGGTGTGTTTTGGAGTCAGTCGGGACAAAACAGTGGAACTATTATTTCGATTTTATATATAAATATCTAAGCTACCGAAAGTTTTTATGACTGACTCTGGGGGGTTTTAATTTAATAACTATTTCTAAATATTTTTAAAGTCAGAAACAAAAGGTGATAACACCCTTAGTTTCTGAGTTGAATCCAAAATTGCATGATTTTTTTAAATGTAGAACATTCACGAATAAGGCAGTACATTTTTTATTTTAAAAAAGGAATCACTATGATGTTTAGAATATAAAATTTTAAGTTTTTACTCAGACATTTCTACATTATTCGTAATGTTATATTACGTAGCCACGTAGAGTGATTTTTTGCCAGTATTCGGATTTTTTTATTGGTTTATCGATAATAAATCAAACGTACGAATCGTGTAGTATATAGGTTTCAACAAAAACATATTAATCTAATTTCTCTCATTTTGACCCGCTTAAATTCACCTCAAAATTTATATTCATAAGTAATTCGCACCTCTAGTAACATCTATACACAATAACTTCCAAATAAATTTATAAATTCTAAACTAAAGTGATGTCTGCAACGAGTAAAACATCGATGCGCCGAAATCGATTCAACCACCGAATCGATATAGAGTCACGCAAACGGTTTCACGCGTCGATTCAAATATTTGCGTTCAACTGAACAAGATTTCTGGAACGTACTTCTAAATTCTATACTCGCTACCTCACCCTGATTTTTCACGCAAATTTTTCTGTCGATGTCGAGAACACTCAGATCCATTCTCAGATGAAGTTCGAACACGTCTAGGAAGAAGAAAAGCCAATATAGAGCTATTCGCGCAATCTTATCGAATTCCAGCAAGTGGGATGAGCTCACGGCTCGTTGTTTGGGCGGGTGCTAGGTGTGCTTGAGCCAGTGCGCGGGCACCCACTGCGGCTCGCGCTCCAGCGAGTTGATCTCGTTGAGCAGCTGCGAGTAGGCGCGCGTCGTGTCGTTGTTGATGATGATCATGTCGAACAGGTGCCCCCAGCGCAACTCCATGTCGCGCGCCGTCGCGATTATTTCCTTCAGTTCCTCCTCCTGTGCCAACATATACTCACCATTAGAACATTTTTAAAATGAAACTTTTTTATCGACTTTGAGATAAATTATATAGCTGTAAAAATCGTCACGTTTTTCGGTTTCGTGCCATATTGTTTTCAAGTGAAACTTCTTTAACAAAGGTGAAACTTCTTTATCGACGTAAAAAAATGTCGTAATAAAGTTACACTGGTACACAAACATTTTTTTAAACGACATGTTGGTTGTGGATATAGACATTTTATACCGCTGCAAGTAATATAAACTTGTGCTGTGGGATCTAGACAACTGATAAAAATACTTATTATATTTCTAAATACATAGTAAGCACCCATATAAACATTGAAACCCGAAAAAAGCATTATAATCCGCATCACACAAATATTAGTTCCGAGCCATGCTTCGAATCTGAAACCTCAGCACGGAGGTCGCATACACATTACATATTATACTACCGAAGCAGTCGTCTGAGGCTTTGGCTGGTTGTTGATAGAAAAGTGTCACCCGGTAATTGTATTAAAATAGATTGACAGTGTAGGTGTACTGACCTTGAAGGCCTCTGCGTTCCGGATCTTCTTCTGGCGCAGCTTCTCGAGGCTGGGCGGCGCCACGAACACGGTGTAGGGCTTGAGGTCGGAGCCGCGCAGAAGCTTGAGCGACTGCGGGTGCAGGTTGAGCACGCAGATCTTGCCCGACGACACCACCTCGCGGATCGCCTCCAGGGATGTGCCTGCCCACATATACCACACAAATCTTAATACTACGATATTAATACGATACGTTATTAATCCTTATCATTTTTATTACGTTAGTTTGTTTCAGCATTTCATGAGGATTAATGTGTCGCTTTACACCTTGCAAATTAAATTAATATCTTAGGAGATATAGCAAAAACAAAATAATGCTCAAAGAAATTAATTTCGTGTAATCATAATTCGACCGGCCGGGCGCGCATACTGGAGAGCGGTGTAGTAATTAAGTATTTTGGAAAACATTGTTGTGAAATTAATAAACGACGGGATTAAATGGGAGTCATGGGGTTCGAAGTATGTCACGAGAAACATCTTACGAAGCTGGGCAGGTCAGCTAGTATAAATATGTAAAACATATTTATTTTAAGTACGACATCTCTATTTTGGAAAATGTTCTATAGTTATGATGAAAACTTATTTATCACTACATATTATAAAACAAAGTCGCCTTTCGCTGTCTGTCCCTATGTATGCTTAGATCTTTAAAACTACGCAACGGATTACGATACGGTTTTTTTTAATAGTTAGAATGATTCTCATAGAAGGTTTTGATGTATAATTTGTTAAGTTTTTGTATATATATATATTATATATTGACCAAATGATAACGATATTTGTTGGGGATGTCGGAAAAATAAGCCGTCTGGGAGCTTTCAACAAAAACGCTGCCTAAATCCTTTGAGATATAACAAAATAATGTATGGTGCAATTGTGTATCTAATAAAGGTCTACAAAAAAGTCCGCGACTACATATGTCTATCTCTTAAGAATAACATACTATATCCATTTTAATACTTAAAAAAAAACAGCATTTATTAAGCGGTAATTTGAAGGCTATTTACACAAATATGCTATTAATCCTTATCATTTTTACTACGTTAGTTGGCTTCAGCATTTCATGAAGATTATTTTGTCCCTTTCCACCTTGCAAATTAAATAAATATCTTACGAGTTATCGTAAATTCAAAATTAGGCGCAAAGAAATTAATTTAATTCGACCGGGCCGTGCGGGTAGCTAGGTACCTAAGTACTGGAGAGCGGAGAAGTAATCAATGAATTTGGAAAATAAAATAAATAAATATCCATCACGCCTTATCCCCGAAGGGGTGGCAGAGGCATATTATATGCCCACTTTTCACCGTGTGGATTCCTGTCCCACGTAATAGGTGGTGAGCCCATTGCCGTGTTGAAATAGACAGACGCAAGTTGTGGCTACCTGCTGCTGAAGTTTTCAAGCCGCCCATAAGGCCTTCAACCAGGCTTAACGACTGCCATTTTACTGGCAACCGGGACCAACGGCTTAACGTGCCTTCCGAAGCACGGAAACGCTCGCAAATGTAAATGCCACAAAGTGGTCACCCATCCGAGGACCAGCCATAGTGAAAGTTGCGTAACTCAGTGATCGTTTACAGAACACTGAGACCGCTAGGCCACGAGCGCTTCTTTTAGTTTGGAAAATGTTCATACATTATTGTGAATGTGAAATTATTAAACAACGGGATTAAATGGGTGCCACGGGGTTCGAAGTATGTCACGGGCGAAGCCGGGCGGAACAGCTAGTCTAGAATAATTTAAAAGATATCATGACTCGTGATAAAAATATAGAGTTATGTATTTAGAGAGAATTATATTCAATCTGACGTAATGCAGTAGGCTGGTGCTCTATGGGTGGTTATTATTCGATGAATAATCGAATGATTGATTGAATCGGATGACAGCTGTTGTGGTCTTCATTATCCGAGCACCACGTGTTCTGAAGAACGTCCAAATTCCAAAGTACTGATAGTTACAATTACAGTGCGTGATTGAGATGTAATACAATTGTTAACCTTTTCGCCCGAATACCCACGTGCTAGTGTACAGTACACTAAAGAAACGATGGAGAGTCAACAGCAACAGAGGGCGTTGAGCAACAATACATTTACCACATTCCTTCAGATAATATAAAGGTAGTATAATGTAACAATATTGGCGACCGTGACAGAAATTAGTAAGAATTCAGTCGCGGTCGCCAATTTTGTTATCATAAGACGTGTCGTAGTGATGTACCTTTTTGTCTCGGTATCATTTAACACGTGTAGAATGGTATTGAAATTCTACAGCACTCTACTCACCATAATATGCTTTTTCATATTCCCCGTGCTCCACAAATTTTCTATTGAGTATGTCGGCCTCAAACTGTGTGCGCGATATAAAGTGGTAGTCCTGGCCCGGTACTTCGTGGTCTTTGCGCGGTCGCGACGTATCTGGAACGTACATTAATTGAATTAATATTAAAAATAACCTCCAAGGATTCGAAATTAGAGACTAGCAGAAGACGGGTGAGATCCTTTCGTAAAATGAGCAAATTATTTTCTTTAGATCTTATAGATATACTAAAGTGGATCTTCAAAAAATATATTAAGTAAGACCCCACCCCATCTTGATTATATTTTCAACCGTAGTTGAAATGTCGGTAGACTGTCTCGCCGAGTTCGCGTTGCCACAGCATGCCGAATAACCCTTAGTCATCTATTCTATACCTACGCTTAAGCCAGTAAGGTAACTAATGGTGCCGTATATCGAGGCCGGGACAAGTTTTTTTTTTTGTGAGTCACTTTTCACTAAGCGCCATCTAGCCCAAAGTAAGCTAATATTAGCTTGTGTTATGGGATCTAGATAACTGATAAACATACTTATATATTTCTAAATACAAACATATTATACATAGGAAACGCCCAAACTCCGAAACACACATTTGTGGATCACACAAATATTTGTTCCGACCCGGGAATCGAACCCGGACCTCTTGCGTAGCAGTCGGATACATTCCCACCGCGCCACAGAGGCAGTCCAGTTGAACGGATCCCCGACGTATAGTAATAGTAGGGGAGTTAATTTTCACAAGGAATTTGATATCGGCTGATATTCCTAACACTAGTAGTTCTTTACCAATATATAACAGATTTGACTGTCAGTCAGTCAGTCTGGTAGTGGTGGAACCAAAAGTTATAAATTGCTAATTAAGCTAGACCTCCAAATTGTATAAACTATGTATGTATGGGGACTTAGAATTGTTAATTTTGGTTAAAAGCGTGGTCTTACAGCAAAAATAAAAGAAAATCTTCAAAAAAAAAACCAGTTGAAAAGACATAGCTCTTTGAGGGGCGACTAGAACTCTTGGCAGAAATTTAAATTTTCATAATTATTTATATTTCTCATTATTTATTTATGTTCGCCAGGGCCTGGTGTCTTCATTTTTGACCGTATGAAAAAAAGTTACGGGAAAGATTAATAGAACTTTTTGGGGGTCAACCGGAACCACAACGCGCGAGCCAGAATAAAATCGCTCGTCTACCTACTAAAACGAGCGATTTTATTCTGGCGCATCGCCGACTGCTGCCGTGGCCCGCTCGCTTCGCTCGCTCGGCTCGCGCTTTGTGGTGACAAGTGACCTAACACTCCTCCTCGCTTCGCTCGTCGTCGTACCTATTTACGACTTTACTCAAGACTAGTCTAAAAAAAATAACACTTAAAATATCGTTTTATATGTTACAGCTTAAAAACTTGGCTATGAGTGAGATGATTATTTACAATGGTGTCTTATCATTTCTTAAATATTCTTATCTACCTACTTTCTTTTTGTATTTTATTTATATATTCTATAAATGTGTTGAAAACTTCAGTATAGTGACTATCTATATTTTTAATCAGTGGGCATTTCAATCTTAGACAGTTCAAGCTTAGATATAAAAATAAAAATAGGTACTCGTTAACATTATGGTATTCTATATTATTGCATAAAGATTACAAGTCATATATAATATATTATATAGATATTGTGATAGATGATATGGACATGATTTTTCGATAATTCAGAGTATGATGCCATAGAGTGTGATGCCAATAAATGTTATGATTAGTAATCGTTATTGTAAAAAAAATATGCGTAAACATTGTATGACATAAATAAATAATGAGAAATATAAATAATTTTGAAAATTTCAATTTCCCCCAAAGAGTTCTATACATTATCCTAATAACACTTTCCGATCCGATTAATACTTTACTGTGCACAATTACGCAAAAAATTCAAATTTGGTAGTTGGCCCCTCATCATTTTTGAAACTGTTTTTGAGCTGTGTCAACAATAGACCTATCTCCAAAAAGTATAAAGAACTTCGGAACTCTGTGGGGGGCGACTAGAACTCTTTTTTTTTATCTGAACATTGGGGGGCTAACTTCACATGCGTAGATCAGTAGTACCTCTCCTGCTATAAGCGGGAAGGGGGAAGGGGGAAGGGGGACGGCTACTCACGCGGCACGGCGGCGGCGAAGCGCGAGCCGTCCTCCATGAGGCGCTGGCGCAGCTCGTGGCGGCCGATGTTGGGCGGCCCGATGAGCACGATGGGGCGCTTGTGCGACGCGCGCGGGTAGTACAGCGCCACCTCCTCGTACGTCAGGATCTCCTCCTGCTCGTACTCTGCACGCACGCACACATACACACTTCTTTACTTGCTTTTATTTTATGGCCTGGTTACATTTCTTTCATATTTGTTAGAAGCGCTCGTGGTCCTGCTGACTCAGTGTTCTGTAAACGATCACTGCGTTAAGCAACTTTCGCTTTAGGTGGTCCTTAGATGGGTGACCGCTTTGTGGAACATTACATTTGCTTGCGTTTCCGTGTTTCGGAATGCACGTTAAGCCGTTGATTCCAATTGCCAGTAAAATGGCTGTCGTTAAACCCGGTTGGAGAAGGTCTTATTAAAAATTTCAACAGCAGGTTGCCACTGCCTACCACTTCGGGGATAAAGGCCTGACAATGTGTAAGTATGTATATATTTGTTTAATTTCATTATTATTTAAAAAGTCCCCATCCTCAACGTCTTAGTCAAGTCTAGTCTTAAGTCAAGGTCGGTCTCATCCCAGTATAATAGTGGTGGTTATACTTAGATTTTCAGTGGATTTTACGCATATACAGGGTGGCCTAATTAAAACTGCCAGTATTCTAAGGAACCATATCACCAATTTCAAATAATACTTGAGCTCGAGTTGGGAATCGAACCCCGAATTATCGAAAAATCATGTTTGTTTCGGAGTTTCGGTGTTTCCTATGTGTAATATGTATGTATTTAGAAATATATAAGTATGTATATCAATTGTCTAGATCCCATAACACAAGCTTATAATAGTTTACTTTAAGCTAGACGGCCCTGTGTAAAAAAAACATGTCCTACAATATTTAGTGATGTTTTTACAAGGTTTGTTAATACCCAGTGTTGCGGTCCGTTTTCTTATTTAAAATATACAACTCAAAAAATATAAGCAAATTTTCCTTACATTCAAAAAAAAAAAAAAATTGTAATTTTAAAAGCATACTAAAGCTGAGACTGTGTCATAGCACTTCAGCTCAGTTTAAAGAAACTATACTTCTGATAAACTATATTTATTTAGTATACAATGTAGGACTACAGAATAAGTAATAGTACTACGTACAGAAGTTTCACTCCCTAACAAATATCAGTTTTAGGTATAAAAAAAAACAGCTCGCGCTAAACATCTTGGTCTCTCTGAGTCAGCTGCGCAGAACACAATATTTAGGTGTCTGAGGGAACGGGAACGGGGAGAGGGGTGAGGCCCTCGCTACGTAAGCTCCCGAACATTACCGACAACCGAGGAAAGTATGGTTCTTAACTGTACCTGCGCGAACCAAGCGCGGCTACAACTTCAGAGGGACCAAGATGATTGGCGCGAGCTGTACCTATACTAGCTGTCTGCAAGCAAAATTGAAACTTATAACTGCGCGAACGTTGAGTTTTCTTTGCGCGCCAGAGTTTTATGACCGAGCTGCGAAGGCCGCGAGGGGCTGTCACTTGAGAAGTTTTTGTACCTAGTGGCTAGTTGATTTATTTAGAGCGCTCGTGTCGTGCGAGCCGAGCGGCAGCGGCAGCCCACTGCCATTAGCCGCTCCGGGCGGTGCGCTGCCCGAATAAACCTAAACTGCGGAGTGACACCCCCCTGGCAGGTCCTGCTTCTAGTTTCATTATCGATATCTAATCGCACGATATCTTGCAGATTACATGTACTGTCAAAAATGACGGTAGCCGAATTCTTTGACAGACGATATATTAAAGTATCTGTCTGAAACGGACAAGGAGTTGAAAGTTTTCGCCTTTTTTGTATTTATAAGAAAAAAAACGATGATTTCCATACCATCATAAAATATATAGTTAACATTGTGAAAATACAAAACACATTGACTATCGCGCCTTGAACCTAAAAACAACACCAAATCCCAGCACCAAGCAACTTAAAACTCGTAATTATCCAACCCAACTCCATAGTAACTCATAGAACACAATACCTATAATGATAGTTGGAATCACGGATGACTCACCATCCGCTCCGGATGTGGAATAAAGTGGGTACCCTGCTTCACTAGTAGCTTTCTTCCCTTTCTTCTTTCGAGGAGGTTTCTTGGCGCAGAGTAATGTACCACCTTTCCGAGGCTTGTCTCTCGCGGCTACTTCTCCGGCTAGTGTTAGTTTCATTGACTCTCTCCTGGAAATGCAAAATTTTCATGATTTGCGTGACTCTTGAGTCTTTTATCACGTTTTTGCGGAGGGGAGAAATCACCCCAAGTCTCTGGGCCTAAGCAAACTTTCAAGTTAACACTCTGTGTTTTTTGTTGACTAAACACTGTCAAATATGGAGCCATAAATGGGGTATTTAGATAAAACAGTAGTCGTTTCCAATACAAAAAAGGTTAAGTCATAGCTGCCACTAAGTCTTCGCTCCATTTTAGATTCAAACCGGGACGTTGTACTAGTTGAGGTAATATTTTGCTGAAGCCAAAAAGTTAGGCAAAACCAATGTGTCTGTCTAGTGTTGGATGTTCATAGGCTAAGGTGATCACTTCCATCAGCTGAAATACTAAAGAAACACATAAATATGAACAAGGAACTGCATTATGTTTTTATTTACACACTCGTAGCTACGCTGACCACGTTCTTTCAGGTGGGCCGTATGCTTGTTTGTCACCTTAATGGTATAAAAAAACACACACATAAACTTCAAATACTACTTACTGATGCTGGAAGGCCTGACTAGGTATTAGACCAGCAAGCGTCTGGTCCTCTTCTCCCTCGCGGAACGCTTGCCACCAGTTGGGGTCCTCCCGGCTGATCACGTGTAATACGTCACCTTTTTGGAAACTAATGCCTGAAAGAAAAGCAAATTTATAAATGACGGTCCCAGAGTAGCTCCCTGTGAAACATCTAGAAAAGATAATTTCCATAAAACCAACAGTTACTAATTATAACGAGATTAAAATCATTAACGAATTCAATTCATCAAGTCTCTGCGAATTTTAAATAAACTTTTGCTGCGACATATATTTTTAAATTTGTATTGATGCACGTTAATTATGACATACCGTGTCAAAGTCTTAACACTTTACCAATTTAATTTATTTTGTTTATGTATTAAAGAAAATATTAAGACGACCTTAAAAGAGGCTTTTTATAATGTCATGGTGTTTCCTGACTCGTAGAAATTATTTAATACTAGTTGATGCCTAGATGATTACATTTAAATTGGTTCAGTAGTTTAGATTTTGAGACTGCGTCGATGCAGCGTCTCGTTTGGATGCAGCAGCAGCAGCAATCGAAACAGTATCCTAGAGATACCGTCTAGGATACTGTTTCGCTACATGATAAGAGATTCAGTCGCCGCTTCCGACATTTTTAAATGAGCGGGGGGACCGCTCGGTCGCTGCATCTGGCTTCTAAAAAGCCATCAAATCGGTAAACGGTAGTAGTGGAATGCACTTATAGCCTGGGTTTTCCCGAACAGCTACAGTATGGGGTTCTTCAAAAGGGGTCTTAGAAGGTTTATAAAGGGGCGACAGCGCGAATGCTACGGTGACCACTTTCCATCAGGTATATTTTGTTATTTTATTATATTTATTTTACTCTAACTTATTTGCCTTGTGTGTTTTTAAAGACAAAACAATTTCCTTCAGTATTCAAAACTGTACTAATTTTACTTTGAATTTTAATTAAGGAAATGTTATGTAGTAGTAGTAGTATTCTACTGTTTTATTTCCTCGCAATCGAAGTGAAAAGCAGAGTATAACTCGTCCACAAAACCATTTTATCATCGATACGTGTCTGCCGCCTCAGTTGTATAAAAAAAGTTTGTTGTCTGTCTCCCTGGGCTCCGAATTTGCGCGGGATTATTTACAAGTGCAGACGCTTGCTGTTTATTATTTTCTAGAACTAGTGCATTTATCTTGTTTTATGTGCGGGGGTGGTGGTTATTTGAACATAAAAGTTGTGTTAAAGTACTATAGTGAAAGACAATGATATATATGCAGTGAAATGCTATTTTCTATCTTGCCGCGTAAAGTCCACTGAAAACCTCAGTATAAGAACCACAATATACTGAGGGCAAAGACCAGGACCTAGGACTGACGACTCGACATCGACAAAGACTGGACAGGAATAAATTAGAAGATAAGATTAAAGATATATGATATGAAAAATAAGATTTGGCTAAAAGCTTTTCGCAATCAGGCCATAAATAATTATAAAAAAAAACTCACCGAGCTTTGGCTAAAAGGTCTTAGAAACCAGGCCATATAATTTAAATAATCTCCCTGAGCTTTGGCCCAAAGGTCTTAGTAACCAGGCCATATAATCCAACAAAAATCTCACCGATCTTTGGTCCAAATGTATTAGCAACCAGGCCATTAGATCCAAAAAAAATCTCACCGAGCTTTGGCCCAAAGGTCTTTGTAACCAGGCCATAAAATGTTTATTAAAAAAAGCAGTCTCACCGAGCTCCCGGCAAGGTATGTAGACGTCGTCCTCGGGGTCGTAGTCGAAGTGCGCGCGCACGTGCAGCACGCGGTGCGGCGGCGCGCGCGGGGCGGGCACTCCGCGCCGCGGCGCCAGCACCACGCTCAGCGTGCCCGCCAGCGCGCCCAGCAGCGCGCACACCTCGTGCACCGACTTGCCGCGCATCGCCACGCCGTTCACCTCCAGCAGCTGACCACCACATATTACTTTTATTTTATGTTTACCACGTCTAAATGGCGTCGTGCGCCTGATGGTAAGCGAAGACGACGACCCGTGATTATGGGCCGCTATCTCAACCCGCAGGGCTCCGATAGCGACCCTCGACTTGACGGGCTAGAAGGGCCACTGTTGAATACCTCTACATACATATCGTTCCATCTTTATCCCCGGCAGCGGCATATTTTACGCCCACACTATTTTGCCCCACGTGGTGAACCAGTTGCCGTATTGAAATGGAGAGGCGCAGGTTGCTTTTCACGCTTCTCATAGAGGACCAAGGATTTTAAGTGGAGGGAAACACGTGCGCCGGGAGTTCCATGTTTTTACGGTGCGACATAAAAAGGACCTACGGAATCTTTCCGTTCTGGGCAAGATGGTGTCCACAGTGTAAGGATGACATCTCTGCCCCGCCCGTGTTGTTCGGGAACGGAAGGGGGAGGATGGGACTAGTTCAAAGAACTCTTTAGAACACTCATTGTGGTAGATGCGGTAAAATGCCGCTAAGCTGGGGACCATTCTGCGCATCTCCAACGGTTCAAGATTGTCAAGTGAAAACTTCTTAAGGCGCTTATTCCGTAGGTGAAAAGCTCGATCGGGTGGACTCGGGAACGCCGAGTTTACTCGAGCGAAAAGATACAGTCAGCTGTTCTTCGCTGTTGTATCGCTGTGTTTAGTATATTTAATTCAAACGTAATAATTGATTGCGATTGCCAATTAAGTTTTCACTTCGCGGTCTTAAGCACACACTTTTAATTTTGTTTTATCACAGATGTAATAAAAATTATAAGACGTATCACATCCAGTTATTTAACAGGTTTAACGCCCTCGAATGACGTAAAGCGCGCAATTCAGTGCCATGATCAACGAATACGTACAACACTTTAATGACCTACTCGTTTTGTAAATAAAATAAATAAATAAATATCCATCACGCCTTATCCCCGAAGGCAGAGGCATATTATATGCCCACTTTTCACCGTGTGGATTCCTGTCCCACGTAATAGGTGGTGAGCCCATTGCCGTGTTGAAATAGACAGACGCAGGTTGTGGCTACCTGCTGTTGAAATTTTTCAAGCCGCCCATAAGGCCTTCAACCAGGTTTAACGACTGCTATTTTACTGGCAACCGGGACCAACGGCTTAACGTGCCTTCCGAAGCACGGAAACGCTCGCAAATATAAATGCCACAAAGGGGTCACCCATCCGAGGACCAGCCATAGTGAAAGTTTCTTAACGCAGTGATCGTTTAGAGAACACTACGTCCGCGGGGCCACGAGCGCTTCACGTATTGTGTTCGGACATAACCTATAAATTTGATTAAGGCCTATCAGTTGACAAAGTACTGAAGGCTAAAAGTGGCAATAGAAATATGTACGAAACAAGATGACGTTAATATTATCACTGTTGGAAATCGAACCCAACATCGAGGTGTGTGCGCGCGTTAAAATCTTTCGTGCGGCCCACGTGACTTGCACGTCGCTTGCAAGAGCAGTTTTGGACGGCGGCGATGAGATCACAACACTTTTGAACTCACTCATGCTTTACTCCAAATCAAAAACGGCTGTTCAAATTGTTGTTTGCTCGATACCGATTACATGCAATATTTCTTGGAAATAATACCTATTGTTTCACATTTTTATTTACTGAGCCCGAAGGAACCTCAATCACCTTTAAAATGTTATCAATGATCAAAATTATCTATACTGACCTCGTCGCCTTCGTGTAATAAACCAGACTTCTCTGCTGCTCCTCCTCTTACTATCCTACCGATAATAACAGCTTCACCTTCGTTTCTTACTGTAGCACCTGCGAAATGTGTCAAGTATTAAGAATGTGCTTCAATATTAAACTGAGTATCAACTTCATTGATATTTTCCATACCGAGTGGTTCGTTAGTTTTCTCTATTTTAATAATTTTAATGTGTTCGCTAGGGTCGTCAGGCGAATGCGCTGTGAGTGCTTTGTCGTCTTCGCCCTTGTGATTGTAATTATTTCCAGTCTGTAAACATTTAAAAAGGTACAAATTAAAATAACAAAATAGATCATTAAAAAAAAACATCATTACAGCAATAAATGAATCCTTTTAATAACAGTAAGTAAGCATGTACAAGAAAAGTTAAAATTTTAACAGAATTAAACATTGAATAATTTTATTAACCAATAATTTATTCATTATAATTTAACAAAGAATATGTCTTTAATAGAAAGATATTATACACCTTTTCTTTGGAAGCACACCGTGTGGTTTTAGTCAGTAGGATTCCGGCATAGCATCCATGGGGATTTCCACCCGAAAAAACCTAATAGTGCGTACATAGAAATTGTAAATACAGGAGAAATGCCAAGAGAACGTTTGTCGAACATGTGTTACTAACTATCTTCACGGTCTATCCCTGACGGGTGAATGAATGAGAGAGGAAGGATTGACTATGAATATATATTGTGCGAAAGAAGAGGGTAGAATGAGTCAGGGTAGGTCGAGACTTACGTATAAAGCCCACGTGAGCAGACTGCTCAAAAACGGAAAAGTCAAAAGTACTCGGATACCCAGACGTGAATGTATAAGCGATTGATATATCTGCAAGAAGCGAAAGAAGTATGCATGGTTCGTGAAGCCTGGCGATCTGTCTGACTAAGTACGTATCAAGTACGATTGAACCCTTCACTAGTCTTGAAATCCGTCCGTATAATAAATATTATCCACGGCGTTTATTTACATTAGTTTTTACGTGAATACGCTGTAAACTTCGGGGTGGTGATTATAAGACACTCTTCGTCCAACGCCGCCATTTGCGTATAATCTAGAGCACGTTAAGCATGCTTGACATTATTAAGCTTTCTTTATTGACATATAAACTCAACATTTTTGATGGTGGGACCCCTGACTCCTGCGCTAGTTAATACATACTGTGTTGCAAGAGTCAGATTGTTCTCCTCTATAAATTTTCACAGTAATGACAGTTTAATGTCAAAATTTAATGGCACTTCTTTTGTGTTTACAATTACAAAAAAAAAGAAAGATAAATATTATTATTCCGCAACAAGAATGCATGTTACAAAGGCATACAGCAAATGCGTAGGTAGTTAGTTTTGAGTGCTTACCTTGTGTCGCTTGCCGCGGACGAAAGCAGCGGGGTCGAGTAAAGCGGCGGCCTGGTCGTGCGCCTGGAGCAAGCTCTCCAGCTCCAGCCCGCCCAGCAGCGCCAGCAGCTCCGTCGCGCCCGCCGCGCTCGGCTGGGACCCCACCACGTCCATGCACTGCGGATACACAGGACCTTAAGGTTACCGGAACGAGCTGCGAGCGGACTGAACGTCTGAACTGAGTTCGATTCCGGATCAGAATACATATTTGTACATACCTACATACATACATATTGTTACACGTTTCTCCCCGAAGGGGTAGGCAGAGGCATACTATACACCCACATTTCACCGTAGGCATTTTTGTCCCACGTAACAGGTGGTGAGCCCATTGCCGTGTAGAAATGGACACGCGCAGGTTGTGGCGACCTGCTATTGTCATTTTTACCGATTGCCACGTTACTGGCAACCGGGACCAACGGCTTAACGTGCCTTCCGAAGTACGGTGATTCACAAATATATTTTTCGGAGTTTTTGTGTTTCTGTATAATATGTATATTGTATGTATTTAAAAATATACATTGTTTATAAGTTGTCTAGATCCATACATAGTACAAGCTTAGTTTGGGCTATATGGCGCTGTGTGAAAAGTGTCCTACAATATATTTTTTTAAGTAGTAATGAACTTCAGAGGCAGTCTATATCACAGCTTATATACATACATATAGTCACACTTTTATCCCCTAGGAGGTGAGAAAAGGCATAATATACGCTCACATATGTCCCACGTAATAGGCAGTGAGCCCATTGCCGTGTTGACAAGAACAGAGGCAAAAAGATAAAAATCTAGCCCCTAAACTTGCCTTACCAACTACCATGTTACTGGCAACCGGGACCACGGCTTAACGTGCCTTCCGAAGCACGGAAACGCTCGTAAATAGTAATATCACAAAATTGCTTAACTCAGTGATCGTTTACAAAACACTCAGTTAGCGGGGCCGATTTCTAAAATTCATTTTCACGACTAATTTATGAATGGATCGATCATTGTGCTATTGCGAAATACGGAGTGAGTGAATGAAAAAGTGCATGGTTGATATTCAGCCCATTATTTTTAACAATTAAATGCTTGTGTTTGGGGTTATTTAATTCATTTTAGTATTTTTTTTTGACAATCTGTGCTAGCGATTGAGTTGAGTAAGAAGTCGAAATTCGTAGGTACTTTTTACGAGTTGTAGATACTTTGGTTTCTTTTTTATTATTATTTTATTGTGATATATAAACCTAAAATCGTGTGATTGTACTTTATTGTGGAATAAATAATGTATTTTTTGGGTTCCGTCTCTCGAAAGGAAAACAACAGAACTAAAGTTTTTTTTTTATTTTTATTGAATTGAAAACTTCTTTTAGAGCGGTACGCATATTTTTAGATGAGATAAATCTCTATAAATCGATGAAAAAACCCGCGACACCGTTAGGCATATGCATGTAGATATAGCAGACCGCGAACGCGTCTAGATAAATATTTTGTCTTGATAGTTAATTGGTACCTAGACTCAATATCTTGCTACTAAATAATAGAATCATCATCATTATCATCTAACGTTAATCCCGGTCAACAGTTCTTATTAAATAATGTTGTGTAATCGATTAAGACTCTTTCGGTGTAGAATTTTTTTCATCATCATCATCATTAACGTCGATCCCGGTCAATTTTTGAAGAGAAATCCGCGAACGAGGTTAGATAAATAAATTATTAATAAATTTGCAGAGTGCAACCCTTAATTTGTTTTATTATGTCTGTCTATCCATGTGTCATCATCGATTTTCTCAGGAACGGGAGGATCTAGCATGTTGATGTTTACTTCATTGATGTTCATATTAGCATTTAGCATAGCAATAGTACGTCACATGCTAAGAGATAAAAATTTGCACGCTAATGAAATTAATAAAAATTAGCATTAATTTCCATCACTAGTAATCGGCATCCCCGACTAGCAGTACCAGCGCAGCATCCGACGTGGCTTGTCACTTCTCTTGAAAAAGAATCTCCGTTAAGTTCGAAACTAGTCAGGCTATCTCGAAATTTACGCAGGAGTAAAACCGTTAATATTAAGTTAGTAATAATGAAATGATGATGATCTTCAGTCCAACGATAGGTGGTCATTATGATTAATTGGAATTGTTCTTGCATCTTGATTGGTTGATTTGATCGATGATGACTAATCTAGAAATCTATTTAGAATCAACGCGGCGGTCATATAATTTAAACAAAAATGTTTATAGAGAAGTCCGGCTCGAAGGACCAAAAAGATGACACCTTTAACTACTGATGTTTGTAAAGTGTACATTGTTGACTTACGTCTTTCAGTCTATCCGTAGCCCGATGCGTATGTGGTGGGGCTAAGCCAGAGCGCTTGTGCCGTACCGCGGTGAGCACGGCGCAGCGCGTGGCTAGCGCAGTCCTCAGCGCTGGACATAGCAGCGCACTGGCCACGCCCGCTAGCCTCGCTGCCAGTGCTGCTTCTCCGTGGGCACCCAGCGCTTTCTGCACCCGGGTCAGCGCTGCACATACTTCTTGATAGTCTGCAAAGAGAGGTATGAAAAATATAATGACATAATAATGACTTTTACCTTCCTCGGCACTTAGCACGATGCAATATTGTATAATTATTGCAATTCGCTTCAACGGTCGTTGCGCCGGGCCAACAAAACAATTTTAAACATTATTTTCACTATCTTAACGTTTACTTTTGTTTGAACAACATTAATCATAGAGTATAATATAGGACGACGTAATTTAGTGTGCCTATATTCATAGGTACGAACAGGGGGCCGAGTCTACTATTGACAATTTTGCTTTCTATTGAGTGACGATTTCGACACGATTGAAATAGCAGCCTCGGCCCCCAGGTTATGCTGCCTATGTAAAGTTTGTCGCAATGTGAAGTTTGTTTCCAACAGATTTAAATAATTAATAAATAAATTTATTTAATTTATTTCAGGCAATATCATATATTTATTATTTGACTTCAGCTGTTAATATAAAATTCATAAAGTAGCTAGTATTGTACAGAAATTACAGGCACACAATCACAGAAATCGTATTCCAGCACATAATTGTGATGGTTCCATGAAAATAATATCAGTACCTACTTACATATTAAACCATACTAAGAATTTATTAGTACAAGTTGAAATGAAATGAAATTGCAAAACTGTAGCTATTGTGTGAAACAGAACAATGACATTTCTTTAATATCGCGATTTACCACGATTACTAATCTGAGGCAGCAAATGTCAAGATATCGTATCATAAATACCTTTAATATGTGTATAATATCATTGAAATGAATCAATTGACAACGCTAGAGAGAGTCGGTATATAATGTTATTAATCTTTCTTACTAATATTATAAGTGAGAAAGTAACTCTGTCTGTCTGTCGCGCTTTCACGCCAACACTACTGAACCGATTTATTGGTATAGAAATTGTCTAGAGCCCGGAAAGGACATAGGCAAATTTTTTTGCCGGGAACAAGTTCCTTTGGGAAACGGGAACCGCGGGCATCAATTAGTCTATTGAATAATTGGGAATGGGGTACAAATATTGTTGTAATTTTTTTATGGTCTGGTGACTAAGACCTTTTAGCCAAAACTTATTTTTTATATCACATATCTTCAATATTATCTTCTAATTTAGTCCTCTCCAGTCCTTTATCGATGTCAAGTCCAGTCATAGGTCGTGTTTCCATGCCCCATTAACGTAGTAGGGCTTTAATGAGGCTTTCAGTGGAATTTGCGCGGCAAGATATAAAACAGCATTACACTGCAATATATCACTGTCTTTCACTATAAAAGTATGTATGAACGGCGAAACCGGGGGGGTTACCTAGTGAAATGATAAAACACGTCAATGTCTAAACAATCCTAGTTGTTTAATACTCGTAGTTGTATCTAAACCCCACTCTATATAAACTTAATACAATTTTTGCTTGTCGTTCCAGTTAGCTAATATCGGTCAAATGGGATCAGACGAGTGCCCTACGAACTGGAACTAACACGGCTCTCTAGTTTCCCTCCATGTGGAACAATGAAAGTATGTTACGATATAACATACTAGGTGACAACACGGCTTCGCCCGTGACATACTTCTAACTCCCGTCGCACTTATTTAATCCCGTCGCTTATAAATTCTACCAAAATGTACAAAAATATGCCCGATTTGTCGACATTTATGATTACTGCTCCGCTCTCAAGAGTAGTAGCGCGATATAAACTGTATATTATCTCGCTACTACGCAGGAGAGCGGAGCAGAAATCATAAATGTCAACAAATCGGACAATATTTCATAATTTTTGTAAAAGTAAAAGGGACGAGATTAAATGAATGCGACGGGGGTTCAAAATATGTCACGGGTGAAGCCGCGGCGGTCAGCTAGTGTAGAATATTCACAGAGGTATTTACTGCGACGCCGCAGGTGTGTGAGTAAACATTTCTTAATGGCCTTTATCCCCTAAAGGGTAGCAGAGGTATTCTATACACCCACATTACACAGCTTTTTTTAAAAATGAGCTACAACTGACTCCGTATCGAACTTTTCTATGCTAGCTTGTCGTGGATTATGCCGCGTCTTGTCGCACTCTCTTTCTCACTCTAGTAAATGACGGTTGTAAGTAACAGAAAAGGATAGAAGCATAGAATAGTGTGATTCGGTGAATCTATTCAAGCATTACCTAGCAAATATATATTTCTGCTATGTAACACACATACGGTACACGAATGTCATTGTCAGTGTCATTAAAGTACAGAAGTGCTTGTTTCTAGAGCTGGCGGAGGAGTTTAAAACTATACTATCTACTCTTGTTGATTTTTCTGTGAAACTAAAGTGAAACCACTTTGAGTGGGTATTTAATCTTTTATTTTTATGTCTTGATTTCTGCCGGTATAGAGACAGGCATAAGATAAAAACATTATTTCCCTGGCGACATTTTTATTTTTGTTATTATGGCGTGGTGTCAATATTAAGGTTAAATTTGGTGAAACGTATTGTATTATTATATAGTGTATTGAAACTACAAAAAAAAAAAGAAAATAGAAAAATAAATATATTGTACCTGTGCAATGTTGTAAGCTGTGTTGGCAATATATCATGTTTTCTTTCGACATTTGGCGGGAAGAGTGACAAGTGCGGACGCTTGCTTTATATTATTTTCTAAAACTAGTGCATTTATCTTGTTTTATGTGCGGGAGTGGTGGTTTCTTGGACATAAAAGTTGTGTTAACGTGCTATAGTGAAAGACAATGATATATATGCAGTGAAATGCTATTTTCTCTCTTGCCGCGAAACGTCCACTGACAACCTTAGTATAAGAATCACCATTATACTGAGGGCAAGGACCAGGACGTAGCCTGAGGACACGACATCGACTGGACAGGACTAATTAGAAGATAAGATTGAAGAAATATGATATAAAAAATAAGATTTGGCTAAAAGGTCTTAGGAACCAGGCCATTAAATAATTCTTAAAAAAAATGTTTTCTTTCTTTTCTTTCAAATAGTAAATACATGTAACTGTTGTGATTATTTTAAAACTATACATTTATTTATTAGTGACCTATTATTTAAATTTGTTAAATGTCAACACTACCTCCTAATTAATAACAACAAGCTTATCGATTTTGCAAGATTTTTTAAAATAAGGTAGTAGGAGATATATATGACGAATATTATAAAAAGTAAAGATTCTAGAAAGAGGGGGACAGTTCTTTCTTAGTTGTGCTACCGTGAAGCGCTAATTAGTTTAAATACAGTGTAACGTTAATTAACACAGTGGAATTGTAAAGACAGTTGTTAAAATAAATAGTGTAAATTATTCTAGTGTCTTTTTACATGACTTACCAATGACAGCATACAACTGTGCAGACTCCTCACTCGTATCGTCTTCATAGGCATCGTTGACGAATGCGGTGCCTGATGACGGAGGATTCGACTCCAAGGCCTGGAGTTTGTGGGAGCCTCTGAGGGAAGTGCGTAGGAATTCATTCTGGGCTGCGATCCGTTCCTCCGCTTCTTTCCGTTGGCGGAGTTGCTCCTGGAAAGATCATCAGACATTTAAATATGATTAAAAAATACAGTACACGGCTAACATGGCAAAGGAGGTTTGTATATCAAAATGACAGGTCCAAAGTAGGTTTGGCAAATTTTAAGTAGTGATATATGCTTAGTGATAATTAGATTTTCTATTATTATTTTTTACCTCACTGGTGGTGGCAGACAAGCATACGGCCCACCTGATGGAAAGTGGTGTCCGTAGCCTATAGACGTTTGCAACACCAGAGGGGCAGCACTCGCGCCGCCTACCCTTTATATACCTTCTAAGACCCGTTTTGAAGAACCCCATTCTGTTGACGTTCGGGAAAACCCAGGCAGGCAGTTAATTCCACAATCTAAGTATTATTATGGTAGGTGTCAGAGTAGACAGAGATTTACATACGAAGAAAACTTGAGCAGATTGCTCAAGAACGGAAAGTTCAAAACTACTCGGATACCCAGACGTGCACCTATGAAACGATTAATGAACCTACAGGAAACGAAAGAAGTATGCATGGATCGCGAAGCCTTGCGATCTGTCCCCTCTGACTACCTCTTCAGGGATACAGCGTGAAGATAGTTAGTTACATTATATTATTTAGACTCAAAGACATTATTTAGAGATTTACTCCTACGCTTTAGCAAATCTCATTTACCAGAACATCAACCAAGAATCTTTTTTTAAAGTTGCAGGAATGTTTACGTGTTAAATACGTTTTCGTCTATTCTTTCAGGAGATAGTGTGTATAAATGAATACCCACACAACAATGTAAAGTTAGATCCATACCCGTATTTGTTCAACAGTGTTTTTGTTATGCGTCACGTCACAGAACTATGGCAATTGTCGACATTGTATGTTCAGTAACAATCAGAATGTACTGCCATATTAGTGTATCTGTCACGGTCCGCGCCTTATGCATAATTTTGATGTCATTACTCATTACCGACTCGATTTAAAAGGATGAGGATGTACATATTAAAATGATTATTTAACTTTAGTGACACGGTCGTTCACATGCGATGCGATTAGACTAGAAGAATACAATCCCTATCACATACTAGCTGACCCACGCGGCTTCGCCCGTGACATACTTCGAAACCCCGTCGCACCTATTTAATCCCGTGGTTTTTAATTTTACAATAATGTATGAATTTTAGTCCGGTTTGTTGAAATTTTTATTACTGCTCCGATTTTCAGGGTAGCGCATGATGATAAGAGTATATTATAGCCTTCCTCGATAATGAATATCAAACACAAAAAAAAAACAATTCGGAAAAGTACTTCCTGAGATTATCGTGTTCAATTTTTTTTTTTTAATAAATATATTGTGGGATTTTTCTTTTTGCTTACCACCGTCTAGCCCAAAGTAAGCTAATATAAGCTTGTGGAAACACCCAAACTTCGAAACAAACATTTATGCATCACACAAACATTTTTTTCTGACCTGGGAATCGAACCCGGGACCTCAGTCGCGGCTGTCGTATACACTACGACTGCGCCACCGATGCAGTCATATAAACAAACAAACTCTTCAGCTTTATATATTAGTATAGATAAATGTAAAAAAAAGCTGTCTTAAAGCTGCCTTGTTCTTTCTAAGGCAAATACGGTATATGAACACGGTACTGGGGGCTATGGAGTGGTCTAGCTGTTTCGCCAATATAAAATTTCGTTATTTGGCTATATCAGACCCACTTTATTTTGGAGAGCTGATCATCAGGTGCACCTGCTCTTAGTTTAGAGTGATGTCATTGTCCCAATGAGACAATGAGTAACCTGATTAAACTTTTCACCATGTGTATTCCTGTCCCACGTAATAGGTGAGCCCATTGACGTGTTGAAATAGACAGACGCAGGTTGTGGCTACCTGCAGTTGAAATTTTTCAAGCCGCCCATAAGGCCTTTAACTTGACTAACGACTTCCATGTTACTAACAACCGGGATCAACGGCTTAACGTACCAGCAAATGTAAATGACACAAAGTGGTCACCCATCCGAGGACCAGCCAAAGTGAAAGTTGAGTAACTCACTGATTGTTTACAAAACACTGAGTCCGCGGGGCCACGAGCGCTTCAAACTGTGAATTAAACTTTACAAAAAACGTATGATAACCCGATTTTCAATATAATTTGAAGATATCGAGTTGAAAAACGAATAGGCTGAAGTTTGACCTCATTCTTTATACGATTCCTGAATTGGAAATTCAATAAAAAGCACATTCCCGTTTCGAAGAGACAGCTTAATGTGATATTATCAAACTACGCACGATTTCTGATAATAATGAAATAGAAGGCATTTTACGAAGGGAAACAAAATATTGTTTAATTTCCTTATCATTTTGTCAACAAATGCTTGGAGAATTTGGTTTCGTGTAGCTATTGCCTTGCAGCTAAGTGGATGGAAACATATTGAGGCAAACAATTTAAGGCATATTGTCTGAGAATATAATATTGACTTCTTACTTAGGCATTAGGTGCGTTATATAACAGAATGTTGGCGACAAATGAAAATTGCCCAAATCGAAGGCGAATGAAATGTTTGTTTGTTTGTTTGATTGATTGAAAAGTTTATATAATAAATATGAAATGTGTTGCTAAGCGCAAAACTCGAGAACGACTAAACTGTAAATATTAGCTGTAAAACGAACAAAAACCAATATACAACAGGTGGTTATTTAGACAAGAAAAGTTTAATAGACACGTGTAGAGGTAATTGATGAGTAATAGCCATTGAATAGATAGATTTTGAAATTTAATTTTTTTTAGTCTTTGTAACATTGTTCAAATATTTATTTTTAATATCAACTAGCTGAGCGCTATGATTTTGACCCTTAAGCGTAAAAAAAAAAACATTTTGCATAAAAAAATATCCCTAATAAATAACCAATATCCTTAATAAAGAAGCGCTCGTGGGCCTCGGACTCAGTGTTCTGTAAACGGTCACTTAGGTCCGTATTCCAGAACGTTTCTAAATACTCAATCAACGCTTGAGACTAGATTTTGCCTTATAAAATGTACTCTCAAGTGTTTCTTGAGTATTGATAAACGTTATGGAATACGGCTCTTAGTCAGTCAGTGAACATGGCAGTCGTTAAGTCAAGTTGAAGGCCTTATGGGCGGCGTGATAAATTTGAACAGCAGGTAGCCACAACCTGCATCTGTCTATTTCAACACGGCAATGGGCTCACCACCTTTTACGTGAGACAGGAATACACATGGTGAAAAGTGAGCATATAATATGCTTTTGCTACCCCTTCGGGGATAAGGCGTGATAGATAAATAATAATAAATAATCTGACCTATCCGAGTCGGATGGCTCTTCATCGGGGGCTTAATCGTAATGATGCTAATGATAGTACCAAATTATATTTATATATATTTTTAACGCTATTCCTAATGATATTCAATTAAAAAAAGGGTAAAAATTTAATGGTGAAAATAAATATTGGTAAACGAAATGAGTTTCATAGTATATGAATTTTATTTGTAACAAAATTATATCGACAGTTGATTGTCTCAAGTTTATTACATCTTATGAACGTTATTGAAATGAAATTATACCAAATGAATTTATATGAAATAAGACTCACTCGTTACTGAGATTAGCGCGTTCAACCAAGCAAAGAAACAAACTCTTCAGCTTTATTTGACTAACTATCTTCACGCTGTATCCCTGACGGGGAAGTCAGAGAGGGTAGATCGCCAGGCTTCGCGATCCATGCATACTTCTTTAGCTTCTTGCAGATTCATCAATCACTCCATACATGCGCGTCTGAGTGTCCGAGTACCGATTTTGACAGTCTGTACACGTGGTCTTCATATGTAACTCGGCCTACCTTGACTACTTCTACCCTCTCCTTTCGCACAATATATATTCTTCGTCAATCGTTCCTCACTCATTCGTTGAACGAGTCCAACAAATCAACGGAGCACGCTTTTTTCCAGCTTAATGCTGACACTGTCAGTCATACCTGTGTCTCACTTCGTTATGTATTCGGTCAGCCAAGGTTACGATGTACAATTTTCGAAGTAACCGCATCTCCACAGCATTCAACTTACTTTCATGCATCTGCTGACATACCCAGGTTTCGCTACCGTAAAGCAACGTTGGCACTGACACTGCGAAATGAATCGCGAGTCGTGCTTCTTTTACGATGCTTTGTCGCTTTACTAATTGGGACAAAGCACTGTTAACTTTGTCTTCAAGAATTCAGAATCATATCTTCCGTCCGCGCTAAGCATACTCCCTAAATACACAATTTTATTCCCTTGGTTCAAGACGTTCCTGGTTTCCCGAAAGCTCGCATTTAGGTCTTACGACATCTCTTTCAAATATTAGATGCGAAGACCCTTAATTTCACAATCCTATTTCATATTAGTGACTAACGCCAGAAGGTCGGCTTCTGATAGAAGTGTAGATATAGATTATTAGTTTAACCATTGAGTTATGTCGTAAAAGTTCGAATCCACTAAAATATTTTTTCTATTTTGGGAACTGTCCGATCCACAAACAAAGTTTTAATCACAAAATGGAACCATCACTTCCATTTCAAATTTTGTGTCCATTACTCTGCATGAGATGCACTTAGCTGGCCACTTTAATTTTACTAATTTTGGTGTAATTTCTGTTATGGCTAGCTCTAGCTATGCTATGCTAGCTAGAGTTTATCCGACAGAACAAGGAATTCATAAATCAATATCATTCGCGTGTTTTCTACTAGAGATGCCTAACACATTTCATACGACCAAGCGTGTCAGGGGCGTCACCGTGTATGTGGTTTTCGCCTACAGCGTATATGTAAACTTGGTACGCTATTGTCACCTGTCGCCCGGTAGCATACCTCGAAGCCTCATGGCGCCCACTTATTATCCCGTCATTTATTCATTTTAGAATAATGTTTGAACATTTGCCCGATTTGCTGTAATTTATGATTACTACTCCGCTCTCGTAGGTAGTATCGTGATGATATATTTTACATATAACCTACTGCAAAAAAAAAGTTAAATTCGAACCAATAGTTCCCGATTTAAGCAAGTTCAACAAAACAAACAACTCTTCATCATTACATTATTAAAGAGAATATGAATAGAAGTATGGATGTTGTAATGCATTCTTGCTCCTTTTTGCTCTAAGAAACACGCAGTGTTAGAAAAGGATAGGATTAAGTGCTGTCAGATGTCAACCCTATCAGGACAGTCCAGATTTTACTAAATCTTATATGAATTGTTGTAGGCAATGGTTGCGTGTGATATACTCATTCTGTCCTTCAAATAACAAGTTCGGTAGAGCGAGACACAAAGTTTATGAGATGTCAGCTCCCGAGATTTATCGTCTCTACAAACTAATAGCTGCCTCCACTTACGCATATTGCTAAGGGTGCTGTTATATTGAATTTCATCCATCAACAATGTTTGGTTTACTCATCTTAACGTTAAGTAACGGTGGTGTTAAATTTTCTCCCTGAAATGAAGTCAGCTTTACTTGACCTTTTTTAGCGAGTGCCGTCTGACCTTTCAATATCTTTATACATACATATTGTTACGCCTTTATCCCCTAAGGAGTAGGCAGAGGCATCTAGGCATCAGGCACTATATGGCCATATTTGACTGTATGCATTTTTGTCCCACGTAACAGGTGGTGCGGCCATTGCCGTGTTGAAAGGGACAGGCGCAGGCTGTGGCGACCTGCTGTTGAAATTTTTCAAGCCGCTCAAAAGGATTACAACTGAATTTATGTAGGTGTAAGGTATATAATTTCCTAACCTATTTCCCTACCCTCAGGCAATCTTCAGTTGAACTTAACATTTTCTTTGTCTAATCACAACATCGAAACTATCAATAATTCATTTCCTTGTTAATTAAGAAACCGTTCAAGTTGTTAATCCTTATCCCAATCAACATTATTCAGTTCTATTCTCTCCTCTCCAAAATAAGATTCTGGCTGCCTACGTCACGGATGACGTCACTCACTTTCGACTACAATTTCCGCGACACTGCCCAAAATTTCCGCATTTTGCACCAAACGGTGTAGGCGTCATGATGTTTTGTGTTGACATGACATGAAGTTCAGGATAGCTTCGAGAGCAATACGTTTGTCCCTTTTTACCGGATGCATTTATACGTAACAAGCCTCTCGCTTTCGCATAATATGAAGAGTATTTTATTTTTCTTTCAAGGTTGTTAAAGATTTTACGATGTAAAGAAGCTTTTAACTTTAAGAGCTTATCATCAAAGACCAAAGTTGTTAACACAGATTATTAAGATAAGAAACTATTTTCGGTACTAAAACAGCTGGAGTTTATTATTTTCACACAGAATCCATCAAAATCGGTTTAGCGATATTGGATGGACATAACCTCAAATTTACAAAGTTAGGATTGGTCTTTCTTCGCCTCGGATGTAACCAGAAACTGCGATGACGGCTGCCATTTATTTTTAATTTTTTTTTCGTGTGGATGATGGAATCCTCATGGATGATATGGCGGACTCCTACCGACTAAAACCACACGTTTCCCTTCATCTGTCTATAGCCAGGAGTCCCGGGTGAGCCCTCGGAAGGAATAGCCCCAGGGCTCCTGACAGACCTTGTCCGCTACCGCAGGCTCGTTCAGGGGGGGTTCGGGTGTTATCCTGCCTCTTTGGGGGGTTCGAGTGTTATCTCGCTTCTTTGGGGGGTGTGGGTGTTATACTACTATTGAAAGGGTGAAGGGCGTACGTGTAACCCTCACGCTGCGCCACTTTCCATGGCCTGCTTCTGTAAGAACGGCGAGGAGCCCACCCGCCGTACTTAGGCCCCCGGTCACGGAGGTCGGTAGTCTTGGGCGAAGACAAGCGGAACTCGGAGATGACGGCTGCCATTTTATTGAAATTAAAAAAATCTAATTCTGCTTCAAAATTAATTTTGCTTCGTTGAGCCTGGTTGAAGACCTTATGGACGGCTTGAAAATTTTCAACAGCAGGTCGCCACAGCCTGCGCCTGTTCATTTCAACAAGGCAATGGGCTAACCACCTGTTACGTGGGACAAAAATGCATACGGTGAAATGTGGGCGTATAGTATGCCTCTGCCCACCCCTTCGGGGATAAAGGCGTGACAATATGTATGTATGTAATTTTGCTTCAAATAAAACACAAAATATTTCAATAAATTTTCAAATATTCTTTACAGAGGAAGTTAAATGTGTGTAAAAATTTTCATGCAACCCTCGTAAAAATATGTAACCATTTTACTTCGATCTCTTCAACTTTAAGGGTCTCTAGTAGTAGGTCAGAGTTCAAGTTAATTATTTTTCTGCTCAACCGATTTTGATGAATAATGATGCATTAATTTATTTGAAAATAAAACCTAGGAAACTAGGTAATTGAAACATAATTTACTGGATTTCACGTCTACCCCAAACAAACAGTCACTATTAAAACGAATCATAGTTTCCGACTCATAATCCCATAAATAGTTCAGTATGTTTAATTTACCGTCACACCTATTTTTACAATTCTACAATAGTATAGATATTTGTACACGTTTGAAAAGCATTAGAGACAATGAACTGTCCTTTGTTATTGAAAAGTTTTGGTAAAATGTTTTACGGAGACATTAATACTGTAATGAGACCGGAATACAATGACTAGTATGTACGTATGTACGTATGTAGTCGACTTTTGTACCGCCGCAATACAAGATGGTCGTTCACCAATGTGCCGTTTATTTTGTACAGCAATTTCTGGCACATCGTGAATCGTGATCAGAACTCACAGCTGGATGTAGCCTAAACCTTTGCCTGTTTAATTTGGAAGAGTGATTTCCAGTTTAATTACTCTTTACCATGACCTCTTAATTAGTAAACTAAGAATGACTTTATCATTTTTATTACTAGTTTATCATTAGTTATATTAGAAGCGCTCGTGGCCCCGCGGTCTCAGTGTTCTGTAAACGATCCCTGAGTTACGCAACTTTCACTATGGCTGGTCCTCGGATCGGTGACCACTTTGTGGCATTTACATTTGCGAGCGTTTCCGTGCTTCGGAAGGCACATTAAGCCGTTGGTCCCGGTTGCCAGTAAAATGGCATTCGTTAAGCCTGGTTGAAAGCTCAATGGGCGGCTTGAAAAATTTCAACAGCAAGTAGCCACAACCTGCGTCTGTCTATTTCAACACGGCAATGGGCTCATTACGTGGAACAGGAATCCACACGGTGAAAAGTGGGCATATAATATGCCTCTGCCACCTCTTCGGGAATAAGGCGTGATATTTATTTTATTACTAGTTCCCATTTCCCACAGGAACTTGTTCCCGGGATAAAAGTAGCCAATGTGTTATTGTATATTATTGTAAAGTTTTATAAAAATCCATACAGTGGTTTTTACGTAAAATAGTAACAAACATCCATACTTATAAACTTTTCAGTTTATAAATTTAGTTAGGATTTTCTCGTAGGAGACGCCGGCACCACCGAGCGAACGATACGACCGCATATTCTGCCATTACTCCTACTCCTCATTTTCAACAACAACTTTTACGCATGGCACTATATAGCTCAATTCAAACAAATTAATGCTAATGCTGTGGAATCTAGATAACTGATAATTTTACTTATTTTTTTCTATTATAGCCTAATGTTTTTTTCAGACAATCCCAAGACGAAGGCAAAGGCTTCTAGACTGTATAATCGTGCGGAGTTGTGTAAGATTAGGAAAGGTCGTTTACCATAAGTCATCCGTGAACGTCGTGGTTTAACACCCACACCCCAAGAAGCGAGAAAACACTCGAACCCCTCTAAGAGGCAGGATAACACCCGAACCCCCCTGAACGAGCCTGCGGTAGCGAACAAAGTCTGTCAGAAGCCCTGGGGCTATCCTTCCGAGGGCTCACCCGGGGCTCCTGGCTATAGATAGATGAAGGGAAACGTGTGGTTTTAGTCGCTAGGAGTCTGGCATAGCATCCATGAGGATTTCAACACGAAAAATAAAAATATAAAAATCCGTGAAAGTCACGAGTTTAGAAAGGCGGCAATTCCGGAAACATTATAAACGATGGTTGGTATATATCCTAAATGTATATTTCGTTGTTGGTATATAAGTAATATACATCAATGCCAAATAATATTCTTATAACTTTTTCTAAATTAAAATTTTAAAGTGTAATTTTTTTTTCAGTCACGAGCTGGACTCGAACCAGCGTCTTCTGGCTCAACGCACCAGACGCGTTTACCAACTACACCACCGGAACCTGCTCGAAACTGACGAATTAATCCACCTCTTTACGTCTTAAGGTGTAAAGAATTCCAGTAGTTACTTTTCGTGACGTATTAACGATATTAGAGATGTCATTTGATAATAACTGTGTTGATAACAGTCCATTTATAACATCAATGTGGTAATAAATATCAACGTAACATTGCAACGCGTGAATCATTGAATTGTATAATGATTCATGATACAATCGTAAAAGATTTGACAATCAATTCACGGATATATGAGGCCTTACTTGTGTGTATTATATACTCGGTCTTGAGACCCCAGGATACTTAGGAAGGTTAAAAGCTATTTAGTACCAAATATCAAATATATACATAGATAGATATATGTCAAATACTTGCGCAATGCCAGGAGTAATCAGAAAACTAGTAGTATCCCCAGTGGAGTTGAAGCTCCCCAATCAGATAGACCAATTAAAGCTCGCTTTATGATAAATATTAGGAGACGCCTGTGACTTAGGATTATGTGAACTACAATATGCTGATTTGATTTATTAGCACATTTAGGCGGGAATCTTATTATAGCCCGTCAGGGATACAGCGTGGAGATAGTTAAGTTGGTACCAAAGTTTCAAATACATTCTTTTTTACATGAAAGAATAACAAGCATCCATTTTATGTGGAAATCCTCATGGATGCTGCCTATGGCCACTTCATTCCGCTTTCAAATATCCCGCTTTTTGGAAAGGGTGCTATCATACATCGTTGCGGGGGTGAAAGGCTTACGTGTCACGCCACCGTCACACTATAGTATGTATTAAGATACAGTGAAGTCAAATATAAGATCAGGAGAACAACTAACAGAGGAGCACGAATGAAAACACAAAAAAAAAGTGGCAACGAAAGTTATATTGACAGTGGCAAGTGGATAGAATTGGGGCTAGGACTGAATCCAACATAATAAAATGTCACGCCTGTATGTTTGTACTTCACAGCTAGTTGACATCGTTCTCATAGATTTTGAGGCTTAATAAGTGCTCTTCAATATGTCAACACTCAACTCTAAGCATTTGAACACTGCACCGTGGCTGTAATGTGAGAAATATTTTATAGGTATACTACAATGGGAATTAGGAATAAGGGCAGTGTTGCGAAGTCCTTGATACTAAGGCCGTCCTAAGTACTTCCATATACAACCTGTGAATTTAGCAAAACTGTTTTTGCAAGTTACGTAAAATTTATTTATTAAAATATCTAATAAGAAAATATGTATTCGCAAATTTAAAGTGAAAAAAAATTTCAGTCTTTATCTAGACTCGAACCACCGTGTTCTGATATAGTTAGCATACTAATTGCTTTTCAAAACAGTTTTTAGTGTATATTTCCCATTTTATTATATTATACCTAACTGGTGACCACCACGGCTTCGCCCGTGACATATTTCGTACTCCCGTAGTACCTATTTAATCCCGTCGCTTATAAATTATATAATATGTACAAAAATTTGCCCGATTAGTCGACATTTATTAGTAATATAATACTGCTCCGCTCTAAACTGTAGTTGCGTGCTTATAGCCTTCGTCGATAAATGGGCTATCCAACACAATAAGAATTTTTCAAATTCGGGCAGTAGTTCCTGAGATTAGCGCGTTCAACCAAACAAACAAACTTCAGCTTTATAATATTAGTATAGATATATAAAGATACAGATGATAATTAGATATTAAAAGAAAGCTTTGTGAAAAAGGTTATTACTCTATTCAAGACTATTTACAGGACAGGGATGCCTGGAAATGATCTGCTGGCAAATAAAATATTATAGTCATAATATATTAAATTGTAAATAGGCCATCAAAAAAAAGCCTTCCTAAGTTTCTTGCCGGTTCTTATCAGGTGGGCCGCGTTCCGAACCGGTGGTCACTTTAAATATACAATTTTTTTCTTTAGTTTTAGTGTATGACATTTTGTAAGCGCCGTTGAAATGGTCTATGCAAAATAAAGACATTTTTATTTATATTTTTATTTTTTAAAATCATCAAAATTTGCTTAACATTCGACTTTGTATCAGCTATGCTCATAAGCAGTCAGCTCATCAGTCTGATCATGGCTGGTTTATGATCATGCACGGTTGGTGCAACACAGCCGAAACTTCAAGAGATTTCAAAAATTATGTTTTATATTTATACATAGATCATTTGATACCTCAAAATTTCATGAAACTAGTAAAAACAGGTGTATTTATCACATGGGATTTCTTTATGGCTTTTTGTTTACAGGTTGGCAAAGGAAGCGATTCTGAAGCTTTCAGTGAAATTTGCGCGGCAAGATCAAAAATCGCATTTCACTGCGATATATCACCGTCTTTCACTATACTGTTTATACTGTTGATTGATGGCACTTGGTGAAACTTGCTCTACATCTTGAACAACACATACAAGTACAAATGTTTTTTATTCAAGATGTCTTACTCTTTAGCATTTTTATTTCTAAGAATTCACCATTTTTACACATAAAACAAGATGAATGCTCCAGTTTTAGAAAATTATACATACCAAGTACGTTTACCATCCGCCAAATTCCCGCGCAAGCACCGTTTTAACAGCGTATTCACTAGTTGCCGAACATGCCAGAACTTTAAATCCGTATCAAACCGTTTTGCTCAGAGGTATTGGTACTAAATTATTTGAAAAAAATAACAGCCTGTTTATACGACAATGTCTCTTACATAACAAAGAGAAACCACACAGTGCACAACAGAATAAATAAACAGTATACTCACAGAGTAGGCCTTTATTCTTTCTGGGTCGACGTCGTGTTGCGAGCGGGCCTGCGCACGCGGCGATGACGAAACCATAATCTTATAGATCACGACCTATTCGCTCTTATAACGGTTTAACCCAGGTACGAACAGACTCCATAACACATTGCACTTTTGAACGATTTTTAAAAACACATTTTTTTCGGAACACTGTATTTAAAGGAACGTGATTGGTTTAAAACGTGAATAACGAGTGGTTATGAGAACTTAGAAGTGTATGTTCATTGGTTTATATTATGAACTATTTCTTTTTGACAAATGGCTTAAAAGTATTTTTAGTGCGTAACTTGACAACCGGTTATTACAGAATTTATGTAAAAGAGAATAAACAGCAAGTTTTCTGTACTTTACGGAGTTATGAAGTAAGAAGCATAAAAAATATGCAGCCGAATTCTGTTTTTAAGGTTTGTAATATTTTTTTATGTTTCGCTCGCAAAAATGACGTCTGATGAAAACTCTTGCCGATTCCAGAGGTTGAGGGCCACTGTCATAGTGTGAGAGACGTTCGTGTCCTTCCATTTAAATGCCCTATGATAATACTCTTCAGGCTCCGCTTAAAGAACGCAGGTTCGTAAGAGGAGGAGAACTATTGTGCCTCAATTGTGCTATTTTATGATAATGTTAATGAACGTGGAATTGTGCACACTGTACATAATTCCACGTTAACTCTAAATAATAATTACATACCTATAAACTCAATAAATAAATGTCATTATTTTCAAGTGAACGTGGTAAAATGTGGCACCTCCTTTGAGGTTTTATGTGTTTTCGAGCGAAGGTGGTAAATGTGACCTCTCTTTTGAGGTTTTATCTGTATTACGATAAATTAACAAAGAAAATGGGCGACTTTTGGCGGGAAGAGTCACAAGTGCGGACGCTTACCGTATATTATTTTTTAAAACTAGTGCATTTATCTTGTTTTATGTGCGGGAGTGTAGTTTCTAGGACATAAAAGTTGTGTTAACGTGCTATAGTGAAAGACAACGATATTATATATGTAGTGAAATGCTATTTTCTTTCTTGCCGCGAAAGTCCACTGAAAACCTCAGTATAAGAATCACCATTATACTGAGGGCAAGGACCAGGACCTAGGACTGAGGACACGACATCGAAAAAGACTGGAAAGGACTAATTAGAAGATAAGATTGAAGAAATATGATATAAAAAATAAGATTTGGCCAAATGGTCTTTGTAACCAGGCCATAAAATAATTCTAAAAAAAACCAAAGAAAATGGCATTGTTCCTAAGTAACAGTGGCTTGCATTTTTTTTATAGTCAAACATCTTTCTTATATTTTTTTTTTAATAAAGTGGAAAAAGACAATTCGATTCGAGACAGGTTAAAATGACGATATAAATATGGTGGAGAATTTCAACTTGATTCGATACGGTTCGGGTAGTTCAGGTGGCTAGAACATTGCCCTGGTTAGGCAAAGGTCACAGGTTCAATCCCTGTCTCGAATCGAATTGTCTTTTCCACTTTATTAAAAATTTATGAGGAATTTAGCAAATAATTGCTTTAAAAATTTATCAAACTTCTTTATCTACGTATGAGAGAAATTTTAGAGCTGTAAAAAAATTAAGGGTTTGATAGAGAGTTCTTTGCCTTTATGGAACGACAAAGAAAATATTTTAAGAATATATAATTATGCTACATACCATAATTGACATCTGTGTCCTACTTGAATTTTGGAGTGGACAAACGTACTCGATCGATACGAGTACTTAAATCCTATATGTTTGGACTTAGTAATACATTCCCGTCCAGTGTTCAAATTCCAGACAGCACACAAACGACAAGAACTCACAACGTAGAATTTATCTTTATACATGAAACTATAATCTAAAACTACGAGTAAGTAACACAGACGTTTGACAATGTCAAATTAACTTTTGATTATAATGCCCCAACTTAAACCACATGAAACATTTCACTAATTCAAATTCGATAAATGTCTGTAATTAGGTAATATTGCTTTGATGTAATACTTAATTATTACTACAATTTAGAGCATTTCATTATAAATTAGTTACGTGGAATTCACACGCCTGGTAGCTGGCATACTTGCCCCATCTCAGTACTTAAGTAAGTATATGCACATTATCTTTGCTTGATGTGTCAGTTCTTGTCATGTGTACAATAAAATAAAATATCAAATAATATTGTCAATATTTTTTACACAATGGCATCTAACCTTCAATGGCATCAAACTTCTCTACAAAGTGGGATAACACAAATATGTAGATGCAGAAATATTTTAGTCATAATTGTTAATAGATATTAGTGGGCAATAACGATGTGTAGATGAGTTTTATTTAATTTTAATGTACATACTTAAAATATTTTAGTTTTTTTTATAAACATCGAGGTTTTGTGAAAATAGTAGATTGTATAACAAGGGAGCAAAATAGTATTTTTATTGGGAGGCCGCTACTTTGAAGCACGAGCGAAGCGAAGGATTCTACCGTTGAATCCTGAGCGCAGCGAGGTATTCAAAGTATATCGTCCGAGGGAAAAATAATTTGTATGTACTAGCCAGTAATTCATACAATTTGCGTTCGATATCTATGAATGATATATGTTCTAAATTCAAATCTCTTTTACGCCCGCTAAAAAGTTCTTATCGAAAAAGAGGTATTTTATTCTCACTTACAGAGGAACAAAGCGACACTGTTCGAATAAAAGGGATGAAAACTGTATTTGTGTCACACATTTAGTTTTTGAAGTGAAACTTCTTTATCGACGTTGGAAGAAATTGTATAGCTGTAAAAAAAATGTCGTAAAGAAGTTTCACTCCTTACCTGTATACTCTGGTAGGTTATCGAGTTTTTATAAACATTAATTTTGTTGTATAATGACTCTTAAGTATCGATCGCGTAACCTTTACGTATGTAATAACGTAACTACGAGTACGTTTTAGTTTGTTTCGTCTCATAACTAGTTTCTTGCAATCTGGAACACAATAGCAGATATTGTTCCTTATTATTTACATTAGATACGTTTTTATACGGAATGAAAACTGTATTGATGTATCAAGTGATTAATAGTGTGACTGACTTCATAGCGTCTATCTACAATTTAGAACAATAAACTATAGGGAGAAAAAGTTTCAGTAAAATTATATCATTTCGTAGCTATGTTCATGTGTATTCGCTGTTCACGTTTGAATCATCTTTAGTAATATTATAGAAAAGTTTGTGTCGTTGTGAATTGTGTTGTTTTTACCTGTGATACATGTTGTTTTAAATTCTGTCGTAATGTGTCATCAAATTATATAAGTAATAAAGTTTTTGGAGGCGCATTAGCCTGGTGAAACAGTTTAAAGTGTTTATGATTGGTATTTACATGTAAGTAACACTGTATTTTTTGATGTTAATAAAGACTTTTAAAAACAAACAAACGTGTGAAAATCCTCATGGATACAATGCCAGACAGCTACCGACTAAAACCACACGGTACCCATCTACTTGTCTATGGCCAAAACTCCCAGGCGACCCCTTTGGAAAGATAGCCCCAAGGCTCCTGACTTTATCCGCCAACGCGGCCTCGTCTTCTTATAGGGGTACTCTTTCTGCTGGGAACAATAGGACATCTTTCCGAGGAGTTAACCGGGACACCCCGTACTAGAAAGATAGCTCTGTGTTGTTTAGTCGCTTCGAGTTCAGCATAAATTCAGAATTTCCATGCCTTAAAAAAAGGAGGTAATCTCTGGTTCTACAGAACCGATTTCAGAAATACTTTCACTATTAGAAAGGCTACTTTCTATCCCAAAAATAAGTTCCTGTAGGAAACACGTACAGGAAAACTTAACACTCTCAACGGAGCCGCAGGCATAAACTAGATGTACTTACATTAAATACGTATAACACGACTTACTATGCACATAAACAGCAAGCTACACAGAGACCAAATACTTACATAAATTCTAAGCTCCTTAAGTCGAGACCTGACATTCGTGTGGTGTTTCTAAAATGTCAAACTCTGCTCGTGTAACTTCCAAACTCGCTACACTTAATATTATCCTATTCACAGAAATAAACTTCAAGGTCCTTGGAGTAAACTACAATTTCAAAACGCACGTACAGGTATTAGTACAATATCTAACAAATAATGGTTAGTAAAATAACCGTTATTTTTGAAACTAGTTATTGCTTGCAATTTAGTTTTTTTGGCTGTACTGTCACGATTTTAAATACATTTTAAAATTAAATGTATTGCACTTGATTATAAAATAAAACCAACCATATTGGCGGCTGTTTCTCTGACGTCGCTTCCCAATGTCGAAATGTGGGTAATGCGTCAAGGCAACAGTAGATGGCCGAACAAGGTTCAATCTTGTTGAGCCTTCGCAGTGTTAACATCTTGTGCTGAACTATTTAGTGTGTTCATAGTACGTGTACATAGTACGTACATCAGTACGTGTTGATTGTATATCAGCATTTTTGTGTTTTCTCTCGCGGGTATTATCTCCTTAAAGGTCTTATTACCTAGGTGATGATACAATATTTATCGTTAAGATGTAATCCATCTATATAAACTTAACGGATTTATTCCAAAATTTTAGAGCGATGAATCAATTTGGCTTTTTATAGCCCGGTTTTTGTAAGCGACTGCCGTCTGAAATCCCAATCCTGTAAGGACACCTGCAGCGTTAGTTCGTCTGTAGGTCAGTAGGTGTTCCCTGGGGCTATCCTTCCGAGGGCTCACCCGGGCCATAGACAGATAGAAGGGTAACGTGTGGTTTTAGTCGGTAGGAGTCCGGCATAGCACCCATGAGGATTTCCATACAAAAAATAAAATTTCAGTAGGTGTACCACTTACTACTGATGTCGCTTGGGCAGGTAAGGGCACGGTAAAATAAATATGTATGAATCTTCAGGACCTATTTTATAAAACTAAACCCATTTACAAGATGTTGTATTTAATTAATATTATTTGTGAAAATAACGTCTTTGATATAAAATTCACCTAAACCATTACGTATTATGTTTACTTTACAAAGTTACACATACCTAATCGTGAGGAGTCAGCTGCAAATTACATCGGTTAAGATTCAACAACTATCTAATCTGACAATTATCTGAACATAATCTTAGATTAGATCCTTGAGATGAGTAATTTCAGGAAGGATTATTTAGGGAAATTTAACATGAACAAAGTAAATGACTTGCATGGTGTGAATATTTAACACTATTTAAATTAATTGTAAAAGTTAAGGAAAGAGGTTAAAGTTAAAGAGGTAGGCAGAGGTATACTATACGCCCAAATTTCATAGTATGCATTTTTGTCCCACGTACTCATTGTCGTGTTTAAATGTATAGAAGCATAAAAAATTTCAATAACCTCTTCCATTTGGCATAACGACTGCCATCATGTTACCGGCAACCGGGACGAACGGATTAACGTGTTTTAACAGCGCGGAAAAGCTCATTAATGTAAATGAAATTTTAAAAGTTAGACTTACAAATACCGATAAAATCCTTTCGTCATCTCAACGGATCGTTATGGAATGCCCAACACTATTCGGTAGCATCGATTTAAAAACATTGCGACATTTGGCGGGAAGAGTGACAAGTGCGGACGCTTGCTATAAATTATTTTCTAAAACTAGTGCATTTATCTTGTTTTATGTGCGGGAGTGGTGGTTTCTTGGACATAAAAGTTGTGTTAACGTGCTATAGTGAAAGACAATGATATATATGCAGTGAAAAACTAAACTCGACAGATCCCACATCCGTCCGCATAGGCGGTGATTTGGTCGAGCGCACGGACCAGGTTAAATACTTGGGATCTGTTTTTCACACGTCCAGTGACATCGATTGCGATGTCAAGTCACGCATTGCTGCCGCGTGGGCCAAATGGCGGGAGATGACCGGTGTCATTTGTGACGCTAAAATGCCGATCCGGTTGAAGGGACAAGTCTACAAAACCATTATTAGACCTGTCCTTTTACATGGCAGTGAGACGTGGCCGATATTGGAGCGACACAAGCAGGAGCTGCGTGTCACGGAAATGAAGATGCTGCGGTGGATGTGTGGAGTCACGCGGATGGACCGCGTGAGGAACTCTCGCATCCGCGGCAGCCTTCACGTCCGTGACATTGCAGACAAGTTGCAAGAGTGTCGCCTTCGTTGGTATGGTCACGTCTTGCGGCAACCGCCGGGCTACGTAGGTAACAAATGTCTGGCCATGTCAGCCCCGCCGGGTCCCGGTAAGAGGGGAAGACCCAAGAAGTGCTGGCTTGACGTCGTAAGGGATGACATGCGTGCCAATGGTCTCACCACAGGGGATGCCGACGACCGTGCGAAGTGGAGGAGAAAATGTAGGAAAGCGGACCCCGGGCGTCGCGAGACGCAACTGGGACAGACGCTCGGATGATGATGAATGATATATATGCAGTGAAATGCTATTTTCTCTCTTGCCGCGAAACGTCCACTGACAACCTTAGTATAAGAATCACCATTATACTGAGGGCAAGGACCAGGACGGACAATGAGGACACGACATCGACTGGACAGGACTAATTGGAAGATAAGATTGAAGAAATATGATATAAAAAATAAGATTTGGCTAAAAGGTCTTAGAAACCAGGCCATTAAATAATTATTAAAAAAAAAACATTGCCAATAAAACGCTCATGGTTTGATTTTGAAACTAGAATACAAATTGTAAACATTATTGTTTTGTTATATTGGCAGCATTGTATGTTAGGAATATAGCCGATATTCAGTCGGTTATGAACTTAATGGGTACGTCATATTTTATACAATATTATGTTAACATTACCGTATTGGCACGTAATACTGTGTGCATAATGTATGTGTTTATATAATAATATATTAGACACGATACCCTCCCCTCATCTTTAATTTCAGGAAGGGTAAGGATATTTTGAATGTCCGTAATTAAAGTCTCTTTGCAAACATTTTATACATTATTTATAAGAGTTGAAAAGGGTCAACATTTAGGGCTTAACAAACCTTATTTATAGTCCTATGGAAATGTTTAGTGGTGGATGTGTGTAGAAAGGTATCTAATTTGAGTTCCCATTGTTCTTTTATACGTTTTAATCCACTCGAACAAGTTATCTTATTTCTTTGTTCCCAGTGAAGAGAGGTAAAATTAATTGTTACACCTCTTCGACGACAATGATACGGAGATTGAACGCAATTTCCTTCGGTTCTGCTCCCTCTACGATGTTGACACTTTGACTAGAGGCGACGAAAACTTATTTTATGTAGATAAATACGTAAACAACGTGAGCAGATTGATCGGAAACGTAAAGGTGAAAAGTAAGAGCTCGGGTACGCAGATGTGCATGTTGAAACGAAATGACTCTGCAGGAAGCATAAAAAGTATGCATGAATCGCAAAGCCTGGCGATCTGTCGTCTCTGACTAGCGTTTAGATAGATAGATAGATAGGTACTTACAGGTGCGGCCTATACTTAAGTCATGTAAGCCTGTATAAGAATTTACGGATTACATTACCAAAACTACAATCTAACAAATGTGCCCAATAATATACAAGTATCTTGGTTAACTTTTGTGTGTCCAACTTAAATTTTGTCAGAAATCTTCAATAACTGTATTTAATACTAGTGGACACCCCGCAGTTTCATCTGCGTAATAGCTAAAATATAAAAGTTGACATTTCTATGTAAGTACCGTACCTATAGGTAAGCATTTAGTGAAAAGCTGTTAATTCACAGTTACAAACAGACAATTCAAATTTATTAATTTGCAGATTATATCTTCAACAATTGCAAATAAATTTCGGTAAACTATTTAATACAGCACTTTATAATTAGGTCTAAATTACAGACAGCGAAGTCTATTGGCCATGATTTGTACAGACACGCGATGAGGAAGTTACCAACATGACCAAAACAACTAGCTCTAAAACGTTATAATGTTGGTACTACTCAGTAATCACGCGAAATAATATTAACTTACTTAAACCAACCTACGTTTCGAATGTTTTGCAGTGCTCGTTGTCGGGGCTTGACTCAAACGTGGAAAGCAAAGAAATCCCGATTAAAAATAACATCTGCTCTAAAAGTAGTACAATATCCCTGTTATTTTCTAGTCCAAATTATTGCAAAGTTTTCAGTATATTTCGGCATTTGAATTAAAACACAACATCTATAAACAGCTACAAACAATTTAAATGTATTTTGCTATACAGCGAATATTAAAATAAATATCAAGAGGCATGTGAAATGGCAGCGAAACAGTTTTCGCATCTACCCTCATAGTAGAAATATCGGAAATTAGAGGTTGTTGCATTGCCTCAGACTGTGATTCGTATAGAAAGTTTGGAAAGAATACACCTGAGAGGTATTGGTATGGTATGGAATCTTATTCCCGAAAAGTTTGAGCTAGATTTGGTATTAGTGGACAACTTTCCTTTGTATTGGCATCTAGAAAGTTCTAAGTACGTTATTTTGGTATATAGAGGTTTTAAACATGGAAATGGTATTTTGAGCTTTTCCGACTTTTACCTTACTCTTATTTATGATACTGTGAGATACTTATTCTTTACTAGTTGATGCTCGCGCGGTTCCGCCAGCGTAATGAAATGTTCCCATTCACGTATACCACAGAAACCTGTTTCCGGGCATAAAAGTGTATGCCCTTTCCCGGGCTCTAGACTATATCTGTACCAAATTTTATTGAAGTCGGTTCAGTAGTTAAGGCGTTAAAGCTTTACAGACGACAAAAAGAAGTAGAGATTAGTAGAGGTTGTAGCGCCAAAAACATCTAATTGCATAACTAATAGCTCCGGTGAGTTTTGTACAGCCTTAGAATCAGGTTCCATAGAAAATTTATTAATACTTTGTTTGTATTTTTGTACTGCTATCCGGTGTAGAGACAAATCAAAGATCACAAAACTCTGTATATACTCGTAGTTATGTCATTAAAGGCAAATTCTAATAGAAAACCAAAAAAATAATAATAATAAAGTAGGGCATTTTTTTTAAAACAGCGCCTTCTAGCCCATAGTAGACTAATATAACCTTGTGGTATGGGTTACTAGACAAATATATTGATATACTTATATATTTCTAAATACAAACATACACATAGAAAACATCCAAACTTCGAAACAAATATTTGTGGATCACACAATTTTTTGTGGATCACACAAATTTTTGTGGATCGCACAAATATTTGTGGATCACACAAATATTTAAAATAAAATACGCAAGTGAAATAACAACTGAAAAAGAATTAATTTCAGTAGTGTTAATTGTTGACCTTTTATTACCTGTGGCGGTTCTCGTTTAATCAAATCCTCCAGGATCACAAGCCTTATTAAGATACACGTATTCTCGTGGAATGAGTAGAAATAAGCTTCAAGATTACTTCAATAAAGTCTCAACGGAAAAAAATAAATGCTTATCTTCGAAGAAAAAAAGAAAAGTATAATTAAAAAACTAACTAACTAACTATCTTCACGCTGTATACCTGACGGGGTAGGCAAAGAGGACAGATCGCCAGGCTTCACGATCCATGCATACTTCTTTCGCTTTTTGCAGATTCATCAATCGCTTCATACGTGCACGTCTGGGTATCCGAGTAATTTTGACTTTTCCGTTATTGAGCAATCTGCTCACTTGGTCACGTAAAGTAAAATTGTTAATATAAATGGGAGTTTTATATAAGTAGGTAGATAATATATCTCGAAAGGGATGGCAGTGGCATACTATAGGAATTGCATTTTGTCCCACGTAATATGTGGATGCGTTGAAATAAGAGGCAGGTTATAGCTACTCGTACTTCTGTTAAATTTCTTCAAGTCATAGACAAATTAAAAGTTTCGAATATAATCTGTAAATAACTTTTCTAATGGTCGCCCTAGTCAAAAGGCAACCTTAATTCGGTTTTTTTAAGTTTGAACTAAATAATGGATTTTATATTAAAAAAAAATGCTTTTATGCACTTCTTGATATAAACTTTAACTGTTAGTCGAATTTCACGTTAATTCGTCGGCGTAATTTTCTTACTGTACCTACCTACAGAACACAACATTTATACAGCATTTATACAGGGCGTCCCACGCATATGCCATATGTAGGGAAAATACATTGAAAGTGTTCATTGAGATAGTGACTTGTTGACTTTGTTATTAGCCGATGCCCAATCTTGCTGAAAAGTAAGGTATTGTCGTTCTGCAACCGGAAGATTATTGATCTCATTATCACTATTTTTATAATCAGCTAGCCGCATTGCGATGGACAAAATAATTTACGCGTCTTTCAGCTCAGAATACGGCTAGATTTGTTGCATACCACCCACCGTGTACCTACTAATTGCGTATCTCTTTATCATTCCTCCGTGTGGCATATCCGTGAGACATCCCTTGTACGCAATTATCCGGAAACTCAATCTTTAAATTATTCAGATTTATAATCTAAATAATTTAAAGATTGAGTTTCCGGATAATTTTACTTACATATTCAGATACAATTTTCTTTTGAATGCGTAGCTACAAGTCAGTAAAAGAACTATTGGGTACAAATGTTTGTGAATACAATGTCTTTAAATAGCTTTGTAAATGAGAATGTGATAGAAAAAACTAAGTAGATTGAGTTCGATTCTACCACAATTCCATTTATAATGTCAATTTTTTTCTACCGTAATAATGTAGATATGAGTAGAATTTAAAAACAAATGCCTAATGACAAAAGTTCTAGGAGATAAAGGAGTAAACAAAGTGCCATTTCAACAACATGGCTACCTACTAATCTGAATCATCAATTAGCTTAAACGCTTCGAAAATATTTACAGAGCCGCATTGGGGCCCATTTTGTCACGCTCCAATTTCCGCCGTATCCAGTAGTTATCTGCACCCCTAGCTAATTAAAAGTGAGGGAAAATTAATATCCGTCCGTTGGTCTGTATAAAAATTATATTCACTGTTTTGTTAACTTGGCAGCACTGCTACGATAGTTGGGGAATTTAAATTAAAGTTTTCGTTATAGTTTCATGAAATAAAAGAATGTATTTTTTAAATTTGTATAGTATTTTTAATGAAATTATATATACAAATAAAATAAAATTTCAGTAGGAATTTTAATAACGTCGAAAAGAAATTAATATCTGAGAGTCTTTTATCCGTTTCGCTTAAACGGATTGGCTGAGCGTAAGATACAGATGGCAGAAACAGGCGTACTAGGTTCTAAGGGCCGTATTCCAGAACGTTTCTCACTACTCAATCGACGCTTGAGGCTAGTTTTTGCCATATAAATGCTACTCTCAAGTGTTTCTCGAGTATTGGTAAACGTTCTGGAATACGGCCCTAAGATAATTGTTAAAAAGTTAAGCTAAATTGCTTAAATTCACGTTAGTAGTGTTATGGCCGGGGAATCGAACGTACTATCAAACGATTTTTATCAATAATCCAAATTATAAAAGGAATAAAGTTTTCCCATAAATTCACTCATATGTCATGAAAAGGACGAAGTTATTTTAAGGTCAAAGGTCAAGCTTACAATTCCAAAGAATTTATTTTTAGAATTGCACAGTCATACTCGTTACATAGTTAAAGAGCTTTGGAGCCTGAAAATTGTAGAGATGACAACATAACGGAAATTAAGTTGTCTACTAATATGGAAGTTTTTATAATTTTATGTTTTTATTCTTTAGAAAAACGTTCTCATACCCCTGAGAACATGAGTTAGAGGTGCTAAAGGTAAGGTATTTAAACCTGTGTGAACCTGGCACCCTACTTGCAAAAATCAAATTTTTTTTTGTGTATTCTTGATAAGGTTGGTAAGTAGTTGATTGTAGTAAAAAAATTTTTGTTTGTAGTTGAACCGAAAAATTTTTATGGATAAACCAAAAATAGCCAACCCCCAGATTTATAAAAAATCAATTCTATCGGTTGATTTGTATAAAGAATCGTTAGTAGTTGATTGTAGTGAACGAATTTTCGTTTGTAGTTAATTATAAAAAAAAATAAAAAAAAAATAAATAAAAGTTTTTTTTTTGACAATAGTTACTTGTTATTAAACCTTTTACCTAATTTGAGGTTTGTAGTGAAAGAACTTTTAAGTCTGTTAGAAGAGAAATTCATTAGAATCGATGAAGTTGAGTAAAACTCGTTTTCGAGCGATCTCGACCGAATTACTCCAGTTGTAAATATTGAACAAATACTACAAACGTCAAAAATGACTCAAACATGCTAGTAGAGGTTTGTAGTGGAGGAATTTTCGATTTTAGTAGGACGAAAATTGATTGAGATCGATCAAGTTGAGTAAAAACCCGTTTTCTCAGAATCTGGACTGAATTACTCCGGTTGCGAAGATTGGACGACTACTACAAACGTCCAATATGACTCAAACATGCTAGAAGAGGTTTGTAGTGGAGGAATTTTCGATTGTAGTGGGACGAAAATTGATTGAGATCGATCAAGTTGAGTAAAACTCGTTTACTCAGAATCTGGAGTGAATTACTCCGGTTGCGAAGATTGGACGACTACTACAAACGTCAAATATGACTCAAACATGCACGTAGAGGTTTGTAGTGGAGGAATTTTCGATTGTAGTAGGACGAAAATTGATTGAGATCGATCAAGTTGAGTAAAACTAGTTTTCCCGGAATCTGGACAAATTACTCCGGTTGCGAAGATTGGACGACTACTACATACGTCAAAAATGACTCAAACATGCTAGTAGAGGTTTGTAGTGGAGGAATTTTCGATTTTAGTAGGACGAAAATTGATTGAGATCGATCAAGTTGAGTAAAAACCCGTTTTCTCAGAATCTGGACTGAATTACTCCGGTTGCGAAGATTGAACGACTACTACAAACGTCAAATATGACTCAAACATGCTAGTAGAGGTTTGTAGTGGAGGAATTTTCGATTGTAGTAGGACGAAAATTGATTGAGATCGATCAAGTTGAGTAAAACTCGTTTTCGAGCGATCGACTGAATTACTCCAGTTGTGAAGATTGGACGAATACTACAAACGTCAAAAATGACTCGAAGATGCTCGTAGAGGTGTGTAGTGGAGGAATTTTCGATTGTAGTAGAACGAAAATTGATTGAGATCGATCAATTTAAGTAAAGCTCGTTTTCGAGCGATCTCGACTGAATTACTCCAGTTGTGAAGATTGGACGAATACTACAAACGTCAAAAATGACTCGAAGATGATCGTAGAGGTTAGTAGTGGAAGAATTTTCGATTGTAGTAGAACGAAAATTTATTGAGATCGATCAAGTTGAGTAAAACTCGTTTTCGAGCGATCTTGACTGAATTACTCCAGTTGTAAAGATTGGACGACTACTACAAACGTCAAAAATGACTCAAACATGCTAGTAGAGGTTTGTAGTGGAGGAATTTTCGATTATAGTAGGACGAAAATTGATTGAGATCGATCAAGTTGAGCAAAACTCGTTTTCGAGCGATCTTCACTGAATTACTCCAGTTGTGAAGATTGGACGACTACTACAAACGTCAAAAATGACTCAAACATGCTCGTAGAGGTTTGTAGTGAAGGAATTTTCCATTGTAGTAGAACGAAAATTGATTGAGATCGATCAAGTTGAGTAAAACTCGTTTTCTCAGAATCTGGACTGAATTACTCCGGTTGCGAAGATTGGACGACTACTACAAATGTCAAAAATGACTCAAACATGCTCGTAGAGATTTGTAGTGGAAGAATTTTCGGTTGTAGTAGAACGAAAATTGAATGAGATCGATCAATATAAGTAAAACTCATTTTCGAGCGATCTCGACTGAATTACTCCAGTTTTGAAGATTAGACGAATACTACAAACGTCAAAATGGACTCGAAGATGATCGTAGAGGTTAGTAGTGGAAGAATTTTCGATTGTAGTAGAACTAAAATTGATTGAAAACGATCTAATTGAGTAAAACTCGCTTTCGAGCGATCTCGACTGAATTACTCCAGTTGTGAAGATTGGACGAATACTACAAACGTCAAAATGGACTCGAAGATGATCGTAGAGGTTAGTAGTGGAAGAATTTTCGATTGTAGTAGAACGAAAATTAATTGAGATCAATCAAATTGAGTAAAACTCGTTTTCGAGCGATCTCGACTGAATTACTCCAGTTGTAAAGATTGGACGAATACTACAAACGTCAAAAATGACTCGAAGATGCTCGTAGAGGTTAGTAGTGGAGGAATTTTCGATTTTAGTAGGACGAAAATTGATTGAGATCGATCAAGTTGAGTAATACTCGTTTTCCCGGAATCTGGACTGAATTACTCCGGTTGCGAAGATTGGACGACTACTACAAACGTCAAAAATGACTCGAAGATGCTCGTAGAGGTTAGTGGTGGAAGAATATTCGATTGTAGTGGAACGAAAATTGATTGAGATCGATCAAGTTGAGTAAAACTCGTTTTCGAGCGATCGTCACTGAATTACTCCGGTTGTGAAGATTGGTCGACTACTAAAAACGTCAACTATGACTCAAACATGCTCGTAGATGTTTGTAGTGGAGGAGTTTTTGATTGTAGTAGGACGAAAATTGATTGAGATCGATAAAGTTGAGTAAAACTCGTTTTCGAACGATCTTCACTGAATTACTCCTGTTGTGAAGATTGGACGACTACTACAAACATCAAAAACGACTCAATCATGCTAGTAGAGGTTTGTAGTGGAGGAATTTTCGATTTTAGTAGGACGAAAATTTATTGAGATCGATCAAGTTGAGTAAAACTCGTGTTCCCGGAATCTGGACAAATTACTTCGGTTGCGAAGATTGGACGACTACTACAAACGTCAAAAATGACTCAAACATGCTCGTAGAGGTTAGTAGTGGAAGAATTTTCGATTGTAGTAGAACGAAAATTGATTGAGATCGATCAAGATAAGTAAAACTCGTTTTCGAGCGATCTCGACTGAATTACTCCAGTTGTGAAGATTGGACGACTACTACAAACGTCAAAAATGACTCGAAGATGCTCGTAGAGGTTAGTGGTGGAAGAATTTTCGATTGTAGTGGAACGAAAATTGATTGAGATCGATCAAGTTGAGTAAAACTGGTTTTCGAGCGATCGTCACTGAATTACTCCGGTTGTGAAGATTGGACGAATACTACAAACGTCAAAATGGACTCGAAGATGATCGTAGAGGTTAGTAGTGGAAGAATTTTCGATTGTAGTAGAACGAAAATTAATTGAGATCAATCAAATTGAGTAAAACTCGTTTTCGAGCGATCTCGACTGAATTACTCCAGTTGTAAAGATTGGACGAATACTACAAACGTCAAAAATGACTCGAAGATGCTCGTAGAGGTTAGTAGTGGAGGAATTTTCGATTTTAGTAGGACGAAAATTGATTGAGATCGATCAAGTTGAGTAATACTCGTTTTCCCGGAATCTGGACTGAATTACTCCGGTTGCGAAGATTGGACGACTACTACAAACGTCAAAAATGACTCGAAGATGCTCGTAGAGGTTAGTGGTGGAAGAATATTCGATTGTAGTGGAACGAAAATTGATTGAGATCGATCAAGTTGAGTAAAACTCGTTTTCGAGCGATCGTCACTGAATTACTCCGGTTGTGAAGATTGGTCGACTACTAAAAACGTCAACTATGACTCAAACATGCTCGTAGATGTTTGTAGTGGAGGAGTTTTTGATTGTAGTAGGACGAAAATTGATTGAGATCGATAAAGTTGAGTAAAACTCGTTTTCGAACGATCTTCACTGAATTACTCCTGTTGTGAAGATTGGACGACTACTACAAACGTCAAAAACGACTCAATCATGCTAGTAGAGGTTTGTAGTGGAGGAATTTTCGATTTTAGTAGGACGAAAATTTATTGAGATCGATCAAGTTGAGTAAAACTCGTTTTCCCGGAATCTGGACAAATTACTTCGGTTGCGAAGATTGGACGACTACTACAAACGTCAAAAATGACTCAAACATGCTCGTAGAGGTTAGTAGTGGAAGAATTTTCGATTGTAGTAGAACGAAAATTGATTGAGATCGATCAAGATAAGTAAAACTCGTTTTCGAGCGATCTCGACTGAATTACTCCAGTTGTGAAGATTGGACGACTACTACAAACGTCAAAAATGACTCGAAGATGCTCGTAGAGGTTAGTGGTGGAAGAATTTTCGATTGTAGTGGAACGAAAATTGATTGAGATCGATCAAGTTGAGTAAAACTGGTTTTCGAGCGATCGTCACTGAATTACTCCGGTTGTGAAGATTGGTCGACTACTACAAAAGTAAAAAATGACTCAAACATGCTCGTAGATGTTTGTAGTGGAGGAATTTTCGATTGTAGTAGGACGAAAATTTATTGAGATCGATAAAGTTGAGTAAAACTCGTTTTCGAACGATCTTCACTGAATTACTCCGGTTGTGAAGATTGGACGACTACTACAAACGTCAAAAATGACTCAAACATGCTCGTAGAGGTTAGTAGTGGAAGAATTTTCGATTGTAGTAAACGAAAATTTATTGAAATCGATCAAGTTGAGTAAAACTCGTTTTCGAGCGATCTCGACTGAATTACTCCAGTTGTGAAGATTGGACGACTAATACAAACGTCAAAAATGACTCGAAGATGCTCGTAGAGGTTAGTAGTGGAAGAATTTTCGATTGTAGTAACATCTCGCAAGATTGCGGATATGGGTGGTCGTATTACAGTGGTTAGCGCTCCCGACGCTGATTCCAAGGATCCCGGGCTCAGTCCTACTTGGTTTATCCATATTATTTCACTAGCTGACCCGCCCGGCTTCTCCCGTGACATACTTCGAACCCCGTGGCACCCATTTAATCCCAGTCTTATATTAATTTCACGATAATGTATAAATATTTTCCAAATTACTTGATTACTTCTCCGCTCTCAAGTACCTACTACGCCCGCATCCGCACGGCCCGGTCGAATTTTTGTTACACGAAATTAATTTCTTTGCGCATTTTTTTGTTATTGCCATATCGCCTAAGATATTCATTTAATCTGCAAAGTGTAAAGGGACAAAATAATCTTCTTAAAATGCTGAAACCAACTAACATATTATAAATAATAGGGATATTTGTGTAAATAGCATTTAAATTACCGCTTTATTATTGCTGTTTTTTTAAAGTATTAAAATGGATATAGTGCGGTATCCTTAAGAGATAGACATATACCGTTGCGGACTTTTTTGTAGACCTATATTAGATACATAATTCGACAATACATTATTTTGTTATATCTTAAAGGGTTTAGGCAGCGTTTTCGTTAAAAGCTCCCAGACGGTTTATTTTTTTCCGACACCGCCAACATACATCGTTATAATTAAGTTAATGTATACAAAAATTTAATAAAATATATTTAAAAACCTTCTCTATGAATCACTCTATCTATTAAAAAAAAAACTGCATAGACATTCGAAGCGTAGTTTTAAAGATCAAGTATACATAGGGACATACAGTCAAAATCGACTTTGTTTCTCAAGTACTTACGCCCGCGCACGCACGGACCTGTCAATTATTGTTACACGAAATTAATTTATATGCGCAATTTTTGATATTGCCATATCGCCGAAGATATTCATTTAATTTGCGAAGTGTAAAGGGACAAAATAATCTGCATAAAATGCTGAAACCAACTAACATATTAAAAATGATAAATGTATTTGTGTAAATAGCCTTCAAATTACCACTTTATTATTGCTGTTTTTTTTAAGTATTATAAAAATGGATATAGTACGTTATCCATAACAGATAGATATATAGCACTTTTTTGTAGACCTATATTAGATACACAATTCCACAATACAATATTTTGTTATATCTCAAAGGGTTTAGCCAGCGTTTTCGTTAAAAGCTCCCAGACGGCTGATTTTTTCCGACACCGCCAATATATATCGTTATAATTAAGTTAATGTATACAAAAATTTAACAAAATATACATAAAAACCTTCTATAAGAATCACTCTATCTATTTAAAAAAAACTGCATCGAAAATCGTTGCGTATTTTTAAAGATCTAAGCATACATAGGGTCAGACAGCGAAAAACGACTTTGTTTTATAATATGTAGTGATAGTGACTGAAATCTCCCCATGAAAAAATATGAACGGAGAAAAATTCTTCCACCACTAACCTCTACAGATCTTCCTCACTCGATTCTGCCCTTTGTAGTAATCGTTTTATCTTTTTGAACGAGAACGGCATCTTGTTCATTTCAATGAACAAGATGCCGTTCTCTTTTTTACCACACACAAGTTCATCTTTTTTTTACCACCTAAATTTAACTTTTTTTAACAACTATCAAAATTTCTCCCGCTCCTATCGGGATTTTCTCAATTAATTTTACCGAAATTCAAGTTGTTTTAGAACTATCGAAAATTATTTAATATTCGGGCATGTTTGAGTCATTTTTGACGTTTGTAGTAGTCGTCTAATCTTCACAACCGGAGTAATTCAGTGAAAATCGCTCCAGAACTACTTTTACTCAACTTGATCGATCTCGACCAATTTTCGATCAACTACAATCGTAAATTCTTCCACTACTAACCTCTTCGAACATCTTCCAGCTATTTTTGACGTTTATAATAGTCGTCCAATCTTCGCAACCGGAGTAATTCAGTCCAGATTCCGAGAAAACGAGTTTTACTCTGATCGATCTCAATAAATTTTCGTTCTACTAAAATCGAAAATCCCTCCATTACAACCCTCTACGAGCATGTTTGAGTCATTTTTGACGTTTGTAGTAGTCGTCCAATCTTCGCAACCGGAGTAATTCGGTGAAGATAGCTCGAAAACGAGTTTTACTCAACTTGATCGATCTCAATCAATTTTCGTCCTACTACAATCGAAAATTCCTCCACTACAAACCTCTACGAGCATGTTTGAGTCATTTTTGAAATTTTTAGTAGTAGTCCAATCTTCGCAACCGGAATAATTCACTCCAGATTCTGAGTAAACGAGTTTTACTCAACTTGATCGATCTCAATCAATTTTCGTCCCACTACAATCGAAAATTCCTCCACTACAAACCGCTACTAGCATGTTTGAGTCATATTGGACGTTTGTAGTAGTCGTCCAATCTTCGCAACCGGAGTAATTCAGTCCAGATTCTGAGAAAACGGGTTTTTACTCAACTTGATCGATCTCAATCAATTTTCGTTCTACTACAATCGAAAATTCCTACACTACAAACCTCTACTAGCATGTTTGAGTCATATTTGACGTTTGTAGTAGTCGTCCAATCTTCGCAACCGGAGTAATTCAGTCGAGATCGCTCGAAAACGAGTTTTACTCATTTTGATCGATCTCAGTCAATTTTCGTTCTACTACAATCGAAAATTCTTCCACTACTAACCTCTACGAGCATCTTCGAGTCATTTTTGACGTTTGTAGTAGTCGTCCAATCTTCACAACTGGAGTAATTCAGTCGAGATCGCTCGAAAACGAGTTTTACTCAATTTGATCGATCTCAATCAATTTTCGTTCTACTACAATCGAAAATTCTTCCACTACTAACCTCTACGAGCATCTTCGAGTCATTTTTGACATTTTTAGTAGTAGTCCAATCTTCGCAACCGGAGTAATTCACTCCAGATTCTGAGTAAACGAGTTTTACTCAACTTGATCGATCTCAATCAATTTTCGTCCTACTACAATCGAAAATTCCTCCACTACAAACCTCTACTAGCATGTTTGAGTCATATTGGACGTTTGTAGTAGTCGTCCAATCTTCGCAACCGGAGTAATTCAGTCCAGATTCTGAGAAAACGGGTTTTTACTCAACTTGATCGATCTCAATCAATTTTCGTCCTACTACAATCGAATATTCTTCCACTACAAACCTCTACGAGCATGTTTGAGTCATACTTGACGTTTGTAGTAGTCGTCCAATCTTCACAACTGGAGTAATTTAGTCGAGATAGCTCGAAAACGAGTTTTACTCAACTTGATCGATCTCAATCAATTTTCGTTCTACTACAATCGAAAATTCCTCCACTACAAACCTCTACGAGCATGTTTGAGTCATTTTTGACAATTGTAGTAGTCGTCCAATCTTCGCAACCGGAGTAATTCTAAATGATTCTGAGTAAACGAGTTTTACTCAACTTGATCGATCTCAATCAATTTTCGTTCTACTACAATGGAAAATTCCTTCACTACAAACCTCTACGAGCATGTTTGAGTCATTTTTGACGTTTGTAGTAGTCCAATCTTCGCAACCGGAGTAATTCAGTCCAGATTCTGAGAATACGGGTTTTTACTCAACTTGATCGATCTCAATCAATTTTCGTCCTACTACAATCGAAAATTCCTCCACTTCAAACCTCTACTAGCATGTTTGAGTCATATTTGACGTTTGTAGTAGTCGTCCAATCTTCGCAACCGGAGTAATTCAGTCCAGATTCTGAGAAAACGGGTTTTTTACTCAACTTGATCGATCTCAATCAATTTTCGTCCTACTACAATCGAAAATTCCTCCACTACAAACCTCTACTAGCATGTTTGAGTCATTTTTGACGTTTGTAGTAGTCGTCCAATCTTCGCAACCGGAGTAGTTCAGTCCAGATTCTGAGAAAACGGGTTTTTACTCAACTTGATCGATCTCAATCAATTTTCGTCCTACTACAATCGAAAATTCCTCCACTACAAACCTCTACGAGCATGTTAGAGTCATATTTGACGTTTGTAGTAGTCGTCCAATCTTCGCAACCGGAGTAATTCAGTCCAGATTCTGAGAAAACGAGTTTTACTCAACTTGATCGATCTCAATCAATTTTCGTCCTACTACAATCGAAAATTCTTCCACTACTAACCTCTACGAGCATCTTCGAGTCATTTTTGACGTTTGTAGTAGTCGTCCAATCTTCACAACTGGAGTAATTTAGTCGAGATCGCTCGAAAACGAGTTTTACTTATCTTGATCGATCTTAATCAATTTTTTTTACTACAATCGAAAATTCTTCCACTACTAACCTCTACGAGCATGTTTGAGTCATTTTTGACGTTTGTAGTAGTCATCCAATCTTCACAACTGGAGTAATTCAGTCGAGATCGCTCGAAAACGAGTTTTACTCATTTTGATCGATCTCAGTCAATTTTCGTTCTACTACAATCGAAAATTCTTCCACTACAAACCTCTACGAGCATGTTTGAGTCATTTTTGACGTTTGTAGTAGTCGTCCAATATTCGCAACCGGAGTAATTCAGTCCAGATTCCGGGAAAACGAGTATTACTCAACTTGATCGATCTCAATTAATTTTCGTCCTACTAAAATCGAAAATTCCTCCACTACAAACCTCTACTAGCATGTTTGAGTCATTTTTGACGTTTGTAGTAGTCGTCCAATCTTCACAACCGGAGTAATTCGGTGAAGATCGCTCGAAAACGAGTTTTACTCAACTTGATCGATCTCAATAAATTTTCGTTCTACTACAATCGAAAATTCTTCCACTACTAACCTCTACGAGCATCTTCGAGTCATTTTTGACGTTTGTAGTATTCGTCCATTCTTTACAACTGGATTAATTCAGTCGAGATCGCTCGAAAACAAGTTTTACTCAATTTGATCGATCTCAATAAATTTTCGTTCTACTACAATCGAAAATTCTTCCACTACTAACCTCTACGAGCATCTTCGAGTCATTTTTGACGTTTGTAGTAGTCGTCCAATCTTCACAACTGGAGTAATTCAGTCAAGATCGCTCGAAAACGAGTTTTACTCAACTTGATCGATCTCAATAAATTTTCGTTCTACTACAATCGAAAATTCTTCCACTACTAACCTCTACGATCATCTTTGAGTCCATTTTGACGTTTGTAGTATTCGTCCAATCTTCACAACTGGAGTAATTCAGTCGAGATCGCTCGAAAACGAGTTTTACTTATATTGATCGATCTCAATCAATTTTCGTTCTACTACAACCGAAAATTCTTCCACTACAAATATCTACGAGCATGTTTGAGTCATTTTTGACATTTGTAGTAGTCGTCCAATCTTCGCAACCGGAGTAATTCAGTCCAGATTCTGAGAAAACGGGTTTTTACTCAACTTGATCGATCTCAATCAATTTTCGTCCTACTACAATCGAAAATTCCTCCACTACAAACCTCTACGTGCATGTTTGAGTCATATTTGACGTATGTAGTAGTCGTCCAATCTTCGCAACCGGAGTAATTTGTCCAGATTCCGGGAAAACTAGTTTTACTCAACTTGATCGATCTCAATCAATTTTCGTCCTACTACAATCGAAAATTCCTCCACTACAAACCTCTACGTGCATGTTTGAGTCATATTTGACGTTTGTAGTAGTCGTCCAATCTTTACAACTGGAGTAATTCAGTCAAGATCGCTCGAAAACGAGTTTTACTCAACTTGATCGATCTCAATAAATTTTCGTTCTACTACAATCGAAAATTCTTCCACTACTAACCTCTACGATCATCTTCGAGTCATTTTTGACGTTTGTAGTATTCGTCCAATCTTCACAACTGGAGTAATTCAGTCGAGATCGCTCGAAAACGAGCTTTACTTAAATTGATCGATCTCAATCAATTTTCGTTCTACTACAATCGAAAATTCCTCCACTACACACCTCTACGAGCATCTTCGAGTCATTTTTGACGTTTGTAGTATTCGTCCAATCTTCACAACTGGAGTAATTCAGTCGATCGCTCGAAAACGAGTTTTACTCAACTTGATCGATCTCAATCAATTTTCGTCCTACTACAATCGAAAATTCCTCCACTACAAACCTCTACTAGCATGTTTGAGTCATATTTGACGTTTGTAGTAGTCGTTCAATCTTCGCAACCGGAGTAATTCAGTCCAGATTCTGAGAAAACGGGTTTTTACTCAACTTGATCGATCTCAATCAATTTTCGTCCTACTAAAATCGAAAATTCCTCCACTACAAACCTCTACTAGCATGTTTGAGTCATTTTTGACGTTTGTAGTATTTGTCCAATATTTACAACTGGAGTAATTCGGTCGAGATCGCTCGAAAACGAGTTTTACTCAATTTGATCGATCTCAATCTATTTTCGTTCTACTACAATCGAAAATTCTTCCACTACTAACCTCTACGATCATCTTCGAGTCATTCGTCCAATCTTCACAACTGGAGTAATTCAGTCGAGATCGCTCGAAAACGAGCTTTACTTATATTGATCGATCTCAATCAATTTTCGTTCTACTACAATCGAAAATTCCTCCACTACAAACCTCTACTAGCATGTTTGAGTCATATTTGACGTTTGTAGTAGTCGTCCAATCTTCACAACTGGAGTAATTCAGTCAAGATCGCTCGAAAACGATTTTACTCAACTTGATCGATCTCAATCCATTTTCGTCCTACTACAATCGAAAATTCCTCCACTACAAACCTCTACTAGCATGTTTGAGTCATATTTGACGTTTGTAGTAGTCGTCCAATCTTCGCAACCGGAGTAATTCAGTCCAGATTCTGAGAAAACGAGTTTTACTCAACTTGATCGATCTTAACCAATTTTCGTCCTACTACAATCGAAAATTCCTCCACTACAAACCTCTACTAGCATGTTTGAGTCATTTTTGACGTTTGTAGTATTTGTCCAATATTTACAACTGGAGTAATTCGGTCGAGATCGCTCGAAAACGAGTTTTACTCAACTTCATCGATTCTAATGAATTTCTCTTCTAACAGACTTAAAAGTTCTTTCACTACAAACCTCAAATTAGGTAAAAGGTTTAATAACAAGTAACTATTGTCAAAAAAAAAAACTTTTTTTTTATTTTTTTTTTATTTTTTTTTATAATTAACTACAAACGAAAATTCGTTCACTACAATCAACTACTAACGATTCTTTATACAAATCAACCGATAGAATTGATTTTTTATAAATCTGGGGGTTGGCTATTTTTGGTTTATCCATAAAAAAATTTCGGTTCAACTACAAACAAAAATTTTTTTACTACAATCAACTACTTACCAACCTTATCAAGAATACACAAAAAAAAATTTGATTTTTGCAATTAGGGTGCCAGGTTCACACAGGTGGTATTTAAAGGGTCGGCAGCGCGAATGCTGCACCTCTGGTGTTGCTAACGTCCATAGGCTACGGTGACCACTTTCTATCAGGTGGCCCGTGTGCTTCGAATTCCAAAATGGAGATCTACCATTGACAAACTAACGAACTACAATACACATGCTTCTAAGTTTGTTATATTTGATTATGAATTAGTTTCGAGGGAATTCCGCCTAAACTTCGGGTATGTTTCGGTTCCTTTCCTGCTTACATTTACAACTTTGGCTGTGTTCTGATTACTGAGGAAACTGCAGAATATCATATCCGGGATTGTTTAGACATTTTGTTTGTTAAATTCAATGAAGAAGCAAAAGTAAAAATATTAATGACAGGTTCCGCACGTACGGGCAATCCGGCAGTGCCGACAGAACTGAAAGCTTATTTTGACGCGTAAGACATTTTTTAGATGGGTACTAGGGTGAAGCTCTACTTTAAGAATAAAAGTATTAATCGGGTTTAATAGCACTATAGTTAAGTTGACTATGTTTAATTACACAAAAAGAGTTCCTTCGAGTCGGATTTGAAAGAGCGAACTATGGGTTCCAATTTATAACCATCTACAGTCCACCGCTCTACCAACTGAGCTATCGAAGGTTGATAACTGAGATCGAAATTATCTATCTAATACTTCAAAACTTTTTATATGCACATACTGTAGCTGAGACGTAACGGTGTCGCGAGTCTAGAGATTTTATCTCATCCAAAAATCTGCGTTCCGCGCTAAAAGAAGTTTTCACTTAAAAAATACGCACAGTTGAATTTAGATCTAGCTTTATTTTTGGAAATCGATTGTAAATGCGACTGGTTATTTTATCTATCTCCATACGTATTTCAAAGAAAATATACTCGATAAGGTATTCTGCGTTTAAGCCGTCTCACAAACTAAAACTTATGTAGCACAATTGTCTTTTCTGGAAGTGTTGGGTACTTCCCCGTAACAAAATACCTGTAACTTATTTTTTTTAAATTATTTCATGGCCTGGTATTAAGACCTTTAACCGTAAATATTTCTTCAATCTTCTTATTATCTAAAATATCCCCGTCCTCTACGTCTAAGTCTAGTCTTAAGTCAAGGTCAGTTTCACCGCAGCGTCAGCGTATAATGGTGGTTGTTATACTGAAGTTTTCAGTGGATTTTACGAGGCCAGGTAGAAAATAGCATTTCACTGCATATATATCTTTGTCTTTCACTATAGCAAGTTAATACCCTTAATGCCCACCACTCGCACATAAAACAAGATAAATGCACTAGTTTAAAATAATATACAGCAAGCGTCCGCACTTGTCAATGTTCCCGCGTAAAGTTCCTGTAACATATTCTTTGGACAGGTCTTTATTGGCACGACACGATACGAATACGACACGCTGTACACACATATACTCACGTCTTTATCCCCGAACGAGTAAGCAGAGGCATACTATGCACCCATATTTCACCGTATGCATTTTATTTCCCACTTAACAGATGATAAAGTCATTGCCATATTGACAAGTGCAGGTTGTAACGACTGTGCTGCAATTTCCTTGTTTTCAAACCGCCCATAAAGCCTACAACTTGGCTTAAAGGCTGCCATGTTTGCGAAACCGGGAACAATAGCTCAACGAGCCTAGCGAAGCATGGAAATTCTACAAAACGGTCACCTATCTGAGGATCAGCGATTGCGAAATATCGTTTATCGTAATATCTTCACGCTCTCTCGCTCACATAACGATAACGAATAAAGTACGTAAAAAAAACGACCTATCAATGTATAATATTTCTTTCTCAGTTTCTCTGGTACTGTACAAGTTCTAGTTATAGGTCAGCATTGAGATATTGATAACATTATCAAGCGCGCATCATCTGTTATCAATCGATGTAGATAATATAATTAGATAGGTGCGATGGAGCAGGTTATATGATCGTAGATAGTACAATTTTATAAATTCTATGAATTTATGAATCGATATAAAATCAAACAAGCTATTTTTTGAATGTGTGTATGGTCATGGCACGCTGGTCAGACAGGTTTGTATCAGTTGTATCAATACTTAATATATTACGTTGAAGAGTTTGTTTGTTTAAAGCACTAACCTAGGGAAATATTAAAAAAGGGAAGTAAAATTAATAACGGGACGGGATCGATTAAACAGGTGCCACGGGCGAAGCCGCGCGGGTCACTTAGTGAAGATATATTAAGAGTTGTCTTGTTAAAATGGACAGATTGTGGAAGGAATGGCTGTTGCAATTTTACAGGCTGCCCAAATGGAACCAAACGGCTTAAAGTGCCTTCCGAAGCACGGAAAAATTATAGTAACAATAATAATTTATTGCAAGACATAATATACCCCCATAATGTACAATACATTCATAATTAATATTCCAAATTAATTGAACTTATCAAATAAAATATTTAGTCAAATTAGTTATGAAAAGAATATTAAAAATAATTTAGAAATCAATGCTAAAAATATGTAGAATTGACCAACAGAAGAATACATTTTCATTATGAGTTGCGCGTTTAATGTATTGAACAGTATCTCTTAATTCCGTTGCCTGCAAGTACTTCAGCATCCATTACATGATTGAGTAATGGATGACCTTATATTATGACTTTTGGAATTATGTTTACCTACACAGGTTTTAAGTATTTTACGCACAAATCGACATGTAAATATGCGTCAGAGCAGGTACTCTCACACTAGTTCTCCACTTAAAAACGATACAGGAATCCATAATTCTACTGGGATCTTTGATCTGCATGTGTTCACAAAAGTCAAAAACAAAACTAACCTTAACAAATTTACTTTAATACGGGGCAGCGGTAACTGCCTTCCATAAACCTAGTGTCATTAAGGTAACACAGTCAGGAGACAACGAGAACACATGGCCTAGAAAAATGGTGTAAAGTAAACACATAAAACTCTCATGCGTTTTGTTCTCAGAAGAAAGTGGTTTATTTGCAACCTTAGTGGTAGAAATTGTAAGACCTGATGAGAATAAAAGTCAAAGTTTTTATTTTTTATACCATTAGGTTAAGTTAATTTTCCAGCTTATCAAAGTGAAGGCGAAAATACTTAACCTGCGTCTAATAAGAAAAAAAATGAAAACCATTTTTTTTAGACTAAATTATCTCAAACACTTTTGCTTGAGATCGTGCGGTAACTGGCAGTTGAAAAAATATTTAAAACAAAAAGGTTTCAGAACAAAAATAATAATAACCTCGTTGAAATACCGCTACAAAAGATAAAGCGAATCCCACGGGATTAGAGGGTATTATGAAGTTTATTCAAATACATTAACCGCTCATACCGATAAAAAATTCAAAAATATAAACATTCCTTCACTCAATGTTGCCACATTTCAAATATTATTATGTGTTGGCTTTGTTTGTGACATACAATATAATAAGTTAGAATTAGTTTTTTTATTGCCTACTTATTGAACGCCTCATAAGCGAAGCGTTGAGGTGGGTACTACTGTCACTATGCGCAAAACATCTGATTTTTCAAACTTAAAATGTCTCTATTTATCATATATTGCACTTGTAAAATAAAACATACAGACACATATCAAGAAAAAACACTATATTTAACACTCATGATATTTTTGATGCCATTTTTGTTATTTAAACGATCACCGAGTTACGCAACTATCATGGCATTTACATTTGCGAGCGTTTCCGTGCTTCGGAAGGCACGTTAAGTCGTTGGTCCCGGTTGCCAGTAAAATGGCAGTCGTTAAGCCTGGTTGAAGGCCTTATGGGCCGCTTGAAAATTTCAACAGCAGGTAGCCACAACCTGCGTCTGTCTATTTCAACACGGCAATGGGCTCACCACCTATTACGTGGGACAGGAATCCACACGGTGAAAAGTGGGCATTTAATATGCCTCTGCCAACCCTTCGGGGATAAGGCGTGATGGATATTTAACTTTAAGCATGTGTTAAATTTAAGATGAACTCAGGTTAGTTGCGCTCACACGCCACTCAGTGTAAAAATTCGTATACTGGAATGCCACTTAATTTAATTTAGCTGTCAAACAGATTTAGGGCCGTATTCCAGAACGTTTATCAACACTCAAGAAACACTTGAGAGTAGATTTTATATGGCAAAATCTAGACTCAAGCCTTGATCGAGTATTGAGAAACGTTCTGGAATACGGACCTTAAACGTCCCCTAAATGTAAGAGTGGTCGAGAGGTCTCCTAAATCCGTAACTGAATATTTTGAAGTGTAAAAATAATATCTTTGTCTTCGCTATCTTCACTCTCTGACCATGAAAGACCGACCGTCTGTCGACGAAACCTAGAGAAGCTAAATACATTCGAAAAATACAACGATGCGGAGTTTCCTGCTCGGTTCCATATCTCCAATAAGACGTTTTATATTTTGGATAATTTATTCCATGGGCGTACCCAGGGGAGGGCAGTATAGGGGTAGCTGCCCCCTTCCGGACATGGTTTACGATTCCTACTTTTGTCTATAAAATTTAGCCTGGTGGAAATCGCTTTATGTGATAAGGCCGCCCATTGTACTTTTCCCACAGCTTACAATCTCAATATTTTGCCTGGGGCATGTTACGTATTGCGTGCGTGAAATGTTCAAGTAAAGCCGTCGTCTTGAACCTGTATCTGTAGGGAAAGCGGGTAACCACAACCAGTCCACCGTACTTTTAATACTAGGTGACCCCCATGGCTTCGCCCTTGACATACTTCGAATTCCCGTCGCACCTATTTAATCCCGACGTTTATATATTCTACCATAATGCATAAAAATTTGCCCGATTTGTCGACATTTATGATTACTGCTCCGCTCTCCAGAGCAGTAGCGTGATGATATATAGCCAATAGCCTTCTTCGATAAATGGGCTATCCAATACAAAAAGAATTATTTGTGACTAAAGAGAGACAGACATTTAGTAGAATACTTGTAAAAGTTATTTATTATATAGGTAACAGATCAAAAAACATCAAAGATGAAAAATATATACCGACTAAACTGTGTTCCTCATACCACACAATAAAGATAAATAACTTATGACAATATCCCTTCTTATCTTTCCTTTTCTACATTAAGTTTTAGTAGAAGTCTTGAAACGTTTTGTAAAAACAAACAGAGAAAACAGTAACTATCATCGCAATTTGATGATAGTGATTTTTCCAATATGGTCATTCTTGGAGATAGCGGCTATTCATGTCGGCCCTATTGGCTGACTCCGTTGCTACATACCGACGCCTGCTGAAGAGGTACATTCCAATGTCTTTCTTCCATATCCCAATTTATTTTTGTAAAATGTTTACACGTAACTGGTTTCAATCAAAATGAACGTTTCATTCTACGACAATTAAGACTATCGTGTATGATGAGGAGGTGACATTCTTTTTTAAAATCTTTGCTATAATTATAAAGAGGTAAAGTTTGTGAGTTTGTATGTTGTAAGGGATAATCTGTGGATGTACTTAACCGATTACGAAAGATCTTTCAGTGTTAGAAATACCTCTATTTTAACATAAATTAATAAAAGTTGTAGTGTGTTATGTTCCACAATATTATTTTATTTATAAGCGATTGGATATTATCCTCAAGTAAGGCATATAAAAAAGGATGATTATTTTATAAATTTATAGATTCTCATAATAAAACATCGAGATGGTATAGACATAGTAGATTAACCTTGCATTTAACCTTAACGATTACAAGATACGGTACAACTAAAGGAAAATATGACACGACAGAAAAAAGCAGCCTATTTCATACAATAGAAATCTGGAATATTCTATAAAAGAATATTCATGAAATTGGCAGCTATTATAATTTTCGCGCTTTTTATTGCAGATGACTGAATAGAAGGTTATATTTATGAGTAAAACGGTTACTGATTAGATAGCCTTCGCAGTTGGCGCCCAATTTGTAGAGCTACCATTATTTTTATTAATACATACGTATTGTCATATACACGAAGGGGTAGGCAGATGCGGGTCCGTATTGGGTTGCATAAATTTTAGAGGCATAACTTAAAACTGCATAACGTTTCTTGGCATACTCTTCGTTTCGCATAACGTTCAAACAGAATAAATCATTAGGCATACTTTATTTTCGCATAACATTTTTATAATAATGATATACCCGCATAAAATGTTTACGCATAATTTTTTTTTACAATAAAGATTACTAATCATAACATTTATTGGCATATCACTCACTCTCGCATAAATATTACAAGCCATACATATAGAATACCATAATGTTAATGAGTACATATTTTTATTTTTATATCTAAGCTTGAACTGTCTAAGATTGAAATGCCCACAGATTAAAAATGTCGATAGTTACTATGCTGAAGTTCAAAATTTCAACACTTATATATAGAATATATAAATAAAATACAAAAAGAAAGTAGGTGGATTAAAACGAGCGATTCTATTCTGGCGCATCGCCGGCAGCTGCCGCGGCCCGCTCGCTACGCTCGCTCGGCTCGCGCGTTGAGCTCACAAGTGACCTAACACTCCTCCTCGCTTCGCTCGTCGTCGTACCTATTTACGACTTTGCTCAAGACTAGTCTAAAAAAATTACACTTAAAATATCGTTTTATATGTTAAAGTTTAAAAACTTGGCTATGAGTAAGATTATTATTTACAATGGTGTCTTATCATTTTTTAAATATTCTTAGTCAAATTATTATTCATTTATGATTTAAACGATTATCCATACCTCCATTATGCGTTTTGTATTTTATGACAAATTATCTTTAGGCGTATAACAATTATACCCTTTACATTTACGCTGATTAAAATTATGATAAAAAAATTAGAGTAAGTTAGTGTTATGCCAATAAAACCATTATGCGTTTATATCACTCTGTTTTTCATAATTTATGCGAGATAACTTTATGCTGAAACTGTCATGCCAAACTACATTATGCTAAAAAAAATTATGCGATCGAAAGGGCACCCGGCAGAGACATACTATAAGCCCACATTTCACAGTATGCATTTTTGTCCCACGTAACAAATGGTGAGTCCATTGCCGTGTTGAAATTTACAGGCGCAGGCTGTGGCGTAATGCTACTGAAATTTTTTAATAAGGTCTTCACCTGGACTTAACGACACCCATTTAACTGGCAACCGGGACCAACGGCTTAACATGTCTTTTTCGGAAGCACGGAAACGCTCGCAAATGTAAATGCCACAAAGTGGTCACCTATCCAAGGACCAGCTATTGCAAATGTGCTAACGCAGTGATCGTTTACAGAACACTGAGTTAGCGGGTCACGAGCGCTACTTTTCTATTTATAACCAACAAATATTTTTATCCTTAAAAATAATTGTCAGATAAATGATGAACTAATATTACTCTCTCGGTCATAGTAATGGTTGAAATTATTTGCTCCAGTAGTCAAAGCATTGGCGACGAAGTATTATACACAAGCACAAATTCATAAGTAACATCTACTGCAAAAGTTATAAACTCAAGGCATTCGTCCAGTCGTCCACAATGAATCGTGGTGGAGGTTGCCACTATATAAAAATTATGTAGTCAGATGAGGAGAAAGGAATCCTTTTTATGCAATCCAACGAGTTTTTTCTAGCGCCATTTGGTTTTAGAAACGAACCTAGGAGTTTTCAGATTAGTTACATTTGGATCTGACTCAAATTTTTTTATCAGTAAGTCTTTATCCCCGAAGTCTTGGCAGAGGCAAATTAGACGTCCACATTTCACCGTGTCCATTTTAGTATCACGAAACAGGTGGTGAGCCCTTTGCCGTGTTGAAATGGACAAGCGCAGCGTAATCAATAAAAGAATTGCCATAGACCACAAACGATAAAATAATATACATTACTTTTCAATTTGATTGACACAATCGCCGAGAGCGGTATAAACATTTCTTCTAGAGTCCATCATAGTAATAAATTTAATATAAACGTAATGTCATAATAACAAATAGCTAAATTATGAAAGTCATTTAAACAGTAATGCAATAAATTTTGATCATTAGTTTGATAGACTTAACGACGTACTTGTTACGTTAAGAATTTATTTGGCATAAGCAAAAAGTAAAAGTGATTTCGAAACGTGATCAGCTGATATAAGCTTTTTAATTTGGAGGCATTTCGTAATCAGATCACAGCTTTTAGCATTATTATCGCTAAAAGTAAAGCGACAGGAGCAAGTTTTATATCTGAAGTGCCGTTTTAAAGTAATGATAAATATTTTAGTGCAATAAAATAAAATTGAAAACTTGTGCAGGACACCTATGACGAATGTGTCCGTCAAATAAAATGTTATATACACCATTTTGCATGGTCAAAATTAGACGACAACTAAAAAAAATATTGCATTTGGAGAGAATCACCTGAAACAGATCTTGGAGGAAAGAAGCTTCATCAAGATCTCAGGGGCTCAAGATACAGAAAATCAAAAGCCAAAGGATAGCTGCTTCTGGTCACCAAATAAAAGTTGACCCAGGCTCAAATTCCAAGTAGGGATTGGAAGTAATTTGGAATTCGCTCAGTTGAAGAAGAAGACATTCAATATATTGTATTCCAGTAAGAATCAAATGTGATTATAAAATTACCTCATTATCACCTTGATACCTACGACACAAGCAGAATTGTTTCAATCTATCCACATTCATGCAACACTTGCGAGTATCCAATAGATAAGCGTTTAATGTCTGCAGAACAGTCGCCATTTTTATTTTAAATACAATCACTTCTCACTGGCAATATAGAGGTCATTTTTAAAAATCGAAGACTTTGCGTTTTTTATTGTCTATTCCACAACTTTTTTTTTCCGTGGCGGTGCGCACAGTCGGAAAAGTGTGCTAGTACTGACTTATCAGCGGTAGACTATCTCGAGTTCGGCACGCCAGATATTGTGGTGATGACGATAACGCGAGGGGCGGACCGCGGCTTTGTTTCCAAAACAAAAATAGATTTTTCTATTGCAGAACTTCAAAGGAAACGCTGATTGTTTTCAGTTCAGAAAATTTTATTATCTAGGCAAGCACTACGGTCCCTGTAAAGAACAATATTTTGAAATTATAAGTCTATTGTTAGATTTTACAATATCTGTTAAATGAAGCGCTCGTGGCCTCGTGGTCTCTGTGTTCTGTAAACGATCACTCAATTACGCAACTTTCAGTATGGCTGGTCCTCGGATGGGTGACCACTTTGTGGTATTTACATTTGCGAGCGTTTCCGTGCTTCGGAAGGCACGTTAAGCCGTTGGTCCCGGTTGCCAGTAAAATGGCAGTCGTTAAGCCTGGTTGAAGGCCTTATGGGCGGCTTGAAAATTTCAGCAGCAGGTAGCCACAACCTGCGTCTGTCTATTTCAACACGGCAATGGGCTCACCACCTATTACGTGGGACAGGAATCCACACGGTGAAAAGTGGGCATATAATATGCCTCTGCCACCCCTTCGGGGATAAGGCGTGATGGATATTTATTTTAAATAATTTTTATTAGCAGGAATGTAAATACATACACATACATCAAATGGAATGAGTAGAATGGTTTAAGCTAATTAAATAAACAAAATGTTCACAGATATTAATTACCTTTCAGAAACAGTCTAGCGTAGCATTGAAAATATATTAATTAAAAAGAAAATGGTACGTGTGTAATATTTGGTAAAGCTCCATGGACGATGGATTAAAGTCTTAACAAATAATAATTTAATATCAAATGAATGTGCTATCTTCAACATGGCAACTTACAACCAGGTGTCAAAACAGCTGTATAGAGATGTATTTAGATGTAGAAAGTCTTTGCCCAAATATGGACAATTTACTCAATAGAATTTTTAGTGTACCGCCTTCAAATATTATAAATAATAATGGTAGACGTCTATTAATATTTATCAAACTCTTGTCTTATTGTGAGAGCTAAAATAAACGAAGTTAGAGCAGTATCTAGGTACTACCTACTAAGTAGGTGCTGAGAAATCTAGGCTATTGGATGAGCCCGCTAGCCTTGTAACATTTAGTACCGCCATGACACATAAATTTGTTAGTAACAGCAGTCAATTATCAAGGCTAATTATACAATTTCAATATGAAAATGGTTTATATGGAGACATTGGTGTAGTAAAATTGGCTCACCACCTATTACGTGAGACAGGAATACACATGGTGAAAAGTGGGCGTATAATATGCCTCTGCTACCACTTCGGGGATAAGGCATGATTGATACACATCTCACGATTTCAATCACAATCGTCCTCGATGCCTACGCAGTATTCAATACAAAACAAAAACTATGAATATTGGTACAGCCGTTCTACAGTAATAAGTGTTCGAACAAACCGAACTTTGTTTTACATTGTTGAAATACAATACTTCTAAAGAGTTAACATATAATAGCGCTTCTCACCTTTTTGCCAATTAGTTTTACGAAATGAAAATTAAAAGAAAAGAAGTTAAAAAAGACACTAACAATTCCCGCGCTTTACTATCATAACCTAAACGGCATTTTTTTAAACAAGTACACAAAACGTAAGTGGATTTTTAAAAATATGTAACAAGGTATTGAAAATTGACGTATCATTTTACATACAAAACTTTTAGTTGACACCTTTTGTGGCGCGATGGGAGTGTATCCGACTGCCACGCAAGAGGTCGTGGGTTCGATTCCCACCCATAATAAAACTTTGTGTGATGAGCACGATGATTTATTCTGTGTCTGGGTGTTATTTATCTATAATATGTATGTATTTAGAAATATATAAGTATGTTTATCAGTTATCTTGTTACCATAGTACAAGCTCTGCTTAGTTTTGAATCAGATAGCGTTGTGTGTGTTGTACCAACGATATTCATTTATTTATTTATAGTATAACATTCTATGAAATTCTTACTCATATTTGTTTGTACACAAGATTTAACCATTTACAGACAGATAGATAGTCGCCATTTATACTATGAATAGGACCAAAAATAGTAATAATGGAAAAAGGGTTGTCGAAATGACCTTTACCGCAGCACAGCCAACAGAAATTGACTGTTCGTTCTCATATCTCGTAAATATCGCTCAAACCGAGAATCTAATGCAGAATATGATTTTATGTTCACTTACATTACATAGTACCTACCTAGCTATATATTTATATTACCTACGTACCTAGTTTCTTTATCTATGCTATTAAGAAAATGATGGAAATATTTTCTTTGTGTGGTACCATATTCGGTATTTAATAACGATAATGGATATTGCAAAATGGTTCAGAAATGTTTTCAGGGTATTCAGAAGATAGGATTTAACTAATTTATACTAGCGTGCGTGATACCCGTTTGACATATTACAAAATACAAATAATTTAATTTTTTATGAAATAAAATACCTTAAGCAAATAAAAATTGTTATAAGCATACTACCTACGAGTATATTTAGGTTATTTTTGTATTAATATCAATCTGAAATATATTATTTTCCTGAAATGAAAATGTGAAATGAACGGCCATCATAGCGTGCAGCTATTTCTATAGATTATTAAAAAGTTACTTATTAAACATTATGCTTAATGGTATTGTCCCATTTTTCTCTAAAAGTAAAGTGTAAGCTGGTTTTTATTGTATGGGGAAACTGATGATTATTGATTTTGCGATTTTGGCGCTGATTGCTAATAGTGAGCGTCTGTGGAACTAAAATGAAAACTTATAGATTAGTCTCTTTCTTTATGTGTCTAATATCATTGTCATCATTAAATTTAGCTAACACCTCGCAAAGCTTTGAAGAAAAAATGTCTGAAAAAATGATATTTATTTTAATTTGTCGCAAACGAAAACGTATTAGAGTTTGTATTATTATTCCTATGACAGTAAAAATAACAATCTGTCCAAACGTCAATAGTTGCACAAAGGACATTCACAATAACTCTTTAATATCAAACAAAAACACGGCACAAAGGCCTATATAGCCATGCCATAAACATTAATAAAAAAAACAAAGGTACGTCTATTATCCCCTAAGTCACGAATACTTAATTAGGTACATTCCAGTGCTTTAAGGAAGGTAAACAACGTGTTCTGATTCGTTTTCTCGTATTAAATAAATTTGATTATCTCCAAAACAGACAGATATTGTACCGAGCTTGTAGCCAATATTTATGAATAGGTACTAAGTAAGGATTGTAGGTCAAAAGCATTTGCCATGTATAAAGTATTTTTAGATAGAAAATAAGGGTGTGCTGTAAAACGGTCGTACCAGGAACTCAGAAGTCCAAGTATATTATTGATATACTGGTGATTAAAGGATGAGGTTCTGTAGCTGACTTGACATCCATGAAAGGGATGGAAGGGAAATTCTCTCAAAACGGGGTAGAAATACTTACGAAAAACAGGCAAAATGGGGAGTATACTATTTTACTTAATAGTTGGGAAAGCTAACAGTTAAACGTTACAATTCCGTCTCGTATGTGATACGACAGAAAAAGTAAATGAGATAAAATCCTACCCTTCATTTTCTTAACTTTGCTCCTTCGAGACCGTTCGGAAATGTTCGGGACAATTCGGCATTACAGCATTAATTCGACACGTGTAGTTATTCGTGATTGGCTTTGGTTTGGATAATGGAGAGTTCATTACATATGATATATTTCTAATGTTTATTCAATATTTTTCCTGTTTATTTGTTTGATTTGTATAAATAAGTAGAACTTATAGTGGCAGTCGAATGATAGATATTAAATGATCATCATCATCCAAGCGGTTTTGTCTTGTATGGTATGTGTGGCTTGTATTTCAGGCCGAGAAATACAGTCACTTCTACAATACCCAAAACAAAGCTTTACGGAAACAAAGGCATACCAATAGGATGAAACTCGACGCGATAGATAAGCAATAAATATTATTTCCTGTCCATTTCAACACGGCAATGGGCTCACCACCAAAATGCATACGGTGAAATGTGGGCGTATAGTATGCCTCTGCCTATCCCTTCGGGTATAAAGGCGTGAGATTAGCATTTCCAGGATCCATATAATTATGAAAATCAAAATGAAAAATCTTTATTCCTGTAGGTCACACAGTAACACTTCTCAATTTCAAGATTATTGCTTCGACATTTACATTTACTACCAGATTCGCAAAGCCGGTTTTTTTAGGTAGAGCCTGTGGAAGAACCTGGCAATAAAACTCATGGCCACTCTTTTCTAACCGCCAGTCATTACAATAGTTTGATTTACATTATATTTGACCAACATAGTAATGAGTTTATACAAAAGAAACAAATTCTCAATGTTGTGTTTAATATCAAATTAAAATGAGAGCGATTCTAGTTGCAAGTTGTAAGGGCAGCCTTCCCCTTTATGAAGAAGAATCTGTCAAGAAAGTTCATGAATGCTCTTTTAAAATGTAGGTATCGCTTACAATATTAAAATTACACTTATATTTACATACAGTACTACAAATACCTCAACAATAATTTTAATTGTTTACATTTACAGTTGGGTGAGCGTGTTATACTTACATGAAATAAGTAAATATGGCGGTGGTTTAATTAAATTATACAATGCTAACATTATGCTGTTAGTTTATGTTGCCTTCCGTCAATAATTATAATTATGGTGGTTTTAGGAATGCCGAATACACGAAACACAAATTAATTCAAATATATTTTTAGTATCCACATGGGGGAATCTTTATTTTTATTATACCTTTTACATCTCTCAGTGTTCTGTAAACGATTACTGCGTTAAGCAACTTTCACTATGGCTGGTCCTCGATGGTGGTTACTTCTTTGTGGCATTTACATTTGCGAGCGTATCCGTGCTTCGGAAGGCACGTTAAGCCGTTGGTCCTTGTTGCCAGTAACATGGCAGTCGTTAAGTCAAGTTGAAGGCCTTTTGGGCAGTTGAGAATTTTCAACACCAGGTAAATACAACCAGCGTAGGTCTATTTTAACACGGCAATGGGTGCACCACCTATTACGTGGGACAGGAATACACATGGTGAAAAGTGGGCATATAATATGCATCTGCCATCCCTTTGGGGATAAGGCGTGATAGATAAATAAATACAAATTTTATACAAAAAATATATTATATTATAAACATGCAGTCAGGTTAAAAACTATCGTATATTTTTTCGAATTCCGGGCACAATAATAAAAAAATTAATAAAAGAAGTTCATTAAATAATGTGTCGATAAAAGTCGGTAAAAATTGTCATAAAACAAATTAAAAATTTATGTATATTTCCTGTCGTTGCATTAAAGAAGGAGGAATCTAACATGTTCAAAACACACGTGTGTAAGCAATGTCAGAAACATATCAGCGATACACGAGTACGTCGATATTTGAAACTCGCCGAACGAATCAAATCGATGACAACGATTTGGTAAGGTGCCTCTCATTGCATAACATGTTTACGGTAGAAATACCTTAGATTTCATAATACAAATTTATACGCAGAAAGAAAAATACATTTGCATGTATTTATATTGTCTTATTTCACGAATTTTGTTATTGTTTCCAACCATCACAGTTATAAGATCTCTTAATCTAATGGCCTCTTTAAAGGCAATATGGATATATGGTTATGGCTCTTTAAAAGCAATGTAGGGATGAATTTTGACCTAATCAAATCACATACATATGGTATTTTATTTTATAAATTTATCTATCACGTTTATCCCCGAAGCGGTGTCAGTGGCATATTATATGCCCACTTTTCACCATGTGTATTCCTGTCCCACGTAAAAGGTGGTAAAACCATCGCCAAGTTAAAATAGACAGATGCAGGTTATGGCTCCCTCTGTTGAAAATTTTCAATCCGCAGGCCTTCAACTTGACTTAACAACTGCCATGTTACTGGCAACCGGGACCAGCGGCTTAACGTGCCTGCCGAAGCACGGAAACGCTCGCAAATGTAAATGCTACAAAATAGTCACCCATCCGTGATCAGCCATAGCGAAAGTAGCTTAACGCAGTGATCGTTTACAGAACACTGAGTCCGCGGGACCATAACCGCGATACATATAGTCCTGTCTTTTTTCCCAGGTGTATTCAGAGGCATATTAAAAGTCCAAATTAAACTACATTTTTGTCAAGAGATAGTGAGTCCGTTGCCATATATTTGAATTAGTCCAAATAACAGACCAGTTTCGCCCATCGAGGCGGCAGTAAAAATTTGTAAGCATATTATGCTATAAAAACCTAGCTGAGTCCCCGGCGAATTTTGATTCCCGAGAGTGTAGAAAAATACGTTTTTTTTGCGTCATTAACTGCCACAACATTTTGAAAGTTAACTCAGAAGTTTAATTTTTTCACAGCTCCAAGGGACTTTAGACTTAAATTTCATGTTGTTATCATCACGCGTTCCTGAGATAAAGGGTCTTGGCAGCCGAGTCTGCCATTTTATCTCGAGACAACCCTAAAAAGTAGTATCCTCTGTCCTGGGGGCAAAGTCTACTATTTCAATCGCGTCAGAGAAAAATCGTAGGTAATCGTCGCTCTATAGAAAGCCACCGGTACAATTTTGACTTTTGTTCGTAGTCTACTATCAAAATCGTACTCCAATAGACTTCTATCAGTCGGCCGATGAGTTCTACTAACATGTACCGCGCCAGTGGCCGCTAGTCAGTTGCATTTTTGATAGTCTACTAACATTTTGACAGCTAAAAACAGCGGTTCTGGTTCTATTCTACGGCTTGTCAATAGTAGACTCTGCCTCCAGATCTTGATAAATAAGATTATGTTTATATCTGCATTTACTAAAGGTATCTATTCCAGACATTTTTATACTCTTTCATAGCATCGCAACAGCTTTAATCGAGCTACGAATTAAAATCAAATGCTGCGTACATACAAGCAAAACTGGACCTTATGTATACGATTACACAAAGTTTATCATGCATATAATCTGACACGGAGCAGTACATTTGTTTCAATGTATTGCTGACGCAGTTTCGTGAAGGCATGGTACATTTAGTTTTGTGATTCAAGGACTTTAGTTGGATTTTTTCCTATTGACAATAAAATATTCGGAGATTGAAACAATAGATCGTGAGCTATTGTTTAAATTTTCCAGTACTTAGTTCTTTTTTTAACTGCCCCGGTGGCGTAGTGGTGTGCTTGCGACTGCCGCGACTGAGGTCCCAGGTTCGATTCCAGGGTCGGATCAAATATTTGTGTGTTTCGGACTAATGTTTGTTTCGGAGTTTGGGTGTTTCCTATGTATATGTGTGTCTTTTAAAATATATAAGTATGTATATCAATTGTCTAGATCATATAACACAAGCTTATATTAGCTTACTTTAGGCTAGAAGGCGTCTAATAAAGCTGCGAGTGCCGGCTAGAATCCCGCGTTACTCAATTACACCACTTGTACCACCTCTAAGGCGAACTGTTTTGGGTGCCAATTCGCCATGTTCGAGGCTGTGCAAGATAATTAATAGTTATAGTGATCAAATTGATCTTCACTTTGACTCTGTGGCAAAGATTAAGTCAATCGTTCTGGGCCTGATTTTGAGTGAGTAGAATGTATTATAGATTACATAGATTATTTGAATATAGATGTTATGTTTTGCATTTTATTTTAATAGCTTAAGCTTACTACTTGTGACTTTTAATTTGTGAGTGCGGTGTTTGCCTCTAAGTGATTGGAACATTGAGAATGTAATTCTAAATGTACTTAGTGTAAGTTTTGATGTTAACAATCGTTGGTAGACCTTAATTAAATAAATAAATAAATAAAAGGCGCTGTGTAAAAAAAAAGTCCCACAATATTTATTTATTTATTTTTATCAAATTAATAATTTGAACAGAATGGCTTTTGAACAAAAAGTTTTCTGTTTAACCAGTAATAAATGTTTATCAAGGTTTGTAATACAACCCTTACGTTGTGTACCAAGTAATATTTATCTGAACCAAGAATTTTTCGCTCAAATTTCATGCAGACAAATATTTGCAATCGTATTTTTTTTTAATATTCTGCCCACTCTACCCTCTACTTATTCTAACAGGTAGTAAAATATTAAATTTATACTAGCTGATACCCGCAGCTTCGCTCGCGTGGTATAGTTTTTACATACTTTTTCCCACAGTTATAGTAAATAATAAATAAATAAATATCCATCACGCCTTATCCCCGAAGGGGTGGCAGAGGCATATTATATGCCCACTTTTCACCGTGTGGATTCCTGTCCCACGTAATAGGTGGTGAGCCCATAGCCGTGTTGAAATATACAGACGCAGGATGTGACTACCTGCTGTTGAAATTTTTCAAGCCGCCCATAAGGCATTCAACCAGGCTTAACGACTGCCATTTTACTGGCAACCGGGACCAACGGCTTAACGTGCCTTCCGAAGCACGGAAACGCTCGCAAATGTAAATGCCACAAAGTGGTCACCCATCCGAGGACCAGCCATAGTGAAAGTTGCGTAACTCAGTGATCGTTTACAGAACACTGAGACCGCGGGGCCACGAGCGCTTCAAATCTCGATATTTTTTTTATTTATCTATGTAGATATACGTAGCCTAGTTATAAATACTTATAAATGGTACACCTTTTTTGCTAGTCGGGTAAAAATAATAAACACGCCACAAAACAAGTAGAACGTTACATGACGCGCCTTAACGTGATTCAGTTTGTTAGTGTTATGTCACTAAATAAAGTTATAGGAGAGTGACAATAAAATCAAGGTAAATACTGATTTAATTTACCGCCATATTACCACTATGATTCTACTGAGAGGACTTACCTAGGCTATTTTTATTATTTACTAGGTGATCACCCGTCGCACCTATTTACTCCGTTATTACCCAAGAGAACAGAGTGGTAATAATAAATGTCAAAAATCGGGCAGACATAACCTTCCATAACAAAAATTTACGGTTTTACTTATGTGCAAATTACGGGATAGCGATTGACCGACTAGTTTCGGAACGGAGTTCCTTTTGCGTCAAGCCACGTCGAAACCTTAACGGGTACGGTCGGGCTATTCCGAAATGTATATAATGAGTAAAACCGTTCAGTTACTAATAATTTCCTTCCATGTTTCTATTCATCCACATCCACCAGTCCGAGACTACCAGGAACCTACCTTTTATTGATCGTGCTAATTAGTGTCTAGCACATAAGACCTTTCAGCCTTTTTGATAACCACCTCACTAAAAAGGCAACGGATTCAAAATTTCTTCCAAATTTAACATCTAAAGTAGACATATTTTATTTTTTTTAAATTAATTTGGCCCTTCAGACCCACCAAAGTTCCGTGCTTCGCAAGGCACGTTAAGCCGTTGGTCCCGGTTGCCAATAAAATGGCAGTCGTTAAGCCAAGTTGAAGGCCTTATAGGCGGCTTAAAAATAATTTCAACAGCGGGTCGCCGCAGCCTGCGCCTGTCCATTTCAACACTGCTATGGGCTCACCACCTGTTACGTGGGACAAAAATGCAAACGGTGAAATGTGGGCGTTTAATATGACTACCCCTTCGGGGATAAAGGCGTGACAATATGTAAGTTTCTATTAAGATATTTTTTCAACAATGCTATCAACTCAGGATAGAAATACTCACCTACGTTAAACAGGCAAAATGGCGAGTATCCCACTTTACGTAATAGTTGGGCAAGCTAATAGTTAAACGTTACAATTCCATCCCGTATGTGATACGGCAGAAAAAGTAAATGAGATAAAATCCAACCCTCCATTTTCTTGTCTATAAAAGTGCTAGCTTAACACTCGGCTCCTTCGAGACCGTTCGGGAATGTTCGGGATTATTCGGCATTACAGCATTCGACACGTGTAGTTATTCGTGATTGGCTTCTTTTTGGATAATGGCGAAATCATTACATATTTACCTGATGTTTATTCAATATTTTTCCTGTGTCTTTGTTTTGTATTGTATAAATAAGTAGAACTTATAGAGACAGCCGAATGATAGATATTAAACAATCATCATCATAATGAACCAAGCTGTTTGTCGCTTGGATTCCAGGCCGAGAAATACAGTCGGTATTTATAATATACCTACTAAAGTGTATGTCAAAGACATTCTTTACCATTTGACATTTGCATGATGCAAACATGGGGTTTTAATCCTACACAGACATATCTTTCTATCGCTCAATAGATATTTAGTACTTTTAATTATTCTTTGTCAATAGTTCCGAATCTGAACTTAAGGGTTTTCGAGTTACTGGGGCCAGCCATCTTCCCAGCACTTTTAACTTCTTAACTGGGTTGCCTTTGTTTTTGCACGTGGTGGAATGTATTTGGACACTTTCTACTCTGTTGCAAACAGGTCACTCTGGTTAGGACGCCCAGCCTTGAGCCTAAGGAGGAACCAGACTACCATTATAAAAAAGCCACAGGTCAGCTAGTACCTAATATGGTTCAAAGCGCTCGTGGTCCCGCTGACTCAGTGTTCTGTAAACGATCACTGCATTAAAAAGTTTCGTTATGGCTGCTTACGGATGGGTGACCACTTTGTGGCATTTACAATTGCGAGAGTTTCCGTGCTTCGAAAGGCATGTTAAGTCGTTGGTCCCAGTTGCCAGTAACATGGCAGTCGTTAAGCCAAGTTGAAGGTCTTCAAAATTCTCAACAGCAGGTAGCCACAACCTGCGTTTATTTATCTCGACACTTGGGCGAACACGGCAATGGGCTCACCAACTATTACGTTGGACAGGAATACACACAGTGAAAGTGGGCGTATAATACGCCTTTGCCACCCCTTCGGGGATAAACGAAAGATTGCATAACGTGGCGTTTTACATTAAGGCGTAGTACTTTATAATGAGACTTGTTTTTCTTTATTTCTTTCGAAAATTAATTTTGTAAGCTTTGTTCTTTCATATTTAAGTTATAATAGAATTTTAAAGGCCCAAAAGTTTGGTCATCGATTACAAAGGAAAATGTCCTTGTGTTTATTATATTTTCAGCGGTCATTTTTCTTTTGAAGCATCTGTTTTCCTTCACTGGGTTTTTAAAGTAAAACTAGTATAGACTAGGCTATGTGTACGGTGAATGAGTTAATTTGTTATTTTTAGACGTAAATACGTTTTTTAACTTGTTTCCATTGCGTGGTGTAACATAAAAAAATACCTATCTTCTCGCCGTAGTCAGAGAGGACAGATCGCCAGCTTCGCGATTCATGCATACTTCTTTGGCTTTTTGCAGTTTCATTAATTGCTTCATACACGCACGTCTGGCTATCAGAGTACTTTTGATTTTTCCGTTTTTGAGCAACCTGCTCATATGTAAGCCTCGGCCTACTCTGACTTCTTTTACAGAGCCTTCCTTTCCAGCTTACCGCTGACACTTTCATTCAAACCTGCCATATTGCGTAAAACGTCGTTTCGTATTCGGTCAGCCAAGGTTACGCCGCACTATTTTCGAAGTGATCGCATCTGCACGGCATTCAACTTACTTTCATGCATTTTTATCAAATATATGATATATGTTTTATCTTCTGATAAAATTTACAGTAGAATTATTAATTAGTTGTCTTCATCATGGTCATTTAAATAAAATAAAATGAGACACGATGACACGACTTTGGAAGAATTCGTTATTGTACGGTATAGGGGATAGGTTGCCATGGTAACAAGTGTCAAACAAATTTGAGTAAAAATAAAGCATTTAAAACTGTCATTCTACCGTTGCCAATGCAATGACACAAAAACCCTGGCTCATTTAAGCGCACTGTATCGTGATTCATAATTTTTCGACAACGCATTGGGCTTTTAGTGAAGCGATGCAATTAACAAAGCTAAATTTCATATTCCCTAAGAAATGATTGTTGTCGAGTTTCTTTTTGTGCGGAAATAAAGAGTACTGAAAGCTTCGGTGTACGACCAAACTACTAAAATCATTACTTTTTTTGAACTTAACTAACTTCTCTATCGACGTATGAGAGAAATTATTAGCTGTAAAAAAAATCGTCAGTATTTTCGGTTATGCGACATGTTGTTTTGAAGTGAAACTTCTTTATCGACGTAAGTGAAACTTCATTATCAACGTATTGTATACTTCACGAAAATTGGGTAGATAAGGGTACCCAATTTTCGTGAAGTTGTAAATAGTAAAAAAAATATATGTCGTAAAGAAGTTTAGCTTCTTACTCGTGTACTCTGGTACACACGCTTATTTTTTTATTAAAACTTTTTCATTACAAGTTTGGTAATAACGTCTTTAAAAAAAATCAATAATTGGTGGTCATTAAATTGCTAACAAAAACGTGGGACAAAAATGCATACGGTGAAATGTGGGTGTATAGTATGCCTCTGCCTACCCATTCGGGGAATAATGACAATATGTATGTATGTAATATTATAAACGCGAAAGTTTTTAAAGTAAAACTAGTATAGACTAGGCTATGTGTACGGTGAATGAGTTAATTTGTTATTTTTAGACGTAAATACGTTTTTTAACTTGTTTCCATTGCGTGGTGTAACATAAAAAAATACCTATCTTCTCGCCGTAGTCAGAGAGGACAGATCGCCAGCTTCGCGATTCATGCATACTTCTTTGGCTTTTTGCAGTTTCATTAATTGCTTCATACACGCACGTCTGGCTATCAGAGTACTTTTGATTTTTCCGTTTTTGAGCAACCTGCTCATATGTAAGCCTCGGCCTACTCTGACTTCTTTTACAGAGCCTTCCTTTCCAGCTTACCGCTGACACTTTCATTCAAACCTGCCATATTGCGTAAAACGTCGTTTCGTATTCGGTCAGCCAAGGTTACGCCGCACTATTTTCGAAGTGATCGCATCTGCACGGCATTCAACTTACTTTCATGCATTTTTATCAAATATATGATATATGTTTTATCTTCTGATAAAATTTACAGTAGAATTATTAATTAGTTGTCTTCATCATGGTCATTTAAATAAAATAAAATGAGACACGATGACACGACTTTGGAAGAATTCGTTATTGTACGGTATAGGGGATAGGTTGCCATGGTAACAAGTGTCAAACAAATTTGAGTAAAAATAAAGCATTTAAAACTGTCATTCTACCGTTGCCAATGCAATGACACAAAAACCCTGGCTCATTTAAGCGCACTGTATCGTGATTCATAATTTTTCGACAACGCATTGGGCTTTTAGTGAAGCGATGCAATTAACAAAGCTAAATTTCATATTCCCTAAGAAATGATTGTTGTCGAGTTTCTTTTTGTGCGGAAATAAAGAGTACTGAAAGCTTCGGTGTACGACCAAACTACTAAAATCATTACTTTTTTTGAACTTAACTAACTTCTCTATCGACGTATGAGAGAAATTATTAGCTGTAAAAAAAATCGTCAGTATTTTCGGTTATGCGACATGTTGTTTTGAAGTGAAACTTCTTTATCGACGTAAGTGAAACTTCATTATCAACGTATTGTATACTTCACGAAAATTGGGTAGATAAGGGTACCCAATTTTCGTGAAGTTGTAAATAGTAAAAAAAATATATGTCGTAAAGAAGTTTAGCTTCTTACTCGTGTACTCTGGTACACACGCTTATTTTTTTATTAAAACTTTTTCATTACAAGTTTGGTAATAACGTCTTTAAAAAAAATCAATAATTGGTGGTCATTAAATTGCTAACAAAAACGTGGGACAAAAATGCATACGGTGAAATGTGGGTGTATAGTATGCCTCTGCCTACCCATTCGGGGAATAATGACAATATGTATGTATGTAATATTATAAACGCGAAAGTTTGTATGGATGGATGTTTGTTACTCTTTCGCGCAAAATCTACTGAATGGACTTTGATGAAACTCTACAATAATATAGCTTACACATCAGAATAACACATAGGCTACTTTCGGAGCCGTGGTCGTCAACTAGTTTATAAAGTAATTGTTATTATAATAAAATGAGGTCGTTCAGATACCTATTGCTCTACTGAACTTTGTTTATTAACCAATATTGAGCTTTATGCTTAAATATGCTTAATGCTAACCAAGCTCAAAGCATATACAGTCACCAGTCATACTTCACAATTCATTTAAACGAAACAGATTCAAAAATGGACTGGATCCCGTTCAACGTATTCACGAGAGGATGTTTCTTTTAAACTTAAGATATATAAATGATCTGAATTCCACTCGATTGCGATAATGTTAGTACAAGTACTATAGATATAACATTTTCAGAGGAACAATAAAAGTATATTATTACATTTTATAAACTTATATTTTGCGTCAGCTATATTCAATTTAGGATCTTTCTTCTCAGTAAACTCTTATATTTGATGGCAATTTATGAAAGTGTATGTATGTACTTAGCTACTATCTATTATTATTTTCCCCACTAACCATTTTTTATAAAACTTCAGCTCAATCGGGGATTAAAATTCAACATTTAATATAGTTGATAAAATCTTGTTAACAAGCATTACTTAATAAAAATGTATTACATAATGACATTGCGTTCTTTGCTTACGTGACCTCCCGTTTAGACAACGAAAATCGCATACCTACGTACAGTCCCTTAGACTAAAAATAGACTTTCATTTATGGACACACGCGCGTGCATTTAAAGCCCCATTCCACCGTCACGTACTTCCCGCTTCCTGCTTTTTATGAATGCTGATATGCCCGATGAATGGAGACTTTATTGAATCCTCACTTTTGCATGGGAAGCCCGAGACAATGGCACCCGTGGCCACAATACACTACACAATAACTTAGTGACCATTGATGTGTCGATGTTAAACAATAGTGAAAGACATCAATGTTAAAATAATACAGTGTTTTTGTTTGTGTGTTTTGTGTGTTTGAAATCTAAATGGTGCGTTTTTTAAACCAAAAGGCAACCTTACAGTTTTGATGTAAACAAATGGAATTTGATTTCAGAACTACGTTACCATGAAAGAAGGTCGAGAAGTTGTAATGTAACATTGTATTAATGAGTTAATTAAATTTGTATTTTGTTTGCTTTTTGATAGTATGGGAAACTCTATCGAACGAATGACTGAACAATAAACGATAGCAAATGTGCCGAAAATATAGACAACATTTATTTTTCCGGGATTCACTACTGCCACACTGCAACTTTTGTCTCAATATAAGGTATTAAGGACGTCTTCTAGTATATAAATAGCTTAATTATAGCAAAATATTTTTCCACTAAAAGAACAGAGAAAACGTCAAACAATCTCAATCGTTTCGTCGTGGATCATAAAAAATGTCCAAACACACGATGCCTCAAGTACGAATACCTGTTAGCTAACATCGCACACATTACGTTATGAATTATAATTATCGATGACTCAGACATCACCACACCACACAACTTTCAACCGTATACTATAGAGTCAATAAATACATAAAATTCTACGTTAATTGCTATAAAGCTGATTGGCTTTTCGGTAAGCTGTTTAAATAACGATCAAAGTATGTTCACGTCATACATACATACATATTGTCACGCCTTTATCCTCGAAGGGGTAGGCAGAGGCATACTATACGCCCACTTTTCACCGTATGCATTTTAGTCCCACGTAACAGGTGGTGAGCCGTAAAAAAAGTATGTTAAGACATTTATTATATAAGAAGTGACTTTCTAACCTATTTCATTAGGAGTGTAAGGGGTCCTTCCAAGATTTCTGGAGCCTAAGCGACCTCAACTGCTAGTGGTGCACCAGCGCTGACTAAACGGATGAAGCAACGACACAGGTAAATCCTCAAGGGATTGGGTGGTCAAACGGCAGTGGCTCCTAACAATGCCGAAGATCAAAAGAGAAAAAATAGCTGCACCTAGTAGCCAAATATAAATAGACTCTCAAGCAAAAATGGCTCCAAGTCTAGGTGAAGTTTTGAGGCTACTTAGAATACATTGTGATAAAGAAGCAGAGACTTAGATACCTGTTGACTTCTGCAAATAAAAATAAGATACTTCATGTCAGTTTCTTCGTTATTTAAGTTCTTCCAATAATTAAAAAAATGCTTAAAATGAATGAGGCCCAGGTCCATTTTAACTGAAGCTATGATAGTGAACTTTAATTATAATCATCCAAGTCACAAATACCAATTAAAATTTTGTCATCGTAGCCCCACGGGGTAGGTTTGGAAAAAATCTATAAAAAAGCAAGTGAATGTATTAAAGAAACCAGCTGCATGCATTGTTAAGTTAATATCGACCTGTCACAACGAAGGGTGAATATATTGATGATAAACTACGCAATCTGGTAACCTTAAACGCAAAACACGCGGTAAAGCCTACAAACAAAGACCCGGTAGAAGCAGAACGAATGCAACCATTTTTTTTTAATTGTCACCAGAATTAGACTCGTGCAAATATTTAAGATAAATAATAGAACTCGAACGTTTTGCGATAAGCATACATACATACATATTGTCACGCCTTTATCCCCGAAAGGATAGGCAGAGGCAACTATACGCCCACTTTTCACCGTATGCATTTTTGTCCCACGTAACAGTTGGTGAGCCCATTGCCGTGTTGAAATGGACAGGCGCAGGCTGTGATAACCTGCTGTTGAAATTTTTAAGCAGCCCATAAGGCCTTCAACTTGGCCTAACGACTGCGATTTTACTGGCAAACGAGCCCAGCGACTTAACGTGCCTTCCGAAGCACAGAAAAACTGGCAAATGAAAATACCAGAAAGTGTTCACTCATCCAAGGACCAGCTATAGCGATAGTTGTTTAACGGAGTTATCGTTAACAGAATACTGAGTTAGCGAGGCCAGAAGCGCTACTGTAAGCGATAAGCATTTCTTTAATATTTGTTCCAAGTCCCGAATATTAAAGTTTCAATACCAATTCCTTCATCTGCCATTACTGGACTTGAGTATATATTAATAGACAGCTTATTACCTAATCATCAACATGTTAATCATGAATATTCGTTACATCACCACAACTCGACACATTTACGATAACTCCAGCGCTGGGAGTAATGAGCTGAGATCACGATGGCGATGAAGATTATAAACTATGTGTCAAGAATTTTGGATGAATGTGCCTTTTACCGTTAAATGGATAGTTTTTTCCCGTACATATCGACAAAACAGTTACTGACAGGGTTGGCACAAACCGGAAAATCATGTAATACAATGTGGACGCGCAAGTCAATTTGTTGAATCGAATCAAGTGTATGTTCTGAGTTCACACCGGGCTGGGAGCGGCGGCGTTGTCAAAGTCGTTGGCCTTGCTTCCATGGCTTGTCAATTATTGCTAGATTCAGCAAAGTTTGTTTAGCATTATAAACTTATTTTATTTTTGACGATATGAACGAAATTTAAAATATCAGTTTTACGCCGTCTTCCTTTAAGTTCAGTAATAGATTTTTTAAAGTGAAAACTTCTTCTAGCGCTGTACGCATATTTTTAGATGAGATAAAATCTCTGGACTCGCGACACCGTTACGAGACGCAGCTATAGTGTGTGCATAATATACATGTACATATAGGAGACGGCGAACGCGTCTAGATAAATGAAATTATTAATAAATTTAGTTTTTACTTCTGTCGGCACTCACGGAGTGCAACCCGTACCTAATTTCTTTTTTTATCAAGCATACCATGCAGTAAATCTTATCACCATTGACATTATTAGACTTTAAAACCTACTCAACCGTGAAACATTTGCAGTGAATCAAATAATCAAAGTGATAAAATTCTTTAAGACGAAGCTGTTATTGTGATGCGACTATGCGAGTAGGTCTAGGATCGAAATTGATTAAAAGCTTCATCATATAACGCTCTTGCTGGGACGAATCCGTCGAACCGGTAACTACTCTCGACTTTTAGCTAAAGAACATGTCTTATCTCAGTTTTAATGTTCTAGGTATGTCTAGTTAACTTAAAGGCGTTTTTGAGGGTCTGCAACACCCTTGCATACTGTTACTTGTAATAGATGCCTACGTCTATAGGCTAAGAAGATCACTCTTCAGCAGATGGGGCTGTATACTTTTAATGGCTTAGCGTATTGGTATAAAAATTTTGATCCTTAGGCAGGTTAGGCAAAATTCGATTCTACGCGGGATAATTTACAAGCTATCAGGTATCAGATAATTTACAAGGTATCTTGTTTTTTGTGCGGGATTGGTGGATTCTTGGATTTAAAAGTTGTGTTAACGTGCTATAGTGAAATACAATGATATATAATATATGCAGTGAAATGTTATTTTCTATCTTGCCGCGTAAAATCCACTGAAAACCTCAGTATAATAACTACATAATGGTAGTGTTCCAGTGAGACTGACTCTGACTTAAGACTAGACTTGACCAAGACGTAAAGAGTAGGGGACATTTTAGATAATAACAAAGAAGATCGAAGAAATATGAATTAAGATATGGCTAAAAAGTCTTATTAACCAGGCCATAAAAATAATTACAAAAAAAAGTCAATATTCTTGCAGTACATACTTTTATATCAGTTCAATTATAACATTAAAAAACTACAAAACAAATTCATTAAACTTATTTAAAATAGGAACTCATGTTCTAAACACAAATAAATTCGGAATTCAAATATATTTTCTAATAGCAATATTCTGGTTCCATCTATAACGCACATCGATAAAACAGAAGTGTGTTTCGTAGTAGGTAATACAGGTTCTGTCGCGATACTTTGCCGGCAGGTCACGTGTAGCTAGGCCAAAACCGGTCCAGCGGTCTTTCCCCAATGGTTGACCTACTCTCTATATTTTTACAATCGTATTGTGAATACATGTTGTTCAAATATGAGTATGACAAAATAATTTTGTTTTAAATATGAAGTTATTACAGTTTAACTTAGAATTGTAATATTATCTATTTATTCATTTGATAATGTACATATTTTTGTTATACTGAGGCTACTAAGTATTGAACCCAAATCGCTATTTGTTATTGGGGCGATAATTATCTATCCATATTTATTGGCAATTTTTCGTCACTATTTTAAACGGTGCCTCTTTTTATCTACCTACCACGGAAGATAGCACAGCCCCAAGGAATGGGAAAGGTACACACAAGAAAGAACACCAAATTCTAATTATTTTAGAAACTTTGATTTAAGTAGATTCATCAAAATTTTCAAAATTGGGAAAATAATACTGAACTAAACATGTCGCCGTCTTTATTTTCCCAACGAAACAAAATAAAAACTATATTTAATTAATGGGTTTGTAAATACTATTGGGTAGAATGTCATGAATGCTGAACAATGAGTCGTAAAAGGCTATCGCATTACAATACAGTTTACCTACATCTTGGCAACAGGGCGAGGTGATAAGCACTGAGATGCCCTGCTTCGCTAAATTATAATAGTAATGTTTATTTTATTATAGTATTGGAAGAGTGAGGCCCTTTTTTATAATTATTTTATGGCCTGGTTACTAAGACCAAATCTATTTTATTTCGTATTTATTCAATCTTATTATCTAAAATGTCCCCGTCCTCGACGCTTTAGTCAAGTATAGTCAAAAGCGAATTCGTCAATTCGTACCCCATTAACGTGGTAGTTGAGTTAATGAAGCATTTAGTGGAATTTTCAGAGGCCCTCTGTTATAGGTATTGCCATTACCTAAAAGCAGCATATTATAAAGGCACTTAGTTAATAAAAGAAAAGAGAAGAGCTCGAAGTCCAGCTAACGCAGTGTTCTGTAAACGATCACTGCGTTAAGCAATTTTCGCTATGACTAGGGGCCGTGTCTACTATTGACAAGACAAGCCGTAAAATAGAACCAGAATCGCTGATTTTAGCCGTCAAAATGTTAGTAGACTATCAAAAATGCAACTGACTAGCGGCCACTGGCGCGGTACGTGCTAGTAGATAGATAGAAGTCAATTGGAGTACAATTGTAATAGTAGACTACGAAAAACTGTTAAAATTGTACCGGTGGCTTTCTATTGAGCGACGATTTCGATTCTATTTCGACACAATTGAATAAGCAGACTCGGCCTCCTGGTCCAAAAATTCAACAGCATGTCGCCACAACCTGCGCCTATACTTTTCAACACGGCGATGGACTCACCACCTGTTACGCGGGACAAAAATGCACACGGTGAAATAAACTAAAAACTAACTAACTATCTTCATGCTATATCCCTGACGGGGTAGTCAGAGAGGACAGATCGCCAGGCGTCGCGATCCTTGCATACTACTTTCGCTTCTTGCAGATTCATCAATCGATTCATACATGCACGTCTGGGTATCCGAGTACTTTTGACTTTTTCGTAAAATGTGGGCGTATAATATGCGTCTGCCACCCCTTCAGGGATAAAGGCGTGACTAATAAGCAAGTAAAAATCTAACAGCACAAACAATTTATCTGGTAGTGTGTGTTGAAAATTACATAAAATCACGTTAACTGGTACAAATCACACACGAGGCACTCACGGACATGTTTGCGTTGTCACTGAACACTAAACAAACGCAGAGTGCACGGTTTTTGTTTGTTTGTACAACCCTTAGTATGTAAGTACTACTAGAGGTAGCACGTTCGTAGGTAGAAAAGGTAAATTTTGAAAATGTTTGACGTCTTTTTTAAATAAAAGCTTTGGTCGTAAAAGTAGGTTTTGATGCAACAAGCACAATTTAAAATAACTGGTAGCAATTTGTTATTTTTAAAGATGTTTTATGTTATTTTTGAAGTGAAACTTCTTTATCGACGTTGAGAGAAATTTTATGGTTGTGAGAAAATCGTCACGTTTTTCTGTTTCGCGCAATGTTGTTTTGAATTGAAACTTCTTTATCGACGTATGAGAAAAATAAATGTCGTAAAGAAGTTTCACTTCTTACCTGTGTGATGTTACACTATTTATTTCGATTTTTTTTTGTATGTAATTGTCTGTACAGATTTTTATAGTGTGACCTTCTTCTATATGTTTGTCCGATTTCATACTGGAAGCACACTTAGTGCTATGTTACGATTTATTAAATTTAAAAAAGGTTAAATGAAAAAGAAAATCAAATCAGAAATATTTTATTAAGTAGGTACGCGTTGTAATAATGAATATGCGACTTGAGTATTACTGTTCTAGTAAATATTTGTTACAAATGGAAATGTATCGACGAATATCGACGAAAATTGTTTCGCGTGAAGTCCCGAGTAGTATATAAAAATGAGTATAAACCGCGAACGTCTAAAAATAATCTTAATTCATTCCACGAAAATGTAATAGATAGGTAGGTAATAATTTATGAAACAAATTATGACAAGAGAACTCATTAGTGTTGATATTTACGGAGAGATATTTGAAAAGGTTAAGGCTGGTTGGCTATGAAAGGGGGGAATATTGTATGTATTCTATTAATTTATTAATCCCGTCGCGTCGCGATAATAATTAATATCCAATAAGAGGCAGATACATTTGCTAAGTCACTTGATCATGTAGTTCCGAGAAGTTTTGTATTTAATAGCAGGAATGTAAAATTTAATTTAATACAACTTTTCCAAAGTCTCCATTTAATTTAAGCACCAACCGTCTATTGTCTAAAAAATGACTTAAGCGCCAAGATCTGCGCACCTAAGTCGACCATCCATTTCTTTTTACTTATTTTTCTAGCCTTGAACATAACCGCCGTGTTCAGACATACATGCATATGGTCACGCCTTTATCCCCGAAGGAGTAGGCAGAGGTATACTATACGCCCACATTCACCGTATTTGTGTTAACGTGTTACGTGTGACAAAAATGCATGCGGTATTCATACGGTAACAGGTGGTGAGCGTATTGCCGTGTTGAAATGGACGGACGCAGGTTGTGACCTGCTATTGATTTTTTTCCAGCCGCCCATAAGTTCTTCAACTTGGCTTAAGGACTTCTATGTTTCTGGCAACCGGGACCAACGGCTTAAAGTGCCTTCCGAAGCACGCAAACGCTCGCAAATGTAAATGCCACAAAATGGTCACCGCTACGAGGACCAGTCATAGTGAAAGTTGCTTATAGAACACTGAGTTTGTGTGGCCACGAGCGCTTCAAATCAGTAAACAAATCTGTATATGTGTGTACCGTGTGAAAGTGAAAACCTATAAGGAATTTTAACCTCACACCTTGCATTAGGAGTGATTTTTAGACCAATTTTCCAGTGGGTTATTTTTATACAAAAACATACGCACGACACGATAGTAGCTTCCATATTTCCTAAATAACTAAGTAAAGTACTCCCAAACGGCTTTATTGAATTTTATGTGGAGACGGAAGAGTCCTACTAATATTGTGTAAGTGATTTTTTCTGTATCACTTTTCCCTTGTAAGTATATAGAGAAACTACATTTTGTCCAATAGAACTTCATAAAAAGAATATCGCGTGCAAATCCTAATAAAAGAAAAAGTTATCTATGCCAACAAGTTGAATAATAGATTTTCAGCAACATTAAAGTTTAAGAACAGGGTTGGTTGTGGCCACAACGTCCAAGTTATACAAAATTAACAATGTACTCTGCACAGAATTTCTTCCATCTCTACTTACTGTAGGACAAGTACTGCAGTCGTAACGTAACCGGCATGGCCTTTGTTCTAAATTACTAACTAGATTTACAGTTCTGCGTCAGTTTGCAGTCGTACGCTCTGTTATTTCAAAACACGCCTGGAAACAGGTACAGTAAAACTTCTTTTAATTTTCATTTGACACAAATGCGACGTGTTGACATAGATGCAACGCGCTGCAGCTACAAGCTCTCGACCCTATAGTTATCTGTTAAATAGTATTTTTTAATTAAATAAAATAAATATCCATCACGCCTTATCCCCGAAGGGGTGGCAGAGGCATATTATATGCCCACTTTTCACCGTGTGGATTCCTGACCCACGTAATAGGTGGTGAGCCCATTGCCGTGTTGAAAATGGACAGACGCAGGTTGTGGCTACCTGCTGTTGAAATTTTTCAAGCCGCCCTGCTGTTGAAATTTTTCAAGCCGCCCATAAGGCCTTCAACCAGGCTTAACGACTGCCATTTTACTAGCAACCGGGACCAATGGCTTAACGTGCCTTCCGAAGCACGGAAACGCTCGCAAATGTAAATGCCACAAAGTGGTCACCCATCCGAGGGCCAGCCATAGTCAAGTGCGAACACTGAGACCGCGGGGCCACGAGCGCTTCATATTTCTTCTTTTTTAATTAGTTTTTATAGTATGTTTTTTAATTAGTAATAATAATTAAACAGTGATTTGTTTTGACGAGAAATTTGGAATTGCATGAGCTGATATAAATATAACTCTTTTACGTTTTTTGTTGTGAGGTGAGGCTGCCGTAGTAGCCAATGTAGATGGCACTGTGTAAAAAGTGTTACACAATATTAATTTATTTTATGTCTGTCGTGTACTCTGTGGTTATCCTTTCGAGGGCTTACCCAGTGCGCTCAGCTATAGAGAACTGGGATGACTTAGAGGATTTAGTTGGTTCGACAACGTACCGCAAGCATGCAACCTCATTTATTCTTTTCACATTTATCTTACAACAGTTGTTCCCGTTTTCATAAACATGGCAGTTGTTACGTCAAGTATAAGGACTTAAGGCCTGAAAAATTAAATTAAATTGAAATGTCTGTTAAGTATTCTAAATTAACAGCTTTTAACTAAATGTATGTGAAAGTATATGCCGTACATAAAAAAAAACAATTATTACAATTTCTTGACTTTCGCTGGCAGATAGCTGATGTTAGAAGGTAAGGTAAACATAGGTTACATTTTGTTCCCGTATTCCCACGGCACTACACAGGTGAAACCGCGAGACGTCAGCTACTATTAAATACTACGACTCTATATACCAATAAAGCACCAGCACATGACCTTGACTAAAATATGTAGTCGCTGTTGAACGCTATCAAAGTATCTTTATGCGAGTTTATTTGAATTTAAGATGTATTTATAAATCTGTTATTAAATACGTAAATTTTGATAGTCTTAGAGCCATATTCCAAAATGTTTATCAATACTCAAGAAACACTTAAGAGTAGTATTTATAAGGCAAAAACTATAGCCTCAAGCATCAATTGAGTATTGAGAAACATTCTGGAATACGGCCCTTAGATTGAACTTAAAATTTGCAAAATTTGTTGGGTGACAATGCATTACGTACTTAGCGTCTTAGTACTATTATTATATTATTTTTGATGCATGGTTAGTAAGATGAGGTCATGCTTAATCTAATGATAGGGAAATAACATAAGGGCTTAGGTTTTTTTACTTTTATATGTTTAATTAATTAAAGGGTTTGTTGATCACATGAAAACATTTTGAATATAATTTTTAATAGCAGTGGGGGAGTAGCTCAGCGTGCCATGAAGCCGGCAATGACACAGTGTTACGAAACCGACGGACGGACGGCCTTTAAAATGTAAAGAAATCGCGACTTTTAATACTTTATTTTAGTAAATTATAAGTAAAATTGAATGCACATAATTTTGCATTAGGAAAAATATGCGAATAATTGTCACTTGATTTTGACGTAACGCAGTGGTTTAAGTGAGTAGCATATTATGTACCTACATTACATAAAGTTACGTTTTTAATAAAAAAAAACTGGTAGTTGCCAATTTTTTTATTCTAATATTTTAAAGCGATCACAAAATGTCTTAAATTTGTGTTAAAACGTTACTCAATATGCAATTTAAAAAAATAACCATTGCATTTTAGTTCAGAGGTAAATAAGGTAAAGTTATAGTTTCGCCATGTCCGTACGTCCGTACCCTTAATACTAGAAAGTTGGAAATTATCAAAATAAAGTTATCAAAAAAAAATAAGCACATATTAAAAACATTAAGTACGTCTCGCGCTTGGCCGATTTTCGAATTTCACACATTTTTAGTACCGCTGTCGCTTATACATTTTACCGCATACCTTATACGTACAGGCCGCAGAGAAACCTCTTAACGCGACCGCAGACAGCTGGCAAGAAAGAGCCTTGAATGCTCACTCTAATGCAGCGACGATGCTTTTGAGAATATTGACAGATTCTCATTATTCTTATATTTTTATTATAGACTGTTTTCATAGAGATCGGTGTTGAAGTTACTTCTCAAAACAATCAGTAAAAGAAGACTTATCACGTAAAGAAAAATTTGAATTCTAGTGACGAATCCGTGACCCGCGCAAAGTTTTTATATATTTTTTTGGTTTCTATTGCTTCGGTCAAAAAAACTATATGATTTGACGACGAATTTTAAATAAATTTATTAACAATAAAAATAAAATACCTTGGTTCGGGATGAGACATGAACCCGTCACTTTTGCCTTATAAGGGCTATACACATGCTGTGTTACTCGCCCGTAACAATTATTTTGCCAATTTTTTATCATTAAAAAGCGACTTGGTGCTAATTCTGTTGTTGAAACCACTAAAATAAATTTCTCTAAAATTTTCTTATTTTTATTAAGAGATTGCCAAATGCTATTCTGTTATTATGTTGAACTAAACTTGGTGATATCATAAACAGCCCTAAATTTGTATCTGACATCACTAAAATTTCTTTTATGTGATAAAATTCAACAAAACATGCATGCCGACTAACTTAGTGATTGAACTGTCTATGTACATTTTTCACTTTTTATTGAATTTTATCACATAAAATGATTTTTAGTGATGTCAGATACAAATTTAACGTCACACAAAATATAGACGTTTCACTAAAATTAGACGTCACCTAGATAGGTGACGTCTAATTTTAGTAGGACGTTTATTAATTTTAGTAACCGTTTGAAACGTGAAAACGTGTAAAACGTTGTAACGTGAAAAATGTACATAGACAGTTCAATCACCAAGTTAGTCGGCATGTATTTACATTCGACTGTTTATGTACATTTTTCACGTCTTGTTCAATTTTATCACATAAAATGAATTTTAGTAATATCAGATACAAATTAAGTGCTATTTATGATATCACCAGCTTTAGTTCGACTTAATAACAGAATAGCATTTAGCAATCTCTTAATAAAAATAAGAAAATTTAGAGAAATTTAGTTTAGTGGTCTCAACAACAGAATTAGCACCACTGTCAGACATTTATATTACTGTCATTTCTTATTTTCGATAATGATTAAATAATAGTCAAGTCAGCTATTAATGACTGATTAGATATTTAAAAATAAGAAAGTATTGGTGAAGCCTGGCGATCAGTCCTCTCTGACGACCCCGTCAGGGATACTGCGTGAAGATAGTTAGTTTTTCAGTATTTCAAAAATTTTGAAACATTTATCATTTTAGCTATTATACTGTCGTTTTTATAAACAAAACAAGTTCTTTATTTACCTACTTTAGTTGTATGTGTCGCCATCCGACGATCTGATGCTATTCGATTGAAGTGGGAATTTGATCGACCCGCAGGTCCCTAAACTTGTTTCCGGAAGTTTTGCTTATTCAACGTTTTATTGGCTCAGACTTTTTGAATAAGTTATGAATGGATTCGAGAGTATGGAACAGAAAGTTATCATGCTAATAGTAAATTAATAAATAACTAAATATTATAATGCGGAAGTGAGCGTTTTAAGTAGCAATGGGCTGGCCACATCAGTAGTACAACCAACGATCGATGAATTGAAACGAGATGTGGAGTGGAGACGGAACGAAAGACGACGTATGGTATGGTGCCTTAGCTAGATGGATCGAGAGCTAAACAAAGTAAAAGACAGGAACTGGATATGGAAGGCCCAGGTCCACGTATTACGACGTAAATTGGAAGACGCTAACATCCAGCAGTGGCCTGCTCTAGACTGATTTGGTTTAGATTGATATGAGTTTGTTTATTTGATAGGTCGAAATAAATGGCCCAATTTTGCAGAATCCTGTTCCCGAGTTAGATGAGTCCTCGAGGACAGTTATGGGTTTGTTTTTTTCGAGTTAATTAATAAGATGTAAATTGGATGCGGAGGCGTACTTTAACTAAATCAGCAATTCTATGCTGTAAAGGCTGGACATGGCACCGTATTCAGTGTCACACCATGCATATACGAAACGCTCATGACATAGTTCTGTATAATAAATATGTTTGCGTGCATGTATGTAAATATGTTACAATGTTAAATGAAATTAATTATTTAGTCCCGTACTGATACGACTCAAATAAAACAGGTTAAACAACCCAGTCGTAATTTCGTAACGAACTTTCTCCAAGTAGGTTTGATCGACAATGATTTATAGTTAACGAAATTAATTAAGGGCCCAATTTCTCAGTCGTTGTTAATATAACAAACAGACTTGGCAGACTATTTTTTAAAACATTAATTTCAACTAATTCGCTTGTTTGAGTGCGTATTTTGTGACGGTTTTCGTTTCAAATAATACGTAAATTATTTGGTTATTTTTTTTTGTAAACAACGCTTCATTTCTCCAAGCTGAGTAGGAAATAATATTTCCTAATGAACAAAATAATAATAAATAAATATCTACTAGCCGGATGGGCGAGTTTTGCTTTTTGTTATAAGTCCGTATTCCAGAACGTTACTCAATACTCGATCAACGCTTGAGACTAGATTTTGCCTTATAAAATTTACTCTCAAGTGTTTCTTGAGTGTTGATAAAAGTTCTGGAATACGGACCATACTCTGTGTAGAAGTAGCAATGGTTCCTGTAATATTATATTATGTCATGTGTATTTTCAAAAAATAATCCAGAGTACATTCTGGATTATTTTTTGAAAAATACTGATGTCACAAAAGTTAAGAAAACAAAATTCCATTTATATAGGAATTTCATCAAAATCTTTAGAGCCGAGAAGGTACTAATAAAAACGCCATGCTTACATTAATAACATTTTGAAATCAAAGGCACTTAAGTGAAAAGTGTACATATTTGTATATTAAAAGCAGCTTTTATTTTTACCAGATTATATTTCAACCCTATCACGCTAGAAGGTCCTAAACAAACCAGAAACATTCAATAATTCAACTCGAATATTTATGGCCGTAAGCGCCATAATGATAAGGGTTAAAATTAGATTGCATAATGAGGTTTCGTAGTACATCGTTAGGATTAGTAACACCAAATATGGACGATAATTCGAGGCAGTAAGTACCTAGCTGTTTATACGGGTAAAGTTTATCATCATAGCGTTAAGTCCATGTAACTTTCAAAATATACACTTTAGAGCCCGAAGATTGTTTGATTGAATGCTAGAAGGGATTTTTCAATATTGTTGCCAATACATTCTACATTCTAGCTTTAGTGCGTCAGAGGGTGACTCTAGCTTGAAGGTGACTTTCTTTTTGTGGTTCTTTTTGATACCCGAAAGCTGAAGTAGTAAGAAATTGTAACAAATAAATCTCCTAATCGAAATAAAACCGTTTTCACTTCCTTACGGCGCCTTACTAAGTAATTAATTAGAGTAAACCTATTACATTAGTTTGCCAAACAGCTCATAAAATAGGGAAGGAATAAATACAGATTAAATTATGTTGAGAAAACGCTAAATTTAGTTGTAATTATTAGATTCTATGCTAAAAGCGTTGATGTAGTCAGTAGCCGTCGTTAAAAGTCAATTTGATTTATAATATCTATTTCTACAACCTTAGAACGTCCAAAGTACATCGTTTTCTTCGTTTTTTTTTATTTTTAATACAAATAGCGAATACAAACAAGGTATTAAATATTATATGTTTAACATATCGATCTATTTGTTACTATGGCAACACTTGTTTGTATTTTATTGCTGACTCATACAAGTTATGCACCACTAAATATATAGGTATATTTTTAAATTTGGGTATTCAAGTAGAGGCTGTGTGATATTAATTATTTTCACTCCTTTAACACGTATAAATTTCGAGATAGCCCGAAATTTCACATTTAACAAAAAACTTGAGTGACATGAGCAGGTGTTTATTACTAACAATAACAATAGGATGTAGATCAAAAGACAAATATACTAAACTCAATATACCTACATACTACAGGAACAACAGGAAAATTAAAATGGTGGTTAGGTCTTAAATAAGTACGAACCTTATTTTTAATTACCCATACATATAAATAAATTGACCGCCATTTACATACTTTAACCATGATAAACCGAGGTTACATCCATTTTCTCGATCCGTGGTTATGACCTCAATAATAACAAAAGTCAGTAAGTATCAGACAATTCAATACATGTGGCGCATTCAACGCATATACTCACACGCACACGGATTGTGTCATTCAATGACTAATATGTAAAACAATACAACAACTAGCAACAAGTTAATATTTAATAATACTATCTTTGATAACAAGAATATGAATAGTGTAGTGTAGTAGTAAATTGAAATAATTCAATTTGGGATCTATTCTATTATAGTAATGCAAAGTGACATCTTTTTTAATAGTCATAATAGGGATCATATATCGTAGCCAACTAAGATTATAGCTGATAAGCCTAAAATCAGAGGATATATAGAAAGGAGGAAATCATGCCTCCTAGGAGACCACATGGTAAAGTTGACTCAAGCTGCAATGGTACCTAATAACACAGTTGTGTAGGTAAGTAGGTGATTACTAGATTAAAAAATAAGATGTTATTTTGTGCCTTCCTGCAGATCATGGAAATAGGGGTGACACTACTGATAAGATCCATTTATTAGCTGTGTATGTGTTTAACTTTCGATTAAACAATAATTCTAAATATATCGGTACCCACGTAATAAACACTTAGGTACACAATCTAAATTAAAATCAGAAAGTAAAACAGGTTAAAATATTAAATAACAGTCTAATATAATAGAAAGTGAGATAAATTTTATTTTCAACATCGATTTCGAAACAAATATTGCATACATTTTAATTAAGAAACCTCTTTCGTAGCAAAAAAATGTTTATGTTAGAATACCGTTTATGGAATATTTAGTAATGACTTAACTTTTTTAAATTAATAGCGCAAATTGTTGTAAGCGACACATCGATTGTATCACTAAATGTTGTAAACGACACATCAATAGCAGTCATTTGCCAATAATAGTAAATAAATATAAGTATTTATAGGTAGATATAGCTTTTGTTTATTGATTCCTGTGTTCAATGTCGGTGAAACGCTCTTTTTATGCTAATAATTAAAACTATTCTTGTATATATAAATATAAAATTTACCTACATGTTACAAGAATAAATAAAGAAATAGTAAAAATAGTAAACTGATTTTGAGAGGCCTGCAATAATCCTTACTACATTCCATGATAACGACACAAATAATTTGTCATAAACAAAACAAACTACAGGTTAGTTTTGTTTGACACTATCACCTGCAGTTGTGTAGCAGCATAACCAGTTCTCCTAAATCACCCACAAAATTCCTTGAGCACTTTGCAAACAAATATAATCAACATTAAACTATTTACCAATGAACAAACACATTCATAAGTATTTATTTAATCATTTAAACTCACACTAAACCACTCGTTATTCACAACACAAACGTAAAATTTAAAATCGTGTTTTGTCGTTGACACTCGCGAGGACGCGACGTAATACGTTAACCCGCGGCAAACGCGGGCGGCAAACTGGCGTAGCGTAGGTAGTGACGTACTACACAACCGGCCCTCTAGGATATGAACCATGTTTACGAAACGAACTGTTTTGCTAGTGTGCTCTGAAGGTGGTAATTTCAATGATGTTATGATTTTGGCTCAGGAAGTTATTGCATATGTAGAGAGTCGATTGAGTTAAGTCACACGATTATAATATTAGGTGCTAAATAATCATGATGTACTCTAATGATTTGATGGTTATGTTTATGCCAATATACCTATATACGTATATAATAACTAGGGAAAAAAGTTAATCAGAAAAAGTCATCTCATGATGTCACGGTAAAAACTGAGAGAAGTGGAAACGTAATAGAAGAAAAGCCGGTTTCGGGACCAAAAGCAATGGATGTAGATCCAACTAGCAATAATTCTTCTATAGGTAACGATAGCATGCATATCTAATTATATATAATAATAAGAATTGAAGAAGGTCGCGAGGACCCCACTGACTTAGTGTTCTGTAAACGATCAATGCATTAAGCCACTTTCGCTATGGCTGGTTCTTGGATGGGTGACCACATTGTGGAATTTTCATTTGCGTGCGTTTCTGTGCTTCGGAAGGTACAGTAATCCGTCTCACTTGCCAGTAAAATGGCAGTCGTTAAGCCCAGTTGTAGGCCTTATGGGCTTGAAAACTTTCAACAGTAAGTGACCACAGCCTGCGCCTGTCCATTTCAACACCTGTTACGAGGGACGAAAATGCGTACGGTGAAATGTGGGCTTACAGTATGCCTCTGCCTACCCCTTCGGGTATAAAGGAGTGACAATATGTATGTATGTATGTATATTTAATTAGGACACATTTTCAACACATACTAAGCAGTATTTAAATTCACTACCAAACCGAGGAGTTATAACCATCATTACAATCCGTTTTAAAACATGTTACGTGTACTTTATTGTCATGATAAAATTATAAGACAGTATATTAAGGTGAATACAAAAGGAAAAAGTATTATTAGTTACCTTGGTTGTAAAATAGCAATTTCTTTAAATTCTCAGCATATTTTGCAAACAAAAGATTCCTAAAGCTACTATGTTTATAGCTTGGCACAATACCAAAAATAGCCTAAGTATCTAGAAATCCTCAATGAATTTAATAAGGGCACAAGAAAAAGAAATATCGTATATAAAGGAAAGTTTATGACTTGTACACGCTACTACAGTATACATATAAATTGACATACTAACATATAAATCTGTGTTCTATGTCAATCGTAAATCTTAGTTTAGTATTACCACTTTCATAAATGTAAATACAACTATTTGACACGATCTCAGCTGTTATGATATACAAACGTGAGACTATTTGAAATTTAACCTTCTCAAAAATTCTGAAATGGGGAATGATATTTTAAAGACATTCCTTTTGAAATTTGTTGGATTATTTGATGATGCTGCTGCTTTTAACTTATTTTACTCATTTTCATTTTTTTTCTTCGTGCCTTTTAACTAATACACTTTGTTCATAGATAAAATCGGTGCAAAACGGTGTATAACTTTAGTTAATAGTTTATGATATCAATCTGCATTATTGTTGATGTTATTTGGATTACAAGACATTCTTATTAAAACGAAACATTAAACAAAAAAAGCTATTAACAGTATAGTCCTGTTTTATTAAGATATACATAATAAATGATAATGTATTGCTCTGTACTATGTGCAGCTCGTATTTATATAGAAAGATAAAACCATATCTTTATTACCACAACTAGGTATATTTATTATAAATTGACGTGTGAGCGCAACAGTTTTAGAATGATAGTGCAATATCTCTCTTTTTTGTATACAACGATATTATACATATGTAGTTTTTTTTTTCAGAAGTCTGTAAATGACAAAGAAGACAACGAAGGTCATTGCTAAAATTGTTCACAGAATTTTTTTATAATAAAACGAATGTCAAGGACAATTGTTCAAAATTTCTCTTTAGATCGCTGCTCATTTGACAGCGATCTAAATATTGTACAAATTTCAGTGCTATTAATGAAAAGTAAAGATATTGCTATAGCAATGTTCAAACTTTATCTAATAGATATCTGCAAGCCACACTTTATTAGACATAAGATACTTACGCTTCCCTATATTTACTCGTATATTTTTGAGTGGCTTTATTTGTTAAATTTAACCTTCACTTATGTCTCAAATTGTCAGACATCTCGACTCGCAGTAGACGTAGAGATAAATTATGCCATCTAAAGTTACAACACTTATGTGGAAAAGCGTATTCTGCCTGGCATCAAAAATATATAATAAACTTCCTGATCAATATAAAATGTTAAGCCTACACCTATTTAAAAGACGGATCAAGGATTTATTAATTGCTAGGTGTTGTTACTCAAACTCGGATTTTCTTGATCTCTTGAATAAAGTTAACAAAAGCACAATAAATATATGTTAAATTCTGTATATAAGACATCTCATTACAATTGTGTAATTATGTAATTCACAAAGCCTCACAAAATTTCCTTGACATTTAAAATTTTGATTATTTTTATTAAATTTATTCGGCCCTTTAGACCCACCCCAGGTCCGTGCTTCGGAAGGTACGTTAAGCCGTTGGACCCGGTTGCTAATAAAATGGCAGTCGTTAAGCCAAGTTGAAGGCCTTATGGGCGGCTTAAAAAATTATTTTAATTATTTAACAGCAGGTCGCCGCAGCCTGCTTTCAACACGGCAATGGGCTCACCACCTGTTACGTGGGACTAAAATGCATACGGTGAAATGTGGGCGTTTTATATGCCTCTGCCTACCCCTTCGGGGATAAAGGCGTGACAATATGTATATATGTATGTTATTATTTATATCTGATTGTTTGATTCTTAATTTATTATAATTGTTTTGACGTTAGACCATGACGAAATTGATATTATATTAAAAGCTGATTTTTTTTTATTTTTGAATTTTGTACAACGTCCATGTTTGGTAAAACTATTTTGACTTACCAAATTGTATTTACACCATCTTATTTACCATGTAGCAAATAAATGATTCTAATTCTATAACATTTAATATTCTTATTGAACTTATAAAATATCTTATAGATTTATCCAATTGGTATTGAATTAGATTATATGTGAGGGCGAAACCAAGAATTATAACTTGTTACTCAGCTATTAGACGAATTAGCAGTTGTCCTTATCGCTTTAATAGTATGGCCGAGCACTCCCAGAGCGACAGAGATAGTTTCTTCAAATATCTAATTTTCAAAAGTTTCTACGACCGCAATTCCCCTAATGTAGAACATTCGTTGAGTTGCGTTATCCATAGAGACGTAGGATTAAGAGCCATGCCATAAAAGTTTGACAGAAATAAAAATAGCTGTACTTTTGTAATCTTGATATTTATAATAAACTTGCTGATGCCCGCAGCTTCGCCCGCGTGGTGAAGTTTTCCTATTCGAGATTTCGTACGGAACTAAGTACGAAAGCTTTTTGAAAATTCAATATAGCTTTAGTTACATACGAAGAATGTAGCTTTGTAATGGGTAAAGAATTTTGAAAATCGGCTCAGTCATTTCTGAGCCTACTCATTACAAACAAGCTTACAAATCTTTCCTCTTTATAATATTAGTACAGGTGTGGCCGTAACGTAAAAAAAGAAATATTTGGTAGTTGTTATAATATTTAAACAATAATATAATAATAGTTAAACAAGTAAAGCATCTTGGAAACGGCCCTAACGTTTAATTTTTCAAAGCACTTCTATAATTTTATTTTTTCTTATTAAACGTAATTTATTGCAAAAATAAATACAAAATTGTTACAACACCACCTCTTAGACGATCTTTGCGTTTTGAGTGACATGCGTTGTAGCCTGTAGGGTGCAAAAACTGTTCGAGGGATGTTCGGTAATCTAGTTAGTTTAACTTTAAAGTTTAAATTTCGAGTTTATGCATAAATAGGCACTGTCTTTAAAGGTTTTTTTTTTAATTATGTGGAACTCCTTTTAAAATAATCTTCTGCTTTTAATAGCCACATCCACACTCTCGTCATTCGTTTGACATGAATTTTTATTTCATAATGTTGAGAAACTAGTTGTTGCTTCAATCTTGTAAATGTAATGTTGTTGAGCGATTAACGGATATTTTTTTCTAGTGTGGCAACATTTTAAGCGAGCTTAGACGAGTACGTTCCATTGCTGGATCCACAAAAATTATTAATAACTAGTTGACGCCCGCGGCTTCGTCAGCGTAGATAAGTTTTCCCGTTCCCGTTCCCCACAAGAACTTGTTCCCGGGATAAAAAGTAGCCTATGTGTTATTCTGATGTATAAGTTATATTATTGTAAAGTTTCATTAAAATCAATTCAGTGTTTCACGTGAAAGAGTTACAAACATCCATACAAACTTTCACATTTATAATATTATTACGATGGTACTCGGATAGGAAGCATTAGATTATATCAGGATCAGGAATCAAAGCTAAAATATAATAGTAACATACCTACATATATACATATTGTCACGGCTTTATCCCCGAAGGTGTACGCAGAGGTGTACTATACGCCCACATTTCACGGTATGAATTTTTATCCCACGTAACAGGTAGTGAGGTAAACCCATTGCCGTGTTGAAATGGTTAGGCTCAGGTTGTAGCGAACCGAGAACGACGGCTTAACGTGCCTTCCGAAGCACGGAAACGCTCGCAAATGTGAATGCCACAATGTGGGTCCGGACCAACCATAGCAAAATTAAATTAACGAAAATATGTGCTCGCACTTCTCTCTTCATCATCATAAATCTCTGTCTCTCTCTTTCGCCTCGCCCGATCACGCTTTTCGTAACGTATTCACCCCAACTTACTCCCCAAGTCAAGCGTGCCCAAAGAATGACTATTAATGATACTTGGTTTAATTAAATAAAAAAGGTACTTAGTACACTTACGCAACATTCCTATTTTAAACAGAAAATTTGAAACGCTCTCAGCGTATTTATTTTTCTCCGGAAATTACGTATTTAATATTATTACCCGTTCACAAAAAAAAATAGTCAACTTGATTATAAAAGCAACATTAAATAACTTTATTTATTTACACAGCTATGGACACACCTGCGTTTCCGTGCTTCGGATGGCACGTTAAGCCGTTGTTCTCGGTTCGCTACAACCTGAGCCTAACCATTTCAACACGGCAATGGGTTTACCTCACCACCTGTTACGTGGGACAAAAATTCATACCGTGAAATGTGGGCGTATAGTACACCTCTGCGTACACCTTCGGGGATAAAGCCGTGACAATATGTATATATGTAGGTATGTTACTATTATATTTTAGCTTTGATTCCTGATCCTGATATAATCTAATGCTTCCTATCCGAGTACCATCGTAATAATATTATAAATGTGAAAGTTTGTATGGATGTTTGTTACTATTTCACGTAAAACAATAACGTCATTAAAAGAGATTAAACTGGATGATAAGCCAAGCAAAATGGCAAAAGGGCGCAGGTACTTATTTTGTTTTTCACAGATTTGTTAGAAACTAATGCTTGGCGGAGCTTGGCGCCAATTATTAAACAAGACACAGTTGCCGTAAATTATTTTCCAAATCAAGTGTACAATACGTGTTGTTTAAATAGTTCGAAAATGAGTGTAAGTGAATAAAAGTGCCTGTTTTTATTGAGGAATCTCTTGAAACGGCTAGACTATTGGTAGATGAATTGATGTTAAGGACTTTTTAAATGGAGATTTTTTATATTTTGGAAAATAAGTTAGGGTCGCACGAAAAATATAATACTTATTAAATACAACAAAGTCGCGGGCATCAACCAGTAGAGATCAAAAATAACACACATCGAACATAAATTCAACGAATTATACAATATAAGTTTCAACACGTGTTAAATATGAATAAATTATTCATTTTAATGATATTTATTTTAATAAACATCTCACGTTTTGCTCTTTGTGTCGACATAACAATTAATTAACTCATGTAAAAACGATGTAGGTACAGTCGGCACTAAAAGTTAATGAACATTTTATATTTTAATTAAATCCATTGCCTGTCATTTTGTTTCCAAATCCACGTATGCGAATTTAATATTTTACTATTTGACAGCTTGTTGACACACAGGAACTTGTTCCCGGGATAAAAAGTAGTCTATGTGTTATTCTGATGTGTAAGCTATATTATTGTAAAGTTTCATCAGAATCCATTGAGTAGATTTTGCGTGAAAGAGTAACATACATCCATAGTTACAAACTTTTGCGTTTATAATATTAGTAGGATAGGTTTGTTCATCAATCACGCCTTATCCCAAAGGAGTGGCAGAGGCATATTTTATGCTTACTTCTCACCATGTGTATTCCTATCCCACGTAATTATTGGTCGGCCCATTGCCGTGTTGAAATAGACAGACGCAGATTGTGGCTACCTTATTCTAAGATCATCAATAATTTATAATTATCACAGTTAAATTATGTTATATAGAATATTCATACTTTTTTATTATTAATGAGAAATTGCGTTTTTGATCGTAAAGAAGCAATATATTAATATGATTTCTGGTATGGGGCCCACGGAAAACAACATAACCAAATTAAACCAATACTAAACCGCAAGGAAGCAATTTGACCTTTTTAAATATAATTACAAAATATGTGTTTGTGAACTTTGAAACCCACGTAGATTTAACTATTATAATTATTATAATATTGATTTACTGTAACATGAATCGAATAAACTATCTCGCAATTCTACCAACTTTCTCCGTCCAAAGGTTGCCTAGTATAAATCGATTTAAAATATAAATCAGATTTTTTTAAAACATGATATCATTAACTATACGAGTTTGTAAGTTTCATACATTTTCAGTGCAATAGCTACGCAGATAATATTGCTTCAGTGCAATAGCTACGCAGATAATATTGCTATTTAGAGTTCTTACAGTTCTTCACTGTTACTTAAAGGAGTTCGTACTTATCTTGAGAATTCGTCGTGAATACACCTGCATTAACTAAAAATGTGTCACACCAAACCACCAATTCTCGATTACACAATGTGTCATTTTGACACTAAATTCAAATTCATTTGTTATGGGATGATATAAATGTTTTACAAATTGAACTATACTTATCTTACGAAAAAGTTGTAGGTGTGTTATCTTATGAGATTCTCTGTCTTTATATGATAACTAGCGCGTTCAACCAAACAGACAAACACTTCAGATTTATTTATTAATTAGTATAGATTTACGCATGAGGCCCCGCGGTCTCAGTGTTCTGTAAACGATCTCTGAGTTACGCAACTTCACTATGGCCGGTCCTCGGATGGGTGACCACTTTGTGGCATTTACATTTGCGAGCGTTTCCGTGCTTCGGAAAACACGTTAAGCCGTTGGTTCCGGTTGCCAGTACAATGGCAGTCGTTAAGCCTGGTTGAAGGCCTTATGGGCGGCTTGAAAAAGTTCAACAGCAGGTAGCCACAACCTGCGTCTGTCTATTTCAACACGGCAATGGGCTCATCACCTATTACGTGGGACAGGAATCCACACGGTGAAAAGTGGGCATATAATATGCCTCTGCCACTTCGGGGATAAGGCGTGATGGTTTTTTTTTTAAATATGGGACAAGTGACATATCTAGTAAATTTCTGTTTATGATTTCTATCAGTGTGGTTAAAATTTAGTTATTTCTTTTATTGTTTGAATTTATAACAGTTTGTTTATTTGTTTGGTTGAACGCGCTAATCTCAGAAATTACTATACGGATTGAAAAACTTAACTTAATTGACTTAACCCAGACGTGCGTGTATGAAGCGATTGATAAATCTTGAAGAAGCGAAGTGAAGATAGTTAGTTAGTAAGTGGTTAAAAGTTACCGCCCTTCAATAGTGCATTGCACTCTATCATTGTAGATTTCTACTCATTATGATGTTATGAATTAAACTAGGTGACCTCCTACAGCTTCGCACGTGACATGCTTTAAACTCCCGTCGCATCTATTTAATCCCATAAATTCTACAATAATTCACAATAACTTGCCTGATTTGTCAACATTTATAATAACTGCTCCGCTCTTCAGGGTAGTATCGTGATGATATACAGCCTTTAGCCTTCCTCGATAAATGGGCTATTCAACACAAAAAGAGTTTTCCATATCCGATTTCTGAGATTATCGCGTTCAACCAAACAAATAAACAAACTGTTCAGCTTTATAATATGAAAAAATAAAATTCATTAAATTTATTGTTTATCAAAATTGGTGCTAACTGTACCTATGTAATTCTGCTAAAAGTCAATAAGGTAATATTGACTTTAATTAGGCGTTGAATTAAGCGTTACTAGGGTGTTGGTTCTGGTTGCCAGTAACATAACAGTCGCCAATTGTAGGCCTTATAAGCGGATTGAAAAATTTCAACAGCAGTTCACCACGGCGATGGGCTCATCACCTGTTACGATGGACAAAAATGCATTTCTATAGATAAGGCGTGACAATATGTATGTTTCTAGGGTAACGTTCTGGAACACCGTTCCGAGGAGTTACCCGGGGCGCTTGGTGCTACTATTGGGGATTGTGTGGTTGTAGTCGATTTGAGTCCGGTGTGACTTCCGCGGGGATACCCAAACGTTTTAAAAAATTAAGGTACACTAAACCTAACCTATGTTATCGACATATTTGAGAAAAAAAACGTTAGGATCGCCAGTTTAGTTTAAAATAGAACCAGAGAAGTCGGCATCTTAAAAGGAGATCAAATCTGACAAGGTTAAAAGCTAAGACAGAAAATAATGTTGAATTTCTAGGTAAATTGAAAAAAAAAATCTCAGGCTACATGAATGATTATCATAACTGGTTTGTTTTAAACAGTGCCGACTGACTGTCACATTTGTACAAAATAAATATCTGTAATGTGTTAGATAACCTTCATGCCATTTTTATTTTGCGGACTTTATGGATCCTTATATACTAATCAATAGGTTATTTAGACGGAAACAAAATGGACGCGGATGGCGCGTCTATTGTATAAGTAATTTTACAAAATTACTTTATTTTCGAATGTACCTAAATAGTCGTTTATTAAAAAATAACTAATATTAATAGCGATTTCTCATGCATATAAAGGCTTCAACGATTTGTGCAATTGTCGGGAAATGATTTAAATCAGGCAAACGCGGATATATTGTAACTTTCCAAACTTCACAAATTAGCCCTTGTAAAGTTTCCACTGTTTTACTGGAATACAACTTTGAACGATCATGAATATGGGTTCTAAGCCGAAACCTGTTTCAAAACCAGAAGTGGTAGAAACTTCAAAATCACATATGCAAGTATTCATGGTGTCTTGAATCAAATGCCGCAAACGGTTTGTATCTATCTCATATAGTTAGTTCCTGAGAAATAGATGCGTACAGTTGGAGGGACTGACAGAGTGAGCCGTTTTATATGACTACTAGATGATCCCTATGACAGTGTAGGTGACAAAGTTCGAACTACCCTTGCACCTATTTAATCCCGTCATTTATAAATTCTACAATGATGTATTAAAATTTGCCCGATTTTTCGACATTTATGACATTTATGGCACCGCTCTCCAGGGAAGTAGCGTGGCGATATATAGCCTACAGCCTTCCTCGACAAATGGGCGATGTACAAAAATAATTAATCTAAAAATAATTAAAAATTTAATCTTACAATTTTTTTTTTAAATCCGACCAGTAGTTCCTGAGATTAGCCCATTCAACCAAACAAACAAACAAACTTTTCAGCTAGGCTAGACTAGTATAGATTCTAAAATGTAGGGTTTAGAAGTTTAAAATTCATTTGAATTTGCGTTACTTCTTATACATTGTATGTATTCCTTCCTGACGTCACTTTCTTCAAATTGTCTGTGTCCTCTCCTACCTTAGGTTTATCGTACATTTAAAGTAACTAAATGGATTTTCCAAGAGGTCCAATAAACACATTACTTAAATTATTGGTGACTAGTTGACTCCTAGTAGTAGTGGAGTTTTCCCGTTTCCGTTGTCCACAGGAACTTGTTCCCGGGATAAAAAGTAGCCTATGTGTTATTCTGATGTGTAAGCTATGTTATTGCAAAGTTTCATCAAAATAAAAATAAAAGTAGATGCGTGAAAGAGTAACGAACATCCACCCATACTTACAAATTTTCGCGTTTATAATATTAGTAGGATTACCTGGTTGGTAATCGACCTTGATGTGACGCAATGTGTCATTGTGATTTGACAGACTTCTAAGAATACAATTTAACGAGTTGATTTCCTGCTCAAAGTTACGTTTATTTTGTTATTATAATGCTAGTTGACGCCCGCGATTGTGCGTGAATGTAATTCTGATTCCGGTTCTAGGACACCCCAGGAAACTATAAGCGAACAAATGATATCAATTTTGATTGTAAGATCGAGATCTAAAACTAAGGTTGAATGAATTCTGATGAAATTGTCAACACACACGTTGAAAATTTTATCAGAATTCACTCAACCTTAGATTTATAAATTATAAAACAATGTCGAAACTTCATGAAAGATTTTTTTGTTTTCACTGATTATTTAATATTTACTTTTAAGTAAGGCCTCTTACGGATATGCCACATGGGGGGAAGTACCTTGAATATAGTAGATAGAACATTTTACTAAAAGAAGACATTATTTGAATTTGGAGATTTGATAAATGTAATTCCACACTTAAGCATATTTGATTTTCCAACGGATACAAAGAAGATAACCTCAAAAAATCAAATTGTATTTTTTATCAGGTAGGTAATATTGCCTATAATTTTAGAGTCCATAATACTCATGTTGTTAAAAATCACCAGAACTTGTTTAATTTTCTTTTCTCTACAGCTTGATTCAAAACTAATGGAGCCCATATTTTACATGCTGGCTACAATGGCTACTTAGCCAATAAAAATATAAAAAACGTTGTCAAAATGTTACATAGAATATAATTAAGTACCTATTTATAAAATTGTAGTTACCGAAAAAAGCACGAGATTATCTAAGGGTACCTATGGAAAGCAACATGACGCTAATTTTATTCACCTATTAGATACCCTTATTTGTTAAGCAGTAAAACCGCCTACCTACGCCAATATTTCGTCAATTGTAATGATACAACGTAATTTTGCCGTGTTGAAACGAGCGCTTCTACTAGGTATAGTATGTACCTAAAATATGTATCAAATCATGATGATACGAAGGAATTGCATGTTTTTTTATTCATTTATTTTGTTTACACTGTTGCTTAAATATTGAAAATTAAAATGCAAATTACTTAAGATTTAAGATTGATATACTGGCATCTTTAATAAAAATAAACCCAAAAACTGACTTAAATTTACCAAATCTATTAAACCTCACTTTTTTACATATTAAAACACCGAGTTTATTACTCCACTGAAATATAACTTACGGCCGGTTTCAATAACCTATCTATATTTTACTTTTGTCTAAATAAAGTCAAAATAGTTACCATCGGTACCTATCGACGAAAATTTCGGTTTCAATAACCAAAGATAGATAGAAATATTTACCTACGACATTGAACTATCTGTCACAAAAGATACAAATCAACTGTTTATCTGTGGTAGCGATCTATGTTTAACTGAAGATACAATATTGAAACCGGCCATTAGCCATCTGTTCAAAAAACGTTGACCATATATCCTTAGCTTGTAGTTTCTTGTAATAATGAATCCACTAACCTGATACTTCTTGATGGAGTCAATCTGATCTTTCATGACGTCGTGAGTAGGAGGTCGCGGTGGAGCAACTCCGCCGGAGTCGCGGGGAGGCACTGCTGGAGCAACAGTCTTCGCTGTTCCGTTCACCTGCTGTGGGAGATTGGAAGATTAACAGGATCTTATAGGGAAAATTATAGCTTTAGGGCAATTGGTATGCCAGCTTATGTATTTACGAGAAATGGTATGCGGGAACATTCGTGTAGTTCGAAGTACGTTTCAAATACGATTAAATCCTACACTAGTCCTGGGGGCCAAGACTACTATTTTCCAATAGAAAGCCGTTCTAGTCCTATTTTATAGCGGTTCTATTGCGATTAGTCCAAAACTAGGATGTCTACTAAAACTATTATATTTTTCACAATCACATTAACTATCAAAATATTAATATAGACTACCAAAAATCCTAATTAAGAGCTACTTACAGGCGTTACACGTGTTAATAACTTTCTATCGGCCGGCCGGCTGAATTCTTTTGGAGCGCATAGACTACGAAATCTGTCATATTTTTCTGTCTATTAAGCGACGATTTCTATTCTCTTCTGACGCGATTGAATTAGTAGACTTGGGTCCCTAGAATTGCATACCATAGATATTATCCATAGCTTGTAAAGGTAAAATTCAGCTTTTACACGAATACGTTGTATTATAAGCAAACCTTGCGATTGGGATCAAACACACTCTTTGTCCGACGCGTCGTTTGCGAATAATCTTCAACGCTTAGCATGTCACGGCGACACACGAATATTCCCGCATGGCATTTCTTCTGTTTTTATGATTTCTATGATTTATAGTAAAATTTAGACTAAAAGATTCAGCACGGGACTTGCAACCCTGATCTTAGCTTCTGGTCGCCTGAGCAATGGGAACTGCATCGATCGACACAGGTGAATTTCTCCACTACTTGCACTAACTCAGCTGGCTGGCAAAATGCCCTTCTAAGGTCAAAGGAGATTTGCGTTCGAAACGAGTTGCCTTTTTTTCACTATAAATAAATTCATGTAATAAATTTAATAGAAAATTATAATTTCTATGTAGACTGTTGGAGTCATCGTGCAGTTTGTACAAAATTATTCCCGATATTTATTAATCTTCCGAACCTCTCAGTCTTTATAATTACGTTGCTATAACTTTTTCAGTTTCGTACAGCAAGTCTAGCAGTAGAACATAGAAATATATATATTTCAATTTTCTTACTCCAGGTTACATGCGTTAATGGTTTACATGCGTTTTTAGTATTTACTTAACGTCAACCAATCTTTTTTCTGGCTTGAATGGAGAATACACACAGGGTCCATTTCCAACTGCGAAAAGCTAATTCATACACGTATACGATGAGTTAAGGTAACATTTACCGCAGGTAGGTAACTAGCCAAAAGAAAGCAATAGAAAAAGGAGGTCTTATGGGTGACTTTCTCTGTTCAGTTTATTAAAACAGTACCCACCTTAAAGTAAGGGCATTTAGTATGACTCTGCCTACCTTTCGGGAAAAAAAGGGTTAAACAATAGGTTGTCTAGCTAGACGGATAAGAACCGTGTCATACAAATATCTCAACACCATGAAATATGGCCAGTCAATGCGAAATCGCTGTAATCCAGTTTCAACATACATAAGCATCCAGTACTAACCAAGTCTTTTTTATTAATTACTCTTATTTTATAAGCTGTACAACCGCCTACCTATGCCAATATTTCGCCGTGTTGAAACGAGCGCTTCTACTAGGTATAGTATGTACTTAAAATATGTGTCATGTCATGATGATACGGAGGAATTGCATGTCATTTTTTGATAGAGTAGAACTCTTTCTTGGAAGCCCACAAATGTCATACACGATTACTGCTACTCGTAGTAATCTTTTGTTCTATGGTAATTTGTCCAATAGTATAGATATCTCACTAGTTAGGATGTTAATGACTGTGTGAGGAGAAAGAGTAGGAAAGCGGACCCTTGGCGCTGTGAGACGCAACTGGGACAGACTTTCGGATCAAAAATGTAATGTCTCAGTTGCTGTATGTAATGTGCTCCATGGTATCTAAAGCCTTTTAGAAATCACGAGTAGGTATAGCTATAAGATTTTAGAAAACAAGTAATTGTAAATTTTGTGTAAATATGATTAGGCACATGTTCTATGTTCATATTACCGAAGATAGCGAAGGTATTTGATTAAGTAAGTTGAAATAGAACAGACTAAAACCTTCACGGTTGTGTGTAGCAGGGGTTTCTAAAGGAGATTTTTCGGACCATGTTATAATGTTGTAACAAAGTTCTCAGTGCTTTTGTTTCTTATATTTTACACTGTTGGAATTTCACAATCCTTAGAGGTCACTCTTCCAGAACATTATATATTTATCAGGAGCTGTTTGTAGTTGGTTGGCCCTCGAGGTCTTTTAGGCTGTGATTCCCTACATTCATAGGAATTTTAGGTACTTTTTAATTATTTTTGTATTTAATTTCTTTTAAAACTGATTTACAAGTAACTGCAGTATCTCGGATAAGAAAATTGAAAAATATGTATAGAAGTTTGTAAACAATTCCAAATTCAATTGTTTGAAATTGTTTACAAACTCATCTTTATTTCAATTCAAATCTTAATATTACAATTGTAAAACACCCCACCCCGTTCAATAATAGTTCCGTCCATGCAAATTTAACCTTGTATAAGTTTCTCATATAATAGAGCTATTATATTATACAGGCTGATTTTTAGATAAATATTTATTACCGACCTTAGTTTCACATGAAAGAAATATTTAATATTCACAAAAGATTTGTTCATCATTCGAAAGAAATTACTGTATGATTCAAAAACTGACATACTGAAACTGATATTCAGCCGTATAATATACATCTATGAGTACTGGTTCACCAACACTCGTCATAATAGTTCAAGCATTTGAACTAAAATTTTTAAACGAATAATTTCATAATTAAGACAAAACATCTGTTTCTTAAACAATTGATTAAGTGTAGGTAAACACAGCACGTAATTCAATATTGTTCCCAAGCATGCATTATTTTGAATGCTGAAGATATAAATGGAATAAATCATTGTTGTCACTTATATAAAGCCCAGAAAAGGGAATAAATATTACCGATTAGGTATTTACTTATAGAAAATATTGTAAGACAGAATGATCAAAGAGCATTTAAGAATAAAAAATCAAGAAAGAAAACCTTAAATAATATCAATTCAAAACAAGATGTATGTTAAGGTTTAATTGCTGAAATTATGTCATTTATATCACTAGATGGCGCTAGTAAATAACTTTCAAAGATATTTCGAGTAAAATTATGTAGTTTACGGGACTTTATAGTAACTAATGTATTTAGCTGACATGAGCTTAGTAAAGTTGTGAAAAAAAAACAATAATTCGAAATTGTATATGAACAAGTAACAATAGTAATATTCCTGCAATGCTCGTTATATAAATTTTCCCCAACATGCAACACTTAAAACTATTTAGATGATATTTAATACTAATAATTAAATGGTATATTCGTAAGAAATAAATTAAAAACCTGAAAAAAAAGAGTTTGTTAATGACACAAAAATAGACTTTATACAATTGATAACAACTTTACAAATAAGAAGTTATTCTATACAAAATAGGCAAAAAAAAGGTTAAAAGAATATTGTATTGAACACAGTTATGTAAAGCGGTAGGTTCTGAAAATATTCTAACCAAAATCTGCCAATATATCACAAAATAAGAGCTGCTAAATGCGTAAAATTTTACATCATCGGGTCGTGCTCGCGAGATAAACATGAAAAATTGGAATTGGGTAATATTACTGAGGATAATATCACAAGATTCAAAGCATTAAGGGACACAGACTTCCCAAAGGTCGCTTAATGTGTGGAGCTGTAGTACTTTCTACACTATGTTACGCTCTCAATTTTGGGTACAGCTGTGAAATATTGAGTAAACTTATTAAATACTCTAACGATTTTTTTAAGGAGAGAATTCTGAAGAATAAGAAACTAAGAACATAAAATCATTATTAATCTGTAATATTGAAGACGTTTAGGATTTTAAGATTTTCGTTGAGAGCCATAGATGGGCCTTGTTATAAAATTCATATTTTACGAAAAGAATATGTTACGTTTTGTAATGTTTTTTGTTTATCACACGATTTATATAATTCGATATGGATTTTGGGTATTTTTTGAATTAAATTCAAATGTCGAATAATTTGCTTATCTTTCGATGTTTTCGCTATATTGCGATAGCTGTGGTCAGTCACTCAGGTCACGAGCAGACGGGCTATTAGGAAAGTCAAAGACGACAATAGAGTGAAGTTTTGTTTTTTTTTATAAACCAGAAAATTATCAGTGCCCATAGTAAAAAGAAGCGATTTAATCAATCGATGAATAATATAGCAGATTAGATCAGGATGTATCGTATAGATCTATATTTTATTGGCAGATTTAGAATTCAGGACATAAAATACTTTGAATATTTATAAAAAAAAAAAGAGTTAAATTTGTAATAATATGGGACAGTAAAATATAATTTTAAATAGAACCGTTAGTTTAAATTTAGCACATGATGTTAGTCATGTAAAATTCTTTTATTAAATTAAATAGTAAATCCAAACGTGTAGATAACTTGCAATGGTATACACCCGCAGAATCAGCCAAATGCGGTTCAAATATATTTGAACCCTGAGAAGGTTCAGAAGCGTATGAACCATACTGTCAAAACCGGAGCAGAAAGAGCGCTAGAATAGTGCGAAAAGCGTGAAGATGAATGACTGCTATGAGGTGATCAGAATGATGATAAAAAGTCAGAATGAAGGTGCTAATGTAAGCCAATGACGAATATAGTAGGCTTTTAAAGATTGATCAAAAAACTTAGAGTGCAACTAATGTGGGATACATTTTATAAAATATAAATTGTTTTTTTTTTATTCGTCTACGTATGTTATAAACTTATTCTACTGTATATTTAGTAGGTTTATTATCAGTAGTTATATATTGTTGAAGCGCTCGTGGCCCCGCGGTCTCAGTGTTCTGTAAACGATCACTGAGTTACGCAACTTTCACTATGGCTGGTCCTCGGATGGGTGACCACTTTGTGGCATTTACATTTGCGAGCGTTTCCGTGCTTCGGAAGGCACGTTAAGCCGTTGGTCCCGGTTGCCAGTAAAATGGCAGTCGTTAAGCCTGGTTGAAGGCCTTATGGGCGGCTTGAAAATTTTAACAGCAGGTAGACACAACCTGCGTCTGTCTATTTCAACACGGCAATGGGCTCACCACCTATTACGTGGGACAGGAATCCACACGGTGAAAAGTGGGCATATAATATGCCTCTGCCACCCCTTCGGGGATAAGGCGTGATGGATATTTATTTTATTTTATGTAGGTACAAATATTTAAATTTGTTCACCAAATTGTTGGTTTTGTTGATATAGTTTGAACACTTATGATAAAAATTGTAAATAATGTATTTATTAATAAGCTAATTAAGTATTTCGCCACGTCTATAGCTTATAAAGTGCATTATTAATCAGTTATCAGCTGTTTACCTGTTTTTAATTATGTTTTATTATTGTAATAAAACTCTTTATTGTTATTCGTTTCATTGGGTACGTTTTTGTTATCTAACTATTTAATTGATTAAGATTCTTATCGTCTTCGATGTTATCGTGGTATTCAAGAAATGCAGGTCAAGGCGACATTGCTCATTTTACCAACAGCTGGGTAATTGTAGCATCTGTAAGTTAAGTCAATCATGAACAATAGAATTATCAACGAGGTCTGTATATTAGAAACCATTATGTGTAACTGCAATAAAATAGTATCAGTGCTACCAGATAAAGTTCGGGAAATATCGAAAACATTGAAGTGGTACTTTTAATTACTAGTTATATATCTACCACGTCTACCAAGAAATATTCCGCGTGCACAACTCAGTTCAGTTGAAATTAAATAACACTTAAAGCTTAAGGGTCCCTTAATCGATTTTGTTTTGTTTTAACAAACCTACAGTGTTTTTTAAACATATATGTAATGAAAGCTTACACCATGAGTAAAGAATTCAATCCCCATCAAAGGAATTATATTTTATCTTTTTGCAAGCGTAACCAATATTTAATGCGAAATTACAGCTTTGGTTAATAGTGTCTGATTTAATGGTGAAACTATAAGGGTTCTATCTAGTTACTCAGAACCTTCAAAATTACATACGTTTGTCTAAATGTAGTACAATATCGATAAAATCACAAGCAAACTATATGTTGCGCAGTCTTTGCGTGCGATAATTATATTGACAACATTATTTATAGTTTATAATGTGTTTTTTTAATCACAACTTTAATGTAATTATAATTTAAAGATAAGATATTTTATCTGATATCATCGTGGTATAGTTCGCTGAATTTTAATAAAGAATACCTATACATTGAAATATTAATCACGACAATAAAAAATTGACTGCCTCTGTGGCGCGGTGGGAGTGCATCCGACTGCTACGCAAGAGGTCGTGGGTTCGATTCCCACCCAGGTTAAAACTTTGTGTGATGAGCACGATGGTTTATTCTGTGTCTGGGTGTTATTTATCTATAATATGTATTTATTTAGAAATATATAAGTATGTTTATCAGTTATCTAGATCCCATAACACAAGCTAATATTGGCTTACTTTGGGCTAGATGACGCTGTGTGACAAGTGTCCCACAATATATTGTCCCACAATATTTAAAGAGAATGGCTAAGTACTTCTTTATGATTATTTAAGAGTACCTCTACCTACCTATTTATGTAAGTGTACATTTTAAAATTCATCTCTCAGGGTTAAAGTTTTAAAACATTTATGTTATAAAAGACATTTTAACTAAAGTTATAACCGAATGTTGTGAAATTAAATTTTTATTAGATTATTTAATTTACATTGATAGGGTATGTACTCAGAGTCAATAGCTACATGTAAAATTATCCCTCGATTAGATCTCGAACGACATTCTAATTTTTAATTTACTTGAATTTTATCTGTAATTGCAATGTACCGGACCGGTATGAAATTCTGATTGGCCTAGAATATAGAAACCGGAATTGGTAGTGAAATTAATGGCAGTCGTGATATGAACGAAAATGATTCAATACCGTAAACATATAACTAGTTTAAATAAGTTGCATTATCTTTGCACAATGCTAAAGTTTAATAATTTTACACCATATTGCTAATGATATTGTTAGTAGTTTCTAAATATTTGTATGTCTGTTAGTTTGCATGTTAGTTTCTTCACCAAATACTTACACACCTGTTCCATTTTAACCTATATTGTTATTAAAATCGTTCTAGTTTCTGAAGTATTCACGCATGATCTGAACTCCATATTGAATATGGTCTTTTATTTAAAAAATTAACTGATTAATAATTCTCTTTATTCACATCGCCATAAGAACTCTCTTTTTTCGGCTGTTGGTAAATCGTTGAGTCAATTTAAGAAAATTAGATGTCTGACCTCCTATTCAACTTCTAATGAGTTTAGTCTTATCAGCAATACATGCCGCATTGCTTATAAAACTAGTGCACACTTAGGACTCACTAGAAAGAAAGGTTTTCACAAACACTGAAATGTTCCGCGCTCATTCGTTAGACCAAATGACAATGCTGTGAAGATGAATGATGTTAGTGTTACTTAGATATTAATCTCCTAACTCTACTCCAGAAACTAAAACAATAAAACCAGAAATTACCATTCCACCCATTCTCCCAATCTCTATCCTGAATATCCCATGATAATCATGCGTAGCAATGTGCCCATTACCTGCAATGCTACGCTCTTTCTGTCCACGGTACCGGGGTATTTCGGAGTCGTTTTCACGATTTGAACAAACGTCTCTGGAACATCAACTGCCACCTCTCTTCCGAGGAGCACTGGGGTCGTGTCAAACCCAGGAGGCAGCTTATACGAAGCGTAGACAGCCTCCCTGATAAGAACTGAGTCCGTTCGAGCTGAATAAGTGACCCCTTCCCTGCAATCTAATAGAGAATCTTCTCCATTCGAAATGAGAAGTTGAATCTTGTGATCACTTAGATTGTGGGTCGTATTAGAGGCGACAGAATCTGATCTCTCTGAATTCAAGTCACCACATTTGGCTGTTTCTGAAGATCCTTTGCTTTTCTTACTCCCAAAACTTCCTGAGCCCTCAGAGCTTTGTGGGAGTGATAGCAATTCTATTGTGCTGTTGTTTTTGAAGGACCCAGATCCATCGGAGCTTGGGGCTGTGTTGTGGAGTACAGATTGTTTGGAACCAAAGCTTGTTGAGCTGCCGCCAGAGGACAGGAGTGGTTCATCATCCCTGGAGGTCCGGAGGCGTACCTGCGGGGGTCGCGGAGGGGGGTAGCGAGGTGGTGTCTTGTTGCGTCCGATGAAGCTGTCCGGAACGTCCACCGCCATCTCGCGGTGGGGACCTGAAATATGAGAGATAAACAGTTATTATAAATAAGTTAATTTAAACAATCATTGGTACGAGTTTGAAACATCTTTTGATCGAGGTCGTTGAAATATTCAAGCACAATTGTATTTAAAAAAAAAATAAAAAAAATTAAATATCCATCACGCCTTATCCCCGAAGGGGTGGCAGAGGCATATTGTATGCCCACTTTTCACCGTATGGATTCCTGTCCCACGTAATAGGTGGTGAGCCCATTGCCGTGTTGAAATAGACAGACGCAGGTTGTGGCTACCTGCTGTTGAATTTTTTCAAGCCGCCCATAAGGCCTTCAACCAGGCTTAATTTTTTATTGTATTTAAGTTTAAATATACATAATTTTTCATTAATAATAATTATATAATAACTTAATTGTTAAGTAATTATACAATATAAACTATAATACCCATTAATAATAGTAAATGACTGACGTCCTACTTCTCAACTTCTCAAAACCATGCGTACATTTTCGAGACCCTCAATCGCTAGGTCTGATAGCAGGTACACAAGTTTGCACGTGGATTTAGTGGTTTTTGGATTGCAGGTTTTTGATGAGCACGTCTAACATGACTGCTGTATAAAACAATTAACCAACAGTAATGCTGGTTAATTAAAATAATTTATATAGTTTCCTAATTTTTTGTTACATTGTGTTGAGTTTGAAGGTCGGCTGTCAATAAAAACTGTCGAAACTAAGTGTTTGTTCTTTGAATACTACGAGAAAAAATTAGGAATCTTATTCTTGGTTGGTTGCCTTCGTCATGGCTATGGCTATTTTTGAAATATAAGTAACGTATTGTAAATAATAACAAAGTGCTCGTGGCCCCGCGGGACTCAGTGTCCTGTAAACGATCACTGCGTAAAGCAACATTCGCTATAGGTGGTCCTTGGATGGGTAACCACTTTGTGGAATTTACATTTGCGAGCGTTTCCGTGCTTCCGAAGGCACGTTAAGCCGTTGGTCCCAGTTCCCAGTAAAATGGCAGTCGTTAAGCCTGGTTGAAGACCTTATAGGTGGCTTGCAAAATTTCAAGAGCAGGTCGCCAAAGCCTGCGCCTGTCCATTACAACACGGCAATGGGCTCACCACCTGTTACGTGGGACATAAATGCATACGGTGAAATGTGGGCGTATAGTATGCCTCTGCCTACCCCTTCGGGGATAAAGGCGTAACAATATGTATGTATTTATGTATTGTTAATATGGGCGTGTAAATTGTCTTCACAAGAAGACAATTTCATACATATGATGTATACGTATGAAATTGTCTTCACCGAAATCAGCAGATCTCAGGTCAACTTCAGCTACGCAACGTGAAAAATGAAGAATTAAGTTGATCTAACGGCAGTTGATTCCAAAAATTATAAATAATTTCAACACATTGGAGTTAGGGTGTTTATGTATATGTACCTATATATAATTTAGATATTTCTAAGTATATTTATCGATTGCCTAAGTCCGTTATCGTCTGGTAGCGTTAATTTTCACAAGGAATTTGATACCGGCTGATATTCATAACACTAATAGTTCTTTACCAATGCATAACAGATTTGACTGTCAGTCAGTCTGGTAGTGGTGGAACCAAAAGTTATAGCTACTGCCATGTTACTGGCAACCGGGACCAACGATTAACGTGCCTTTTGAAGTACAACTTGTCGCTTTGTGACAAATAGAAATGCCACAAAAACGGTTACCCATCTGAGGACCAGTCAAAGCGAAAGTTGTTTAACGCAGTGGTATACAGAACACTGAGTAGGCAGGGCTACGAGAGATTCTTTTTTCTAAAGTAACTTATGTCTCGTTCTCATTATGCTATTTTGGCTAGTAATTTATTCTGAAATCTGTTCAGTACTTTTTGCGTTAAAGAAAAAGTTACATATATATACAAACTTTCGCGTTTATAATATTAGATAGTGTGATGTAGATAATTATCAGGTTACGTATTCCAGTTGTAGTGCCTACTTAGAACAGCCTCTAGTAGTTGTAGTGCCTACTAAGTACCCTCTCATTATCATATTTTCTTAGTAATTATATTATGTCATTATAAAACACAGTTACTTTCAAAAATGTCTACGTTAGTTATTATTGTTCGTGTTAATATATTTAATTACCGTAAGTAATCTGCTGACCCTCAACAACTTAATTTCGAATATTAACTAAGTATCTTCACACTGTATCTCTAAGGGGGTAATCAGTGAGGAAAGAGCGCAAGGCTTCGCGACCCACGCATTCTTATCGCGTCTTGCAGATTCATAAATTGTTTCATTCATGAGCGTCTGAGTTTCTGAGTACTTACTACTTTTGACATTTTCGTTATTGAGCAACCAGCTTTTGGTCTATCCTGAGTAGTAGAGTGTACAAGCCTCTACTTTTGCACACTAAATATTCTTCGTTCCTCACTCACTCATTAGACGTGACCAAACCAACGGAGCACGCCCTTTCCAGCATAATGCTGACACCTTTATTCGGACCTGCCAAATTGCGTATTAATTCGTTGGTAGCTCGACGGATGGCTCTGGTCTCTGTGTCAGTGTTCTGTAAACGATCACTGCGTTAAGCAACTTTCGCAATGGATGGTCAGGGATGTGGGACCACTTTGTGGCAAAAAATTTACGCTTATACAATTGTTCCTTACCGGTGTCAGAAGATAGGGAAAGCATGGTAAGCATATCTTTGTCGTCATCCGGCGGAGAGCGTTTTTCGTCTTCGGCGCCCAATACCACTATGCTCGACCCGGATCGCCGGCGGGGCCTGGAAAGTAACATATATCACAAAGTTATTTGAGTGTTTTTAAAGTTTCCTGGAAGAAATTGAAAATGAAAATTACTTTTTTTATGTAGGTCATAAAGTAGCACAACGTCAAGATTATTGCTTCTACATTTACATTTACTAGATAAAGAGAAGGATTTGTGATGACATTTTAATACAAAAACCTAATACTCTATTTACACTCTCGCGCGAGTCACGAGACGAGCTGCGAGACAAGCCGCGAGCTCGAATTTAAATGTACCCTAATACTGCATTTTACTATCGCGCGAGAGTGTAAATGGGGTATAAAATTGTTATTCCAATCTCAAAAAATAATTACGATGCGAATTCCAAGACACTAAATTATCCTGGGACTTTAACAAGTTCTGGTCTTGATCATTGCTATAGTACTAGGAGTGAAGGCGGGAATATTTTCAAGGAAATGTCCCGATTGTCTTCTTTTAAATTAAATCTAACGAAGATACTATAAAATTGCTCTTTCGTCAATCGTGAAGAGTGAAACAATAAAAGTCAATCATAATCTGTGACGTACAAAAAAATCAATACCGTTGGCAGAAACTGTCCATTAGTCGTCTTTTAGGGGTTTGAAATATAATTACCCGAGCAAGTATCTCGCAACTAGACCTCAATCTATTGAGCTTGTCTACTCTCCACCTTGACGTTGTCGGATTCGTCGGTAAACGTCCGACGGGGCGTTAAAATAAAACAAGACATGACAAAAATATATTTACATGTTTTTCATCTAAAATATTATAATTTAGATGAGATAAAATTGCAACAAAACAGTCCAAACCTTATCCATCTATTAAGCGTTTTAAATACTAATTATGCTATCCATTACATAAGCAGTTATGTGTGTTGCCACGGCTGGGTAATCGCGACCATCTTGCCGGACGTGTTTCCTCTATTTGACTCTGTTTTGGAGTCATATACCGTCACAGACTTAGCTCCAAGCTTACGCAAGTCCACAACAGTTAATATTGAAGTCATGTATCATGGTCGGAGGGTTTACTAGGTCACGCAGAGCGAGTAAATCATGAAGGAAGTGTGACATTGCAGGTAAGGACAGAAGAATCGTCTAGGTTGGAATCTATAGTCATGGTTTGGGGTTAACACCCAGCTAGAGCAGAGAGGTCGAAGATTGATATCGTAAAGGATATCATAGGTACCAATGGTCTCATTATTGTGGATGTTAAAGAAATTAAAAAGTGATAGAATGTCTTTATAGGTCATAAAATTGATTGCCGAACTATTATTTATACTCTCTCATTCATAACATCCATCAACTCATTCATCTTATCTGTCATTCCTCCCCTAACATTCCACGCAGCTACCCTGCACTCCATCCTCCACTTCCCGCCGTGTCGGGCCGCGCGTGTAGGGTGGCGGTCCTCTACGCCGCTCTGGCACACACCTCCACTTCCCGCCGTGTCGGGCCGCGCGTGTAGGGTGGCGGTCCTCTACGCCGCTCTGGCACACACTTTTCGCACTAGCGGGGACGAACTGGTGCCCGTCGCCTCGGGGGCACGCCCTAGCATCATTCGCCCTGGTGGCACTCGTGTTGGAGTAGAATTGCAGCCGTAGCTGGCAGGGATGGCGACGTGCACGCTTCTACTCTTCATCCCCAAATGTAGTACAAATATAACACCTAAATATGGAAAGGCGCGTTATCAAATACCTTTCGCAGCATTTACAGTTATTTTATAATTAGATCCTTACTTTCACACACAAAAACTATCACAAAATCAGCATTTTCGTACGCCGAACAACAAATCCTCCCACACAATAGACAGACCGAAGCTAATTTTCGCATATTTGCAGTTTTTTCCATAGGTTTTTACAGGTCACAATAGTATTATACTATATGCCAATTTGTAGTTTGAGACAGCTATATAAATAAGAGGCCTAAAGGACAATAAAATTTCAGCCACATATAGAAGTAAAATGTGAGGAGCGGGAGCGCTTGTAGCCCTCTCTGACTCAGTGTTCTGTAAACGATCACTGTGTTAATCATCATTCGCTGTATGTGGTCCTTGGATAGGTGACCACTTTGTGGAATTTACAATTAGGAGCGTTTCCATGCTTCGGAAGGCACGTTAAGCCGTTGGTAGTAAAATTGTTGGAGGCCTTATGCCGCTTGAAAAATTACAACAGCAGGTTGCCACGTGCCTGTCCATTTCAACACGGCAATGGGTTCACCACCTGTTACGTGGAACAAAAATGCATACGGTGAAATGTGGGCGTATAGTATCTCTCTGCCAACCCCTTCGAGGATAAATGCGTGACAATATGTATGTATAAGTACAACGTGAGTGACAAAATTTGTAAGAGTCGTAACCTACTTTAGTTGTGCTAGAAAGACATAGAAAATATTGTTTAAGAACACAGTAATAAAAAATTCAGTATTGTTTAGTTGCTGAAATTACAGTTCAATTCAATGTTTGATAAATTGATGAAATAACCCCTTAGAAAATTCTTTTTTTATTTATTATATTTCGGGTCTTATACGCGACGTATATTATTAGGTACAAAGCATGAATGACTAAGACCCGAAATATCATAAATATTAGTGACAATCGCGAAAGTTTAAAATCCCCTTTGTTTTTCTCATATGTCACAAAGGAGTTTTTCTTATATGTCACATTTATCCACATGACAAATCCGCAAATATAATGAAAACTATATTACGAAATGAACTTTGGGCCATACTCACACAATCAATTCAATTTATTTATTGTTTGTTACAGGTAGGTACAAATTTGTTATAAAGTGCCCAAATTAAACTATACATATAAGCTGGTTCTTATTGACTTTAGAAAACTAATAAATGTATTTATATATTTAATTTTATAATTTTTTTTTTGGTATGTACAAAAAGTAACATTTTGTTTGAATAGTAACGTTAGTTACCACGGTGGCGCAGTGGTAAGTTTATTGACTTTACTGAAGTTTCGGGTCAGAACAAATATTTGTGTCATCCACAAAGGTTTGTTTCGGAGTTTGGGTCATTTTTAGTGTTTATTACAGTACCTTGTATTTCAAATATACCTAGATAATTATGTTTATCAGTTGTCTAGATCCTATACAATATGAAATTACCTTCATTTGTACAAGATGTCGATGAGTGATAATGTCCCAAAGAAAAAAAAAACTAAATTCAAACCTGCAATAGACGACCACCCTTACAGTAAAGCGGGAATATTGTCAAACAAACCAAATGATTATTGCGGCTAATCTCGTCAGTGGAGCGCTTACTTTTATTGCCTCAATGCTAAGCTACCCGGGTATAAAACGCACAGCCTTGGACACTGGCATAAGTCATAAACGACACACAGGAAGATCTAAACATAAAAATATATATACATATTTGACATACATACATATTGTCACGGCTTTATCTCCGAATGGGCAGGCAGAGGTATGCTATTATATATTTCGTATGCACTGTATATATTTTTGTCCCACGTAGGAGATGGTGAGCCCATTGCCGTATTGAAATAGACAGACGCAGGCTGTGGCGACCTGTTGTTGAAGTATTTCAAGCCACCCATAAGGCCTTCAACCAGGCTTCACGACTGCCCTTTACTGGCAACCGGGACCAACGGCTTAACGTGCCTTACGAACGAAGCACGGAAAGGCTCGCAATGTAAATTCCACAAAGTGGTCACCCACAAAGACCACCTATAGCGAATGTTGCTTAACGCAGTGATCGTTTACAGGACACTGAGTCAGCGGGGCCATTGATGACATGGTAAATGAATATAGCTTTGCGTTCAAAATAAAGTAAATTCCGATATAGGCTTTATTCCGCAAACCTACGCTTAAATTGTGGAATAAACTCCCTAACTGGGCTTTCCTAACATCTACAGTAAGGGGTTCTTAAAAGGTTTTTACATCGTCTGCAGCGCGAGTGCCGCATCTCTGGTGACCACTTACCATCAGGTGAACCGTATGCTTGTCTGTCACCTCAATGGTATAGAAAAATAGCTTATTTCTTTCGAATTAAAGTTGATAATATCTAGTTTTTTCAATATGGGTCTGCAAAGTCCATGTTTGGCGTCATGTAAATGAATATTTTTTCTCAAACATGCATGGAAATATTGTCATTATTTTCGAAAAAGGAACACGCGAAATGTCGCATTTACGGACAAACAAAATTTATGGCTGGAGCATTTTGAATTTGTACAAAAATGCCGCCACCCGCCTGATTATTTCACTACTTTAGGATAACCACAGATAAACCTGAAGTTGTACATCTATAGAAACACGTGTACAGGTAAAGCTCCAAATTATTATAGTAACTATCTTCACGCTGTATCCCTAACGGAGACGTCAGTGAGGATAGATCACCAGGCTTTGCTTAATCATTCCGCTTCCTGCAGATTCCTTAATCGTTACATACATATTGGGTATTTGATTCTATAAGTCTGTCTATTATTCCCCTTGTTCTTATAAGTTAGACCAAACCCAATTCGCTATACACCCGAATCCAGAGATATGTTAAATAAAAGGTTCACTAGGGCAGCCATCCGTCAATATAGGAAGCGAAATTCCCAAGAAGCCTTAAGGCCAGTTTGTTCTGTTTCTCTATAGAAACCACGTTTACGGTATATTGAAATTTTGGCAATCAAAAACATCTCTGTTTAATAGGCATAGATTAACTCTAGGGGTTGTCTCTATTTACAGGCAACTAGTCGATGCCCGCAACTTTGCCAGTGTGGTAAAGTTTAACCGTTCTTCCGTTTCCCACAGGAACTTGTTCCCGGCATAAAGGTCACCTGTGTGTTAGTCTGATGTGTAAGCAACATTAATGGAAAGTTTAATTAAAATCTGTTTTTGTGTGAAAGAGTAACAAACCTACATCCATATCCATACATTCTGACAAACTTTCGCGTTTATACTATTATAATAGGGCTAGCTAATGCTCGCATATTCGCCCGCGTAGTGAAGTTTTACCGTACCCTACACGATATAGTTCGCTATCCGTATAAGATAGACATTATGCCACCGGCGCTGCCCGGATGAAAGATATAAAAACGAAAAAAAAATTTCGTTATAAACTAACTAACTAACTATCTTCACGCTGTATCCCTGACGGGGTAGTCAGAGAGGACAGATCGCCAGGCTTCGCGATCCATGCATACTTCTTTCGCTTCTTTGAGATTCATCAATCGCTTCATACACGCACGTCTGGGTATCCGAGTACTTTTGACCTTTCCGTTTTTGAGCAATCTGCTCACGTGGTCTTCATACGTAAGTCTCGGCCTTCCCTGACTCCTTCTACCCTCTACTTTTGAACAATATATATTCTTCGTCAATCGTTCCTCACTCATTCGTTGGACGTGTCCAAACCAACGGAGCACGCCCTTTTCCAGCTTAACGCTGACACTTTCATTCAAACCTGCCATATTGCGTATCACTTCGTTACGTATTCGGTCGGCCAAGGTAACGCCGCACAATTTTCGAAGTGATCGCATCTCCACAGCATTCAATTTACTTTCATGCATCTGCTGACATACCCAGGTTTCACTACCGTAAAGCAAAGTTGGCACTAGCACTGCGTTATGAATCGCCATTCGTGCTTCTTTTACGATGCTTTGTCGCTTTTACTTTTGTTATAAACTCATTTGTTATTTCTTATATGTATGCAGTACGCCACGAAAGAGACCCAGGAATTCTTTAAGACGAATCTGACGAATATGACACAGTACGACATATCAATTTAGAAAAGTATTTCGCTTTGTAACGAATTGTCTTAGGTGGTAGAAAGAACCTTTTTATAATACTTAGCTGTCTATTCCTATGCTAATGTTTTTAAAATTTTCCTGTTTATACCCCCATGGGAAAAGGTAGACAGATCTTTATTTTCCACTCCACTAACCTACGCAGTGGAAAATTACGTTTTAAATAATATCATAAAAGTGTGGCCGCTTCATAAATAAACAGAGAAAACTCAAAGAAAGTAAGCGTTGAAAAATTTGCCACTGGCAACACAAACAAATGTTAATTAAGGTGAATCGTCTTCATCTGTTTACAGACAAATACAGCCCGTGAAAATTATGTTTACACATCGTTGGGGCACAATAGCGGGGCAACACTGTCTTTTTAGAGGTAGTTCTAAAGACAAACGTTTCCATTTTAAGTACCTCTAAGTGTACTCTACAAGAAAGATAAATGAACTACCCCCGCGGATTTGCCTGTGACATATTTCGAACTCCCAGGAAATATCAGGTTTGTTTAAAAAACAGATTTTATAATTTATCAATCATCTTATTTCTATGCAACTACTCGATTGGACAGACATAAAAATAAGACTCAAAATAACTAAGCCCTTTGAGGTAGTGTTGTGCTAAGTGAAAACAATGAGTGACTTAGTGCTGTAACTTTAGAGCACAAGAAAAAAGTGACTGATAAGATTCTCGTCTTATGTTAAGTATTATAGATTTTTAGTCAAAGTCAGAATTTTCATTAGCCCATAAGCTAGATTGTAATAATTTAAAGTGAACCTAAGTTTACAAATAAAAACTGCTATAACACAGATAATCTACTTTCAGTCATACAAAGCACTAGATAAAAGTCACTAGTCAGTTATGTGCTGTAAAATGGGTCACTTGTACGACAAAGGTTCTTGTCACGTTGCGCAGTGTATAATGCCGCATTCAACTGGCACTTCCTATATGACAAGCCTTTTGTAGTTATGAAACGAATATATAAAAGGCAATATATGATGATATAGGTGAATGTATAGAGTGAGAAGATGTAAGCTGACTATGTTCACTAATGAGGTTATTTTATTTTGAACTACGCATGCGGCTCCATCCGCGTAGTTGTTTTCCTATACCCGTTTCCAACAGAAAATTTAATAAATAAAAAGGTAACCTAAGTGGCACTTTAGCGTGCATATGCAATTTAGTGTGCACATCTAAACAAATTGAAAAATTCCAAATAAAACAAGTGGTTCCATACAAAATTTGCAAGTCCTTTTCACCCCCTTAAGGGGATGAATTTTCAAAAATCCTTTCGTAGTGGTTACAGCTGTGCGTTGATCGATCAGTCAGTCAGTTTCTTTTTTTATATAATTAGATAGATAGGCAAATGATTTACTCTTTTTTACCCCCATAAATCATCGGAAAGAGTACATTTAACCCTAGTACATAGTACATACAATCTCTCTCTACTCTTACTCCCTCTTTCTCTTTTATTTACACATTTTTACTATTGTTCAAAAGTAGAGGGTAGAAGGAGTCAGGGTAGTCCGAGACTTACATATGAAGACCACGTGAGCAGATTGCCTCAAAAACGGAAAGGTCAAAGTACTCGGATACCCAGACGTGCATGTATGAAGCGATTGATGAATCTCGAAGAAGCGAAAGAAGTATGCATGGATCGCGAAGCCTGGCGATCTGTCCTCTCTGACTACCCCGTCAGGGATACAGCGTGAAGATAGTTAGTTAGTTTAGTTAGTTATTTTTACTATTATTTTCCTCCTTCTTCACGTTCTCCTAGCGCCGCTCTGGTTTTATATATTTTAATAGAAATTATCATCAATACCAGTATGCCTAATTTGTACCTTAAATTACCTTAAATACCCTTAAATGACCGTTTCGCTTGGACTCCGGAAATATTTATACCCTAATATGTAGATAAATAAAATAGCAATAATAAGAACATTATTTCCTGAGTTACAAAGGTAGTTTACAGTCCAATACTACCTACAGCAATAATTTATTAACGATTTATCGATAACAGCTAACCGAAAATCGCTAGCAATCGATTCTATTCCTAATCGTATGATGAAGATTACGTTTGTGCAACTTTGATCAATACACAACCGTTATGCCTTACTCTTATATCTGGGTCATAAGAACTATCAGAAAAAAGTAAAATATGGTAAATTTATGCCTTCTACAGCATGTACCTTACTCAGAACTGGTGCTCACGAGGACCCCAAGGATTTGCATTTGGACCTATGGATTTGGACTCCAAGGTTCAGTCTTTGCGACATCGTATGCTACTACTATAGATTATACTGTTTGTAAGATTACTAGCGAGTCTCTAAATATATCTCCGGATGACAACGACAAGATTAAGGAACCTATTCGGTATATTTAACTCGGAATAAAAGAAGCACATCATGGAGAAGGACATTTAATAACATAGACACATTTTTTTTTTACATTTTAAGGACGGAGTTCTCATTATCCTTTCCTATCTAAACTATAATAAATCTGTAAGTGTTCGCTGTCTCTACATCGAAGATAAATGTTAAAAATATGATAGTGGTCTTTATTAAGGCAATAGACATCAAATCAATCATTTTTGGTATTCTTCATTATGAAGCAAACCAAGAAAGATTTTAAGAAAAAAGAAATCTTAATATATTTCTTTGTTTGTTTCTAAAATCATGAAAATGACACTTTTACCCCCGAGCATATATGCTCTGGATCCCTCTCTCTGACCGGTCAACTAAGGCAAGCCAGAGTTGAGATTTGTTGCACTCCCGGGAGTAGCACTTGCTCTACCGTTAGCCCATTAAATAAATGCTAACCGGTGCAGAAGAGCAACAAAACTCTGAGGAATCGGGACTGATGTGTAGCCACGCACTTTCAGCTCTCCACAAGCTGTGTGCTTTTCAATAACTTTCTGATACATTTTTTGTTGATATCAGAAAAAGGATGACTCAAAAGCGAATCTACTATTCCCCTAATAGGTTTGCGTAAATCCGATAAAAGATAAGGTTTTATATATTTTAATTGAAATTATCATCAATACCAGTATGCCTATTTTGTACATTAAATTACCTTAAATACCCTTAAATGACCTTTTCGCTTGGACTCCGGAAATATTTATACCCTAATATGTAGATAAATAAAATAGCAATAATAAGAACATTAATTCCTTAGTCACAAAGTTATTTTACAGTCCAATACTACCTACAGCAATAATTTATTAACGATTTATCGATAACAGCTAACCACAAATCGCTAGCAATCGATTCTATTCCTAATCGTATGATGAAGATTACGTTTGTGCAACTTTGACTTTACTCGAGGGCATTATATGTATATTTATTATAATATTGAGATATAGTTTACGGCCGCTACCCGTGGTGGGCCGTTGGGGCACATCTGGAGATAACGCTGGGCTAACAGATCAAGCGGCTTCCCCTCGAACAATTATTTTCATTATTTACTTTTATAAACTACTGCAGTGGCAGAGATGCATGCAACCTGCTCGAAAGTGGTTACTGTAAACTATTGACGTATGCAACACTAGAGGCGTTACCACAAACCCAATGTCGTATTAAAATGGACAGAAATAAGCTATGGCTACTTGCTACATTTTTTTAAGCCGCCTTAATTTTAATTTTGCTTAACTACTTTCATGTTACAGGCCTACGAGATCAACGGCTTAACGTGCATTCCGAAGTACAGAAACGCTCATAAATGGATATATACCAAAAACGGCAACCTATTTCAGTATCAACAAAAGTGTAACATGCTTAATGCAGCAGCGATCATTTACAGTACACTGAGCTATTTATTCTGGGCAGAGCATCTTAGACTTTTGACTCTACGAACCCCTGTTAAAGTTTCCAGATGAAAGCGAACCCCCTGTGTTTCTTGTCGCTAATTGAGTCAATTTTAGGAGTAATCTTGGACAATTCTAACCTAAATTTCTGACTTGGCCCGCCAGTCAGGAAAGCCCCTACAGATAAATGGCGAGCCCCTATGGGTTCGCGTACCCCACTTTGAGAAACCCTATTCTAGGGCAAAACATCAAATTGCCTGTTGGCAACATTTCGGGCTAGTATATGGCTAATATATTGTAATATATATATGGTACATTACCTGCGAAGTGTCGTAACAGTATAAAATACATTGTGTTGACATGTCCGGCGTGTCGCGCACGGTGAAACTATTGAGGCTGGTATTGTTAACTAGACATTATCAGGTCCATTGTTACATTGTATTTAAGGGCTTCTCGTAAAGTCACACTGATATATTATCTGAATATAATAATTTAAGATTGAAATTGCAACCTGATAGCGAAGAAAATTTAAAGGACTGAGTGGCGTGCTCTTGATCCAGCTGAGAAATTCAAAGTTCTATATCGATCTTTTGACAGATAAATTCAATACTTGTCAAATTTCTTTGTGTAGGATATATTTGACAGTTACGTAGTATGTCTTAACTTTTAGGAAAAACCCCGTAACTATAATCTTAATATATATAAATTACGTGTCACGTTGTTTGTCCGCGATGGACTCCTAAACTGCTAAACCGAAAGATAGGCTATATATCGTGACGCTACTACCCTGGAGAGCGGAGCAGTAGTCATAAATGTCGACATATCGGGCAAATTTGTAGAATTTATAAGCGACGGGATTAAATAGGTGCAACGGGAGTTCGAACTATACCGCGGGCGAAACCGTGGGGGTCATCTAATATAATTAACTTACGTGCTTCGGAAGGCACTTTAAACCGTTGGTCCCCGTTGCCAGTAACATGGCAGTCGTTCGCTCAGTTGAAGGCCTTATGGGCGGCTTTAAAAATTTCAACAGCAGGTAAAATCGGGGATAAAGGCGTGACAATATGTCTATAACATAACTGCCTCGGTGGCGTTAGTGTATGCGACTGCCGTTCCGGGTTCGATTTTCGGGTCGGAATAATTATTTGTGTGATTCACGAATGTTTGTTTCGTAGTTTAGGGGTTTCCTACGTATCAATCAATCAAAACTGCCTATGACAGTCCACTGCTGGACTCAGACCTCTACCAATTCACGCCACAACACACGGTCCTGCGCATTCCGCGACCCTGTTCCTCCTTGCGACCTTTTACAGGTCGTCGATCCATCTGCCACGAGGTCGACCTTTCACTCCAGAGCTCGTTTGAAATATATAAGAATGTTTATGTGATCTAGACAAGATCCCATAGATTGTTCTAAAACAAAGCTTAGTTTAGACTAGGTGGCGCTGTGTGAAAAGTATTCTACAATATTAAAATATTTATTATGCTTGTAAGTTTCTTAAAAACATAGTTCCAATCCTTTTTAACTTGTTATAAATATCAACACATTATATTTACTAAGTTTGAAATCAATAAACCGGGCATCAATAGCTAATCTCAAAATGTAATAAAGTTATTGAAGAGTTTGTCTCTCCATTGAGGGTGGGCGTTTAATAATGGCGGGCGCTGCGAGCTGTTGAACGTGCTTCGAAATTCGAATGATGTCGTTCAAATTGCTGGTGCTAATATCGAAACAGAGTTGGATTTTTTTTGTTGGAATTACTACAAACAACTTTGTTTTTCGAAAGCAAAATTACTTACTACAATTTAAAAGTAATAAATTGAACAGCGTTTTATGGTAAACCTAGTCAATGTATCTATAATAATTACAATAGATTCGAATAATATAATGTAGATATTTGCCATTGACTGTGTGTTGGTTAAAATGACAGTTATATTGATTACTACTGACAGTTTCCACTCAAGTTCTTTTTACTGTGATCTAGATTTGTATGATTGTAATCTACATAAATCTAGTTCCAGTTGATGTTCTACGAAACTATCATTAGATACATTTTTATCTTTTTTCTATTGTTCTGAGTCGATTGTAAACTATAAGAGGTCGAAACTATTGTGATAGATTTTTTTAACCTTCTGAACGTTCGTAGCGGGTGTGGTTTTTACGCTACGAGTATGTTTTTTTGTCATAGTTGTAACTTGTAACATCCTGTTTATAATGGATTGCATTAAAATGTTGGCTGGTTATTAATGGTAATTTTAAGATATTCAAAATTCATCACACCATGGGTCAAGTTAGTTAATGAATTTTGCGGGATTCCCCAAAAAGGTTTATATTTTTTTATATTACTAAGATGACAAACAAACAAACCACCTGATCGCAAGTATTCAATGGACGTTTGCAACACCAGTGACTCTACGGTAGTGTTGCCGACCCTGTAAAACACTTCTAAGACCCCTTTTGAAGAAACCCAAACAGTAGACATTTGGTAAGATAGAAGTAGATAGTATAACTCTGGTTATAAAATTATTTACGATACTAGCATATGCACCCACGGTTTCACCCGCGTAGTGCTCAGATGGAATGCGGAGATAAATTGTGACATAAGTCACTTCTTAAACGTCAGTTACTCGTATATGTTGAAAGTCTCGCTAAAATTCGTCCATCCGTTTCAGAGATTAGCCAAACAGACTGATGGAGTGAGAATAGGATATTTTTATTGCACGCCTCATAAGCGAAGCGTTGAGGTGGGTACTGCTGTCACTTCGCGCAAAACATCTGATTTTTTAAACTTAAAATGTCTCTGTGTTTCATATATTGCACTTGTAAAATAATATATAATATACACACACATATCAAGAAAAAACACTATTTTTAACACCCATGATATTTTTGACGCCATTTTTGTTATTTAAACTAGTTAAAAACTGTTTAAAAAAGTTCCGTCTTGGACGTCCGTGTGTCTGTATGTTACGGATTATTTTCTTGTTAACACGATAACGACCGAAATACTTTACTAGTCGAGTCTTTTTTTTTCTCTTACGCTTCAGTATAATTAGGAATAGAACCCTTTCACTTTTCACGGTCTGATTCGATGTGGTTTAATTGTTATTTATTATCTTTACTTTATTTATTTCATAACCCCTACGCGATAATTCATAGCAAAGTTTGTAAGCTTGTAATTTTTTTTTATAATATAATAAAAGCGTGTGAGGCGTGCACTTTTGGGTTTTCCAAAATTTTTTTAATTATACTTTCTTATGCATTTAGTGAAAGGTTGTTAATTTGGAAGACACGTTAAATTGTTAGACCCCGTTGTCAATAATATGGTAGTCGTTATGACAAGTTGAAGGCTTTATGGTTTTTTTTTAAAGGTTTCAATACTTTCAATAGCAGGTCGCCACAGCCTGTCAGTTTTAACACGCAATAGGATCACTAAATCTTAAACTTACGCGTTTCATGAAAAAAAAAATATAAAACTCTTGTGAACAGTCTGCTTGTCACCACGGCTGGTGCAACAAGGTAAAAACCCCTTTGATGTCATGCCGGACTCGAACCAGCTAAACCACACGGTCCCCGCCTAACTGTCTATTGCCAGACGCCCCGGGTAACTCCTCAGAAAAATGTCCCAATGCTCCCGGCAGACTTTGGTTACCACCGCGGCCTCACCTAAGGGTTCGGGTGTTATGCAACATGTTCTTTAAGGGAGCATGATCGCATGAATGAATACCTGTATTTCATATTTATACGCAAAAGGGTCGGCAGCGCGAGTGAAACACCTCTGTGTTGCAATTGTTGCAAACGTCCATCTATTTGGCTGCTGAGAGCAACTACCATTTGGCTTTTGATTTCTGACATTGTTAAGAGCGATTGCCGTGAGGGCCCCCAACCTCGTAAGAATGTCTGCGTTGTTGCCTCGTCCGTGTATCAACAAGTGAACCTCCCTTGTCTTCTACCTCCTTGCCAGCAGGTACAGTAATCGCTTGGGCCTCATAGGACTTAGTGGGCTTTGCCTGTGGCATAATTTTTACTCCCATCGCACCTATTCTAATACCGTCGCTTATAAATTCCACTAAAACGTATTAAAATTTGTCCGATTTCTCAACATTTATTATGTTTATTGTTATTATGTATGTATTTATACATTACTGCTCCGATCTTCAGGGTAGTAGCGTGATAATATATATACTTTAGCCTTCCTCGATAAATGGGCTATTTAACACAAAATTAATTTTTCAAATCCGACCTGTAGTTCCTAAGATTAGCGCGATCAACCAAACAAACAAACTCTTCAGCTTTATAATATTAGTATAGTTATTAAACTTCCTATATTGACTAAAATTTGAACACATGCCTTCTCTGCCTACTCCGTCAAGAATGCAGACAAGACACATTTCAACATACCCAGATATTACGCGAGTCGGTGAACGATTTAATAACACACAGTGATTCAGTGGGGTTAGCGGAGCTTTCTCTGGCTTTGTTGGCTTCTCAGTGATATCTATATACTATTATATAAAGCTGAAGAGTTTGTTTGAACGTGGTAATCTCAGGAACTACTGGTTCATTATGAAATAATATTTTTGGGTTGGATAGCCCGATCGAGGAAGGCTAAAGGCTATATTATTATATCATCACGGTACTATCCAGGAAAATTAAGCAGTGATCGTAAATGCCGCAAACCGGGTCAATTTCCAAACATTAATGTAAAATTTATTAGCGGACCCCGAGCGTAGCGACACGCAACTGGGACAGACGCTCGGATGATGATGATGATTGTAAAATTAATAAACGACGGGAATAAATGGGTGTCACGGGATTCAAAAGTAAGTCACAGAAAAGAATTTCGTGTCAAAAATGATTTTATTGGATCGATACAGAATTCTGAGTCGTCCAGTTGATTTGACATTGTAGGGGAAGGATAGTGTTTGTTGTCTATACTAATATTATAAAGAGGAAAGATTTGTAAGTTTGTTTGTAACAAATAGGCTCAGAAACTATAGTGCCGATTTTCAAAATTATTTCACTATTAGAAAGCTACATTTTTCGTGAGTAACTTATGCTATATTGGATTTTCATAAAGTTTAGGATTCCGCATGAAATCTCGAAAAGAGAAAAGATTTTTAAGATTGTTTGTAATTAATAGGCTCAGAAACTACAGTGCCGAGTTTCAAAATTCTTTAACCATTAGAAAGCTACATTCTTCTTGAGTAACATAGGCTATATTGGATTTACATAAAGTTTAGGGTTCCGCATGAAATCTCGTAAAGGAAAAATTAACCACGCGGGTGAAGCTGCGGGCATCAGCTAATAAGGTATAAAAGTTTATGGTCAAACTAGCAAAATGGACAGGACATGAGGAAATATGAAAGAGAGAGATGAACCGTTTTTGATACGCTTAATTTTAAATCGAATTTATGTAAGAGTGCAGGCAAGCCAATCAGATATCACCCACAAAACAAATTATTATTTTAATTTATTAGTTATTATATGTGGTACCCTAAAACTAAAGAAATTCGTTTCTTTTAGCGTGTTTAATCATTATAAATCAATTGGTTCTCAGCGTGTAATGTGCTAAGTATCCGGTAAGAGTTTTACTAAGCCTATAAACATGGAAATATGGAGCAATCTGAGTGTACATTGAAACACTTTTACATCTAAGGGCCTCCGCAGACTAGCGACTTTTAGTACCGGCGTCTTAATTGCTTTTTAGAAGACAAATTCAGTGACCGAGCGCTCCTTCCGAATTCATAATGCCAGAAGCGGCGAATGAATCACTTTTCAAATAGCGAAATAATATCCGAGTCAAGCAGTCGCCAAGACGCAGGATACCGATTTTTTTTAGTATTTATTTTATGACCAGGTTACTAAAACCTTTTAGACAAATCTTATTTTTTATATCATATTTCTTCAATCTTATCTTTTAATTTAGTCCTGTCCAGTCCATGTCGATGTCAAGTCCAGTCATAGGTCCTGTATCCTTGCCTCATTAACGTGGTAGAGCGTTATTGGGGCTTTCAGTGGAATTTGCACGATAAGTTGTAAAAAAGCTATTCACTGCAATATATCACTGTCTTTCACTATAGCACGTTTACACAACTTTTATGTCTACAAAACTACATTTTTTATAAATAAAACAAGGCTAATGCACTAGTTTTGGAAAGTAATACGAGTATACAGCAAGCGGCTGCCATTTACCAAGATCGCGCGCAAAATCAAAGCAGGGTACCGATGCTGCGCCCGGATGCTAGAGAGTCGCACAAACGCGACGCAACATCGACACGGTCTCAAAATCGCTGGTTGCGTATACTACAAGAAGCCAATGTGCGGTGGCTCTAATGTAATACATTGTAATGATTGATATGTACATCATCATCTATCACGGTCTATCGTGTCTGTAAGTATTTTGGGTGAGCCTCCATGAACAGACAACTATGATTACGATTTGGATAAGGTATAGAATTACCAAAAACAGTACAAATACACTCCCGGACACCTAAATCAATCCACCTTGATTTTTTTGGTTTGGAGTACTGTAACTTATAAAAGATGTATGTAGAAGGAAAATGTTTTGATGCAGTTTTGGAGCTGGTATACTCATCATTCATTTATCCGTCATTACCGTATAGCATTATCTTGGACTCATCTGTGAAGATATCCTGGCTCCATTGATGTCGAGTCCAATTTAGATGTTCGCGCGCAAACTCTAGACGGGCTATTCGGTGTGCTCGTGTCAATTTGGGTCCATTGGCTGGCTTATGGGGCTTTAAACCACGTTCATTGAGTCGCCTTCTAACGGTCCGAGCACTTACAGCCACTCCGTGAAAGTCCCTGAGCTGTTCTTGTATCTGAACAGAGTTAAGGCGTCGATTTCGTAAGCTAGTAGTGACAATGTATTGATCTTGTCTCGCCGTTGTCACTCGGTAACGAGGTCCTCCTGTTCGCCGAACGAAGCCGCCAGTCTCCAGGTATCGGTGGTACACTCTTTGAACAGCGGAACGACTTATGTGAAGTTGTAAACTCACATCTCGCTGACTTAGCCCCGATTGAAGAAGTGCTACAGCTTGCGCGGCTACTTCAGGTGAAGTATCCATAATTTTATAGCCAAAAACGGTTGAAATTATAGAAAAATAACTAAACTAAACTTTGGTTAACAACAATTGCGAAAATTCAAACCAAATCGACATTAAATTGCTTCAAAAGCAACTTTCAACAGCCATTATTTTTTTCAAATCAGTAACCAAGCTCGGCTTTTGTTCTTAATTTAAAATTCTAAAATTCAAATTTGGAATAATACATACGGAAAAAAGACGTTGAAATATGCCAGCATTAAAATGCATAAAAACTTTTTTGTTATATTGTGTATTTTTTGTGTATTGGGCTTTTAGGCCTGGGAATGTAAGGTGGCTCGATTCAAGAGTCCGGGAGTGTACATGCTCAACAATTAAGTGCGTATTAAATACGAATAACACGTTCACTAGTTTTGGAATCGTGTATATCATATTGTCCACGGCATGCGAAGATTTTAGGGCCTAAAAAAATTCAGTTTTTACATACATCCATATTTGAGGAGGTAGGCAGAGGCATACTATACGCCGCCCACATTTTACCGTACCCATGCATTTTTGTGCCACGTAAAGGTGGTGAGCCTATTGCCATGTTGAAATAGACAATTGCAGGTTGTGGCAACCAGCTGTTGAAAATTTTCAAGCCGCCCATAAGGCCTTCAACTTGGCTTAAAGACTGCCATGTTTTTGCCAACCGGGACCTACGGCTTCACGTGCCGTCCGAACCACGGAAACGCTCGCAAATTTGTCACAAAGTGGTCACCCACCCGAGTACCAGCCATAGCGAAACTTGCTTAAATGTAGGGATCGTTGACAGAACACTGAGTTAGCAGGGCCACGAACGCTTCTCAAAAGTAACCATCATTTAAATACAAATTAGTATTTAATGCATCCTTTGTTATCTAATTTAGCAACCGGTTTTCCACTGTTACAACGACACGTTTGATCTTCACGTCCATTATGTTAATTAGATTACTTAGCTGCTTCTATAATTGGATACGGAAGTCTTAGCGAAGCCACACTATTTGCAATTTGACACTTCGTACTCTGTAATGTGTCAAAATGACATCGCCCCTAAGGTAGTATTTGGGAAGGTGATGTTCAAGGATTAAAAACCCTATTATAATTGACAACTTATTGATTTGTCGATGATAGACGCAGAAGCTTATCGGTGTAAGGGACCTTACTAAAATATATCCGACTGATCGATGTGGCAACGACGCTAGCGCCTTTAGGGGGTTAGGTGGTCAGACAGCAGTTGCTTCCAACAATGCTGAAAATCATAAGTCAAACAAGAGCCAAATATAAATGAACTTTAAGCTCCAAATCCAGGTAGAATTTGAAAGCAACTGGGAAAACACTGTGAAGTAGGAGAAGAAGCGTCATTACTGTCTGCGGGTTATAGGCTATGTAAAGTTGCATCGGGTTTAATAAATAAATATATTGTAAATATTGTTGAATAAATAAATAAATATTGTTGGGACCACTCACACAACGCCTTCTGATTCCACACTAAGCAGAGCTTGTTCTATGGTAACCAGATAACTGATAGACATACTTATATATTCATAAATACATACATATTATAGTATAATAACACCCAGACACAGAATAAGCAATCGTGCTCATCACACAAAGTTTTATCGTGGGTGGGAATCGAACCCACGACCTCTTGCGTAGCAGTCGGATGCACTCCCACCGCGCCACAGAGGCAGTCAAATAAAGGTGGTCTATGGAGGAAATAAATAAAGTATTTTTTTTAATTAACCTAATCCGCCAAAAGATGTAACTTTTGGCGCGTTAGGAAAAATGATAAGATTAAATTTTTACGATGCGCGCACACAGTCATGAAAAACCGACACCCAGAATTTAGCTGATAAGTGTTTTCATGACAACTTATAACTACATTCAAAGTAGTTTTTTTCTACAAACGTAGGACTGATCCCTATCAGTTCTACGTTTAAAAATCTTTCTAAAAAAATATCTTTCTCCCTAGAAAGATATTTTTTTAGAAAGATTTTTAATTTGTTACACCAAAGCAGTATAACTTCTAACGCGTGTACATAAGTACAAACACACTTTTTGTACCACTGAGGTAAATCTGCTGGTTTTGTACCAAATGAAAGGACCTCAATAGTAGGCTAGTTGTATTTCTCGATAGTTTGTTTTTATATTGTTTTTAGCGACATTTATCAATTTTTGGACGCTAGTTTCAAAACATCTTTTCTTTTTAAATTGTTGTACATTGTTGTTGTACACTTTTCACACACCGTCATCTAGCCCAAAGTAAGCTAATATTAGCTTGTGTTATGGGAACTAGATAACTGATAAACATACTTATATATTTCTAAATACATTCATATTATAGATAAATAACACCCAGACACAGAATACACCATCGTGCTCATCACACAAAGTTTTATCCTGGGTGGGAATCGAACCCACGACCTCTTGCGTAGCAGTCGGATGCACTCCCACCGCGCCACAGAGGCAGTCAAATTCATACTATCTTTCAATTTGGACGGAAACACCTTTCATCTAAAGTTTAGAGTTTCTACCATCGCCGTGCACGCGTTGTCGTTAATAGTTCAGCTATGTTAGGCTTAGGCTATTGACGGAGTTACTTTGTTTTGCCTTAAATGAACAGTATATGAGATTCACCTGTAAATATTAAATTAAAAGAATGAAATATTACGTAAACACCTTTCATTGGAATCTTCCAACGTCGACGCCGCAAAAATATCACAAAACAGCACTTTTCGAAACATTTGAATATTATGCATCAATTACAAACAAAACATTATTCGAGCTTCAAAACGCATTACAAGCAATAAAAAAAATTACACTTTCGAATTCCGAATTGCAGCACATTTAAACGAAACGGTATAAAACCTATAACAAAACAAAATTTATGAGTAAAACACAAGATAAACCCGTGATTCTAAATTCAACGGTGCACTTTCAAGTTTCGAATTACGAAACTCATGTGAAAAATAGGGGCGTCTCGGTAAATTCGAATGTTCGAACGTTCGCACGTGAGGCAAGTACCGCTGTGACTAATTGTCGAGCATAGATAACACGCTGATAAACAAAACACGCAAATAGGTATGGGTGTCTCGTTGTCTCAATCAGTGACGTCAACAGACGCTAATGTGATTTTACCGGGATTTGTATTGTGTAAGTACACGTTGTATTGATTTCAGTCGACGAGATGCGAATATTGACCGTATTGTTAACATTACAATGAAGTTGTTTTCACCGTTTCACTTAACGGTTGGTAACGTTTTTCTTCTTCAAAAGGCCTCTTAGAAGGTTTATAAAGGGTCGGCAGCGCGAGTGCTGCACCTCTGGTGTTGCAAACGTCTATAGGCTACGGTGACACTTTCCATCAGGTGGGTCGTACGCTTGTCTGCCACCTCAGTGGTATAAATAAAACGATTTATTACAATTTCGAATAAATTAACTATTTTATAAGCATATTCTGAATTACGCAACCATAACCGAATCTATTTTCATATTTGTTTATATTGGGCCTTGGATCTGGCTTGACAGTTTATCATTGCAGAAGTAATTTACAATCCTTTAAACCTTCACGCTCGTGAAACAAATTGTGAAAACTGTAATACTAGATAGGGACAGTGAAGTGAAGCGCTCGTGGGCCCGCGGACTCAATGTTCTGTAAACGATCACAGCAACTTTCGCTATGGCTGGTCACGGAAGGGTGACCACTTCGTGGCATTTACATTTGCTAGCGTTTTCGTGCTTTGAAAGGCACGTTAAACCGTTGGTCTCGGCTGCCAGTAACATGGCAGTCGTTAAGTCAAGTTGACGGCGTTATTGGCGGCTTGCTCTATTTCAACATGGCAATTTGCTCACCACTTATTACGTGGGACAGGATTACACATCGTGAAAAGTGGGCATATAATATGCCTCTGCCACCCCTTCGTGCATAAGGCGTGATAGATAAATAAATAAGAGACAGTACTCTCAAGGTCTGTCTTTGCACAACGGCGAGAAAATCTTAAGCATCAAGGCATTTCAGAGAGACTTTTAAACTATTTTATATTAATACAAACTCTTTAACTATCGCGTTGCATACTAAAAGTATATTAGTTATTACCGGGACTAAACGTGATTATTTTTCATTCCTTTTGTTGCTTAACATTTCGATCAGGGGGCCGAGTCTACCATTGACAAGCCGTAGAATAGAACTAGAATCGCTGATTTTAGCTGTCAAAATGTTAGTAGACTATCAAAAATACAACTGGTTAGCGGCCTCTGGCGCTGTACGCCTTAGTAGAATTTTATCGGCCGACTGATAGAAGTACGATTGTAATGGTGGAATACGAAAAACTGTCAAAATGTCAAAATTGTACTGGTGGCTTTCTAATGAGCGATGATTTCTATTCTTTTCTGACGCGATTGAAATAGTAGACTTGGCCCCCAGGTTGCATCGGCGTCAAAGGCTGACTTACATCAGGCAACAAAAGCTATGAAAAATAACCAACCAACTAATATATTTATTCTAAGGTAAAGTACAAAATCCTTTTACTAAGCGTTTCTTTACTGAATCGTTAGCCCATCATTCTATTTGGCTATGTAGGTAAGTACCTTTTTTGACCACTTGCCAACAAACAACTGTTCATAAATGCTACAAGATAAATAAGGCTTACACGTCTTGTAAGTACGCAGTAAGTATATCAGAAACGTGTGCTCCTCTTCTCGGGTAGATACGGGTTGTTCAACATCCAAGGTATCTATCTATACTTCTATACTAATTATTATAACGCTGAAGAGTTTGTTAGTTATGCAATTTTATGTTATTCGCATCTTTATCGCGTAATATTTTTAACATTTCGCAATATAGCCGAAACGTAGAGAGGTGAGAAAAAGTTAAAAATATTACGCGAAAAAGACCCGAATAACATAAAATGCATAGTACAAGTCGTGTGAGTTTAAAAACAGTTTGTTAGTTTGTTTGTTTATTTAATCGCGCTAATCTCAGGAACAGCTGTAGCGCAATTCACAAATCTCGGATCCAAATCCTCTACCGCGCAAATGTCATCGATATTCTCATAGAACTCGAACATCGGTGACATATGCGCGGTAGAGGATTTGAATCCGAGATTTGTGAATTCCGTTACTGGTCAGATTTAAAAAATATTTTTGTGTTGAATAGCCCATTTATCGAGGAAGGCTATAGGTTATATAACATCACGCTACTACTTTGGAGAGCGGAACAGTAATTATAAATGTCGACAAATCGGGATTTTTTTAAGGATTTTTGTAGATTTTATAACGACGGGATTAAATAGGTGCTACGGGAGTTTCAAGTATGTCACGGGCGATGCCGAGGGGTCACCTAGTATTCAATAATGTTAGACATCGAAAGAGATCACTGTAGCCGATAGACGATTGCAATACAAGTTGTTACACTCGTGCTGCGAGATGAACTGAAAATGGCAGTGACTTTTTTCAAGTCGGACATATGGTCTTTCACTCGCTATACAATTGCTAAAGATTAATATTGTAAAATTTTCTCAGGTTGCAGCAGACGTCATTTAATGTGTCGCGCTACGCAGTCGCTTCTAAAAGCAGAGATTATCGCATGTGTGAATGCAAGGACGATCCTCTACTAGCAGGCGGTGTTAAGGTCCTTTGAAGTAGTGACTTCGCCTCCTTATGCGTGTTCTATCGCCTGACATCGGTCTGTTTGCTTTGCTTTGAGGAGTTGTTTGACATGATGCCCACGGCTACCTTCTATCATCGCACCGCTCGCCATAGACAGGGTGTTTATCCTAACACTTTACGTCCGGAGCGCTCGCATACGGTTAGGTCCGATAGAGGCTTTATTCCGCACACTCTTTGATTGTACATTGAACTCCCTGCATAGGTTTTTCCGAACGTCTACAGTATGGTGTTCTTCGAAAGGGGTCTGAGGGGTATGCTTGTCTGCCACCTCAAAAAGAAAAAAAGGCAACCGGGACCTAACGAAAGTTAGACCTAACCAAGTTGAAGACTTTATGAGCAGCTTGAAAATTTTCAAAAGCAGATCATTCCTCCGCCTGTCTATTTCAACACCACGATGGGCTCACGTCACAGTTGTGACGTGGTACAAAAATGCTTACAGTAAAATGTGGGCGTATATATGCCTCTGCCACCCCTACGGGGATAAAAGCATGTATGATGATAAGTAATACCTAAAACCTTCCCACAATGCTTCAACAATCGACTTTAGAATCGATACTAGTGTCTTGTTAATAATCGATTGAGTACGTTAATAAAGACCTTCCCTAATTTATCAGAGTAATGTTCTGATTTATTGATTGTGAAGTTTAAATGAACATCATGAATAGTGAATCATTGTTTTCTAAACTTGAAGAAGTTTCTGATACTTAAGCTATAGTCTATCTAAGTATTAGGTTATATTTTTATGAGATCGAAGGGAGTTCCCATGAAGCAAGAAAAGCGAATGTTTGACTTTGAAATCCACACCTTTTAAAAATTAAATAATTCTAGATTATGCATAATGAGGAGTAGGTGTTTGCGTTGAGAAATTTAAGAAATCGAAGTTAGTTAAATAGTTATAGCGAAAAATTATTTTTTTGCCAGGAAACCCCAGGTAAATTAAAAAGCGCGCCCTTTTTTTGTCTTCTTATAGGTTTATTTAATAAATTAGAATCAGTTGAATGCTTCAATTATATGCTGCAAGCGAAGCAGTACTGCAAGCGACTGCGGCCTCCCTAGTACCTATTTATTTACGCAGTATTAAGATGGACTACTGTATGTGAAATACAAACAAAATATTCAAAATTCAGATAATAATTTGTAACAAATTCGCCAATCAGTCAAACCCATACAAATGGTAAGCACAATGGGAGCGAACTGAATGGAAGTCGACAATGGGCGCGGGCGCACCCAGTAAAAGGCGTGTGTGGGAAGCATAATTATTCATACACTATTAATGGTATAACATTAAAATCCTGATTATACACGGCTATACCAAAAGTGGAGCCTGAAATATCAACATAAAAATTACAATTACTTATTTTAGAGAGTAGAAGGAGTCAAGGTAGGCCGAGACTTACATATGAAGACCACGTGAGCAGATTGCTCAAAAACGGTAAAGTCAAAAGTACTCGGATACCCAGACGTGCGTGTATGAAGCGATTGATGAATCTGCAGGAAGCAAAAGAAGTATGCCTGGAGATCTGTCCTCTCTGATACCCCTTCGGGGATATAGTGTAAAGATAGTTAGGTCAACTACCTAACTATCTTCAGTATATCGTCAGTTAGTATTTATATTATTGTTACCTGGATTGTGCTTTGTACTTTCTGCATATGAAAGCACTGTTGTGTATTATATTGAATAAAAACAATTGCATTGTATGAAAATGTTAATCTGCCATTGGCCTTTTATTTGTTACCGCTACTCTGTAGAGGGCAAAATCATTGTCCCTGAAGTCTTCGAAATTACAATAGGATGTCAATCTTTTAAACTATCGCCAAAGTACATAAATAAGGTTTCACAAAGTGTATTAGTTATTACCGGGACTAAACGCGGATATTTTTCATACTTTGCATACCTACTTTGTTGCAAAAATGTACGTAAAATAATCGCATTTAGTCCCGGTAATAACTAATACATTAATAGTATGTCAACCTCTAAAAAAATTCTTTGGGTAAAGTTCCAGTTTCTAAAATCTCCATTATAGACCACGAGTCCATATCCATCTTATCATAAGTAGACACCTATCGATGTTTGCAACACCAGAGGTGCTACACTACACTCGATATACTGACAGAAAAAACCTTCTTAGAAACCTTTTGAAGACGTTCTATTCCGAATTTGTGTTGGTCGAGAATACCGAGGCTCTGAGTCCATAGAGTGCTGCAAACAATTTGTAGCACATGCTGAACTATGACTGATTAGCCACACATCACTGCAACTATTCACCGAAACTGTGGTACCGAGTCATTCAAAATTTTCCCGCGTGGAGTAGGAAATGTACATGTCTCAGTATGGGCAAAGCATATGTTTTTTTTAAACAGTCTCTCACGCCTTTTATCACTTTAGAGGTATACCGTACATTCACATTTCACTTTATTGCATTTTTCGTGTTTCTGTACAGCATTTTTTTTTCATCAGTCACGACTTTTATCACCGAAGGCAGGGGCATACTATACATTGGCATGTCCCGCGTAACAGGTGGTGAGCCCTTTACCACATGAACCAGTGCAGGTTGTGGTGACCTGCCATTAATTTTTTTCAATCCGCCCTTAAGGATTGGCTTAAAGACTGCTGTTACTATCATCCGGGACCAAACAGCGTGACGAGTATTCTCTTTCTTTTTAATTTTGTCTGCAAATGAGTATGTTGGCTGTAAATTGCGTTGCGGGCTAATAAAAGATCTATTTATCTTCCTATCCTTATCCTTACTATCATAACAGTAAAGGATTACCAACCGGATTACCTGAACCTGCTAAAGTGGGTCGATGATCTGAGTGGGTACCTCCCCTCTAATACTATCTACAGTTTTGCTATGAATTATGAAAACAATTTGGGGGTCGAGTCTCTTATTGACAAGCCGTAGAATAGTACCAGAATCGCTGTTTTAGCTGTCAAAATGTTAGTAGACTATCAAAAATGTCACTGACTAGCGGACACTGGCGTTGTACGTGCTAGTAGAATTCTATCGGCCGACCGATTGACGTCTATTAAAGTACGATTGTAATAGTAGACTGCGATAAAAAGTCAAATTGTACCTGTGGCTTTCTATTGAGCGACGACTACGATTCTATTACGACACGATTAAAATAGCAGACTCGGCCCTCAGATAGGCGTATTGCATTGCATTTCACCTCTGGACATAAGCCTCTTCCAAAATTCGCCATATTTAAAGGTCGTTGGTCCATTTAGCTAGGTGTCGTCCTACCTAACGTTTGCCTAATTTGTAAATTCATCGAGACAAAATTTGCAATAATAGACTTGAACTTTGCTCGATCGTGAAGCTATTTTTATTTACGTTCAGCAATTCATATTGACCTACATTATGCTAAATTCTAATAATGGATGACATGTTAGTTGTTATTTGTGATTGTGTACGGTTTTAAATGTTGCCCTTAATAACTAATATTAATACTCATAATTTATTTATTTATTATACTCATTATTGTACGCCAAGACAGTATTAGAAAGTAGAAATTTGATACAAAATAGCAGTACAATGGGCGGCAATTGCTTAAAGCAATTTCTGCCAGGAAACCTTTGAATGGAAAAAATATATTGTTAGGAACTAACTGGTAGTTGTTGGCGTCAAGTTAATATAAAAGCTCATTCTTTTGGAGTGTCTTAGTTTGTCTAATTGCCAGCGGTAATTTATTCCACAAGCGAACTGCTGTGACGCTAAAGAAACTATCAAAAAAAATTGTGCAATGTGGTGGCATTTTTTATAATTTATTAGATTCGTAGAGCGATTCCAAACTACAGCTGCTTCCAGCTTCCAGATAAAAGAGAACACCAGGCTCTTAATTCAGGTAGGGTTTGGAACCAACTAGGAAAACACTTAGGTGAAGGGGACAGGTCGGTAGCGCGAGGGTAACACCCTGGTGTTGCAATCGTCCATGGGTGGTGGGTAATCAATTAAATCATTTGGGGACCTACCTAATTACCTAATAAAAAGCTAATTATAATAACTACAGTAAGTGCTGGCACAAACTATGAGGATGTATGGAGTCAGTAGCTTTCAGTAGCGAGCGGTGCCTTGGTATAAAGTAGCCGTGGGCTTCATTTCAACGGATACCTCAGAGAATAAAAGACATGATGAAGCGCTCGTGGCCCGGCGGACTCAGTATTCTGGAAACGATCACTGAGTTACGCAACTTTCACTATGGCTGTCCTCGGATGGGTGACCACTTTGAGGCATTTACATTTGCCAGCGTTTCCGTGCTTCGAAAGGCAGGTTAAGCCGTTGGTCCCGGTTGCCAGTAACATGGCAGTCATTAAGTCAAGTTGAAGGCCTTATGGACGGCTTGAAAATTTTCAACAGCAGGTTGTCACAATCTGCGTCTGTCTATTTCAACACGGCAATGGGGTCACCACCATTACGTGATACAGGAATACACATGGTGAAAAGTGGGCATGTGGTTAATATGCCTCTGCTACCCCTTCGGGGATAAGGCGTGATAGATAAATAAATAAATAATAATATAAAATAAAAGACATGGTTTTAGAATAACGTGTCAATAAATGCTGCTGATGTCTCGCTGTTATTTCTGAAAATCTATACTAATACCAACATATTGTATAAGACTCAAGAGTTTGTTTGTTTGGTTGAACGCGCTTATATCAGGAACTACTGGTCGGATTTGAAAAAATCTTTTTGTTTTGGATAGCCTAATTATCGAGGAAGGCTATAGGCTATATATCATCAAGCTACTAGCCTAGAGAGCGGAGCAGTAATCATAAATGTCGACAAATCGGACAAATTTTTGTGCAAGTTTGTAGAATTTATAAGCGAAGGGTTAAATAGGTGCGACGGGAGTTCGAAGTATGTCACGGGCGAAGCCGGGGGGGTCATCTAATATTGTATAAGAGTCAAGAGTTTGTTTGTTTGATTGAACGCGAAAAATATTTTAAAAGAAATTAGTTGAGACCCAGCTAATATTTTAATAACTTCACTTTTTGTTAAAAATGATTATTCTAGGTATTGCGTTATAATTGCTTTTACGATTATAATTTTAAATTAAAATAAGGTTTTAAAGTTTGTTTCCGAGTTCCATGAATCTGTGTCAGCAGAATGTGGTTATTATTATATTTATTAAGTACTGACTTACATAAAACAAAATGAATTTATAATTCAAATTCGAATTCAAAGCGCTCGTGGCCTCACGGACTCAGTGTTCTGTAAACGATAACTGCGTTAAGCAACTTTCACTATGTCTGGTCACGGATGGGTGACCACTTTGTGGCATTTTATTTGCGAGCGTTTCCGTGTTTCGTAAGGCACGTTAAGTAGTTGGACCCCATTGCCATTTCCTTTACTGTGACTCCTGTTTACCAGGATCTACTACAGTCAGATCAATACAAGCTGATTTGGCGGGAAGAGTGACAAGTGCGGACGCTTGCTTTATATTTTTTTTCTAAAACTAGTTCATTTATCTTGTTTTATGTGCGGGAGTGGTGGTTTCTTGGACATAAAAGTTGTGTTAACGTGCTATAGTGAAAGACAATGATATATATGCAGTGAAATGCTATTTTCTCTCTTGCCGCGAAACGTCCACTGACAACCTTAGTATAAGAATCACCATTATACTGAGGGCAAGGACCAGGACGTAGCCTGAGGACACCACATCGACTGGACAGGACTAATTAGAAGATAAGATTGAAGAAATATGATAATAGATTTGGCTAAAAGGTCTTAGAAACCAGGCCTTTAAGTAATTATTATTAAAAAAAAATTACTACAGCAATGAACAAGTCCACTAAAGTTACATCAAGCTCGAACTCGGTGAAGTCCCAGGAGAAATTACCATTTCTTGGAACCTGCAACGAAATTAATCACAAGATAATTTAAGGAAGTTGGAAAAAGAACGTAGCGCCTCTTCCCTCCTTTGCCTGAGACCTGGAAAGCAACTAGGTGTATATCCTTATAGAAAAAGGGAAGCACTACGGTAATAGTATATTACGGGTCCTATGTGAGCCTATGTTTGATTCCAGTAATATGTATGGCAGAAACGTTTAAAAACACGAAAATTCACCCTTGAGATCTGCATAGTAAACTACTCCGTAATTAAATGATTGACTGCCTCTGTGGCGCGGTGGGAGTGCATCCGACTGCTACGCAAGAGGTCGTGGGTTCGATTCCCACCCAGGATAAAACTTTGTGTGATGAGCACGATGGTTTATTCTGTGTCTGGGTGTTATTTATCTATAATATGTATGTATTCAGAAATATATAAGTATGTGTATCAGTTATCTGGTTACCATAGTACAAGCTCTGCTTAGTTTGCAATCAGATGGCGTTTTGTGAGTTGTCCCAACAATATTAACAATATTAAATGTAAAATTTTGAGAGGTACTTTTATCTCAGACGCGACATCGTGAGAACACAGCCAGCGTCTCCCGTTACAAATGAGAGCCCAGACTACTGTAACCGAACACTTCAACTTGACACTCGCTTGACAACTGTCGTTGCAGTTGCATTCTACACGCGCCAAGCGAAATCGAATAAATAGAATGTGATGACTTTGCGCGTGTTATGGAATGCCTATGTTGGCAATATTGTGTTGTTGACGATTGGTAAATTTGAGGGATAATGCTACCAATATTATAAACGCGAAAGTTTGTAGGAATGGATGATTGTTACTCTTTCACGCAAAATATACTGAATGGATTTTGATGAAACTTTACAATAATATAGCTTACACATCAGAATAACACATAAGCTTTTTATCCTGGGAACCAGTTCCTTTGGGAAACAGGAACGGGAAAACTTCACCACGTGTGCGGAGCCGCAGGCGTCAACTAGTAACAATATACGATTAAAAGAGAGCGGATGTGAGTTTTATTACCGGGTTCTTTCTCAGGCTTTACCTATTGTATAAATGTAGAGGCAATAATCTTGACCTTCACAAGTGTACTTTGTGACCTACATAAATTAAGATATTTTCATTTCCACAAAATTCAGCAGGAATCCTGCTTTAAATTATATTTCTTACTATTTTTATTTGTTTTGACTTAAACCAATTTAATCCCGAGCATTTTATCATTACCGGGAGCACTGGGACATTATTTCGTGGAGTTACCCGGGGCGTCCGGCAATAGACACTTAGGCAGCAACCGTGTGGTTTTAGCCGGTTGGAATCCGGCATGACATCCAAGGGCATATACACTCATTAAAAAAATGCATTTTTTATTTATATACTATTTACATACATACATATCGTCACGCCTGTCTCCCATCGGGGTAGGCAGAGACTATGGCTTTCCACTTGCTACGATCCTGGCATACACACGCCGGTTAAGAGTACTCTTGACCTGACCTTTTTCCAAAATGTCTTCTATTTGATTGACATATGTACGTCGAGGTTGCCCCTTACCAGATTGCCCATTCACACTCTTCTGATAAATCTGTTTCGTTAGTCTACTTTCATCCATCCTCTCCACGTGTCCGAACCATCTAAGCCTACCTTTTTCTGTCTTAGTCACTACTTCTTCAACCATACAGCAATGTTACCTTATCACACTGATCCTTTCTTTGTCCATCAATTTCACTCCAGCTATACTCCGCAGACTTCTCATTTCCACTGCATTAATTTTACTTCTATGCTTCTTCTGCCACACCCAACTTACACTGCCATACATGAGTGTATGAACAAGTACTCCTCTATGCACAGGCAGTCTTGCCTTCTCAGACACGTTCTGACTGCTCATAAAGGCGTGCATGGCTCCATTCACTTGATTTCCAGCCAAAACTCTTCGTTCAATGTCACAATCACACTTTCCATTTCTCACAAATTTTGAACTTAAATACAAATTCTTTCACCTGTTCCACTCGTTTTCCTTCCACAATAATCGAGCAATCCGTCATACTTTCCTCTCTTTCAAAAACCAATACTTTTGTCTTATTTACATTCACTTTCATTCCTTTGCTTTTTAGCGTATCATGCATAATGTTAACCATCAACTGCAACTCCTCCGCCGATGATGCCAGTATTACCTGGTCATCAGCGTATAGGAGGCTTTTGACAGTCAGTTCATTCATTTTTAAACCACACGCGCTCTCTTGCAGTTCTTTCAAACAACTGTCCATGTATAGGTTAAACAGCGCCGGTGACGCTACACAACCCTGTCTCACACCTTTTTCAATGTGAAAAAAGTCTGTGCAAGTGTCTCCGTTGATCCTGACACAAGCACTGGAGCCCTCATAAAGAGATTTCAGTGCTCGTATCAAGTGACTGCTTACTCCATACTTGGCCAGTGTTGTCCATAGTTCATGCCTCACCACTCGGTCATACTTCGGCCTTTTCCAAGTCTACAAATATGCAATAGACCTTTTGACATTTCGCCAAAAATTTTTCGGCTATGCATCGTAAGGAAAAGGCCTGATCCGTGCATCCTCTTCCTTTTATAAATCCTGCTTGTACATCCCACATTTTCCCTCCAGTTTCATTCATCACTCTTTTTATCAAAACTTTTGCATACAATTTGCCGACGATGCTGAGCAAGCTTATGCCGCGGTAGTTTTTGCACTCTTGCTGTGACCCTTTTCCTTTGTAAAGCGGCACGATGACAGCCTTGCACCAATCTCCTGGCACGCTGCCACTCCACCAGCAAAGATTAAAAAGGCGGTACAGCTGGCAAGCTACCATGCCATGTCCCGCTTTCAGTATCTCGACAGAAATCCTATCAAATCCAGCAACCTTACCCAATTTCATACTATTCAATGCTTCCACAATTTCTTCCATACTTATGATGCTTTCGTTGCTTAGTTCATTCCTTTCCCAAGAACTCGTTTGTGCTTCCATATCCTCTTTTTCATATAAGCTTTCAAAATTATCTTTCCATCTTTTTAGCACACATTCTTCTTCTTTTAGAAAACTGCCATCCTGGTTTCTGATATTACTGAGTTTCGATGATGTTTGTTGACCCCTCACAGATTTTATAGATTTCCGAAAGCTATATTTAATAATAGTCAATTTGACCTTGGTTTGGACAGGTCCAACGAATGAATAAGGCACGATTGACGAAGAATATATATTGTACGAAAGTAGCGGGTAAAAGGAGTCAGAATAGGCCGAGACTTAAATATGAAGACCACGTAAGCAGATTGCTCAAAAACGGAAAAGTCAAAAGTATTCGGATACCGCGATTAATGAATCTAAATAATAAATAAATAAATATCCATCACGCCTTATCCCCAAAGGGGTGGCAGAGGCATATTATTTACCCACTTTTCATCGTGTGGATTCCTGTCCCACGTAATAGGTGGTGAGCCCATTGCCATGTTGAAAATAGACAGACGCAGGTTGGCCCATAAGGCATTCAACCAGGCTTAACCACTGCCATTTTATTGGCAACCGGGACCAACGGCTTAACGTGCCTTCCGAAGCACGGAAATGCTCACAAATGTAAATGCCACAAAGTAGTCACCCATCCGAGGACCTGTCATAGTGAAAGTTGCGTAACTCAGTGATCGTTTACAGAACACTGAGACTGCGGGGTCAAGAGCGCAGCTACAGTAACGAAAGAAGTATGTATGGATAGCGAAGCCTGGCGATCTGTCCTGATTATGAAGATAGTTTTTTTATAGCAATTGCCTTGAAGGTTGTCTTAAATTTGTTTATAAACAATATTCTAATTACGTTGGGCCCCCACCATCTTTATGGTTTTCCTTTACACGTAATAGCAATCCAGAAACTCATACAGTAGCAAGAGCAGTGCTAATCAGAACAAATAACAATAACGGCTATTTAATAACGGTTATAAATAATGCCTATAACAGTTAGTTGTCAAGATGCGTTGGCAGCCTACCGTGGAGAGGTGTCAGAGTGCGGAAGGTATCTTCATAAGTTTTCTCAACGGGTTTGATCTCTGTTTCAGTGTTTGAATAAATATTTGAACTACAGAAATTTGATAATTAAATAGTATTTAAACTAGAGTCGACATTCAAAACATTTTTTTTTGGATAATTCTTTTCTTTTTTGGAACGAAGTTCCTTATCGCGCGTTGCGAAAGGGGGTTAACGGAAAAAAATAAGACCAAAGTTGTAACGACACTTTTTGCTATAGTTGTTAGCCGTGCGCGTGTTTCTCTATCTGTCTCTCTCTCTCATAGAAAGCAAGTCAGTTATTTTCGTTTCGTGTTTAATTTTTTTTTTTATTGTAATTCCTTGTGGACAATATAACTTCGTTCCATCCGGGTGTCCCTTGACACCTCTCAAGTTTTTAAGCTATGTTGCGTCTCTGTCATTCACGTCTTTATTCCTGAAGGTGTGGCTATACTATACGCCCACATTTCACCGTCAGCATTTCTGCCGTAACGAGTGGCGAGCCCATTGCCATGTTGAAATCGACAGACGCAGGTTGTAGCGACTTTTTGAAACTTCCAATCCACCGATAAGGATTTCAAGTTGACTAAAGTGGAAGTTGCATAACACAGTGTTCGTTTACAGAACACTGAGCCTGCGAAGCTACGAGCGCTATATTGCATCTATGAGGGCTTTTAAATCCATAGACTGATAATGTTCTTCATCATCTTACCTACTTATCACGGTTGGACAGTAACGTCAGTCCATAAGTAGATACTATTTCGCCTGAAGTCCCGATTACTAAAAAGTATGACCTAACCGAATTGACTGACTACAAGACATTTAACGTATCGTTTATAACAATGTAAATAAATTGAACTAATATTACTACCGTACGTCATTATAGCTCAATGTGTAAATATTATGTTTTATGATGTAATGTTTGTGTATCAAATGCTCTTTAATAGTCCATTTGTTTGATCAGTTTGTAAAACAGTAGCTTTTGATAGTTAATTCCTTCTCTTATTGCTGTGACTCTGATAATTCTGAAGCTTATTCTATTATAAATGTATGTTTATATTTTTAAATGTATGTAGATGTATCTATATATGTAGTGTGTATTATGTGTATTGTATATATACATATTTATTTATTTATTTATTTAAAACTTTAGCACAAAGTACAAGGCGGACTTAATGCCTTAGGCATTTTCTACCAGTCAACCTTAGGGTGATGCAGAGATGATATTAGGTAGGTGCTCAGGGATATGAGAAATTGTACAGCATACTATATGATATACATAAACACGATTTACACAAATATATAAATACATACATACATATACACAGACATACATACATATATATACACAAACATAAATATATAAATAAAATAAATACATACATACACAAAAATGGACATAGTGACGAAAAAGAAAACATTATTGTTTTAGCTATGGTTCACTATAAAGCAGCCGTACCTTCTCCCTAAAGGATTCCCGACTAGTAGACAACCTGACATCAAGAGGGAGTGCATTCCAGTAAAGAATTGATTGCACAACGAAAGAAGAGTGTACAAAACTAGAGTTGTGAGTGGGACAGAGAACATATATGTTACATTTATTATTATTATGTATTGTGCATATTGTATCATGTAGCTAATAATTTTCTTTGTTTTTACACCAATGCTACCCATCTTTCTAACAATTAACATCCTTTTCAGTCCATCCCAAGGTTGCCTGGAAGGAATAGCTTTTTTAGCGATAAGGCCGCCCTTTGTACATTATCTGACTAAAATATTTAATTAATTTAATATCTAGCTATAATTTTGTGTACAAATAAAGTTTTTTTCTATTCTATTCTTTTGAGTTTGTTGAAACAGTTAAAATAATGATGTAGGTATATGTATTTATTTGTGCTTCGCCTATCCTACTAATATTATAAACGCGAAAGTTTGTAAGTATGGACGGATGTTTGTTACCCTTTACGCAAAATCAAAATGATGATCAGAATAGATTTTGATGTAATTTTACCATAATATAGCTTACGCATCAGAATAACACATAGGCTACTTTTTATCCCGGGATACAAGTTCCTGTGGGAAACGGTAACGGGAAATCTTCTCTACGCGGGTGAAACCGCGGGTGTCAACTATTATAGTTATAATTTCAACCGTTTTCATGTGTTACCGAGATAAAAGGGTCTTGACAGACAGACAAACGGACGAAAAACAAAGTTGAAAATGAAAATGAAAAATCTTTATTAATGTAGGTCACAAAGTAACACTTATGAACGTCAAGATTATTGCTTCTACATTTACATTTACTGCCGGATTAGCAAAGCACTAGGTAGAATTATAGTTATCCTATAAGGGTTCCGTATTTTCCTTACGGGTACAACCCGGGATAAAAAGTAGCCCATGTGTTATTCTGATGTATAAGCTATATTATTGTAAAGTTTCATTAAAATCTATTCAGTATTTTTTACGTGAAAGTGTAACAAACATCCACACAAACTTTCACATTTATAATATTATTAAGATTAAGATACTCCCTTAAACTGACAAAAATAGGACTTTTAAGTTATCGTAAAGAAATAACGCAAAAAACGTATTTTTACGGAACCCTCAGTTCTTCTTTTCTTCTTTTACTATCTTCTAGTTTAAAAAAATCTTTAAAAATACAACAAAGCGTCCGCGCCTGTCTAGTTTCCGCCAAAAAGACTCATTAAGTATTACAATATTAAGTACAGTAGTACAATATTAACTCAATGAAAAGACAAATTAATTCGGGCTATATCGTTGGAACTTTTAGCTTACCTTGCCGTGTCCCGGTAAGAGGGGAAGACCTAAGAAGTGCTGGCTTGACGTCGTAAGGGATGACATACATGCCAATGGTCTCACTACAGGGGATGCCGACGACCGTGCGAAGTGGAGGAGAAAGAGTAGCGAAGCGGACGCAACTAGCAGACGCTCAGATGATGATGATGATAAGAAATGTGTGCTTAGTAACCGATGTTTAGCCTTAGTTCCATATCTACAACACACAATATTCAACGTCAAAATCACAACCACAACCAGAGACGAAGAAAGTGAATGTGTTTGTAGAATTAATTCCAGCACTTTCGAAACTTGCCCGCAATAGTGTGAACTATTGTTTTGAAACACCGCCTGAATATTTACCTAATACGATTTGCATATTTTTTACGTTTGAGGCATATTTAAGGTTGACTGCCTCGGTAGCGCAGTGGTAGTATATGCGACTGCCGTGCTGAGATCCCAGGTTCGATTCTCGGGTCGGAAAAAAATATTTGTGTGATCCGCAAATGTTTGTTTCGGAGTTTAGGTGTTTCCTCTGTATAATATGTAAGTGTAAGTATACATACATACATATTCTCACGCCTTTATCCCCGAAGGGGTAGGCTTAGGCATACTGTACGCCCACCGTATGCATTTTTGTCCCACCTTACAGGCGGTGAGTTCATTGCCGTGTTGAAATGGACAGGAGCAGGCTGTTGCGAGCTGCTGTTGAAATTTTTCATAAGGCCTTCAATTGGGCTTAAGGACTGCAATTTTACTGGCTAACGGCCTAACTTGCCTTCCGAAGCACGGAAACGCTCGCAAATGTAAATGCCATAAAGCCACCCATTCTAAGCCCACCTATAGCGAAAGTTGCTTAACTCAGTGATCGTTTACAGAACACCGAGTTAGCGGGGCCCCGAGTGCTTATCTAAGTATGTTTATCAGTTGTCTATATCCCATATCACAAGCTTATATGAAATTACTTTGGGTTAGATGGCGCTATGTAAAAAAAATGTTCTACAATATTATTTAAGATACGAGTGGATTTTTTTGGGCATAGTATACGTTACGTCTCAAGCACCTTTTCTGGGGGCCGAGTCTGCTATTTCAATCGTGTCGTAATAGAATCGAAATCATCGGTCAATAGAAAGCCACCGGTACAATTTTGACAGCTTTTCGTAGTCTGCTATTACAATCGTATAATAATAATAACTAATGGACTTCTATCGGTCGGCCGATGGCATTCTACTAACATGTACGGCGCCAGTGGCCGCTACTCAGTTGCATTTTTGGTAGTCTACTAACATTTTGACAGCTAAAAACAGCGATTTTGGTTCTATTCTACGGCTTGTCAACAGTAGACTCGGCCCCGTGGTTAACACAGATACTTATAGGTGGTAGAAAGGGTCTTGCTCTTGGTCCGTTTGAAGCGTGTAGCGCATTCTTTATTCTCATCTTCTGCGCAACGTTGCTAACTTCAATGAGACCAAGAAGTGAGGTACGACCTTTAAATATGTAAGTAGCTGACCTCCACAGCTTCACTAGTAACAAACTTCAAACTCCCGTCGCACCTATTTAATCCCGTTGTTTATATTTTACAATAATATATGAAAATCTGCCCGATATGTTGGCATTTATGATTACTGCTTCGCTCTCCTGGGAAGAAGCGTGATGATATATAAGTGGTTTATATTCAATTCAATTTATTCGATCCAGTGATTCCTGACATTAGTGCTGATTTTTTCAGCTTTATATATTAGTAAAGATTAAATACTATCTTTAAAAAAGAAGAAGTGTGAAAAAGTAGAGTGAACGATGAGATCGACATGTTGAGACACGATGAGACATACCGACTAAAATTAACCAGTTTCCCTGGCCACAGACAACCAAGAAAGTTCACAGTTTGGTTTTAAAAAGTGGCATTATACAGAATTTAAAAAAAAAATGTTACCACGTTCGAAATTTCGTCATGATTTTATACATTGCTCGGTGTTAACCTCGAACATACAATTAGACTGGAAAGCAGTAAACCTATGTCCTTCATAGGTTTTAGTAGTAATTTTTTTTTATATGTGGCATATCAAAATGGCGTTGCCCGCCTGATGGTAAGCAAAGACGACGACCCGTGATGGGACCCCTATCTCAACTCGCAGGGCTCCGATAGCGACCCTCATCTTGACGGCCCAGAAATATGCCTTTTAACGCATCTCTTATAGGACCCAGGATGGTAAGAGGAGGGTATCACGTGCGCTGGCAGAGAGCTCCATGCTTGAATGGTGCGACATAAGAAAGATCTACGGAATCTTTCGGTTCAAGGCACGATGGTGTCCACAGTGTTAGCACAGTATAAAGAGAGAAAACCTATGTCATAGATTAGAATTGGTAGGTACTGTGTGGTGTTAGCATAACATCTCTGCCCCGCCCGTTTTGTCCGGGACCGGAAGGGGAAGGGTTGGACCAAATGGAAGAGTTCTTCAGAACACTCACCGTGTTATTTATGTTTAATATTATATTACAGTAACTTCGCCGGTGACATACTCTATTTCAAATCCCCGCCGTATTACCCAGTTAACTCATTATTGCGTAAAGTTGTACAATAATTAATGGAAACTTGTAGACATTAATGATTACTGCTCCACTCTCCTGGTAAGTAGCGTGAAAATATATAGGCTACATAGCCAAAATTCCTAATAAAATGAGCTATCCAACAAAATAAAAGTTTTAAATATCCATCACGCCTTATCCCCGAAGGGGTGGCAGAGGCATATTATATGCCCACTTTTCACCGTGTGGATTCCTGTCCCACGTAATAGGTGGTGAGCCCATTGCCGTGTTGAAATAGACAGACGCAGGTTGTGGCTACCTGCTGTTGAAAATTTTTTAAGCCGCCTATAAGGCCTTCAACCAGGCTTAACGACCGCCATTTTACTGGCAACCGGGACCAACGGCTTAACGTGCCTTCCGAAGCACGGAAACGCTCGCAAATGTAAATGCCACAAAGTGGTCACCCATCCGACGACCAGCCATAGTGAAAGTTGCGTACCTCAGTGATCGTTTACCGAACACTGAGACCGCGGGGCCACGAGCGCTGATTTTTTTTAAAGTTTTACAATTCGAAACAGTAGTTTTTGAGATAGCAACAAAAAAGTTTTAGTTTAAAAATTACTATGGATTATGTCCATTTGAACTGGTTTTATTTTCTTAGGCTTTCTTAGTAGACTTATTACTTCGGTACAAACAACTGAACGTATATTTATTAGTACTTTTTTAAGAAATACAAATTCGAGACCAAATATTTTTGCATCAAACTTGATGCGGAAACATGATCATTACCGTAATATGAAATCTTGGAAAACCCTTAACTAAGAATGGGGTTATTCCATTGAAACCTTGTTAAGGAAATGAAACTGGTCTATTCAACATAGGTAGGACGGTCTTAATTTATAGGTATACTTTTATTTTTAATAATTATTTAATGGCCTGGTTTCTAAGACCTTTTAGCCAAATCTTATTTTTTATATCATATTTCTTCAATCTTATCTTCTAATTAGTCCTGTCCAGTCGATGTCGTGTCCTCATTGTCCGTCCTGGTCCTTGCCCTCAGTATAATGGTGATTCTTATACTAAGGTTGTCAGTGGACGTTTCGCGGCAAGAGAGAAAATAGCATTTCACTGCATATATATCATTGTCTTTCACTATAGCACGTTAACACAACTTTTATGTCCAAGAAACCACCACTCCCGCACATAAAACAAGATAAATGCACTAGTTTTAGAAAATAATATAAAGCCAGCGTCCGCACTTGTCACTCTTCCCGCCAAATGTCTAGGTATACTTAAGTATATCGAAGTGGAAGACGAATTTAAAAAGAGATATAAACTAAAGATAGAATCATATTTTTTAATGAGACAACCCTGACTTGCCTACATTCGTGTTGTGACGGACTAAGGGCTGTATTACAGAACGTTACTCAATACTCAAGAAACACTTGAGAGTAGTATTTTAAGGCAAAAAGTAGCCTCAAGCGTTTCTTGAGTATTGAGCAAAGTTCTGTAATACGGGTAGCACTATTCGTATATAAGGACTTTATATTAATGGACTTAGTGGGAAGATTGTTTCTTAATACCTACTGGTTTTCTAAGGTACATGTTTAAGGCCTACAAGAACCTTAGTAGCAGTAGCAGTGGTTGTTAAGGTCGCATTTAGCGTTAGGTAGTTGGGATAACCATAAAAGGAAAGGAATAAATAAAAAAGCAAAGGATTATATCGACGTAGGTACGTAAAAAGAAATACCTAGTCATGATCAATATTCAAATTCCCGCCAAGCAAAGTGTTTATGACCAGCTAAGGTCAATAGTCAGTAAAAGAAATCTGTTAATTCCTTCCTTCTTTGCAATCAGTAAAAGTTACTATTCATAAAAAGAATTGTATGTTAAACAGACAACAACAACGAAGAAAAACCTGTTCGGATACACACGTGGAACGTAACGTTTCTCAGACGAAATTCCCATGAAATTTTTGGCATGGCTTTTGAGTCTTTTAAGATTGACAAAAAGACTACTCAAAATACGCCACTACCTTAGGGATGGATACCTTAGCTAATTTGGTGGAAGAAAAAACTCAGGTAAAATTCTTACGAAATATGAATGACGTAATCCATATTCAAAATACGAAAAGGTATTATACGTTTCTTCATTGAGCGTCGTATTCGATTTTCAAATTTAAACTACCTACTTATGTTAGTTTTTAAACTTAAAATTACAGTTTTATTACTAACAGCTCATGGTGATATTTCACACGTTTTGTGCAAAATGTGGTAAGTACAAATATTTGAAATTCAAACTTTTGAAATTCACACTTTTGTGTGCAAAGTTAACGGTTAGTACAGTCAATAATACGCAGTTAAAAACCGCGAGTACTGTAGCACTTTACATTTAAGTAATTTTAAGTTACAATTGACTGGTGATGGAACGACGGATAGAAGTAAAGTTATAAAAATAACATTGAATCAACCTCAAAAAGGATGGAAAGTTGATTTTTTAGAGTGTAACCATAGAGTGTATTGCCATAGACTTATAAAGTGTTATGAGTCTATGGCACTGTGTCTATGGACTTATAAAGTGTTATGAGTCTAAAGCTGAGAGCTTTATAAAAACAGAACGTTGGTAATAATTAAAATATGTTAAATTAAGTAACTGAATATGAAGTTAATTTGGTTAGCTGGAAAATAACGACCAAAATATATTTGTTTTTAAAATTAGAACTAGAAGTTGAGCTCATATAATTTTATACACTGGGAATGTTTAGCGTCGTATAATTTAAGGTTTGGTGATTTAAATGCGGCTTTTATCAATAGCTTACATTTAAAATGTCTAATACAGTAGAATTATCCCGCCAGTTAGGTGTCATCAGCAATGATTGAAAGAGAACGTGAAGAAATTAGGTGTGTACCAGTTATTAAATATAAATTTTATAATCCGTAGCTCACGAGATTTGGTCATTAGGCAGTAATGTTATAGAATTGGTCATTAGATGAAATGAAATAAATTAGTCTTAGAATTCCGTTTTGGAATTTAATGTTTTTGTTTCTTTTTAATGAATTCCACTTGTAATTATTATTTCGAGGATTAATTACAAGTGGCGCATTCGAATAAGACAATAGTCAACAAAAGTTCTTCAAAAATTGAGAAATTAGTTTAAGAATCCTGTAGATAAGCACGCCGTCAAAGTTTGAATACTTATGAAGAAACTAGTAAAAATAATTATTTTATTTTACCATAGCAATAGTTTGTATTGTACATCGCACAGGATGCTTTCTTGAACTTCGACACGTAATTTGATTCTGATCAAATACGACGGGTCAGCTAGCACCTCTATCTACATAATATAATTAGGTATATTAATAGTCTACCCACAAATAAGATAGAATCCCTCTTTTCGAAAGAAAATCAATTTCGTTTATCATGAACTTTTCGTACTTAACTTTGTTACAAGGAAGAAACCAGAAATGTTGCATTCCTTTTTCAAATTCCATTGTCAACGTTCGGAAATCGTGACTTAAGTTCGTTCGATAGCGAAAGCCTAGAAAATTATTTTATTATTTGTGTAAATGTCACAGTGAATTTTATATAGTTGTAAAGCGTAAGCTTACCTACCTTGCCGCTTATAAACTCTCAGCGTGTTTAATAGGATTATTATCTGAATGATACGCTTATGGTATTTGGAGATTACCTCACGGTCGCTTAGAATTTAGAAAAAAGTCATTTAAAGTTTCAGCTACTTATTATTTTATGAAATAGGTAAAAAAGTTATTAGGTATCATGACATCTGTACGAATAAATAAAATTGAAGTAGGTACCTATATGTTTGTAATGTTCAAAAACATATTCATTTATACAACTGAACTAACACCAAAAAGGCAATTTAATAAAAATTGCCTTTGATAGTTTAGTCAGAGTAGGGGTTTTAGCGGCAATGAAGGGACGCGGAGACCACTCCGTTGTATAATTATCAAACTAGTGTATTTTCAAGTGTTTATGTGTGGAAATGGTGGATTCTTAAATATAAAAGCTTCGACAATGTGCACAAGTACTGTGAAATTACATAACTTAGTGGAACGCGCTTTTTTATTGTTTTCATGACTCCACAGATACTCACAGATTGCTTCATTAAAGTTCTCATTGCATTACTCTGGTAGAACTTTGATCAAATCTATACACAAATACGCTGCTATCTACAAGAATGTATCCTAATTGGCGAATATTTATACTTTCGACAAAAAAATGAAATATACATAACAAGGAAGATTCAAATTATTTGTCTCTGGCATTGCCCAAGCCGAGAAAGAAGAAGATGATCAGAGTACTATTTAAAAAAAAACAATTGGTATTCCTTAAAACACTTACTATTTAAAAAAAAATGATTTTTTTACTGGCGAAGGTACGAAATCGTGGGCATGTTGCATTTCTTGTAACATAACTATAACTATTAAAAAACATACACACTTTCTCATACGAGTAGGTACTTTTACTTTTCTATTAATTCAAGCTTCACAAGAAACATGTATTTCTACAGTGCTTACTTAACAAATGCGTAATATCTCATATAATTATTGCAGAGTTATTATTGTTCTACAGTACGTCAGCATGACTCAGAACATTTTATCCTTAATCTGCAGTCCATAGATAATTTCAATTGTAAGCGGTAGTTAATCGCTATTGCTTCTATTTCTAGTCGTGTCGTTATAGAACCTATTTTTAGTTTATCGAGCGGTCTCACCAGAGACGAATTATATTGATTTTTGCTATTTACGGAATATTTATTTCAATGTTTTTATAGAGCAGTGTAACTTATAATACTAACAAAATATGGATTGTATCATCTGAAAATAAATTCAATTCAATTCTATAAATAGTAAAGTTTTTTAAGAATGACCATAAGAAAAACTAAATCTGGAAGAATATGTCATTTTGATTGTCGGTTCTATAGAAAACATTTTGTTCTTCATTCTTCCTAATCTTTGGCAGGCAAAGAATTACTACACGTACAGCCTTTCTACGCGAAGTCTTCGTCAAGTCCAGTCCTAAGTCCTTTGTCTTCCTCAAGTCCAGTCCTAAATTCTGCGAGCACAGTAAACAGATATACAAGGTAAATAATACTTTACAGGGTGTTTTTATGGAAATTTGGGAGTAACAAAAAACCAATAATCGCTTTTCATTGCAACGAATCAATTTTTTATTCTTAATACTTTCCTAAATGAAACTGAAGGGAAAATGTGGGATGTACAAGCAGGCATTATGAAAGGAAGGGGATCTTTTCCTTACTATGCATAGCCGAAATTTTTTTGGCGAAATGTCAAAAGGTCTATTGCATATTTGTAGACTTGGAAAATGCCTATGACCGAGTGGTGAGGCATGAACTATGGACAACAATGGCCAAGAATGGAGTAAGCAGTCACTTGATACAAGCACTGAAAACGAGGGTTCCAGTGCTTGTGTCAGGATCAACGGAGCTTGCACAGACTTTTTTCATATTGAAAAAGGTTAGGGATCAGGGTTGTGTAGCGTTGCCGGGGCTGTTGAACCTAAACATGGACAGTTTTTTGAAAGAACTGCAAGAGAGTTCGTTTGGTTTAAAAATGAACGAACTGACTGTCAAATGCCTCCTATACGCTGATGATCAGGTAATACTGGCATCATCGGCGGAGGAGTTGCAGTTGAGGGTTAACATTATGCATGATGCGCTAAAACCCAAAGGAATGAAAGTGAATGTAAATAAGACAAAAGTAATGGTTTTAGAAAGAGAAGAAAGTATGACGGATTGCTCGATTTTTGTGGAAGGAAAACGAGTAGAACGGGTGAAAGAATTAGTATATTTAGGTTCAAAATTTGTGAGAGATGGAAAGTGTGATTGTGACATTGAACGAAGAGTTTTGGCTGGAAATCAAGTGAAAGGTGCCATGTACACCTTTATGAGCAGTCAGAACGTTTCTGAGAAGGCAAGACTGGCTGTGCATAGAGGAGGAATTGTGAGTGGGCAGACTGGTAAGGGGTGACCTCGACGTTAATCAAATAGAAGACATTTTGATAAAAGGTCAGGTCAAGAGTACCCTTAACCGGCGTGTGTGTATGAAAACACTTATGAAAGTGGAAGAAGCGAAAGTTGTATGCCAGGATCATAGCAAGTGGAAAGCCATAGTCTCTGCCTAACCCGATGGGAGACAGGCGTGACGATATATAGGTATGTATGTAAAAATAGGAAAATAATATACCTCAACCATGTGCTATGTATTCGCCATAGAATCAGAAAAACAGTCTTAACAACTCACTTCTAATATCTTTGGTATTTACCAAATCTCTTAAAAATTACTTGACAATAGTACGTAGGTTTTCTTTTTATCGCGTCTCCTTATGGCCGTCCAGCATATTTTTAAGAAATGTCTTTAAAAGGAAATTTCTATAAAGCCAGAAGTCATGAATAAATCTTAATAATCTCATTATAAATGCGAAAGTTCATATGGATGTTTGTTACTCTTTCTAACTACAATAATATAGCTTATACTAATAGGCTACTTTTTATCCCGGGAACAAGTTCCTGTGGAAAACGCGAACGGGAAAACTTCTCTACGCGGGCGAAGCCGCAGGCGTCAACTAGTAAATAATAAATTTGTATTATACATGAAACTGCGAAAAATATTATTGATGGCAAAATTATTAGGCATATTATATATTTATCCACGATGTTTGTTATTTTATCGTTTTATTAATAACATCTTTAAAATAATAAAACCGAATAGAATTTTAGAGTTCTTTAACTTTTTCGACTGCAGGAAACTATGAAAGTTTCCTATTCCATATTTGAAACTTTGACAGATTCACAACATGCAATGGATATATTAACTCAACTCAAAGGCTACCGCTTAGTTGACATACGGTATCATACATATTGTGCAATAATGTATTAAATATTTACTGAAGATAGACAGAAGATAGTACGAACAAAACATATAATCTAAAAAATCTGAAGCACGCACTCACGGTAATCGGTTAAGAGCTTAGATAAGCAAGTTATTTGTTAGTTTACAAAAAAACGGGTTTGTTCAGTATGGTTAGGTTAAGTTGAACGTGATTTACTTTGACTTTTTATACATCCTTCTAATATTATAAACGCGGAAGTTTGTATGTATGGCTGGATGTTTGTTACTCTTTCACGCAAAATCTAATGAATGGATTTTAATGAAACTTTATAATAATATTATTCTTTATATAAATAACTTTATAATAATTTATATTCTGACTGCCTCTGTGGCGCGGTGGGAGTGCATCCGACTGCTACGCAAGAGGTCGTGGGTTCGATTCCCACCCAGGATAAAACTTTGTGTGATGAGCACGATGGTTTATTCTGTGTCTGGGTGTTATTTATCTATAATATGTATATATTTAGAAATATATAAGTATGTTTATCAGTTATCTAGATCCCATAACACAAGCTAATATTAGCTTACTTTGGGCTAGATGACGCTGTGTGACAAGTGTCCCACAATATTTATTTATTTATTTATAATATAGCTTACACATGACACACCTAGGCTACTTTTTATCTCGGGAACAAGTTCCTGTAGGAAACGGGAACAGAAAAACTTCACCACGCGTGCGGAGCCACAGGCGTCAACTAGTATGCTATAAACCTCTAAAAAATCACTTTAATTCATAGGAAATTATTATTATTTTTTTAAATATAAACATTCATTTTATTATAGCTCGTTGGTTACAGACGAAACCTAAATGTTTTTTATAGAGCTTTAATGTTTTTTATTCCCTTTCTGAAATGCTAAAATGATAATTTTTTGTGCAAGAGTGGATCTCGGGTTAGAATCATGGGTCGGAACAAATATTTGTGTGATCCATAAATGTGTGTTTCGGAGTTTGGATGTTTCCTATATTACAAATATAATAAGTATGTATATACCTATTAATAAATATAAGACAACTGATAAACATAATAATGTTTTTTAGTTGTCTTAGCTTAATTTGGGCTAGATAGCGTTGTGATTAAAATATGTTCCACAATATTGTTATTGTTAATGAAAAAAGACATTAGACTTGTTGAGTTTTTATTTCAATCAACGTAATATCGTTTTAAACAAAAAAAGAAAAGAAATTAACCGTTGTATCATTTAGATTATATGACACAGTCTTCATAACAGTCGTCTGCCAAAGGAAATTTGTATCAAAACTCGTCATTGTTCCAGCCATCACCATGTTTTTTAAGCGAACCGGCCCGTTTTCATAACTCCACGTATTCTTATGAAATGTAATATTTTACAAAAATGACTTCTATTTTCAGAGTTATAAAGTTGATTATTGTAGTGAATTGTAGCTAGATAGGTTGTGATAAAAAAGGAATGCGAGGACTGCTCAATATTCAACCGATGTCCGTGTTTCCCGCGTTATCGAGTTTATATTCGAATTAGGTATCGGATTATGGTTCGGGTATTCGGATACACATCAGAGAACGATTGTAAATATTTTATCAATATTAAAAAATAAACAAATAGTCAAATTTCACGACAATCTTTGACAATAGCAATGGACGGGATTTATAAAATGATTCTGGTTTCCCCCATCTTATTAAATTGACGAAAGTTAATTTAAGATTACATTCCAACATTAAAATTATACGATTTTAACATTAAATAATAAATCATTACGTAAAGGACACAGTCAAACATACATTTAATTTAAATATAAATTTTAAGAATGTTTGACAAAAAGGAATTTAACTCTCTGGGGTGAAATAACCAGAGTACAAATACTTTGGATATAATGAATGACAAGAGTAACCATAATGTAAAAAAGTAACAAAAATACTATTTTGATTTCACGACATCCTGTTTCGATTTTGGCGGGAACAGTGAAGGACGCAGTCGCAACAACTTCGTTATTAAATATTTCTTTATAAACATGTGCATTTTCGAGTGTAAAAATGGTGGTTTTTAAAACAAACAAAGCGTTGACAACGAGCAGAAGTGTTGTGAAATTGGATAATTTAGTGAAACGCAGCATTTTCTGTTGCCTTCCAAAATCCACATATACCTACATTAAAGTTACCATCACCTTTATTGGAGTAGAACTTTGAACAAAACTATACATGAATACGCTGCTATCTAAAAAAACGTTCTTACGTACGTCCTCTAATTGAAGAAGATTTATACATTTGACGTGAAAACGAAATTTACAGAAATATTCAAATTAATTGATTCTGGCATTGCTCAAGCCGAGAAAGTTCAAAAAGAAGAAGAGGAAGACATCTTTTTTCTGTAACCATCGACAGAATTTAAAATCATTCTGGTAGGGCCCATCTTATTCTAAATTTAAACTGATAGGATTATAAGGGTAGTTTGACATTGCATTTCTAACTCCATTTTTGTTAAATATACCACTGAGGTAAATATCGCTACGATCTCTTTTCACATTGTTATTCATTTCGATCGCTAGTATTTAAGAAGTCAAATCAATGACATTGACAAGATTTGTGATCAAACGATATGACTCCAGCTATAGCTGGTTGAGCGGGCAAGATAAATAAATTCAAAGTGGACTGTATTTGCGGGGAAAGACAATAATGAAATATACACGGGGTTGTCGACGGAAAAAGAAATGGAAAAACAGGAATGGGTACACTACCTTGCTTTTGCTGCGAGATGCTGAGGTGGAGGCTGCCGGGGACGTCCCTGGACTTGGATCCCTGGTTCCATTGCCCGAAAACACTATTTATCCATGGAAAACACAATCATTGCGAAAGGTTTGAAGCGGGCGCGCGCGCGGTCATTGTAGGACTAACTACAGCGAGCCTTCAATCCGTGAATCTGTGAGCGGCGTTTTAGATCGCGCGTAATACAGCTGTCTCGCTCTCTTTTTATGCGAGACAAGGTAGGTGCGAAAGAGAAATGGAATAAAGGGAGACGGGGGGAGTGTCGACAACTAATTAATTAAAAACAAATGTAGATCGGCGATGCAACATAGAAAAAATAACGCGGCTACTCTTGAATCATATACCGGCGCAACCAATAGCTGTAATATTCAGTTAAAAATAACTCGAATGAACGGTCCTGTCTAAATTGAAACGCGCAGGCATCTCTTACCCGTAATATATCCCACAAGCCTCGAGGCATCGCGTAGTCTCGACTTAATGCACAATTTCTTAGGAAACTTTAAAAAAAAAATGTAAGTACGTTCAGCAACTAAAGCCGTATAAGAGTGATAATTTTAAGTAGAGAAATTAATATTGTGTTCTAACAGTATTTACTGGCACACAATTTATAGATTTTTCATATCATCCATGTTGAACTTAATCCAGTAGAATTTTACCATATTGACGCGTACTGCCCACTGTGTGTATTAATATTTATTAGTTTTAATTAATACATAACCTTTTGGGAAGAAAAGTTTTCAAATTACATTTCATAACCAAACACAAAAGAAAGGTGCACCTAGGTCGTACACAGACGCTTTCTGAAGCCATCGCTCGCCATTATTTTATTTGCAACAATCTTGAGTTTGCACTGTGTGTGTGAAAGCGAAACACATATCAACATAATGTCACATTGTCTAGCGGCATATTGCACATTATTTTAAATCTGGAGGGTAAAGTAGCGACTACCTGTCTTAAGTATCCCTTCCTTAGGTCATTCCATTTGTCATTCTTCTTTAACAATTAATTGGGTAACCCTTGACTGTTGTATGACCCAGAATGAATGATTCGTTTTATTTTTTATACTTGACTAGCTGACCTGCCCGTCTTCGTCCGTGACATACTTCCAACCCCGTGGCACCCATTTAGTCCCGTCGCTTATTACTTTTCCAAAATGTATGAAAGTTTTCCCGATTTGTTGACATTTATGATTACTGCTCCGCTCTCCTGTGTAGTGGCGTGATGATATATAGCTAAGAACCTTCCTCGATAAATAGGCTATCCAATACAAAAAGAATTTTTCAAATCGGTCAAGCCGTTTTCATGCTATGTCGTGACAACGTAAAACGGGTTTCATTTTTATATATAGATAGATATAGATTAATGAATCTGCAGGAAGCAAAAGCAGTTTGCATGGCGAAGGCGATCTGTCCTCTCTTACGATCCCATCAGGAATACAGAGTGAAGGTACTCGTAGTTAGTTTTTACAGACATAATTTGCGTTCTTTAATGGATTTCTATCTTATAACGCCACATTACATTAATTATCTGTAAGTTTTGATTGTTTTAATCTACTTTTGAGACTGACTGTATCTGTAATATTACAAATGAACACCCCAGGGATTAATAATATACTCGCTCGAGGTGATTTCTAAGTAATGTTCCGATCGAGTAGGTACTTTCTGAGCCCATTGTGATGCTACGGGTATATTCATTATTATTTGTTCTGGGAAAATAGACTGCGTATGCTAACATATAACTTTAAAGTTCACGACGCAAAGTGAAGTGATAACTGTGATCAAAAGAAAATGAACACGACACATGATTGCTGAAGATAAGGGTCTTTATGAAGCTGAAAAATGGCCCCAGTTGACCAAGAATGAAAATAAATAAATAATAAATAAATATAGTTGGGACAACTGACACAACGCCATCTGATTCCAAACTAAGTAGAGCTTTTACAATAGTAACCAGATAACTGATAAACGTACTTATATATTTCTAAATACATACATATTATAGATAAATAACACCTAGACACATAATAAACCATCGTTCTCTTCACACAAAGCTTTATCTTGGGTGGGAATCGAACCCACAACTTGCGTAGCAGTCGGATAGACTCCCACCGCGCCACAGAGGCATTCAAATGTACTCATAGTGTTGCATTAGGCGGTAGTTCTCAACTATAAATATCATCGTATTACAGATCCAAGGCATCCAAGTAGCCCCTGAACTGGTTTATTTACTCCCAACCTGTGTTTGGAGTAAAAAGACTTTCAGGTCAGCCATGGCAGCTCATGTTAAGGCGGTTAGTATTCAGATAGTGGGACAAAAGGGCTGGAAACTGTGACACCCTCTCGTCAAAGCCTGCATCTCTCCTTTTACATGATGTCAACTACATGAGGTGACATAGAATTTACACTCAATGCAGCTTTTTAGTCTTTGTAGCACAGGATCACACTGAAAAAGAGCATGTAGGGTATTCTCCAGCATACTGGACTTCTGGTAGAATCTGTCACCGCTCTAAGAACACCTGGTGGCCCAATCCCAGCATGTGGGTACATCATTTTAGCTGGGGTTGGTTTTTAAGCAACGTATAATGATCTGGTAGGTTTCTTTTAATGATGTATTCATCAGCCTCGCATAAGCTATACAGTTCCATACATTATGTGTATTAAAACCTTACTTCAATACACCATATTATTCGGAACAGAATACTGAATTGATTTCGCCAATATTCACTGAATATATAATTCACTGAATATATATTCAGTCTTAAAATATAAATTATTATATTTAATATATTTATTTCTACATTTAAATCCATTATTCGTTACATATGAGTGAATAGAAGATATTTTTACGGCAACAAATTATGTAATTCATCAGTTTTATCTCAAGATCAGTACGGTCAGTGAATAGAGAAAGAATACGGTTTGTTATTACTTAGAGCATTACTCTAAAAGCGTAAGCCCTTTTGAGCTAAAAAGTGTAACGAGTGTGCCTAAAATAATTTAATAGCTTTTTACGCCTACACTCAATAACCATATTCAGGAGCAGTAGTCCAGTTCCGCTATTCATATTCCGCTCATATAAAAATAAGTAGGTGTTCTGGAGCCCAGCCCTCACCTGCAAGTGGGGGAACACCTGCTGAACAAGAGATGAGGTTCTGGAGCAGGTGCCAGCTGTAGAGTTATCAGATGGTAGTAGTTTCTCACAATTCCGTCAGTATAGAGCCTATTGTAGCCATTTGAATCTAAACCATTAATAGTTGTACTTATTGTTTTTTCGGCATTCATAATGTTGGTTTAGTAGTTACTTTTAAACTCGAAAAGTATTGGACATACGAGTATAACGTCAGAAAAGCAAAATAGTCGTAGAATATACCTAAGAAACGCAAAATGACAGATTCGCAAAATACAAAACGCATAATGACAGAATCATGACAATTTCGGTCGACTATATCCTACTAATATTTTAAACCCGAAAATTTGTAAGTATGGATGTTTGTTACTCTTTCACACAAAATCTACTGAATGGATTTTGATGAAACTTTACAATAATATAGCTTACACATCAGAATAACACATCGGCTACTTTTCATCCCGGGAACAAGTTCCTGTGGGAAACGCCTGCGGAGCCGCGGGCGTGAACTAGTTACTTATAAATTTGTACAGTCTATTTATCTGGGATCGTTTTCCTTTTAATTTTATAAATGTCCTACTATCGTTTAATATCCTATTATCGTGTAACATTTCACACGCCCAAAACAACTGCTACAGCTTAACACTTGACTTTGACAAAAATACTTCACAAATGAATCCCACAATCGAAAAATGGTTATAGCATACATTTGAATGAACTGTCTAACGATACTTTGCACTATTTTCTAGTACTGCGGACAGACACGCAGACGAACATTGCAAAATTACCAGAAAAGAGACTTAATATAGCATTTATAATTGTTTCTCGTGAAATGAAGTGCTCGTGGCCCCGCGGTCTCAGTGTGTAAACGATCACTGAGTTACGCAACATTCACTATGGCTGGTCCTCGGATGGGTGACCACTTTGTGGCATTTACATTTGCGAGCGATTCCGTACTTCGGAAGGCACGTTAAGCCGTTGGTCCCGGTTGCCAATAAAATGGCAGTCGTTAAGCCTGGTTGAATGCCTTATGGGCGGCATGAAAAATTTCAACAGCAGGTAGCCACAACCTGCGTCTGTCTATTTCAACACGGCAATGGGCTCACCACCTATTACGTGGGACAGAAATCCACACGGTGAAAAGTGGGCATATAATATGCCTCTGCCACTGATAAGGCGTGATGGATATTTATTTATAAATGTTTCTAAGAAAAACTACATAATGTCGTACAAGATTTTAGAAGAAAATTTACAGAAATAATAGTCATGGCATGTTCAGTATACGGTCTAACAGAGAAATGATTACAGTTAACTTTATTACAATGATTACTGCAGAGAAATTCACCAACAATTGACGTAAAACTGGGACACTATGCGGTAAGTGCTGGTGCACACGGCTCAGTGGGAAAACCCTGTTATTCGCAGAACAACTTATGTTTTAGAATAGATTGAAATATGAATGAGAGTATTATGTGGGGCAGTCGTGGCGTCAATTACATGAATAACTATAATTCTGAAAATGTAACACTAAGGGTCGTTTTCCGGAACGGTTATCAATACTCAAGAAACACTTGAGAGAAGTATTTATAAGGCAAAAACTAGCCCCAAGCGTCGATTGAGTATTGAGAAACGTTCTGGAATACGGTCCTAAGCTGTGGGAACTACTACGTGGATATCTGGGGGCAGAGTCTGCTATTGATCAGAAAAATAGAACCAGAATCGTGTTTTTAGCTGTCAAAATGTTAGTAGACTATCAATAATGCAACTGACTAGCGGCCATCAGCGCGTTACGTGTTAGTAGAATTCTATCAGACACCGATAGAAGTCTATTGGAGTACGATTGTATTAGGAGACTACGAAAACTGTCTAAATTGTACAGTGTCTATTATATTTCGACACCATTGAAATAGCAGACTCGGCCCCCTGCAAAGTAGTCAGTACAACTTCGCCATAGATTGAATCAAGACGAGAATATGTTCAATCAAGGCGTGACACCTATACTTAGCAGTGGAAGGGCTAAATAAGTGGTGAAAGTCTAATAAATAACATTTTAAAATAAAGAAGGCCTCATCAAACAAAATATTTCGATAGTGATTAATTCAAAGTTCATTTTGATGCGCTCGTGGCCCCGCGGTCTCAGTGTTCGGTAAACGATCACTGAGGTACGCAACTTTCACTATGGCTGGTCGTCGGATGGGTGACCACTTTGTGGCATTTACATTTGCGAGCGTTTCCGTGCTTCGAAAGGCACGTTAAGCCGTTGGTCCCGGTTGCCAGTAAAATGGCAGTCGTTAAGCCTGGTTGAAGGCCTTATAGGCGGCTTAAAAATTTCAACAGCAGGTAGCCACAACCTGCGTCTGTCTATTTCAACACGGCAATGGGCTCACCACCTATTACGTGGGACAGGAATCCACACGGTGAAAAGTGGGCATATAATATGCCTCTGCCGCCCCTTCGGGGATAAGGCGTGATGGATATTTATTTATTTTATTTTGATGCTATATTATTCTTGTATCAGCTTTTGACTCAATACCTTACCACCGCCTTACAATGACCAAGACACGTTCAGCCATTTTTCATCAGTCCTCTTCTCATTCTACAGTAAAACTGTTAGAACAGGTTTGCAGGGTTTAATTTTATATACTCTGTATGTTTTTCTTCTAATAATAATAAATAAATAAAATGAAGTTTCTTTACATCCCGTACACTCTCCACTTGTATTTAAGGTTGTATGTTGCAGGCATACCTAATTTATTAATCTATTCATCACATACTATGGTAGGCCTTAGAGTATTAGGCATTTTAAGGTTCCGTAGATTTTTAGGATATAACTGTAGGTACCGCTTTGCAAAGAAGGGAAGAGGTGTTATGTTCTTTTTTCGACTCTCTCAAATTATCTTCTGATTTATCGTTAGGGGTTCCAAGACATTCTAACTTCTCCTGGGACTTCATCGAGATCGAGCTCGGAGTAACTTTTCTGGTTTTTGGTCATTGCTGTAGATCCTGGTTTACCGCAGTAATGGGAATGCGGGTGGGATTGGTCCCAATAAAAAAAAACTGTAGGTACGCATGTAGTCAATTACTATTACAGTTACGTCTTTAATCTGTGCAATATCTTTTATCTTTTCTCGCGTGTCGTGTATACAGGCACTAAGTTTATTCTATACGGTACAACATCGGTAATAGGTTTTGTGACTTGCGTCGTCGTACAATTGACACATCGTGTTCATTTCACACCTGCTCAAATTGGACATGAGCACGAACATTCAATACTTTTTATAGTATTAAATTAATAAACTCTAAACCGATGAATTTATGTTCATCATTAATTAAAGCAAGATTAATGCAAGCAGAAGACCCGAAAACAATATGTAACCGTGTGAGTTTAAAGAAATATGTAAATGAATGAATGTGATATGAGTACATTATAAAGATATATTCTTGTCATTAGGAGTAGAAAGCAACATTTTTCTTTACATAGGTAAGTATAATTTCAGGAAAAGTGCAGGCTCATCTATTTTTGCACCAACATAAAAAATTGATTAAGTTTTGATTGATTAAGAAAATTTCTTAAATTTAGTCCCAGTTTTGTCTCTCGATGACCGGGGACCTACCTTTTCTCCTCTACTTCGTACGATCGTTGGCATCCCCTAGAGTGAGACCTTTAGACATAGGGGTGAAAGAAAGTCAAACAATAAAAGTAGATGATGAGTGTTTAAATGTTATTTTAGAATGGAAATCAGGACAGATTAAACATAATTCTAAACTTGATACCTAATTTTGTAGTTAGTAGAAAAGTAAATTCATCATTGCATCGGAACATTCAAAGAATCTTCTTAATGATAATATAGTAATATTGTCAACTCTACTTGCGCTGTAGGTGTATGTTTAACCAAAATTCTAATTAACTCAGAATATTGACATTTACCTTCGCAACGACAGTTGGTTTGCAATAGGCATGAATTACTGAAACCACGTGTGCTACAATGCGCGACCATCATTTTCAAAGAAAATCAGAATTTCGGCAAAACCCACACGCCCAGGGCCACGTGCTGGGCTCATTATAATAAATTGGCTACATTGACGTTTAATATTTTATGTAGGTACATTTTTTTGATATCCTAGCGTGCTTTTACAATAATTTACAAGGTTAAATATCTCAACGTTGCTTAACGGCAGCGAAACCTGGGTATGTCAGAAGATGCATAAAAGTAAGCTGAATGCTGTGGAGATGCGATCACTTCGAGAATTATGCGGCGTAACCTTGGCCGACCGAAAACGCAACGAAGTGATACGCAATATAAGTAAGCTGAATGCTGTGGAGATGCGATCACTTCGAGAATTATGCGGCGTAACCTTGGCCGACCGAAAACGCAACGAAGTGATACGCAATATAAGTAAGCTGAATGCTGTGGAGATGCGATCACTTAGAAAATTGTGCGGCGTAACCTTGGTCGACCGAAAACGCAACGAAGTTATACGCAATATAAGTAAGCTGAATGCTGTGAAGATGCGATCACTTAGAAAATTGTGCGGCGTAACCTTGGTCGACCGAAAACGCAACGAAGTGATACGCAATAGTTTGAGTGAAAGTGTCAGCGTTAAGCTAGAAAAGGGCGTGCTCCGTTGGTTTGGATACGTTCAACGAATGAGTGAGTAACGATTGACGAAGAATATATATTGTGCGAAAGTAGAGGGCAGAAGGAGTCAAGGTAGACCGAGACTTACATATGAAGACCACGTGAGCGGATTGCTCAAGAACGGAAGAGTCAAAAGTACTCGGATACCCAGACGTGCATGTATGAAGCGATTAATGAATCTACAGGAAGCGAAAGAAGTATGCATGGATGCCTGGCAAACTGTCCTCTCTGACTACCCCGTCAGGGATACAGCGTGAAGATAGTTAAGTTAAGTTAAATATTTCAATTTGTGTTATACATACATATTGTCACGCCTTGATCCCCGAAGGTGTAGGCAGAGGTATACTATTAGCCCACATTTCACTGTATGCATTTTTGTCCCACGTAACAGGTAGTGAGCCCATTGCTGTGTTGAAATGGGCAGACACAGGTTGTAGTGACCTGCTGTTGAATATTTTCAAGCCGCACTTAAGGCCTTCAACTGGGTTTAACGACTACCATATAACTGGCAACCAATGGCTTAACGTACCTTCCGAAGCACGGGAACGCTCGCAAATATTAGCGCCACAAAGTAGTCTCTCCCATCCATGGACCACCTAGTTGCTTAACACAGTGATCGTTTACAGAACATTGAGTTAGCGAGGCCACGAGCGCTTCCAGACATACATTACATACAAACCCAAAAAAAACATATCTTATTGCCCAAACGGGTAGGCTAAGGCCACCATTTTAAAAGTTATATTTTCCGTTAATATTTTTCAAAAGTTCCCACTTTCTGTAGAGTATATTTTTGTCCCATGTTATAAATTGTTGAAATAGACAGGGATAGGTTGTGGGTGGTTGCTGTTGAATTCCACAGATTTTCACAGAGGATTTTCACATGTAAAAAAGAGTTAATGTAAAATCTGAGAAGTCTGTGTACTAGGTAATTGGTGCCTCCATTTTTATTGGGTAGTGGAGCGAACCATCCTTAAACAATAAAATTGGACTGAGACCTAAATATTGTGGAAATATATATTGTGGGATACTTGTCACACAGCGTCATCTAGCCCAAAGTAAGCTAATATTAGCTTGTGTTATGGGATCTAGATAACTGATAAACATACTTATATATTTCTAAATACATACATATTATAGATAAATAACACCCAGACACAGAATAAACCATCGTGCTCATCACACAAAGTTTTATCCTGGGTGGGAATCGAACCCACGACCTCTTGCGTAGCAGTCGGATGCACTCCCACCGCGCCACAGAGGCAGTCTAAACTATTTATTTATTTATTTTACCAATTTATATTAACAGCTATCCATGAGTTACATTATTTTTACATTACATTGGTCACATTCATTATTATTATTGTCATACTTAACTAATTAACTCTCATCTATGTTGATCCCATCCTACTATGTTATTTTAGAAAGTGTTTGTTATTTAATCACGCTTACTCCTGATCTATTTTAAATGAAATTTGGTAAACAGACAGCAGGGCGACACATCTGCGAGACGAGGGCGTAACCGCGGGAATTAGCTAGTTCAACTGAAAATTAAAATTCTTCCGAATGTTATTCGTTCTGTGAGGACAAGTGGCCATTCGAAACTTACGTTCTTTCAATATTACAAGGCTATTATAATTGAAATTGCGTAATTTAAATACAAATATAGTTATATAATACACGTGTCTTACAATGACAATTAAAAATTATTTTAAGACTAGCAAACGCACCGCGGTTTTACCCGCATAGTGCTCGTACCCGTAGAAATGTGGAAATAAAAGAAGAATCTGTGTTACTCCTTAAAATATCAGCTATCTGCCAGTCAAAGTTTCGTTAAAATCGGTGCAGTCGTTTCAGAGATTAGCCGGAAGAAACAGGCAGACAGAAAAAAAAATAAAAAAAATGATATTTAAGTACAGTTTATACTTTCATATGCATGTAGTGAAAAGCTATTAATTTGGAATTATAAACAAACACTTCAATTTATTTCTCCGTAAAGATTTTCCTCCGTTAACTCTCTAACATTGTCCTTGAGAAATAGTTCACCCCGAAGCGACAAAAGCAAGTAAGTCAAAATTATATTATTTTATTTAAATATTTCGTGGCCCCGCGGTCTCAGTGTTCTGTAAACGATCACTGAGTTACGCAACTTTCACTATGGCTGGTACTCGGATGGGTGACCACTTTGTGGCATTTACATTTGCGAGCGTTTCCGTGCTTCGGAAGGCACGTTAAGCCGTTGGTCCCGGTTGCCAGTAAAATGACAGTCGTTAAGCCTGGTTGAAGGCCTTATGGGCGGCTTAAAAATATCAACATCAGGTAGCCACAACCTGAGTCTGTCTATTTCAACACGGCAATGGGCTCACCGCCTATTACGTGGGACAGGAATCCACACAGTGAAAAGTGGGCATATAATATGCCTCTGCCACCCCTTCGGGGATAAGGCGTGTTGGATATTTATTTAATTATCTATTTATTTAATAAAGAGGGATTAATAATGGGCGGTTATATCGCGAAAAGCGATTTCATCCACACATCAGAAAATCGGTGCATATTGCGAAAAATAGATAATTACTTCTAAAAAAAGCATTCTAGTTCTGGCACCCATTTTGACTTAGGTATTCTAAACCTAGTGCGCGTTTATAAGTGTATTTTGTACACGTTTACAAAGCCGCCTGCGTCATGTCCTATGGAAAGATTTGGGGAAGTTCCCAGACTTGGTTTCATAGTTGCCAGTCTTAAATTGATATTTGAAGACATTCGTTCAAAAAAATATCTGATCTTTATTTTTCGTCTAATCAAATTTAAAATTTGAAACGATCATGGTCCGAGGACTCAGTGTTCTGTAAACGGTCACTGCGGTAAGCAACTTTCACTATAGCTGGTCACGGATGGGTGACCACTTTGTGGCATTTACATTTGTGAGCGTTTCCGTGGTTTGGAAGGAACGTTAAGCCGTTGGTCTCAGTTACCAGTAACTTGGCAGTCGTTAAGTCAAGTTAAAGGCTTAATGAAATTGAAGTTTATGTAATTCCAAATTAATAGATTTTTACTTAATGAATATAATACGGTATTTACATTAAAAAAAACTATTTTAATGTCTTTTTCTATCTGTCTGTTTGATTCAGCTATCTCCAAATCGGCTGGATCGATTTTAACTTTCACTGGCAGATAGCTGGTGTTATAAGGAACTCCTTATAACACCAGCTATCTTATTTAGGCTACTTTTATCTCCGCATTCCTATGGCAAATGGCAACGAGTCACTATACGGCCGAAACTATCTATATAAGTACGATACATTCTAGTACATTTTTTTATTTATAGGTATCAGTTTTGAACATCACTCTTACTTGATAGGTATAGAGGACCGGTACCATTTCAGTACGTCCTAAGTTTTCTTTATCCAAAAATAATAATAAAAAAAGAGTTCGCATTTTGTATTCTCTCAAAATTTACACGTTTTTGGGCGCTCAGTCAGGTAAACGGAGTTCCGAAAAGGACAAAAAGTACTTATCTACTATTATTATCTATAAACGTAAATAGTTTAACAAAAAATACACGTATTGTTCTCGACAAGATAAGCATCCGTGAGAAGGCAGTTTGTCGTTAAACTTACTTAGAAAGTGGCCAGCTCGTAAAAAAGGTTCTTTCTAAATTCATGATATGAATGACAGATACTAATATAAATATAACGTAGCCCTCTACCTATGGATGTCGTAGAAAGCAAATGAGTATCGTAAGCAGATTTACCTGTTTGTGCAAAACTACTTTGTATGTGTTAGTTACAGAGTCCTACTAATATTATAAACGCGAATATTTTGTAAGAATTTATGAATGTGTGTTTTGTTCACGCAACAACTACTGAATGGATTTTGATGAAACTTAACAAAAATATAGCTTACTCATTAAAATAACACATACCTAGGCTACTTTTTATTCTAGGAAGAATTCTTTTAGAAAAACCCTTGGATTCTTTACTTATAGGTATTTGATTTAATTTCATAAGAATTTGGAAAGATTGAAGGGTACTCAATTATTCAATTTCAAGTTGTTTGTTAAAAACTCCTCTCTCTTTGCGGTGACATCAATTGCAAAAATTCAATCTTTGCTAAATACTTTTTAAGCCAAGAGTGCTCAATTGTACCTATATGATGAAAATAGGTAAATGAAACACGTTGACCGAATTTTATTTACAACGGAAACTAAGTATTGAGGAAATATCTTAAATTTACTAGTTTATCAACCAATTAATGATTAATTTATAATAAACAATAAGTATCGTTGGGACAACTCACACAACGCCATCTGATTCCAAACTAAGCAGAGCTTGTACTATGGTAACCAGATAACTGATAAACATAGGTACTTATATATTTCTAAATACATACAATCATATTATAGATAAATAACACCCAGACACAGAATAAACCATCGTGCTCATCACACAAAGTTGTATCCTGGGTGGGAAACTAACCCACGACCTCTTGCGTAGCAGTCGGAAACACTCCCAAAAACAAACAAAAAGTCATGACAAGATTGACGTCATAGAGGGTGACGTATTTGCTAACGGTCAGAGAATTGAAGCTTCTAGGCTGCTGAACATAGAAACAAGGGCAAATGTTAAAGAAGAAAAGTGGGCATCGGGTTTTGAAGAAAGCACCTACGATTTATCTGCTTAATGTAGGCATTAAGCTTACTTTGTTATAAACTTCACGAAGAAAAAATGACATTTGATGGACGATAAGTTTTTTTTGCATTCCATATCGTAAACTATGTTTTGTAAAGAGTATTAAATAAATAGATGATAATGAGAATAAATGTTTCAAACATAAAAATAGAGACAGAGCAGACAAACGATCTAGTTCATTAACAAGGACAATAGAGAGGATGTTGAATTGTGATACCTATCTTATGTAATTTTATGAAATTTCGCAATCCAAAATATTATCACAAACTAAAAGTCGTAATCTCTCTGACCAGGTTTTAAAATGAAAGGCAGACCCTTTCATTTTAAAACCTGGTCAGAGAGATTACGACTTTAAGAACTGAAGAAGGTTCTTTTAATCAAGAATCGCGGAAAAATAAGGTATTCTTTGCTATGTTTATCTAAAAATGTTATTTTAAATATATATGATCATAAGATGTAGATTTATTCATTAAAAGAACTTTATCTTCTTAAGTACCACCTTGCTTTTTTTTTGTATATTATGTTTATTTTTCAATTTCTGGCAACATCTAGAAAGATATCGAATGAAACATTAATTGTTGAAATTGGTGCTTAGTTCTTAATAGTTATGTAGATAGGTACTCTGAACTGTGATGTTTTGTAAGTATTTAAATCATAAATCACAACGTTTAAGAGCTGTAAAGCCTCTAAACTTATATTTTGGCACACACACGGGTAAACCCGATTCTGAAACATATAAAAATAAGCTATTAACTTGTGTAAAATGAGAGCTGCGAACGGAAAACAATTTGACAAGGTTGTATGGAAATCTACAGAGGTTGCTTCATTCGAAACAATGTTGTCAATATAAAAATATTTTATTATATTGTTGGCAACAATGTTTACTTTTTTAGTTTTGTCAACCAGTTCAACAACTTGAGTATCTTGAAAACTTTTTGTGTAATTATCATCTTTTAAAATAGTCGGAGACTGAATAAGTGTAATTTTTTATTCCACTGAGGTGGCAGACAAGCATACGGCCCACCTGATGGAAAGTGGTCACCGTAACCTGTGGAACTTACCGCTTCCTTTTTCGTCAAGTTAAGTATTTTTTATCATGAAATTTGTAGGCAATGATACAGCTTACTACTTTTGTAGGTAGGTACCTATATGATTTATAAAGCATACTAACCAAAACAATTTTACCAATCACCAAACACAAATCATCTGTTTTATGACAACTATGCTGGTGCATATAAAACTATATTCTGTACTAGTTTTTCTGCTTCAAAATCCAAATTCTATGATTGTGACTATTGAAAGTCAAAGATGTTTGCTTACTTTGTTTACGACGTTAAAGTGAGTAAATAATTTAGGAGCAATTACATTAAAAATAGTTTTTTTCGGTAAATACAGTTCCGTTCTTTTCATCCTAGCGGTAATTCTATTGTGTGATGTCATGCGTAGAATAATGAAACAATCATTAGGTAGGTATAACCGTAATAAAATACGGGTATTCATTTGAAATATAATTAGGTATAGCGAATTGGTAACACTTAGGTAATATTTTTGTGAAACAATATATCCTTCATAGTAGGTACAGGGGAAAATAACTGAACAGGTTGTTTAAAGCACCATTTTAACTATTTACTGACATGCCTGTAGTCTACTACTATAATCATTATGTAAGAAAATACTCAAAAAAACTCTCCAAGTAAGACTGTTATTAAGTCTTATACTCAAATTTTGAAAAAAACTACTTAGTGTAGTTTTTAGTTAGACTCATCGACGCAATGAAGAAGAAGTACCTACTACAGTTTCTTCAATATAAATGCAGTACTAACTACAATACACTGTAGTCTCACACAGGTTGTATATATATTACTACTTCAGAATCCCGAGAGTAGGTATAACGGGATTTTAATAACATACTACTATAACATAAATTAATAAAATCTATAAAGAAGCTTCATTACCTTTTAAACAGTTGCTTGTAATGCATCCTATAAACACACAATACACATCACAACACAACACAAAACACAGGAATTCAAAACATTCACTTCAACAACTCGCGTTCACGTCCGTCGCACAAGGAAAAAATTCTAAATACAAATAATGGGATGCGTGGGACGCTGCGCCGGCGCATCGACGCGGGACGAGGGGGTTTTTACAACTACACACTCGAATAACAGGTGGGGTCAGGTACCCAATAACCACCCTACACTTCGTAAAATGATACACAACGCGTTTTTATAAACGGCAAGTGTTTCTTCGGCAAGTGCCGGCGACTGACTGCCTGCCTGCCAGAATGATCTACCTGTCTGCCGGTCAGTCGGTGCACACGCATAGATGAATCGTTAACGGATGAGAGGTTTGAATTTTCCCTATGATATTATTACTTGTATGGTTTTTATGTGCGTTATGGAATTATTATAACAAGAAAAACTGTAACATCAGCGAGCTCAGTTGCGGTAAGACTTAAATTAAACGTTTCAATATCAAGTTTTACATAACAGTATTTGGTTTTGCATTCTTATTGCCACTGAATTCATTGTTAAACACGAGCATTGCATTTCAGATGTCATACATTATAAATATAGGTAGGTGCTATAAATACTTTCAGGCATTGGCAGACGTAGCTATGCTATAATTATAAAAAAAAATATATACAACCCAAATAATAAATAACTAAATATCTTAGGTGAAACAATAATAAATGTCATTAAAATCAGCCAATCCATTTTGGAGAAGCTAACTAACACTGTAATGCATTTAATTCAACTGTTCTCCGTTGCTCACAAATCGCCAGGCTTCGCGATGCTTGCACAACTCTTTCGATTCCTGCAGATTCATTAATCGTTTCATGCCCGTCTGAGTATAAAGGAGTACTTGTAACTTTTCTGTTTATGAGTAAACTACTCATGTGCACTTTGTATGTACATTATTCTTAGTCTACCTTGACTCCTTTTACCCGGTAGTTTCGCACAATAAATATTCTTTGTCAATCGTTCCTCACTCATTCCGAATCCGAATCAAACCCGGGACCTCAGTCGCAGCAGTCGCATACACTACCACTGCGCCACCGAGGCAGAAACCTGTCATATTGTATATCATTTTGTAACTTATTCGATACTGTACTGTGTATTCATTTATCCAAATCCATTATTTCCTTATAGACTTTTGACTGAACGACATACTTGGTAAGAATTTGTGATCTTTTCACACAAAATAGAATAAAACATTAAATTATTCTCCAAAACAAAAAGGGAACATTTCTGCCTACCAAGAGTAAGAAGCGGGTGATAGCGTTACATTGATTGAACATTTATTTTTAAACCCATCAATGTTACATAGGTTCAGGGGGCTGAGTCTACTATTGACAAGCCGTAGAATAGAACCAGAATCGCTGTTTGTAGCTGTAAAAATGTTTGCAGACTATCAAAAATGCAACTGACTAGCGGTCACTGGTGCGGTACGTGTTAGTAGAATTCTATCGGCCGACAGATAGAAGTCTATTAGACTGCGATTGTAAGAGAAGACTACGAAAAGCTGTCAAAATTGTACAGCTTCTATTGAGCAAAGATTTCGACACGAATGAAATAGCAGACTCGGCCCCCAGAACTGCAGACAAATACGGGAGGGCGGCATCCAGCCATGCAGAACAAGAACGACTGAACTAGAGCCGCCATGTTGTAATTGCACTTTTTATCAACAAAGGGTGAAATACAACTATTTATGATGATGTGAAAGTTTTAATCATAAACGGTCATTTTCGGAACGATTTTTTTATCTAGGTCAAAGTAAGCAATTCTTTTTTATACAGCGCCATCTAGCCCAAAGTAAGCTAATATAGGCTTGTGGTATGGGACCTAGACAACTGATAAACCTATTTATATACATACATATAATACATAGGAAACACTTAAACTTCGCGAAACACACATTTGCGGATCACAAAAACCGTTGTTCACCTGTTAGAAAGTGGTCACCGTAGCCTGTAGACGTTTGCAATACCAGAGGTGCAGCATTCGCGCTGCCGAGCCTGTAAAAACCTAAGACCCTTTTGAAAACGTTCAGAAGCCCTAGGCAGGGAGTTCATTTCACAATCTATATTATGTTATTGCCGTATGCTTGCCATACACCCCCAAATCTTTTTAGAGGAAAATCTACTATAATAATACCAGACGACTTCCATCTCGTAGCACCATCCATTCCGTCTATAATTCATGTCAAGTTTAGAAATATAATTGTAAAATAACATGTGCTGACATCTACCGAGTAATTACTGAGATAAATTGTCTTGTAATTGGTTAACGATGCGTTTGCAACAACCACCGGATGGCAAAATTATCAGCTTGCTTTGGGTTCCATACACTGACAAATAGGACTTTTAATTTATAAAATGAATTGATATGTATATTATAGACAAACCAGTCCACATCCTATTAATATTATAAACGCGAAAGTTTGTAAGTATGGATGTTTGTTACTCTTTCACGCAAAATCTACTAAATGGATTTTGATGAAACTCTACAATAATATAGCTTAAACATCAGAATAACACATAGGCTACTTTTTATTCCGGGAACAAGTTCCTGTGGGAAACGGGAACGGGAAAATTTCACCACGCGTGTGGAGCCACGGGCGTCAACTAGTATACTATGAAGATGAAAGGAATTTCAGGCTAGGAAAATGAAATATGTTCAAATTAATTTGATCTCAGTTCTGAACAAAATAAAAAAATCCGTTCTTGGAAAGGCACATGCATAAAGCCGTTGGTCCCAAGTGCCAGTAACATGGCAATCGTTAAGCCAAGTTGAAAGTATTAAGGGCTTTATAATAAAAAAATCAGTAGCCAGTTGCCGCCACTTGCGTCTGTGTATTTCAACACGGCAATGAGCTCACAACCATTACGTGGGACAGGAATACAAATGGTGAAAAGTGGGCGTAAAAGCAATATGCCTCTGCCGCCCATTCAGGAATAGGGCGTGAGTGTAAAGTAACACAAAGAAATATAAATTTGTCATTCTTAGTTAATAACTAATTCCTCTTTAAATAATTTTAATCTACGCAATGTCCTTCAACAAAAACACTTCGTAAACTTAGGATTGCAAAAAGTGCTTGTGAATTTTTATTGAACTGTTTGTGTCTATCAATTGTATACCTATGGTACTACCTACTTGGACACCATGGCACCCATTTATTCCCGTCGTTTTTTTACATTACAATAATGTAATCCCAGATTTGTTGACATTTATTATTTTTGCTCCGCTCTCCTGGGTGGTAGCGTGATGAAATATATAGCCTTCGTGGCTATCAAACACATAAATATTTTTTCAATTTGAACCGTTCAAGTTGAACCGTGGGAATACCGGGCATTCCTGTCTTGGTGTTTATCTAAGATACATATGTTTAATAATTTAGACTGTGTGTGGTATCACCAGCATAGTTCCCGTTCTTATGACAATATTGGCAATTGCTTTGTTGGTACTCATCCAAAGAACTTAAAGACTACATTTACCATGTTTCATGTTTCTATGATTAGTAATCTAGGCCGTTTGTGGTTTTATCCGCAAGAGTCCATTTCCCATGGGAATATCTGAAATTCCTTAATTAGTGCTTATTTATGGTACTGCCTATAGAATAATTTCACCAAATCTTACGTTTCAATGGTAGTAATTCTGTTGTTGAAACCACCAAACTAAATTTCTCTAAAATTTTCTTATTTTTATTTAGAGATTGCCAAATGCTATTCTGTTATTACGTTGAACTAAACTTGGTGATATTATAAACAGCACTAAATTTGTATCTGACGTCACTAAGATCCCTTTTATGTGATAAAATTCAACAAAACATGTATTTACATGCCGACTAACTTAGTGATTGAACTGTCTATGTATATTTTTCACTTCTTGTTGAATTTTATCACATTAAATGAATTTTAGTGATGTCAGATACAAATTTAACGACACACAAAATTTAGAAATTTTTACTAAAATTATACGACTAATCTTAGTGAAAAGACTAATTTTAGTGGGTCGTTTATTAATTTTAGTAAACGTTTGAAACGTGAAAAAATTTAAAACGTTGTAACGTGAATAATGAACATAAGCAGTTCAATCATCAAGTTAGTCGGCATGTATTTACATTCGACTGTCTATGTACATTTTTCACGTCCTGTTCAATTTTATCACATAAAATGAATTTTAGTGACATCAGATACAAATAAAAATAAAAATAAATAATTATCCATCACGCCTCATCCCCGAAGGAGTGGCAGAGGCATATTATATGCCCACTTTTCATCGTGTGGATTCCTGTCCCACGTAATAGGTGGTGAGCCCATTGCCGTGTTGAAATGGACAGACGCAGGTTGTGGCTACCTGCTGTTGAAATTTTTTTAGGCCGCCCATGAGGCCTTCAACCAGGCTTAACGACTGCCATTTTACTGGCAACCGGGACCAACGGCTTAACAGATACAAATTAAGTGCTATTTATGATATCACCAACTTTAGTTCGACTTAATAACAGAATAGCATTTGCAATATCAATAGCAATATCTCTTAACAAAAATTAGAACATTTTAGAGAAATTTTGTCAACAACAGAATTAGCACCATTTGTCTAATAGTTTAGTTACTTAGTTTAGTTAGTTCTAAAAGGAACTACGCGGGTAAAACCAATAAAAACAAGATTACATGCACTCAACACTAGAATGTGACTGCTTTGACTTTCATAATTGTAACCTGTAACCTAAATGAATTAAATATAAATTTATATTCATAAATTGCAAAAAATATTGAAATATATCAAAGTTTAAACAATTGCAAAAAATATTGAAATATTGTGTACAAGGGGCATTATAATTTTATTTCATTTCATTTTCAACCATAATGCTGACAAATAAGTGTCTAATTGGCTTGAATTAAAACCCTGATAGTAATCGGTACTTGAATATTTTGATTAATTAAGTACAGACTATTGCGAATTGGTTTGTTAATCAATAAATTCCTACATACATATTATCATGCCTTTATCCCCGAAGGGGTAGTCAGAGGCATACTATACGCCTACGTTTCACCGTAAGCATTTGTCCCACGTAACAGGTGGTGAGCCCATTACCATGTTGAAATAGACAAGCGCAAGCTGTGGCGACCTGCAGTTGTAATTTTTCAAGCCACTCACAAGGCCTTCAACTGGGCTTAACGACTGCCATGTTACTGGTAACCGGGACCAACGACTTAACGTGCCTTCCGAAGCACGAAAACGCTCGCAAATGTAAATACCACAAAGTGGTCACACATCCGAGGACCAGCCATAGCGAAAGTTGCTTAATGCAGGGATCGTTTACAGAACACTGAGTCCGTGGGGCCACGAGTGATTCTAAAATAATCTCATATATGTATTACTAGCTGTCCCGCCCGGCTTCGCCCGTGACATACTTCGAACCCCGTGGCACCCATTTAATCCCGTTATTTAACAATTTCACATTCACAATAATGTATGAACATTTTCCAAATTCATTGATTGTTTCTCCGCTCTCCAGTACTTAGGTACCTACCTACCAGCACGGCCCGATCGATTTAAATTAATTTCTTTGCGCCTAATTTTGAATTTGCGGTAACTCGTAAGATATTCATTTAATTTGCAAGGTGTAAAGGGACAAAATAATCTTCATGAAATGCTGAAGCCAACTAACGTAGTAAAAATGATAAGGATTAATAGCATGTTTGTGTAAATAGCCTTCAAATTACCGCTTAATAATTGCTGTTTTTTTAAAGTATTAAAATGGTTATAGTATGTTATTCTTAAGATATAGACATATGTCGTCCCGGACTTTTTTGTAGACCTTTATTAGATACACAATTGCACCATACATTATTTTGTTATATCTCAAAGGGTTTAGGCAGCGTTTTTGTTGAAAGCTCCCAGACGGCTTATTTTTTCCGACATCCCCAACAAATATCGTTATAATTTGGTCAATATATACAAAAACTTAAAAAATTATACATAAATAAATAATAAATATCCATCACGCCTTATCCCCGAAGGGGTAGCAGAGGCATATTATATGCCCACTTTCACCGTGTGGATTCCTGTCCTACGTAATAGGTGGTGAGCCCATTGCCGTGTTGAAATAGACAGACGCAGGTTGTGGCTACCTGCTGATGAAATTTTCAAGCCGCCCATAAGGCCTTCAACCAGGCTTAACGACTGCCATTTTACTGGCAACCGGGACCAACGGCTTAACGTGCCTTCCGAAGCACGGAAACGCTCGCAAATGTAAATGCCACAAAGTGGTCACCCATCCGAGGACCAGCCATAGTGAAAGTTGCGTAACTCAGTGATCGTTTACAGAACACTGAGACCGCGAGGCCACGAGCGCTTCATTTTTTATAATATGTAGTGATAATAAATGTATAGCTTTTAAAAAACAATGTAATAAATTCCTAGGTATTAGTTAATAGCAAAGCCCGTGCCTTTGTCTGTATAAAATTGTATTATCCTACAGAAACAATTTACTAAGTTTACGTTATATAGCTTACCAATCTTTATCATCCCAGGGGACCAAGTCTACTATTTCAATCGCGTCAGAAAAGAATCGTAATCGTAACTTAATAGAAAGTCACCGATACAATTTCGACTTTTTTTCGTCTAACTATTATTACAATCGTACTCCAATAAGACTTCTATCGGTCGGCTGATAGAATTCTACTAACACGTACCGCGCCAGCGGCCCCTATTCAGTTGCATTTTTGATAGACCACTAACATTTTGACAGCTAGAAACATCTATTCTGGTTCTATTCTACGGCTTGTCGTAGTAATAGCAGACTCGGCCCCCATCTCTCAGGCGTTAAGCTCCTTAACTAATCAAAAGAGAATCAATAACACCAAAACCAACATCGCATAAGAAAGCCTTTCAATAACCGAACAATTAAGTCCATAATCATTAACTAATATTATTAAGCTGAAGAGTTTGTTTGTTTGGTTAAACGAGCTTACCTCAGAAACTACTGGTCGGATTTGAAATTTTTTTTTTATGTTGGATAGCCCATTTATCGAGGAAGGCTATAGGTTATATATAATTACGCTACTATCCTGAAGAGCGGAGCAGTAATCATAAATGTCGACAAATCGGGTAATTTTTTATGCATTATTGTAGAATTTATAAGGGAGTTGGAAATATGTCACGGGCGAAGCAGTGGGCGTCACCTAGTCAACTGATAGTTACGAAACAGTGAGTAAGTTGATACTTTTATAAGTGCTCGAGTTACCAACTCATTGTGAAGCGGTTACCAACGACCTTGGCTCTTGGCAATGTGCATTTTCAGCCTTTACTTTCTAAGTCAAATTATATCTTTTTTTACTACTATTGGACACCCCACGATTTCACCCGCGTAATGCCCAGTCCCGTGGTAATACGGGGATAAAATGTAGCCAAGTTTCTTCTTATATTTTTAGCTATATATTTTTATAATATGGGTGAAAATTATGGCAGTAAGCGTAATTTATGGTAGGAAAACTTCAGTAATAATTTAAGGAAAATAAGATTAAGTGTCGCATTTAAAACGGTAAAGTTAATAGCTGTCGTAGTATTTTCGAAACAATGTGTTTTGTACGTTTTAGCAAAGCTTAAACGTCATGGATTTTCTCTCTGTATACTGTGGTTTTAGTTTCAGTGGTTAAAGAATGAAAACATCTCACAAACACACACCGCATTTATATTGACCACGGAGTGAATCAAGCGGGAAAACTTTCATCTTCATCATACATCAAACTTTTTTCCCTATATTTATAGTAGTATTCATCGTATTTAAATAGTTCATTTACGACGTCTGTATGATGACGTCATCAGTGGCATGATATCGTCAAACCTTAGGCTTAATATATACTCAATAAATCCATGCAATTGTATCAGCTAAAACTCACCGATTCTCTCCAGGCGTTAGTTTATTGTTTTCAATAATAGCAGTCGCCCTGATTCTATGATCAGGCTGTTCTCCAATCAGTTTTTCACTTCTACCGTTGCTGAGATGTTCTCTCACCACACTATACGCGTCACTAATATCTCTTACTTTTTCTCCACTATCACTTTCACACTGCACTGCTATCTTTTCACTCACTTTAACGTCACCTTCGTGTTTCTCCGGTTTTATTTTATCTTCTTCTACGATGATTTCTTTCTTATCTATACCGTTGGCTATGACTGGAGCTGGTTTTGCTTGGAGGGATTTCGGCTGGGCCTTTGGAGAGGAGATCGTTGGCTTGGTCTCTATAGCACCGTTCTCATTGATAGATGTGACGTACACTGTTGAGTTGGAGATGTATCCGTTTAACTCTTGTCTGTTTTCTGGTTGAGTTCTTTTCCGACGGTTAAGCTGAAAATGAAAAATAGATTAATTAGTTTCAATATTAACATGTTAGACAGTGTAACGATGTAAGCAACCACAGAGAAAGGAATGTTTCTCGACGCCTCACTCGAGTTCGCGCCTCGGAGTGAAATAACCAGATTGAAAGCACTGACTTAAATAAATATTAAAGGACTTTTTTTAATTTGAAAATGATTGGGCTGTAAACATGTTGCTTGGTTGCAAAACAGCATGATGTCTACGGTTGCCGATAAACCATTCACGTTTGCTAAACCTGTTCTTATAAATCCATTGATTCCATAGATGCGATTTTCCTGTGAGTCTCTTGTCAGTCTTGTCAGGAGGAAATAACGAGGCTGGAAGAAGAAATTTTCTTCAGGAATAGCCAGGACCTGAGCGACTACATTAGTTGCTAAAGTAGCAACCATAGAACAAGGAATCCATGTCTTGGTGCTCTGGTCCTAGTTGAGGAACAAGAAAAACGAAAATAAAACTTCTACTTCCAGTCTAGTTATGTCCATTCGATAAAACTGACTTTCATGATTGACAGGAAGTTAGCGTCTTTGGAATCAATGGATTTATAACTAACTAACTATCTTCACGCTGTATCCCTGACGGGGTAGTCAGAGAGGACAGATCGCCAGGCTTCGCGATCCATGCATACTTCTTTCGCTTCTTCAAGATTCATCAATCGCTTCATACACGCACGTCTTGGTATCCGAGTACTTTGACCTTTCCGTTTTTGAACAATCTGCTCACGTGGTCTTCATATATAAGTCTCGGCCTACCCTGACTTCTTCTACCCTCTGCTTTCGCACAATATATATTCTTCGTCAATCGTTCCTCGCTCATTCGTTGGACGTGTCCAAACCAACGGAGCACGCCCTTTTCCAGCTTAACGCTGACACTTTCATTCAAACCTGCCATATTGCGTATCACTTCGTTACGTATTCGGTCGGCTAACGATTTATAAGAACAGTTTAGAAAACCTGACTGATCTATCGGCAACCGTAGACATCATGTTGTTTTTCAACCCAGCAACGTTTTATTTACAGAGTAAATCTTTTTCATCCTACTAATATTATAAACGCGAAAGTTTGTAAGTATAGATGTTTGTTATCCTTTTACGAAATATCTACTAAATGGTTTTTGATGAAACTTTACAATAATGTAGCTTGTATTTACAACAAATTATTAAATAACCTTAAAATATGAAAATTTAAAATATATTAATATAAGGAGTCCCTTTAGGCAAGGTTCCGAAGATACTGGCAGCGTTCCCCCTTTGAATAGCTAAACTAATTCTTTGGCCGAGGTAGCTGCCAGCTCTTCGGTCTCCTGTGATGTCGACTAACCTTTTTGCTATTTCTTTAAAAAGCCTTGTAGCCCTAGGACCCCACGGACCAAGGGTCTCGACACCGAATGGGAGAGGGGCAAGAGTCCGGCGAATGATATCGTTTAGTGCGGCATGTCTCGAGAAGCGGCCTGCACTTTTTTGGCATGACAGTCCGTGATGTCCAAGTTTGTCGACATCACTGCCACAGGGACATTTATGAGGAACGCAGACCGGTACCCCAAGCCGTAGACAGGTTGCGATTCGAAGCGTGTCAGGCTCAAGAAATGTTCCTGTATTTGACGAAGGGTACGCGTGAAGCCAGTAGCCGGCCTCATGCGCACCCACAGCCAAAAGCCTAGCACGCGCCGAACCTGTACTACAGCTCAAAAGATTGTTATAAATCAATTTACAAAGTATGTCGTCCCAGCTCCTCTGTAAATTTGGAGAATCTGGAAAATTTTGACCTGGGCATGCAATTAAGAAAGTCTTTCTAGCTTCTTCCAAGCCAGCAATCTCAAAGTTTGAAGGGGATGCCCTTAAAATTTTACTTATGAGATTTGCTGAACTATGGACAGAAGATAGGAAGGCTGGTAAAGCGACACTGGAAATTTTGCGAATCCCTAAACCACCATAACGGATAGGTAGGGATGCTTGGGTCCAAGAATGCTCGTTTAGCTGCATATTGAGAATCGATTCTAAGCTAATTTTGATTATGTCGTCTACTTGTGTCAAAAGATCTGGGTGATTCCAAAAAGAGCAGCAACGGAACACATATGTAAATTTTGGGACGAAAAGACAGAATTTTAAGATGCAGAGTGCATAATGTGGACTAATTTCAAGGAGACGGTCAGCAGTATTTTGAAATTTAGTTATTGAATTATTAATATATTCAGAAATAGATCCATCAAAAATTGGAGAACCTAAAAGGTAAAGGGAATTACTATTAACTATTTTTTATTTGAAGCCAAAATATTAAATTTTTGTTCAACGTCATTCAAATTTAAGTCGCAGTTATTTATAAAAAGTTCGCATTTGCTAAAATTAAGCTCCAAATCAATGGCTTCAAATTTATTTTTGATTAAAAAAAGGTCCGAAAAAACAGTATCCACATCACCTCCTAGGGTTCCGTCATCCAGATACCAAACGTTGAATTTAGAATTAAAATTTTTGATTATCGGATTTATAGCCAAACTAAAAATTGCAGGCCCAAGGGGATCACCCTGTTGACAACCTACTTCCGAAGACAGTTCATTAGAACGATATAACAATTTAGTTGGGTCAGCGTAACTGAGAAGAAGATAATTGTAAATTTCCGGTATATGCTGTTTTATTTCCGTTAGCAGGGTATACCTATTTACCGAATTGAATGCATTTTTGACATCAATTTTGAGCAAAACGTCAGACTGTCCGTAAGTTAGGAACGAGCGTAAGGCATGGACGGCTGCCTCGCACCCTCCTTTTACACCGAAAAGCCTAACTGTACGGGTTCAAATTCCGAAATTAATTTTGGTAAAATATGTCGAACAGCAATTTTGGAGGCCAGACGTCGTAGTGTTGATCCAACAGCAATTGGTCTCACCCCTCCGTCCTTTTTGGTTAGGGCAATGAGGTTCGCGCCGAAAAGAATGGGAACAATTTCTGGATTGACATTACCGGAATACATAAAGTTTATTAATTTAGTGATCGAATTTACAAGTTGCTCGCCTGCATCACCCACAGAATGCGATGTTAAGTCTTTCAAATGTTGGGGTGAGATTCCATCCAAACCTGCAGCCGAACCTGGTTTAAAAAATAAAATGGCATTCGTTATATTTTTCGTTATATTTTATTGTAGCTTACATGTCAGAATAGGTTACATTTTATCCCGGGAACAATTTTCTATGGGAAACACGCGAACGGGAAAACTTCACCACGCGTGCGGAGCCGCGGGCAACTAGTAGGCTATATAACATATCCCGGAAAGAGGAGCAGGAGAGAACGGTAATCATAAATGTCTACAAATCGGGCAAATTTTCATACTTTTTTGTAAAAAAAACTGCGAGTGTCAGCTAGTTTTAAAAAAACATTTCACAATTTTATTTATTTACGATAGTTATGATATGACATATAATTTATTTAGTGAAGTTTGTAGTGAGTCATGTTCACCATGGGTAGGAAGAAAGAAAAAGGTAATTAGAGTAACTACAACCCTATAAGAAACTTACTACACACTTGGTTCTTTAAATTCTAGAGGCGCCACTTGAGAGGGTATGGCCATATTGGAAAAAAAAACCTAAAACGAATGACGCCAAAACGACACTTCATAACCATTTAATGTTTTTTTTTATTACGCACAACGTTTGAGTGGCGACGGGACGCCAATTAGGTGCAAAAACTCCACTTGTTTATGCACATTTTAACGTGAAAGTCAATAAGTAGAGGCCTTCAATGTGGCCAGCATGTATTTAGCGGTTTTAACTATTTTGTGAGAATGTTTTGAAGTCCAAAAAAAATTACTAATCCTTTTTTTTATAATTTTACTTCTATTTAAACTGGCTGGAGCAATGTGAGTATTATTTTTTATTTGTTTATGCCTTATCCCCGAAGGGGTGGCAGAGGCATATTATACTCCAAATGTTCACCATGTGTATTCCATACCCTCGTAATAGGTGGTGAGCCCATTGCCGTGTTGAAATAAACAGACGCAAGATGTGGGTACTTGCTGTTGAGTTTTTCAGGCCGCCCGTAAGGCCTTCAACTGGGCTTAACGACCGCCATTTTACTGGCAACCGGGACCAACGGCTTAACTTGCCTTCCGAAGCACGGAAACGCTCGCAGATGGAAATGCCACAAAGTGGTCACCCATCCGAGGACTAGCTATAGTGAAAGTTCCTTAACGCAAAGATCGTTTACAGAACACAGCCTTAGCGGGGCTACGAGCGCTTTATATGGAATCTAGCAACTGATAAAAATACTTTTTTATATCTCAATTCAAAGTAAATGAAAATAAAATGAAAATATCTTTATTCATGTAGGTCACAAAGTAACACTTATGAATGTCAAGATTATTGCTTCTACATTTACATTTACTGCCAGATTCGCAAATTAATAGGTTGTGGCCCCGCGGACGTAGTGTTCTGTAAACGATCGATCGATGGATGGGTGACCACTTTGTGGCAATTATATTTGCGACCGTTTCCGTGTTTCGGAAGGCACGTTAAGCCGTTGGTCCCGGTTGCCAGTAACATGGCAGTCGTTAAGTCAGTTGAATGCAATATGGGCGGCTTGAAAAATTTCAACTGCAGGTCGCCACAACCTGCACCTGTCCATTTCAACACGGCAATGGGCTCACCACCTGTTACGTGGGACAAAAAGCAAAGCATACGGTGAAACGTGGGCGTATAGTACGCCTCTGCATACCCCTTCGGGGATAAAGGCGTCAAAGTATGTATGTATATAGAGCCTAAGGAAGACCTAAACTGCCTGACCTAAACTGCTCCAAGAAAAGTTTGAAAGGTATTTGTGGGAGGCTCAATGCGGTTTCCGACGTGTAAAGGTAAAGGTCTATATGATTTGGGCAATATTTAAGTATGTTTAACAGTTGTCAGATCCCATAGTACATGCTGACATAATCTTAATTTGAGTAAGATGCCACTTGGTAAAAAAAACCTATACACTAATTGGTATGCATATTATTGACCCCAGCTGCACATATGTAATTGGTACATAATATACCTACAATTGAATTATTTTAGAAAGTAAGGGAATTTAGTAATGTTGATGGATGTGATTGGGCTCTAGGTATAAGCTGAATGAGATGAAAAATTTATGATAAATCACCTAGATAAGAAGGCGTGAGAAATGATTGTTGCAAACAAAGCTTTTATGATGAAAGTCTGGTGTAAGTTTTATGAACTATTTATGTATGTAGATGTATAGGGATTCATTTTTATATATGTAGATGAACATACCGGGTTCATCTATATATATAAAAATGAATCCCTATTTCCCTTGGCCACGCCATCAAGCGTAAACGGCTGGACCGATTTGAAAAATTCTTTCTGTATTGGATAGCCCATTTATTGAGGAAGGATCTAAGCTATATATCATCATGCCACTACACAGGAGAGCGGAGCAGTAATCATAAATGTCAACAAATCGGGGAAACTTTCATACATTTTTGTAAAAGTAATAAGCGACGGGGTTAAATGGGTGCCACGGGGTTGGAAGTATGTCACGGACGAAGCCGGGCACGTCAGCTAGTATCATATATATACGTGTGGACGGCTCGCTACTGCGGGCAATTCAGTCACTTTATAGGACTTTAAAGGCTTGCGTAGGAGTAGGGGGGATGTGTCACCTCTTTTCTAGGATAGGATTTTTCATAAGTACACATATAAAGGTGTAAAATAGGGTGTCAAAGTTTATTGACGTATGTTATGGGAAGCCGATGTCATAGCTATCTATACTAATAAAGCTGAAGAATTTGTTTGTATGTTTGGCTGAACGCGCTAATCTCTGAACCAAGTCGGATTTGAAAACATTGTCATTTTGTGTTGGATAGCACATTTATCGAGGAAGGCTGTATATAATCACGCTACTACTCTGAAAAGCGGAGCAGTAATCATAAATGTCGACAAATCGGAATTTAGGTGCGAAGGGAGTTCCAAGTATGTCGCGGGAGAAGCAGTGAGGGTCACCTAGTTTATTAATAATGGTGTATGTATATGACATATCTCCTTTCGGCATCATTCGCCATCTGCACAAGGTTTCATCACCGCAGATATATTGTATCAAGAATATCATGAATTAAAGAATGAAAAAAATTCAGATAAGAGAGAGAACGAGAAGAGAATATAATAAATATCGTGGGACACTTTTCACACAGCGCCATCTAGCCCAAAGTAAGCTAATATTAGCTTGTGTTATGGGAGCTAGATAACTGATAAACATAATTATATATTTCTAAATACATACATATTATACATAGGAAACACCCAAACTCCGAAACACACATTTGTGGATCACACAAATATTTGTTCCGCCCCGGGAATCGAACCCGGGACCTCTTGCGTAGCAGTTGGATACACTCCCACCGCGCCACAGAGGCAGTCGAATATGTACTCAGTATAAAGTTGCTATGTAATTAAATAAAATAGATATAATTTTGAAATGATCTTCTCAATTATAAATAAGTAAACGGGATTACTCACGATTTTACGACCAGTAATAGACTGACCGGTTTCAGCTGTATTTAGACAGCCTTTTTCAGAGGTGCGAACCGTTCGCCGAGCACTCTTTACGCACACTCAAGTTGGGTGAGAAGCAAGTGAATAAAGAGCCACGAATGGAAGTAACGAATAGCCCGGAGATGACGGTACAAACATTTTGGTGTGTGGTACAAATTAGAGGCTGTAACGACGAACAAACTATTCAGACTAAGTAAATAGTTCCTTTTTTTAATACGTCAAAATTATATAGCGAGTATAATTGACTTCAATGGGGATTGACCAAAATTTATTACCCTTTTTTGGGGATAATTTTTAAAGGGACAGGAATGCACGCGGTGAAATATGAGCGTTTAATATGCCTCTGGTACCCCTTCGGGGTGATAAACAATTTTAAGGCAATTAGCATTGCCACGGTTAGCTCAAAAGAATTAGATCCCGTTCTGCACCGAGTGGTCGTTCTCACATTTACAAAAAACTCTTGCAAAACTATTTTTTAATTGTTGCTTGCGTAATACCGCGATAAATATTACCGCGTGCCAATTTTACGTCCGGTTGTAGGCATAGGCCTGTCAGTTTTCTGCCATTTACTATAAATGGCCGGCAACCTACCAATCTATACAGGTGACCTTGTTCATTTATGAATGAAATTGCGTTTAACATTGTAATGTCCTTGTTCATACTTAGTCTTAAGCTTAGACGAAGGTCTTAAGGCATCTCTAGCAGTTGGCGACTAACATTGAAGGCTTGCTCTATGAAGTAAACCGTCACAAAAAAACTTTGTGGAAAAGGTTATTACTCCGTTAAAGACTATTTGTAGGACAGGGACGCTTGGAAATGATCTGCTGGTAAAGTGAAATAATATTAAATTTAAAATAGGCCTTCAATAAAAAAAGCCTTCCTAAGTTTCTTGCCGGTTCTTCTCAGGTGGGCCGAACAGGTGGTCACTTTAAATATTTTAAAATAGTGTATAACATTTTGTAAGTGCTCTTAAAATGGTCTATGCAAAATAAAGATATTTTTATTTTATTTTATCGACTATCTGACTTTACATTGATTATAAAGTTTGAAATAAATAGATGACTCTTTCCTCAAAGAATTTTATTTATATCCATACATAGAAACCTGAGCATGCTACATGTCATCGCTTGGGCCACTAACCTCACAAGTGACCTTATCCTTAGTGAAGTGTTGAGCTGAATGCAGAATGCAGGCCAACTCGCTCACGTGCCTATTGTGTTTACTAATTTATTGCTGCGTATGTACGAATATGTGTGAATGTGTGTTTGTGTACGAAGGGGCGGCCCTGTGTACGTTACACCAATGAAGTGGGGAGCATTATTGCCCTGCATAGCATGTATAGCATGACTGCCTCTGTGGCGCGGTGGGAGTGCATCCGACTGCTACGCAAGAGGTCGTGGGTTCGATTCCCACCCAGGATAAAACTTTGTGTGATGAGCACGATGGTTTATTCTGTGTCTGGGTGTTATTTATCTATAATATGTATGTATTTAGAAATATATAAGTATGTTTATAAGTTATTTAGATCCCATAACACAAGCTAATATTAGCTTACTTTGGGCTAGATGGCGCTGTGTGAAAAGTGTCCCACAATATTTATTATAGCTAACGACATATTTTCTTTATACAACTAAAAATCGTAATTGGATTACAATTTTTAGTTTTGTAGTAATTTTCTCACACCTTCCTAATCACAAAATGTACCCGTTGAAGCTAATTTACATGTTCTATTTTTTTTGTTACTACTTTCAACAGGTCTAAGGCGATGTTTGGAATAAAGTAGACAACACAGTCATCGCGCGAACAACCCGTGCGATTAATTGATCATCGACCAATCATTGAGTCGCGGAAATGTATCGCACGAATGCAAATTAGTACAACTCTTTACTATATTATTTATTTTTAAAATAAGCATACAAATTTGTGATTATTGCGTTTGCTATTTATTAGGGCAAACATACTAAAATCCTGGCATTGCTAAGAGTTTCATGACTTTTCCTCCCTCGCGAATATCTAAGATTTTGGTTAAGCCTAGATGAAGGAAAAAATAAGAATTGAGGTAGGGTCTGAGTTTATATAGCTCGTGACATATTTTGATTCCCCGTCGCATCTATTTAATCCCTTCGCTTATTAATTTCTATTACAAAAATATTAGAAAATTAATGTTTTTGAACTTTCCCGATTGTCACTCATATTTATATTTCGGGTCTTATTCAGTCAACCCGTGACCACAGCCGGTGTAATCCGGTCGAAACGTCGGGAAGTATAAGGTAGACTTTGTACCAAATACATTATAAACGTCGCGAATAATACCCGAAATATCATAAATAAGTATGACGATTTGTTGTCATTTATGATTACTGCTCCACTCTCCTGGATAGTAGCGTGATGTTAAATAGTCTATGGCCTTCCGACATAGAAGTATCCATGGAAAGCTAAGAAGTGATTCTTTAATTATTTTCTCTTATGAACATCTGCCAATTCTGGTTAAAACTAGAGGAAGGAAAATGGAAAAGAATTGAGGTAAGAAATAATTTTGAAAAGCAATTAGTACGCTATATTAACAATAACACAGATGCTTGATTGGCGTCTCATTCGGGATCAAGTGCAGCTCGAGGGTTAAAAAAAGTGTGTGTGTGTGTGTTAGTGTGTGTGTGTGTTAGTGTGTGTGTGTGTGTGTGTGTGTGTGTGTGTGTGTGTGTGTGTGTGTGTGTGTGTGTGTGTGTGTGTGTGTGCTTATGTACACGCGTTAGAAGTTATACTGCTTTGGCGTAACAAGATAAAAATATTTTTAAAGCTTTTATCTTTCTATCCTACGTTTGTAGAAAAAATTTAAATGTTGACTATAGCTAACTTCAGGGTGTCTGAAAACTACTTTGTAGTAGTAAAAATAAATAAATATAAATAAATATCCATCACGCCTTATCCCCGAAGGGGTGGCAGAGGCATATTATATGCCCACTTTTCACCGTGTGGATTCCTGTCCCACGTAATAGGTGGTGAGCCCATTGCCGTGTTGAAATAGACAGATGCAGGCTGTGGCTACCTGCTGTTATAAGGCCGCCTATAAGGCCTTCGACCAGGCTAAACGACTGCCATTTTACTGGCAACCGGGACCAACGGCTTAACGTGCCTTCCGAAGCACGGAAACGCTCGCAAATGTAAATGCCACAAAGTGGTCACCCATCCGACGATCATCCATAGTGAATGATGCGTACCTCTGTGATCGTTTACCGAACACTGAGACCGCGGGGCCACGAGCGCTTCAAACTTATAACTACATTCAAAGGAAACACTTATCAGCTAACTTCAGGGTGTCGGTTTTTAGTGACAGTCTGCGCGCGCATCGTAAAAAATTACTTTCATCATATTCCTAACGCGCCAAAAGAAGAATAACTTCAAATCCATAAAAGGCTACGAAATGATTCTATAGGTATCCAATAATAAATCGGTTTCAGATAACCACAGGAATGATAGATGATGCCCAAATATAACCTAAATAAATCCGGATATTATTTACAACACAACCAATCATGAAGTAAAATTATTGTCGAGTCGAATAAGTTATCGCAAGATGACGTCATCACTTATTACCCAACAATTTATTGCGAGAAAATTATTGCAAACGACACAATACCGTTTAATTACTCATTAATTTGCTGTAGAAAAGTTTCCGTTGGATGTTATTGGTAATGTGTACGTGGAGCGGAAGGTTAAAACGACTGGGGGCCACGTCTACTATTTCACTCGCGTAAGAATAGAATCGAAATCGTCGCTCAATAGAAACCTACCGGTACAATTTTGACAGTTTTTCTAATGACCTGTCTCAATAACCTATCTATCTTTTACTATTGTCTAAAATAATGTCAAAATAGTATCTAACCATCGGTACCTTTCGACGAGGATTTCGGTTTCAATGTAAAAATTCAACTGTTTATTTGTGGTAGCGATCTATGTTTAACTAAAGATAGAATGTTGAAACCGGCCATTAGTCTACTATTACATTCGTACTCCAATACACTTCTATCGGTCGGCCGATAGAATTCTACTAACATGTACCTCGCCAGGTGCCGCTAGTCAGTTGCATTTTTGATAGTCTACTAACATTTTGTCAGCTAAAAACAGTGATTCTGGTTGTATTCTACGGCTTGTCAATATTAGACTCGGCCCCCTGAAATGCGGACCGGTGTTGCCCTCCGAACCGACCGAACACTGACTTCTTTTAGTATCTGCAATCGTAGATTTTGATATTGTGTCGATGCTTCGTCGCCTTTGAGCGACTTTCTGGAGACTAGTCGGATACTGTTTCGTGATTTAAAAAATGAATTAGTCACCGCTTCAGGCATTTTTATGTGCAGGGAGAGCGCTCGGTCGCTGCATTTGGCTTCTAAAAAGCTACAAGTCGCTTATTGAGGGTACAAAAAAAAAGCAGCTAGTCTGCGGAAGCCCTAACAGGCTTATCATGTCGCGGTGAATTTATAGAGGACCCAGCTAGTGAGTCGACGACTTACCGCCCGTCACCATTTCTGTATTATGATAGTAAAACGTAAACGTGAGCATAAGAAGCACTCGTGGCCCCGCTGACTTAGGGTTCTGTAAACGATCACTGCGCTAAGCACCATTGTGGCATTTATATTTGCTAACGTTTCCGTGCTTCGGAAGGCTCGCTAAGCCGTTAGTCCCGGTTGCCAGTAAAATGGCAGTCGTTAAGCCCAATTGAAGGCCATATGGGCGGCTTTTTTTTCGGCATTTTTCTGCAGCAAGTCGCCACAGCCGGCGCCTGTCCACGGCAACACGGCAATGGGCTCATCACCTCTTACGTGGGGAATAAATGCATACGGTGAAATGTGGGCGTATAGTATGCCTCTGCCTACCCCTCTACCCCTTCGGGGATAAAGGCGTGACAATATATAAGTATGTGTGTATGTTTGCACATAAAGAACTGCAATATGAAGCGATTTGGCCGTCAGATTGGATTTTCTCCTAGTAACTGCTGTTTGGTAAGATAAACGCTACAACGAACACCTATCCTCTACACTAATACTTATAATAAATATAATAGAATACACTGTATTTAACGGATGGTTGCTACTACATATAAACAAAGAAGTCAACAGGTGTTATTAATTGCTTTCAAAATATTTTAAGTAAATTAAATGCACTATCTACTTATAAATAAATAATAGATAAAATAATATAATAAATTGCAAAATCAGTTGTGGCTGGGAAAGGGCGTGCTTCGTTGGTTTCGACACACATCCTACGAATGAGTGAGGAACGATTGACGTAAAATATTTATTGTGCAAGAGTAAAGGGTTGAAGGACTCAGGGTAGATCAAGCCTACATATGAAGTCCACGTCAGCAGATTGCCCAAAAATGGAAAAGTCAAAAGTAGTCCGAGTACTTTTGACTTTTCCATTTTTAAGCATGTACTCGTAGGTATGACGCGATTAATGAATCTGCAGAAAGTGAAAGAAGTAGGTTTATGAATCGCGAAGCCTGGTTATCTGCCTTTTCTGACTATAATATCCTGTCAGGGATATTTTTTATATAACACTAAGGTGGCAGACAAGCATACGGCTCACCTGATGGAAAGTGGTCACCGTAGCCTATAGCAAGCCTATAGCAACACCAGAGGTGTAGCACTCGCGCTGCCGACCCTTTAAAATGACAAGAGCGGACGCTTGCTGTATATTATTTTCTAAAACTAGTGCATTTATCTTGTTTTGAGTGCGGGAGTGGTGGTTTTTTGAACACAAAAGTTGTGTTATAGTGAAAGACAGTTAGGTACATATATGCAGTGAAATGCGATTTTCTTCCTTGCCGCGTAAAATCCACTGAAAACGTCAGTAGGTATAACAACCACTATTATACTGGGGCAAGACTCACCTTGAAAGAAGATTGAAGAAATATGAATTAAGATTTGGATAAAAGGTCATGGATAATTTTTTTTAAAGCAATTATTGTGCTAAATTTCTCATAATAGTCTGGTCTCATACTCTTAAATGACGATTAAAATATGGTGAAGAATTTCAGTGTAGTTCAGTGGCTAGAACATTGCCCTGGTTTGGCAAAGGTCACGGGTTCAATCCTCGTCTCGAATCAGATTGTCTTTTTTCACTTTATTATAAAATACATAATAAAAGGTCTTAGTAACCAGGCCTAAAAATAATTAGTAAAAAAGCAGATAAACTCTTCCTTACCTCTACAGATAGTTTGGACATGTCGACAGGCGTGATCCGCTTGAGAGCTGACAGCCGCTGCAAGCGCTGCCTCGCTTGCTCCTCCACTGCGATGAGGAAGGCATCCTGGATGATGTTGTGTCCGATGTCCGATACTGCCGGCAAAGTAAAAAGTATTTAAATATAACTTTACTAGTTGACAACCGCAACTCCGCGCTACTAGATAAGGTTTTCCGTTGCCATTTCCCAGAGGAAGTAGTTCCCAGGATAGTTTAGTAGTTGTGTGGTTTTCTGATGTGTAAGCTATGTTATTGTAAAGTTTCATTAAAATCCATTCAGTAGTTTTTTGCGTTTGCTCTTTCACGCAAAAAGTACTCAATGGATTCAGCTACATCTGTCAAGCCTACATCCGTACAATTCTTACAAACTTTTGCGTTTATAACATTAGTAGGATTGTACAGTTGAAGTTACGTAAGTCTAGGTTGCTAACTTTTAAACACAGATCCTCGAACTATGAAACTGGTCTTTAACCTCCGGACATCATCATGGCATTCAACCAGGAAGCCACTTCATTTGGACGTCTTAAACATATTTTAAAAATCTACGTCTAACATAGATTTATTCAGCTTGTATTTACATAGTAGTAGCTTGTCATTTACAATTGAAATAGCAAAATATTTTTGGGGATGAAGGTGATTCTACTCCAACACGAGCACCGCAAAGGCGAATTATGCTAGGGCGTGCCCCCGAGGCGACGCGCACCAGTTCGTCCCCGCTGGTGCGAAAAGTGTGTGCCAGAGCGGCGTAGGGGACCGCCACCCTCGCGGCCCGACACGGCGGGAAGTGGAGGACGCAGTGCAGGGTAACTGCGTGGAATGTTAGGGGAGGAATGGCAGATAAGATGAATGAGTTGATGGATGTTATGAATTAGAGAAAGTTAGATGTAGTGTGCTTGACAGAGACCAAGCGCAAGGGCAGCGAAGTCTTGGAGCTCTCGGGTGGGATGCTCGCGCTATGGTCTGGAGTACCAGGGAGCGAGCATGGCAGTCGGGGGGGTTGGAATTTTGTGGTCCTCGCGATTGGCCTCCGGTATGTATGAGTACAAACTAGTAGGTCTTAGAATCCTCTGGATCCGTCTAAAAGTTGGTTTGACGAAGATTTTCCTGGTGGCTGCTTACGCGCCAGTATCTTCGTCGAACGCGAGTGAGCTAGAGGATTTCTGGGAGAGTATGAGAGAAGCTCTAAATGTGATAGAAGGAAATGAAAGACTTGTAGTATGTGGAGACTTGAATGGATGTGGTGGCTACCGCTCGCGATGGTTTTGAGTCGGTACTCGGAAAGTATGGGGATAAAAGGGTGAACGACGCTGGCAAGCTTATACTGACATTTTGTAAGGAAAAGGATTTGTTTGTGGCGAACACAATGTTCAACCACAAACAAATTCATATGTATACGAGGAGATGTAAGTCAAAGAGAAGCATGATAGATCTATTCCTAATGGATAGTCGGCTCCGTAAACAGGTGATGGACACAAGGGTTTATCGAGGCGCTGAGCTGGGATCAGACCACTACCTAGTCATAACTAGGTTTAGGGGTCTGTTCGCGGGTTGGCGTCATCGTACCGAGTATCCTGAACCTCAGCCGACTTATAGCATCAAAAGCTGCAGGGTGCATCTATTAGGAATAAATATAAAGAAAGGGTAGCCGAAAAGCTTGGCGACGTCAATGTTAGTAGTGAGAATGTGGAAAGTGTATGGCAAAACCTTAGGGATAGTATGGTAAATGCTGCTGTGGGAGTGTGTGGAGAAACGAAAAGAGGCAGTAGTAATAAGCGTGATGCATGGTGGAATGAGGAAGTGAAAGAAGCAGTTCGAATGAAGAAGAAAGCATGGTTAGACTACTTAGCCTCGCGGAATGATTTTAATATGAAAGAGAGATAGAAATTGCAAAAAGTTAACACGAAGGCACTGATAGAAGAAGCTCGTGAAAGGTGCAGAATGAAAGCGGATGAAAGGTTGTCGTCCAATTTCCGGGATAATGCCGAGCTCTTCTGGAAAGAGGTAGGCAAGACCCGGATTTGTTCGGCAATCTGCAGCATGAATAAAGTGCTGAGTGTTAACAATGACGTCCTAACAGACCAAACTGACGTCCTGCAGAGATGGAGTGAATATTATGGACAGATGTATGCAAGAAAAGACAGAGATGCCACATCGGGAAGTGGAGCTCACTTCGATGTTCCGGATCCCGATGTCATTGAAGTCATTAGTATTAAAGAAATTGAACAAGCGATAAGAAGTATGAAATGTGGTAAGGCTGCGGGAAAAGACAGAGTTACTGCTGAGATGATCAAGTACGGTGGGTCGCGCGTCTGGGACACACTATGTCTGTTATGCAACTTGTGCTGGCGGACGGGTGAGGATGGACAGATGACTGGCAAATAGCAGTTGTAGTACCTATTTACAAAGGGAAAGGGTCGCGCCTAAACTGCTCCAGCTACAGCGCGATCAGCTTGGTCAGCTTAGCTAGTAAGGTGTATGCAAAGGTTATAACGGCAAGAATGCAAGAAAAGTCTGAAAGGTATTTATGGGAGGCTCAATGGGGATTCCGACGTGGAAGAGGTTACATGGATCAAGTGTTTTCTCTCCGCATGATCGCGGAGAAGTTTCTGGCTATTACCCAGAAGGTTTTCTGCGCTTTTGTGGATCTGGAGAAAGCATTTGAAAACGTTGTGAGAGAAACTCTTGCTGCCCGGATAATATATGGTGTGGACGGCTCGCTACTGCGGGCAATACAGTCACTTTATAGGGACTGTAAGGCTTGCGTGCGAGTAGGGGGGGATGTGTCACCTCTCTTTGATGTCTGTACAGGCGTCAAACAGGGTTGTGTCATGTCCGCCTGGCTGTTCATAGTGTATCTGGACAATTGCAGAAGTTGACAGATTGTGATATGGGTGTGAATTTGGGTGACTTTAAACTAAACTGTCTGCTGTACGCTGATGATACAGTGCTCATGGCCTCATCAGAAGTCGACCTTCAGGCATTAGTCACTAATATGAAAGAGGAGTGTGATAGTAAGGGTCTGCGCTTGAATGCAAGTAAAACTAAGGTTCTAGTATTTGAAAGAGATAACGTAAGAACCAAATGCGAGATTAGGGTAAACCAGGAACGACTAGAGCAAGTGAATGAAATTGTGTATTTAGGAAGTAAGCTTAGCGCGGGTGGAAGATGTGATTAGGATGTAGAACGGCGAGTAGCTGCCGGAAACAGAGTTAACGGTGCTTTGTCCCAATTAGTAAAGCGACAAAGCATCGTAAAAGAAGCACGACTGGCGATTCATAACGCAGCGCTAGTGTTAACTTTGCTTTACGGTAGCGAAACCTAGGTATGTCAGCAGATGCATGAAAGTAAATTGAATGTTGTGAAGACGCGATCACTTCGAAAATAATGCGGCATTACTTTGACCGACCGAATACGTAACGAAGTGATACTCAATATGGCAGGTTTGAATGAAAGTGTCAGCGTTAAGCTGGAAAAAGGCGTGCTCCGTCCGTAGAGGGTAGAAGAAGTCAGGGTAGGCCGAGACTTACATGTGAAGACCACGTGAGCAGATTGCTCAAAAACGGAAAGGTCAAAAGTACATGGATACCCAGACGTGCGTGTCTGAAGCGATTGATGAATCTTGAAGAAGCGAAAGAAGTATGCATGGATCGCGAAGCCTGGCGATCTGTCCTCTTTGACTTCCTCGTCAGGGATACAGCGTGAAGATAGTTAGTTAGTTAAAATATTTTTTAAAAATTACAATGTATCGTCCCTGTAAAGGCACTTGAGGCACACAATTCATGTAGCATCTTAATTAAAATTCAGACAGCGGTTGAGCAAGCTCGATGAGTCAGATTTCCTGACTCTGAATACATTATTGTTAGTCTGAATGAACATTCCACGGTTAATAATAGAATTTTGAATGTAAGTTGTAATACTAGCGACCCGATTAAAATGGCAGTCAAACATATTATATAACCAATCTTATACGTTGTAATTTTATATTAAATAAATAAATAAATATTGTTGGGACAACTCACACAACGCCATCTGATTTCAAACTAAGCAGAGCTTGTACTATGGTAACCAGATAACTTCTATATTTCTAAATACATACATATCATAGATAAATAACACCCAGACACAGAATAAACCATCGTGCTCATCACACAAAGTTTTATCCTGGGTGGGAATCGAACCCACTATAAACAAGTTTCCCGTTCCCGTTTCCCACTGGAACTTATTACTGGGTTAAATGTAGCCATAGTATGTCTTATTCTGATGTATATACTTATACTGTAAGGTTTCATTAAAATCCATGAAGTAGTTTTTGCGTGAAATAGCAACAAACATTAATTTATCATACATTCAAACTATCGCGTTTATAATATTAGTTGTATGTATGGAAGGGACCGATTTTTACACATTTATTATTTCTGCACCTCTCCTATTGGAGTTATACGTGATATTATAAACTTATTTTTTTGAAATATATGGCGCCTCAAATATTCGCTTACCGGGTAGAGGTGCCACTATCATCACCACATCACCAGCGCATTTGTGGCCCTCTTCTTACAACCTTGGGGTTTTCAAACAGACCCTGAAGCGGAACTCTAAGGCCACTGTCAATAGTCGTGTGGACTGTTACAGTGGCCCTGAATTCGCCACATGTCTGATATCTTCCCCATCAGGCAGTAGGCTGTGGCGGCATTTTGACGAACTCAGTATAAAAGAGAATTGCATCGGTGGCGTAAGTGGTACCTAATGTATGCGATTGCCGCGCTGAGGTCCAGAGGGTTCGTTCCCGGGTTAGTTTTGGGCTTGTTATTTATAATATGTTTTCTAACTATAATAAAAAAAAACTAATAAAAAAAGCACGACTCGCGATTCATAACGCAGTGCTAGTGCCAACGTTGCTTTTCGGCAGCGAAACCTGGATATGTCAGAAGATGCATAAAAGTAAGATGAATGCTGTGGAGATGCGATTACTTCGAACATTGTGCGGCGTAACCTTGGCCGACCGAATACGCAACGAAGTGATACGCAATACGGCAGGTTTGAGCAAAAGTGTCAGCGTTAAGCTGGAAAAGGGCGTGCTCTGTTGGCTTGGACACGTTCAACGAATGAGTGAGGAAAGAATGACGAAGAATATATATTGTGCGAAAGTAGAGGGCAGAAGGAGTCAAGACTTACATATAAAGACCACGTGAGCGGATTGCTCAAATCAAAAGTACTCGGATACCCAAACGTGCATGTATGAAGCGAATAATAAATCTACAGGAAGCGAAAGAAGTATGCATGGATCGCGATGCCTGGCGTTTTGTCCTCTCTGATTACCCCGTCAGGGATACAGCGTGAAGACAGTTAAGTTTTTTTATCTATATTATGTTAATGTAATAAGTGTATGAATGTATTTAAGTATGTTTATCAGTTGTCTAGATCACCTATCACTTGCTTATATTAGCTGTGTAAAAAAAAGAAAAAGTAAAATGAAAATTATCCTAAATCCAAATCTTAGTTGGAAAATTCGTGTTTATTTTTCACAGAATCGTTTGGAAAGTGATCAGGTAAATAAAATTGTATTGTAGGGAGGGAACAGACCTGCTATATTGGCTAAGAGGGGTTACCTAATAATCGTATGGACATTTAACACTGTTTGTATTACCTTGGGCTCCGGATAGGGGATTTCGAATAAGGTGGTCGCTATCTAACTAAAAATAAACTTTTGTATTGTCTATCTATCTAGTACATAAATATCTCGTGTTATATGTTGTGTGTGCTCGCACTACGCCAAAACGACCTATTTTAATGATTTATTTTACATTTTATAGCAATAAGAATAGGTCGTAAAGCATTTTTCACCATCCTACAAATTTTACTTTTTTAATCGCAATTTTTCGCCAAAACGTCTCGACCTATTTTAATGGTTTATTTTACATTTATAGCAATAAGAATAGGTCGTAAAGTATTTTTCACCCTCCTGTCCCCTTTTTTAATCGCAATTTTTGTATGACTATTTTTGATAAGTGAAGGAACCTTCGCTATGTCTGGTCCTCGGATCGGTGACAGCCTTGTGGTATTTACATTTACGTGCTTCTGAAGGCACGTTAAGCCATTGGTCCCGGTTGCCAATGACAATACTGCCGTTAAGCCAAATTAAAACAATAATAACAACAGCATGGGGCCGAGTCTATTATTTCAATCGTGTCGAAATCGTCGCTCAATAGAGAGCCACCGGTACAATTTTGACAGATTTTCGTTGTCTACTATTACAATCGTACTCCAATAGCCTTCTATAGGTCGGCCGATAGAGTTCTACTAACACGTACCGCGCCAGTGGCCGCTAGTCAGTTGCATTTTTGATAGTCTACTAACATTATGACAGCTAAAAACAGCGATTCTGGTTCTATTCTACGGCTTGTCAATAGTAGACTCGGCCCCTAGGTCGCCACAACTAGCAGCTGTCCATTTCAATACGGCAAATTTATGTGTATTTTTTATATTTAACTCGTCAAAATGACGCCGCCCGTCTGATGGAAAGATATGACGACTTGTAGCGAATTGAGAGGCACTCTTTTGGTCTTCATGACTACTGACAGCGTCCCTCGAGTTGGCAGCCTAATGAAATGCTCAGCTTGAAGAACCCGGGATTTTAAGAGGAAGGAAACACGTGCGCTGGCAGTTCCAGGTTACTATGGTTCGACAAAGAAACGATCTTTTAAATCGTTCCGTTTTGGCGAAAATTCTGTCTGTATAGGTAAAAAAAAAATGTACCAAAAATACTTAAAAAAAAGTAGTTAACTGTTCTCAAACTTAACACACAACTCAAACTACTGAACGAATTTGGTCCAAATTTGGCATAGGTATAGATGGATACGAAGTAGACGTCATCCACTAGGAAAGATATTTCGAAAACTTGAGTATTCAAAATTCAATAATTTTATTAAATCTGGACTAGATTTAATAAAAATATAGCATAACAAATTAAAATAAATAACTAATAATAAATTGACTTTACTTCACAGTTTTGGCAATACGATTATGGAATGCGTTTCCGTTGGATATTCGACGTGCGAGGACCCTAGCCATCTTCAAAAATAGGGTTAAAACCCACTTTCTGTCCTTGAACTTAGTATTTATATTTATACCTTTGTTTTTCTTTTCGTAATTTCAAATTTGTATAAACTGTGTACAACATAACTATTACCTATCCTTGATATATTAATCTATCGTTATATAATATTTACGTGCGCCATCAACTACCTTTATATTTCCTGTTCTTTTCTTTTCCGTACTAAGGTTGTCTGGAAGAGATCGCTTTTAGCGATAAGACCGCCCATTGTACTCTGATCAATAGTTTTAAGTCATAAATATACTGTAAGTTATGGTGTACAATAAAGAGTCTTCACTAAATATTATAAAACCAAGTCGCTTTTCGCTGTCTGTCCTTATGTATGCTTAGATCTTTAAAAATACGAAATGAATTACGATGCGGTTTTTTTTAATAGTTAGTGTAATTCTTATATAAGGTTCTTATGTATAATTTGTTAAGTTTTTGTATACATTGACCAAACTATAACGATATTTGTTGGGGATGTCGGAAAAAATAAGCCGTCTGGGAGCTTTCAACAAAAATCAAAATCAAAATCAAAAATCAATAATCTTTATTCATGTAGGTCACAAAGTAACACTAATGAACGTCAAGATTACTATCTACATTTACATTTACTGTCAGATTCGCAAAGCAATAGGTAGAGCCAGAGGAAGAACCTGGCAATAAAACTCATGGCCACTCTTTTCTAACCGCCATTTGACACAGTTTGAATAACATGATATTTGACCAATTATACAGTAAAGAAATTATACAAAAAAAAACAAAATAAATGTTAAGTTTTAAGTAATTATAACAAAAAAAAACGCTGCCTAAACCCTTTGAGATATAACAAAATAATGTAAGGTGCAATTGTGTATCTAATGTAGTTCTAAAAAAAAGTCCGCGACGATATATGTCTATCTCATAAAAATAACATACCATATCCATTTATATACTTTAATAAATCATCAAATATAAAGCGGTTTTTGAAGGCCATTTACACAAATATGCTATTAATCCTTATCATTTTTACTACGTTAGTTGGCTTCAGCATTTCATGAAGATTATTTTGTCCCTTTACACCTTGCAAATTAAATGAATATCTTACGAGTTAAAATAAAGCGCAAAGAAATTAATTTCGTGTAACCATAATTCGACCGGCCCGTGCGGGCGTAGGTAGGTACTGGAGAGCGGTGAAGTACCTAATCAATGAATTTGGAAAATGTTCATACCAATTGGTTCATACATTATTGTGAATGTGAAATTAACAAACAACGAGATTAAATGGGTGCCACGGGGTTCGAAGTATGTCGCGGGCGAAGCCGGGCGGGACAGCTAGTACTATATAACTTAATGTATGAGTGAGTACGTATATTGAATTGGATCAGAGTAATCTAATTCCGCCGTAAAATTCTAACGCTCGTATTGCAAGCTGGTACCACTATTGAGGCACATGTGCCTTCCGTATACATACAACTGTCATAATTTTTAATAGACTATACGACATACACATGTAAATATACAATGTTTATTACCAACATATACTTTCAACTGCTACTTAAAGAGAATAATATACCTCCTTGTTGTCACATCGATTCACATGTGACCATAAACTAAGCAGAAGATACCCTGGGGATTTTTGAGGGAACAGCGAAAGACGCGATCGCCAGTCCATTACATTTTTTAAATGGAGTGTATTTTCGCGTAAATAACTGATATTCTTACACTGCTGAACTGATATTAACAAAACATAGTTAAGAACCACCGCAAGGAAACAGGCTTTCAAATGGACAGCATCGAAATCGGTCCATTCGTTTGAGGATTACGTTGCCACGGACAGACAAACGCACAGACATCGCTGTTAAACTTATAACACCCCTCTTTTTGCGTCAGGGGTTAAAAAGGACATTTAAGAGTGAGTATAGTACGGAAATATAGAAAAAAAACTAAACTAACTAACTATCTTCACGCTGTATCCCTGACGGGGTAGTCAGAGAGGACAGATCGCCAGGCTTCGCGATCCATGCATACTTCTTTCGCTTCTTCGAGATTCATCAATCGCTTCATACACGCACGTCTGGGTATCCGAGTACTTTTATAATAAAAATATAGAAATATAGAAGATTGTTGGAAACTAAGAATGATTATTCAAGAGACTACTCTGTCAGGAATACAGTGTAAATATAGTTAAGTTTTAAGTAATAACTCAAGAACTGTTGAAAAGTTGACCAAATCCCTGCTATTAATGTGAGATGCTTTCACAGAATTAACTTGGCGATTAGGGAAACGGAAGGCAGCAGTGAAAGGTTGGCAGAGGCCTATATACGCCCACTTTTCACCGAAAGTAATTTTTGTCCCATGAAATGGATGAAGAACACTGTGTTCCTGACAGGGTGTCAGGAATACAGTGTAAATATAGTTAAGTTATAGGTAATAATTCAAGAACTGTTGATAAGTTGACCAAATCCCTGCTATTAATGTGAGATGCTTTCACAGAATTGACTTGGCGATTAGGGAAACGGAAGGCAGCTGTGAAAGGTTGGCAGAGGCCTATATACGCCCAATTTTCACCGAAAGTAATTTTTGTCCCATGAAATGGAGGAATAACCCATTGCCGTGTTGAAATCTATACTAATATTATAAAGCTAAAGTGTTTGTTTGTTTATATGTTTCGTTAAACGTGTTAATTTCAGAAACTACTGGTCGGATTTGAATTTGATTATTTTTGATCGAGGAAGGCTATAGGCTATATATAATCCCGCTTCTACCGTGGGGAGTGGAGCAATAGTCATAAATATTGTCAAATCAGGCATTTTTTTATGCATTATTGTAGAATTTATAAGCGACGGGATTAACATAGGTGCGACGCGAGTTCGAACTAAGCCACGGGCGAAGCCGTGGGGGTCTAGTAGATTATAAGCGTAGGTTGCGGCAACTTACTGTTGAAAAAGTTTCAAGCCACCAATAAGGCCTTCAACTTGACTTAACGACTGCCATGTTACTGGCAACCGGGACCAACAAATTTGCATACATTATCGTAAAATTAATAAACGAACGGGATTGAATGATTGCCACGAGGGTTCGAAGAATATCACAGGCGGGGCTCAGTTAGTGACTTATAAGCCTATTATTGGTATTATAAATTATGACAATCATAGCAAAGCACCTGAGCTTTCGAAAATAAAACACGTACTATGCAATATACTCGTAGGAATATGCTTTTAAAATCGGAAATAGGACATGGAAATTGTATCTCAATGAACGCTTCGCATCGAGAGGGTGGAATTTGAAGGTTTTCGTCCACACAACCATTTAACAAATTATGAAACTTTATTTCAGTGTTATGGAAATATCGTAATATAAATTGTTATGCATAAGCTGCAATGTAAACTGAATTGTCGTGTTAAATGTATTTTAGTGAAGGCAAGATACACAACTACATACATATTGTCATGAGGGCAGATGCATACTATACGCCCACATTTCACTGTATGCATTTTTGTCCCACGTAACAGGTGGTGACCTGCTGTTGAAATTTTTCAAGCCGCCCATAAGGCCTTCGACCCGGCTTAACGACTAGAAGACAAGATGTTAAATGAAATTAAATTGAATTTTGTACAAGATACTATGATGGTTTATGTTTTTTGAGAAAAAGTGAAATGTGGTCATTGACCACAGTGTCCCACAACTAATGTGATAACATAAATAAAGTAGTTTTCGTTTCATCCATTATTAATTCATAAGAGCAATCTTGGCAGAAATTTGGAAATTTGTGTTGCTAGTCGGCACTGCAACGTGGTATTTCATTTAGAAAAGAAGATCCCCGTCACCCGGACTATACTCTTAAGTATAATGTAATACTCAATTTATTCTGTGGTTTCAGTCACAGCCAGAAGAACTTAGAGAAAAAAACCGATAGAAGGATGTGGTTGAATTTTTCTTCATCGCAATGCCTGAAAACGAAAACACAACCAGTGCGTTCTACTAGTTATGCTATATGAGGTCGAAACGCGAAGATGCATAAAGTAGAGGTAGTCAATAGCCTCAAACTCTAGGAGTTAGCTATGGGACAAACTCTGATTATGGCCTCAAGGAACTAGCGACTCTGAAAACGTAACTCCCCCAGACAGGTGGACCGAAATCCTAGAAAAAAATGTAGACGAGGGACTGAATGCGGAAGGCGGAGTACCGTCTCTTACGGCGATATTTTTGGCTCACCAAAATGACATCGACCGCCTGATGAAAAGGCGACATCTAGCGAATTGGGGGTCACAAAACAATTGAAAGAGGTCCTCAAGTTGACGGCCCAATGATGTGGCCCTTTTTCTTCTCCGTTTAAGAAACTGGAGCTGTAAGAAGACGGAAGTTGCGTTGGCAGAGCGTTTCAAGTTTTTAGGTTCTACTGAAAAACGATCGTTTCAATCTCTACTCTATATTTGTATCTGACGCGCGTAGACTCTTTAAGTATGTACAGCTAGCATCAGCATCGCACCCAAACTAATTCTGTAGGTACCTACTCTGTTCACTATTCGTGATTATTCATTCGTTTTTTGTTTTGAATCTATATTTGTTTGTGTACATTCAAATCTTCCCGCCATTCATTCGATAAAGGTCGTGGATTAGCCAATAGCAAGGCTCATTCACAAAAGCATACACGGACCGAATGGGTTGACCGCGAGACCGAACAAGAAGATGGCGACACACAATATTCGGACGATTCGAAGCATACGTTCAATAGTTTAACATGTGACGTCAAGGGTTCCATCGGCAGGACCGTTTCGTCACATACTCCATCTATAGTGTTCTATCAAGTCATTCACCATTCTATAGTAGAGTTATAAGAACAAACTGCACCGCTGCAACTTCCCACAATATTATGACTCAAACACAATGGTTGTTGTGACTTAAAACCAAATGTTTTTGTATATAAATTACTCTGACGTGTTTACCAAAGATGACTCCTATGGAGACGGATGACGTTCAGTCAAACAAGTCGCTTCAGAATGATAAACAAACACGAAAATTTATATTATGACTTGGCTTTTGGCTCTAAATGAGTTAAGTCGAGTTATTTGATTTTTATCGCATCGCAAATATCTGCTAGCTCGCACGAATGCACCGCAAGAACTTCCGATCTGCGCATCGCGCAATATGGATAAAAATTATCTAATGAAATTAATCAATTAAATTAATCTAATTAAATTTTATCAATTCATGTCACTATTTCTAAAAACACGTTCAATATGGCTGACTGCAGTTGAAGGTATGGACATCTGAAGTTCAGATGACCTTGTTGTTGTAACTGGGCCGTGTAAGCTGAAGAGTTTGTTTGTTTGTTCGGTTGAATGCGCTAATCTCAGGAACTACTGGTCGGATTTGTAAAATTATTTTTATGTTAGATAGTCCATTTATCGAGGAAGGCTATAGGCCATATATCATTACGCTACTACACTGGGGAGCAGAGCAGTAGTCATAAATTACGACAAATCGGGCATTTTTTTATGCATCATTGTAGAATTTATAAGCGACGGGATTAAATAGGTGCGACGGGAGGTACAAATATTCCACGGGCGAAGCTGTGGGGGTTATCTAGTTACTTATATCTAAGTTAGTACAATTTGATTAACATATATTTGAACAATTGTTTTTAACAGAAAGGCCAGCTTTCCAGCCTTCGTGCAATCATATTCAGAATGCTGTTGCAACAGTAACCCACACCTCTTACGCATAGAGGCGTAAAAGCAATCCACACGGGCTTCAGCAAACATCCCTGATGCGCTATATAAAACTGTAGAGAGCTTTTATCGTCCTTGAATCAAAACTAGACCTGAACTACTTCATACAACTATGTACATAGTAAGTACCGTTCATTCTAGCCGCCTGTACTGGAATGTATTTTAAAAACTGGTTCCGTACATGATGATCAACTGGAAACTATCTAACTGAATTGTTAACGCTATTCCTTAGACCCTAAAGTTGAAAATTGAATGAGATGCAAATGTATGTTCGAATGCTCATCATCATTAACCGTATGTTAAACAAATATGAGGTTTAAGGTCATCCACTACAGGTTAAAGTTGACTGAACAACCACGGCGATTAATGTTTTGATAAATTTTAAACTTGTATCAAATATGGGGTTGAGTTTTATTCGTTTTTAATTATATTTTAATATATTTGGTATATCTACAAATACTGACGCGTATATAGCCGAATTAATAGTTTCTTATACAGTGTATAGACCACAATGATTATCCCAATGTAATCTTTGAGGTAAAATGGATTTCTACTAACATTATAAACTCGAAAGTTTGGAAGTTTGTTATTCTTTCACGTAAAAACTACTGAATGGATTTTAATGATACTTACAAAATAACACATAGGCTACTTTTTAAGCCGGGAACAAGTTCCTGTGGGAAACGGTAACGGGAAAATTTCATCGCGCGGGCGGAGCCGCGAGCGTCAACTTGTATTAAATAAATAACTTATATTACTACATAGCGTCATCTATCTAGACAATGCATACATATATATCGCATCACAATATGGCCTTTATCTCCGTACTCCGTAGTTACAATAAAATTCATTTAAGTAACAGACAGCAGGGAGACAAGTCATATACAGACTTACAGACTGTAACTAACCATATAGAAAACATTTTAACTTCGAAACCAACATTTGCGTATAACACAAATGTTGGTTCCTACTAATATTATAAAGCTGAAAAGTTTGTTTGTTTGTTTGAACGCGCTAATCTCAGGGACTACAGGTCAATTAGAAAAAAATATTTTTGTGTTTGATAGCCTATTTATTGAGGAAGGCTATAGGCTATATACCATCTCGCTACCATCCTGGAGAGCGGAGCAGTAGACATAAATGTCCATAAATCTGGCAATTTTTTATGCATTATTAGTGTAGTAGAAGTCGGGGGGTCACCTAGTAATAAATAATATGGAATAGTACAATAGTAATACAAGGTTATCATTGAAGATGTGTAGCAAGTTCCACCAAGCGCCATCAATCGACAATAGGTATTAAACAGTTACAGTTTTGACATTTAAACCATGATAATTTCAACGCCTGCTTACATTATACGTGTTCTAATGGCCGACTTCTGCGCACGTATGGCATACGTCATACTCCGGTCACGCGTGTCGCAAAGCATTCATAGGTAGCCGATGAGATTCGCTGTTCAATTAACAAATGAAAAAGTTTCCAATGTCAATTACTATCAAGTCTAAGATCGAGTCATTCGACGTTCGAATTGTTGTTACTTGTCTTTGCCTACCTTTTTTTTTCTTAACTTGCGGAATTCTCATGAATTTTCACACCGCCCTGAGCTATCGGCGAGGTGGGTAAGTCAGACTCGTACCGAATAAACCGCACAATGTCTCCCATGTGCCTGTGTGCTCGAAGAGCCGGGTATTCCCGTGGAGGATATCCCCAGGACCTCAAAGGAATGGCCGTTGGGGGTCCATCGACTCCGGCTCATTAGGGGACCTTGTGGTCCACACCCACACACAAAGTCACAGAGCAACGCGTCCCACCCTGGGCCTGCCTCTGCTAGAGCAAAGTTGGCCCAAACCCTTGTCCCAGGCCCGTGTCTTTGATTACCTGCGGCATGCAAAGGAAACTCAGTCCACACAACCCTGTCTTCAGTATTCAAATCTTACTTTTTAGTCATGTCCATTCCCAAATAGATGTTACGTACTGTGTCCTTGCTCCAGTAAAGCATTAGAACCTTTACTGCAGCTTTCTATGAAGATTTGGCACTAACGCAAAGAACACCGCTGTTCACTGCAACATTATCACTTTCCTTAGACATTGAACGACGCAGATTAAGAAAAATCTATTTTGACAACTGTGCGCCATTTTCTATGTTGGCGTCAAAAATCCAAATTTCGAATGTCAATTACTAATTTGATTTGACATTCGAATTGAACTAAATTTTTTTTTTTTTTTTCACAAAATGTATTGTAAAATTGATAAACGACAGGATGAAATGGGTGCCATGGGGGTTTTAAGTATGTCACGGGTGCTGGTTTCAGCTAGTCGCTTACAAAAATCCTTACCAACATTATCGCGGCCAGCGAAGTAGCAGCAATGTGAATTATTATTAAGAACGGTTGGTTGGCAAATAGTTCCCAAGTGTTGCAACAAGCTGTCTAGAGATTTTATCTAACGCATGGGCACTCGCCACTATAATGAGGTTCTTAGAATGATAAGTTATGGGGGACCGTCGACTTTCTTTGGTTGTGAATGGTCTGTAGTAACGACTATTTCTAACCTTTCGCATGTAGCATGTTTTAAGAACTATTCTAGACTGAAGAATTATTTCTAGATTATGCTTAGATATGTATAAAGTATAGGTGCATTTTTGTACCTAGAGTAAAAGTCAACAAAAATGAATTAATGCAATTTTCGATTCAAAGAAAATCCGGTTCAAAGGACCACTACACAATGAAGAACACAGAAATCGAATCGTGAAATGAGCCTAAGTTTATCACAGAAGAAGTCTTATCAATGTCAAAATACCATTATTACAATTCAGGTTCGTCACTTCACACTAAATACATCTAATATTGTTTTTCGAAATACTGTTTTTTTTGTTGATCTGAAGGCTTTTATCTTCATTTCAGGTCTGATTTTTAATAGTATATCTGTTTATTAGACATTTACGTAGGTCTGAACGTCTTCAAATATGCCTACCAATATCTCCAGCTTACTAATTAGAGCAAGAACATGCACGTTTATGTTTTAACAGTGCCATTGTCTCGAGAACAATGCCAATGTAACGGTGGTGATCGCTGCGTCTGTGCAGTATTTGTACATAACGTCATACTGACACATGAAACCATCACTTTTTAGTACTGAAGACTGACTAGTCTATAAATTTTATCTATCAAATCATCCTATAGCATCCAAATGCTGGATTTTATATCTCTTGTTGACATTGTTGCCCACAAGACGACTGATCGTCTTGTGGGCAACAATGGTCTTCAATTCGCTATAAGTCGCCATGGCTTTCCATCAGGCAAACGACGAAATTTTGAAGAGCTACGAGTACATTAGAAAAATAAACAAGAGATATAAAATCCAGCATTTGGATGCTATAGGATGATTTGATAGATAAAATTTATAGACTAGTCAGTCTTCAGTACTAAAAAGTGATGGTTTCAAGTGATGGTTGAAGTTTCCACTACGTCCGGTTTTGAAACTGGTTTCGGTTTAGAAGTCGTTACTTGTTTACGTAGACAACCATACAATATTTTTTTTAAACGTGTGGGAATCCCCTCGGATTCTTATATTAAAACCACACGGTCCCTACCTATTTGTCTATGCCGCGTGTAATTCCTCAGAAGGATGACCCAAAGCACAGTACATTGAAAGTACTCTTACCTATAATGTTTATTGATGGTCAATAATGTGCCTCTTCACGCTCCGCTTGAAGTACACGGGATTGTAAGAGGAGGGAAACACGTCCGCTGGCTCTACCAAGTTTCAAGTTAATATGGTTATACAAAGAAAATATCTTTTGTATGTCATCATAACTGACGGTCCTCTACCTTTCGCATCCAGCCTGACCCCGCTGCCTTCTCTAAGTCGTTGGATGATCTGGTTGGAGGCCTTACTACATTATGTATGTTCGTTTCTCTTATACAGTAAAGTATTCTGAGGATAAAATGGTAGAAAATGTTCAATCAATCTGGGTAACGGTAAGAGTTCCTTTCTGTAGCTTTGGGTAATCTTTGTGTCAACAAGAGCAAAGCGGTAATAGGCTAGTTACAAATGGGTACACTCAGTAAAATAGATCGATTAGAAGGCCACATTACAATAATGTTTGCTGTATGAATCACCAATTGTGGATGTTCCTCCGACGCAAAGGGAGGATCGTACGAGCCCACAAGGTTGGTTGATGTTGGGCTGTTGTCTAGGACGATTTAACCAATGGACGCGTAATGTACTCAATAAAGAATAAAATCACGTTCAACTAACTTTCGTGCGGCGGGGAAACTACACATATATTGTTTTCTTACTCTTGCATGAAGTGTTGTCACTGTCTAACAACCAATAAAATTACAACTCCAAATAGAAAAATTTAGGTATGCAATACGAATTTGACACAATATGATTCGGCTAATTTGAGATGGTAACTCTTTGTATAATGTTTATAGAGAATGAAAGTACGAGTATATTGAATATTGGCCGATTAAGTTGTTGATATGTTTCAATAATATAAATGGTTCTTGTTAAAAATAGTTATGTGAATGAAATAAAATTTTACTTTCGAGTGAAAATAAACATTAATTGTTCGACCGCTTTAACTTTTACACCATTATAAATGAAAAAAAAATTCAGCAGGTAATTATTTGGTCAATCAATCATATTTTGTTATTATGCGCTTCCATTCCGTCGTCCCATTGGATGTCCCATTGATGGGACTGCGGAAAAATTCTTTTAACCGCGGTCGCATTGACCAAAGGGACCACCGAATGTAAAATTTTCTGTAGTATCGCAATTCCATAGAACCTTATATTTTAGAGTTGTCTCGACCTGTAAGTGATGTTACGTCAGTAAAATACGCTTTCAATTTAGGCGTTCGGTGCCGGACTGCTACCGTACGGCAGCGGCCCGTCACGAAACGCATAAATTGAAAGGGCCCTAAGATAGCGCGTCCATTGGTTAAATCGTCCTAGGCCGTTGTATTATTGTATATATCATTTCTCAGCGAGAGACTTTTATAGCGTGATGTAGGAGTCGCAATCGGTAGCGAAGCAGTTCGATAGGTCTTCGCTATTTGGCTCTGATTGCAACTTCACTCTACTGTGGAGGAACGGGTGGAGATGTTCGTCCGACACAAACGGAGGATCGTCCGACCACGCTAGGTGATCATGCTTGGCGGGTCACGCACGTCTCGGCCCAATGGTTGATGTTGGGTTGTTGTATATATCATTCTTCAGCGCATGAACTCTCATAGCGCGATGTAGGATTCTCAGTAGTATCGAAGTAGTTTAATAAATAAATAAAATAAATATCCATCACGCCTTATCCCCGAAGGGGTGGCAGAGGCATATTATATGCCCACTTTTCACCGTGTGGATTCCTGTCCAACGTAATAGGTGGTGAGCCCATTGCCGTGTTGAAATAGACAGACGCAGGATGTGACTACCTGCTGTTGAAATTTTTCAAGCCGCCCATAAGGCATTCAACCAGGCTTAACGACTGCCATTTTACTGGTAACCGGGACCAACGGCTTAACGTGCCTTCCGAAGCACGGAAACGCTCGCAAATGTAAATGCCACAAAGTGGTCACCCATCCGAGGACCAGCCATAGTGAAAGTTGCGTAACTCAGTGATCGTTTACAGAACACTGAGACCGCGGGGCCACGAGCGCTTCAGTATTCCATATAGCCGGATGTGTAAGTAGTTTAATATGTCTTCGCTATTTGGCGCTGGTCGCCACACCAACCTTATTGTGGTGTAAGTCCTTATTAGGTCTGAACTTCATTTTTCGTAACCAATCTGAATGCAGCAAAGTAATATTAATTCTATTAAATCATACGAAGCGCCTCCACCGAGCAGAGACGCAGGCGCTTTCAATGGCACACAATCGTAATTACACATTCTTGCATATTATATCTGGTTGACTACCTTTTTCCTGCTATAAACACAGTTATGCAAATTATCATGTCTCGTTGAATCCTCGATAATATTATAAATGTCAAGAGTATATATAGTATAGTTTATTACAACCACGCTACAACTGCCGATATGTTGATGAAGTTTCCTGCACAGGTAGAAGGAGCTGACGCAGATTTATTGCATTTTAGGGTTTCTGTCTATCTTCACGATGTATACCTGATGGGGTAGTCAGAGAGGACAGCTCGACAGACTTCGCGATCCGTGCATACGTATGTCGTTTCCTGTAGATTCAATAATAGATTCATACAAAAGTAAAAGTACTCGGATACCCAGACAGGGTATCCGAGTACTTTTGACCTTTCCATTTTAGGATTTCGCAGTCACGTAGTCACTATTTAAGTTATAGTTTTGCCATGTCCGTTTGTCTGTCATTTATCTACCAGCGGTCTAGCTGACGGATCGTTAGGAATCCTTAACCTGCATGGATATACAAATGACTGCCTCAGTGTCATATTGATTCGTCTAGGGTTCGAACCCGACTCAAGCCCCATTTCGGGGTTCGCATAAAAAATAACCTATGTGTTATTCTGATGTATAAGCTATATTATTGTAATGTTTCATTAAAATCCATTCCGTAGTTTTTAGGTACGTGAAAGAGTAACATACATAATACATACATATTGTCACGCCTTCATCCCCGAAGGAGTAGGCAGAGGCATATTAAACGCCCACATTTCACCGTATGCATCTTTGAAATGGACAGGCGCAGGCTGTGGTGACCCGCAGTTGAATTTTTTTTTTAAGACGCCCATATGGCCTTCAACATTGCTTAACGACTGCCATGTTATTGGCAACCGGGACCAACGGCTTAACGTGCCTTCCGAAGCACGGAACTGGGGTGGATCTAAAGGGCCCAATAAATTTAATGAAATAAAATGTGTCTATTTTAGATGTTAAATATGGAAGAAATTTTGAACCCGTTGCCTTTTTAGTGAGGTGGTAACAAAAAGGCTAAAAGGTCTTATGTGCTAGACTAGAAAGAGTAACAAACATCCATTATTACAAACCTTTGCGTTTTTATTATTAGTAGGATGACACACTAGTGCTGTACACAATACAATGTCATTCTATTATCGATGCACGTATTTCCAGACGATGACGTCCACCTGTATTTAATAACAATATACAAACACATGGAGCACAAATATATTACATATTTTTGCTCCAAATGTCTGCTATCTGCTGATTTCATATTCTTTTAGTTTTACATATTTCTCTAGAACTATAAAAAGAATAGTGGATTCCTACGATACAAAAACTTTCAATGTTTTTTGTTTTATTAATACCAAAAAAGGTAAAATGGTTCGGAGAAGGCTTGAACCCTACCTGAACGACCAAGTGCAACGCTCTGTACGTAGTAGGTATTCTAATCTATGGCTCTGTCCAACTAAGCCAGCTCTAGAACTGTACCGCAACTAGCCAAAATTCTTCACCTTGTAATCATCTTTTCAGAGTACGACCACAGTCATATATCGTGCTCCTTAGTAATGAAGATCTAACCATCTATTTTCTTTTACGCTGGCTTAATTCTGGCGGGGTGGTCAGAGAGGACAGATAGCCAGTTTCGCGATCCATACTTTTGTTTTATACCACCGATGTGGCGGTGGTGTGTTTACGGCCCTCCTGTTGGAAAGTGGTCACCGTAGCCTATGGACGTTTGCAACACCACAGGTGCAGCACTCGCGCTGCCGACCCTTTAAAAACCTTCTAAGACCCCTTTTGAAGATCCCCATACTTTAGACGTTCGGGAAAATCCAGGCTCATTCCACAACCAAAGCGTACGCGAAATAAAGCCTCTATCGGACCTAACCGTATGTGAGCACTGCGGACGCAAAGTGTGACTGTGAACACCCTGTCTATGGCGAGCGGTGCGATGATAGAAGGTAGCCGTGGGCATCATGTCAAACAATTCCTCAGGGCACAGACCGTTGTACAGACGATAGAACACACATAAGGTCTCTCCAATCACGAAGGAGTTCAACACCGCCCGCTAGAAGAGGATCGTTGACAATTCTCATAGCACACGCTTCACCTGTCGCTCACCGTGTCAAAAGGTCGAAGCTGGTATTTAGGTGCACCAGCCCAAAGGTGACAGCAGTACTCCATGTGTGGCCGCACTTGCGACTTTTAGAGGAGCAGTGTTTGTTCCGCAGTGAAGTACAGCCGCGCCCTGTTGAGCACGCCGAGCTTTTTGGACGCCAGCTTCGCCTTGTCCTCTAAATGACTACGGTATTGGACGTCACTAGAAATTTCAATACCAAGGATCCCAATACTAGTAGAGATGGAGAGAGGTGTGCCCTGGAATTGCGGCGCTACAGTAAATGGGCCTTTTTTGGCGGTACACATTTTTGATTTTGACGCTTCCTGCAAATTTATTAATCGTTTCATACATGCACGTCTGGGTATCCGACGAGTACTTTTGACTTACCGTTCTGCTGCTCACATGGTCTTCGTATGTAAATCCTTCTACCCTCTACTTTCGCACAATAAATATTCTTCGTCAATTGTTCCTCAATCATTCTTTGGACGTGACCAAACAAACTAAGCTTGTCCTTTTTCAGCCTAAGGCTGACACTTTCATCCAAACCTGCCATATTGCGTATCACTTCGTTACGTATTCGGTCGGCCATCTTTACGACGTACAATTTGCGAAGTAATATCAAAGAGAATAAATAAAAAAAAATCTAATCAAATTTCACATTTTAGCTAAATCTGTTCAGCTTTTTGAGCTGTGCGTTGACAGATGGGTAACTCACGGTTATTTTTTACATTATGTAGTGTTGTATATATATACATATTGTCACGCCTTTAACCCCGAAGGAGTAGGCAGTGGCATACTATACGCCCACATTTAAGTAAGCATTTCTGTCCCACGTAACAGGTGGTGAGCCCATTGCCGTGTTGAATTGGAAAGGCGCAGGCTGTGGCGACCTGCTGTTAAAATTTTTCAAGCCGCCCATAAGGCCTTCAACCAGGCTTATCGACTGCCATGTTACTGGCCACCGGGACCAACGGCTTAACGTGCCTTCCAAAGCACGGAAACGCTCGCAAATGTAGATTCCACAAAGTGGTCACCCATCCAAGGACCACCTATAGCGAATGTTGCTTAACGCAGTGATTGATTTTAGAACACTATGTCAGCGGGGCAACGAGCGCTTCTTCTAGTGGGTACAGATAATATATGTGTAAGTACTAACTATTGTATAATAGTGTTATTGTGTGTGCGAGCTAGTTCCAAGGCCGATTGCTTTTTGCAGTCACGATTGTTCGGAGAGTCTTGAAGATGGTTTCAATACAGCTTTTTTTCTATTTTTTGTTTTAATAATTTATGTCTGTATTTATTGATGTTTTCTCACAAGGGAAAATATACCAAGCAATGATACAACATGTAAAATCTCGGCAGTTTAATTAAAAATGAATGATTTATTTTGTTTTGGCACATTTTGCCATAGGTAGGTACCTACGCCAGTAGTCCAAGCCCAAAAATGAGAATCCTGAAGTCTACTTCAATATGTCTTTCATTTACTTACCCAGTGTTGTATGTAATACATAATATATAGGTATATGTTACAAAAAATATTATTATTACTAGGTGCATTTTACCGGGGACGGCAAATGCGCTGCACTTGCCGTCCCCGGTAAGGCTAGTTTTGCCTTATAAATACTACTCTCAAGTGTTTCTTGAGTATTGAGTAACGTTCTAAAATACGGCCCTAAATGGAGCGAAGCGTTTTGCCGTTTCACGAGTTCTTTTGTCGATGTCCATTTTCCTTTCGGTGATTATTTCTCCATGGTATGTCCGATTTGTGATTTTATTTTTTCTACACCATCTATGGCTAAATATCGTATTATAGGTCAAATTTGATCAAAAAGTATAGAGTGGTTTGGGAGGAGTTCGAGGACAAAGGGAAAATCTGAATCGGGGAAGAATGGAGTTACGCTTACTTCGTTCACTTCGCTCCAAATATACATAGACATATTTATAGTCACGTCTTTATCCCCAAAGGTTAGGCAGATGAATACTACACGCCCATACTTCACCATTAATATTTTATCCCACGTAACAGGTAGTGAGTATTTTGCCGATTTAAAAAGGACAGGAGCAGGTGTTGGCGACCTGTTGTTGAAAATTTTCAGGCCGCCCATATGGTTCAACTTGGCTTAACGACTGCCATGTTCCTGGCAACCGGTACCAACGGTTTACCATGGCTTCCGAAGCAACGAAACTCTAGTATGCCACACAACGGTACCTATCTAAGGACCAGCTATAGCAAACAACGCTTAACGCAGTGATCGCAGAGCTTTCCGTTTATTGCATCTCATAGATTAGTTGCCTGGCGATCTGTCCTCTCTGACTGCCCCGGCAGGGATACAGCGTGAAGATAGTTTAGTTTTTTTGATAGATAAGTTTAATTTTCATACACTAACTTTGAAGCTTTCTGGATCCATTGTGTGTATTAAGCGACCACTAATAAATAAACAAATTTAATGTAGTTAAATAATAATTAATTTATATTAATATATTAATTTATTTTACATTTTAAAATAAATAATAAAATCAAAATTCAATATTTTGATTTCATTATTTATTTTGATTATAATATTATTATTTTTTCATTTTTATTTTGATTTGATATTCTGATTGTGATTTTAATTTGGTTAAATGTATTGAATATTTTGATTTCATTATTTATTTTGATTATAATATTATTATTTTTTCATTTTTATTTTGATTTGATATTCTGATTGTGATTTTAATTTGGTTAAATGTATTGTTATTGTATTAATTCTATGGACATGATGTCTGAAAATATTTTTTTTTTTAATTTATTATTTACTAGCTGACCCGCCCAGCTTCGCCCGTGACATACTTCGAACCCCGTGGCACCCATTTAATTCCGTCGTTTATTAATTTCACGATAATGTATGTACATTTTCCAAATTACTTGATTACTTCTCCGCTCTCAAGTACCTACTACGCCCGCGCCCGCACGGCCCCGTTGAATTTTTGGTATACGAAATTAATTTCATTGCGCATTTTTTTTAATATTGCCATATCGCCTAAGATATTCATTTAATTTGCAAAGTGTAAAGGGACAAAATCTTCATAAAATGCTGAAGCCAACTAACATATTAAAAATGATAAGCATTAATAATGTTTTTGTGTAAATAGCCTTTAAATTACCGTTTTATTATTGCTGTTTTTTTAAAGTATCAAAATGGATATAGTACGGTATCCTTAAGAGATAGACAAATATCGTCGCGGACTTTTTTGTAGACCTATATTAGATACACAATTCCACAATACATTATTTTGTTATATCTCAAAGGGTTTAGGCAGCGTTTTCGTTAAAAACTCCCAGACGGCTAATTTTTTCCGACACCGCCATCATATATCGTTATAATTAAGTTAATGTATACAAAAACTTGGCAAAATATATATAAAACCCTTCTATAAGAATCACTCTATATATTTAAAAAAAACTGCATCGAAATTCGTTGCGTAGTTTCAAAGATCTAAGCATACATAGGGACAGACAGCGAAAAACGACTTTGTTTTATAATATGTAGTGATATCTAAATAAAAATAAATAAATAAATATCCATCACGCTTTATCCCCGAAGGGGTGGCAGAGGCATATTATATGCCCACTTTTCACCGTGTGGATTCCTGTCCCACGTGATAGGTGGTGAGCCCATTGCCATGTTGAAAATGGACAGACGCAGGTTGTGGCTACCTGCTGTTGAAATTTTTCAAGCAGCCCATAAGGCCTTCAACCAGGCTTAACGACTGCCATTTTACTGGCATTTTATCTACAAGAATAAACTCAGCCATGTTGGCTGAATCACTTTGTAACCGCAGCCGGCGCAACCTAATAGGTTTTCTCTTTATACTGTGCTAATACCTACTGTCGAAACGACAACCAAAAAAAAATACGTTTAAATTTTCAACACTGATATTCAACCACTTCCAATCGGTACGTGTGTCATTATGGCGATTATTAAACATGACAATTGTTATTACTATAATATATGAGTACCTAATTGCACCATACTTGTGTTTATAACACGGTTTCTAATTTCTACCTCACTATTTTTAATTATACAGTAAGAAAGCAATGGAAAATTTATTTGTAAATTTTTATTTTGTTATTGCAATAAAAAATATAATGATTAATTTGTTTGGAATTTTAAATTCAAAACTTTAGCTCTATATCTGACTAGGTGACCTCACAGCTTTGCCCGTGACATACATCCTCCAAACATTCCCGAGATAAAAGGTCTTAACAGACAAACAGACGAAAGGACAACAAAGTAATATAATTTAATATTGTGGGACATATTTTTTACACAGCGCCGTCTAGCCCAAAGTAAGGTAATATAAGCTTGTGTTATGGGATCTAGACGACATCGTATATAATTCTAAATAACTACATATTATAAATAGGAAATTCAACTCCGCAACAATCATTTGTGAAACACACAGTAATCTCCCGGGAATCGAACCCGGGACCTCAGTCGCGGCAGTCGAATACACTACCACTGCGTCACTGAAGCAAGCACTAGGATTGACCTAGTGATCCCATATACTTAGGTTCCGTTTTTCCTTTAGAGTAGCCCAACTAAGGCTTTATGTTAAGATGAGCATACCAATGAGTGCATACCAACATTGATAGGTAAATTACTTTTTAATGACTACAATTTGCTGCTAAGGTTATCTGCTCGCGCAGGTTTTTAGTGATGTCAGAAATACCATTAACAGATAGTCATTAAAATTGTAAAATATCTTTACCTATATGAAGCAAAAGGAGTTCAAAATCACGCTATAAAAAGTATTTAAATAAACAAAATAATGTAAGTCCCAAGCATAAGTACTTAATATCCTACTAATATTATAAACGCGAAAGTTTGTAAGTATGGATGTTTGTTACTCTTTGATAAATACATCTACTGAATGGATTTTGATTAAACTTTATTATTTAAAGCGCTCGTGGCCCGCGGACGTAGTGTTCTGTAAACGATAAGGCTGGTTACACTATGGATGGGTGACCACTTTGTGGCATTTATATTTGCGAGCGTTTCCGTGCTTCGGAATGCACGTTAAGCCGTTGGTCCCGGTTGTCAGTAAAATGGCAGTCGTTAAGACTAGTTGAAGGCATAATGGGCGGCTTGAAAAATTTCAGCAGCAGGTAGCCACAACCTGCGTCTGTCTATTTCAACACGGCAATGGGCTCACCACCTATTACGTGGGACAGGAATCCACACGGTGAAAAGTGGGCATATAATATGCCTCTGCCACCCCCTCGGGGATAAGGCGTGATGGATATTTATTTATTTATTTTATTTATTATTCAGCTTATACATCATAATAACACGTAGGCTTCATTTTAAGCTAACAACAAGTTCCTGTGGGAAACGGGAAATCTTCACCACGAGTGCGGAGCCGCGGGCGTCAACTAGTGTTTTTATAAAAGCAAAACCTGAGTGACTTATCGATCAATTTACAGCTGAAACTCCTGCGTCTAGAACCAGAATTAGATATTTGGAAAGGATTTTTGAAAATTCAACCCTTAACGAGTGAAAAAGGGTTGCAAAATTTGTATGGAACAACGTGTTTATTTTGTTTTTTTTTTATTTCTTGAGGAAGTAGCTGATACGGGTCCTTATACGGGATTGTATTTCCTTTAAAGGGCGCCACGTTGAATTACTGTGAGTGAATATGTAGTGCCCATTCACATGAGTAGATTGGAGTACATGGGTATCAAAAAGAGTTGGTAGCCTTGCGCAGGAGGCTACATCGTTGGTCCCAAAATCTCTACGAGGGCAGAAAGGTAGCCGAGGGCTTTTAGTGGGTATTCCCAGTGCCACCACGATCCCGTAGGTACTGGGCGAACCCCACACAAGCCCATTGCTTAGCCAGTAGAAGGTATCACTCCTCGTAAAAAAAAAGAAAGCTATATGGTGACTGCATTATAGTAACACTAAAAATCTATACTAATATTATAAAGTTTAAGAGTTTGTTTGTTTGGTTGAAGGCGCTAATCTCAGGAACAACTGGTCGGATTTGAAAAATTCTTTTTGTGTTCCATTTATCGAGAAAGGCTATAGGCTATATATCATTACGCTATTTCCCTGGAGAGTGGAGCTGTAGTCATAAATATCAACAACTCGGGCAAATTTTAATGCATTATTGTAGAATTTATAAGCGACGGGATTAAATATTTGCGACGGGAGTTCGAAGACTGTCACGAGCGAAACCAGGGTCATCTAGTCTTATGATAAACCAATGAACGTCGTATAGCTCGGAGGATAACTAATGTTGATGCTTATAAGCATCAACATTGTGATAATGATGTGATGATAAGCAATGTTGCATTTTGATTATACGGGGAAGAGTCGGAAATCGGATTCAGAGCTAATCGAGAGTTTCTTATTCAACCGGGACCAACGTCAATGATGATGATAACAAGTTTCATGCAAATTGCTAAACAACCTTTTAATGACCAATAGCCTCGTCACCACCAATATATTACGTGGGACAGGAATACACAAGGTGAAAAGTGGGCGTATAATGTGCCTCTGCCACCCTTCGGGGATAAGGCGTGATTGTTAATATAAGAAATATTTGAAAACAAAAGTAAAATAAATGTATGATATGTCCGGCTCATAGATGGCGTCGGAGTTCTATTCCTAACGGGGGTAGTTTCTCCATATCCTGATATCCTTACGAAACCCCAATAAAGTTTTAATATTTGAAAAAAAATATAGAAATGCCATACCTATAGTCCAAGAGCTAAATCCACATAGCACAACACAGACATAACAGAAATTACAGCCAATGAGAGGCTTCACGAAAAGGGCACTAGCCTTACGAAGTTCACTAACCCCTAGGGTCACAATATCACAATTCACGGGCACTATACTAAATGAACACTAAATATGGCACGAATTGTTTTATTAAAATATTGTTGGTTACTCAGTGATGTTTCGTAAAGAACACGTAAGTTGTGTGCAAACCTGTTAGTTGCTGTCTCGCTCTATACTAATGTTGCCATGCGTAATTTATTTTTCCTTGTTTTCAGTTCCGCTTTTAATTTCAATTCAGATTTCAACTGCACCAACTACGTGTTTGAAATGTAATGAAAATAATGTTTATTCGTGTATGTCACAAGGTAACCCTTAGGTAGGTACTTGAACGTCAGAATTGGTTGTATGTTTATTTGTTGGTGTGGTTATATTCCATCCGTAGTGTCTGAATTTAAATTCTATGTATATAAATATCAAAGAACACATAATACCAGATAAGTTCGTAAATTTCATTTTATTAACATAGACTAAATTAAAATTTAATTAATGCATTTCAATTTACTTAAGAAATTTTGGGTTGGATTTGGCTCTCGGTTACCTTTGTTTTTTAAGGACAACGCTCTTTCTGACCAGCTGAGCTACTAGATTTGATTCAAATCCGTTGAAATTGTTTACTATAATAAAATCACCTTTCAGAGAAAGGTTGATGGTTCCTTCCTTCCTCCTTACTCCTATCATCATCATCATCCGAGCGTCTGTCCCAGTTGCGTCTCGCGACGCCCGGGGTCCACTTTCCTACATTTTCTCCTCCCCCATACTCCTTACTCCTATCCTGAATATTTTTTTCTGTTTTCAGTATTAATTTATTTATTTATAAATGTAAGTGTGTAAAAATGAACAGATTTATTGGTTTTAAATTCAACCTATATTACATTGACTTAAACTTGAAATTATGAGAGCATCACGATTGTTTCTGATGTTTGTCGATGCACAAAGCGCGGTCACAGGGTCAGGGACGTCAAACGGCACCCGCTCCCAATAATGGCAACAAAAAAAATTAACAGTCGAACGACAGCTGATCCTCTCAGTCAATTAAAAATGGATCCCAGGCTCCAAATCCAGGTAGGGTTTAGAAGGAACTGGGGAAACACTTAAGATGAAAAAATTTTCCGATGCACAAACTTTATTTATTTGAAAGTACTATATACTGAGAACCTTTAGTAAGGACATGATTTTGTCTTCACAGTATCATAGCGTCACATACCGGTTTGTATGATTATAAAAAAACTATTTCTCCAAGATGCAATGTGAACATTCAACAGATACTTGAAACAAGACTCATTCTGAAATACGTTTCTTAGCAGGTGTATTTCAGGATTTTTGCTGCATTTTAACATAAAAAAAAACATTCCAATTTTAACCTCACTACTCCAGCTCTTGACCCTTAACACGCTTCATTACTTCATTAAAAGTACCCCCATCGATAGCAACATTTCTAAATAAGGCAACACTAAAAATATAACCTCAAAGGCTGCTATGTCCAAGCGAAAACGCGGCGAGCGCGCTCAAAACCACGAATGTGTAGTACAGTTACAATACGTACAGCGACACAGTTCTACACCAGCGGACACTACGCGATATTATAGAACCTTGTCGAAGTATATGGCTTTTGTTACTTTACAAGCGCAATACCAGTGACGGTATGACGTACTGAAATTTATTTACAAGCATTTTCAAATGAAGCAAACTAATATGTACTTTAATGCTTTGAAATAAAGTTGTTGGGTAATTTTTTCGATTTTAGCTGGAACTGAGGAAACCATAGGTCGTAATCGTAAACCTACTGCAAAGAGCAGCACTGCACAGCTGAATATAGGAAGAAATAGGTTTATTTATTTACATAGTTTTACTTTCTAAATAAACAAACAAACTTCGAACTCCCGTTGCACCTATTTGATGCCGTCTATAAATCCGATTTATAAAACTGAAGAGTTTTGTTTGTTTGTTTGGTTGAACGCGCTAATCTCGGAACTACTGGTCCGATTTGAAAAAATATTTTTGTGTTACATAGCCCATTTATCGAGACGATACGTCCTGGAGAGCGGAGAAGTAGACATAAATGTCGACAAATCGGGCAAATTTTAATGCATTGCAATTGAAATTGAAGAATTTATAAGCGACGGGATTAAATAGGTGCGACGGGAGTTCAAAGTATGTTACGGGCGAAGCCGGGGGGGTCACCTAGTTCTACAATAACGCATAAAAATTTGCCCGATTTCTAGATATTTATGATTTCTGCTCCGCTCTCCAAGGTAATAACGTGATGATATATAGCCTATAGCCTTCCTCAAAAAATGGGTTATTAAACTCAAAAAGAATTTGTTAAATTCAGATCAGTAATTTCTAAGATTAGCGCGTTCAACCAAACAAACAAACTCAGTAAGAGTATAGACACAAAAAGTGTATACGTCGCTGATAATTAAACAAAAGTTTCTATGTTTCATGTATAATTTCATTAATTTCATACAAAACTTACCGAGAACTTTGCGTTTTCATTTTCAGTGTTTTTTCAGTAAAGGGGGAATCAATGTTTATGTTATTGAGAACCTTTGAAGGGTTCAAAGTTATATATTTATAGAAATAATATTGTTAAAGGTGTTACAGATCGTTTAGATAGGTATTTATTTTGTCTATTTATTTCTTATTACAATTCAAGTTAAACGAATAATAATTGTTGTTCGCCCATCTTGAGCAGGCTTAGAATACCTACTATTAGTCCGTACCAAAGACCTTATACTTATAACTAGACTGTGCACTACTGCGACATAATCGGTCCGCGTGAGATTTCCCTCGGCAGTGTTTTCGTCCCTTTTCCAAATAAGTGACCATGACCAATTAGAAAACAGGACAAATTCCTTGAACGATGGTTCGAACCTTCTGAATTTATTGTAAGTGAAATATATTAAAAAGAACATAAATAATATAAAAATATTATACAGTCGGGGAACGGTCCCCTGTCAGAAACGGGTGCCCTTTCGATCGCATAATTTTTTTCAGCATAATTTAGTTTGGCATAACAGTTTCAGCATAAAGTTTTCTCGCATAAATTATGATAAGCAGAGTGTTATAAACGCATAATGGTTTTATTGGCATAACATTAACTAACTCTAATTTTTTTATCATAATTTTAATCAGCATAAATGTAAAGGGTATAATTGTTATACGCCTAAAGATAATTTATCATAAAATACAAAACGCATAATGGAGGTATGGATAACCGTTTAAATCATAAATGAATAATAATTTGACTAAGAATATTTAAAGAAATGATAAGACACCGTTGTAAATAATCATCTCACTCATAGCCAAGTTTTTAAGCTGTAACATATAAATCGAGATTTTAAGTGTTATTTTTTTTAGACTAGTCTTGAGCAAAGTCGTAAATAGGTACGACGACGAGCGAAGCGAGGAGGAGTGTTAGGTCACTTGTGACCACAACGCGCGAGCCGAGCGAGCGAAGCGAGCGGGCCGCGGCAGCGGCAGCGGCCGGCGATGCACCAGACTAGAATCGATCGTTTTAATCTACCTACTTTCTTTTTGTATTTTATTTATATATTCTATATATAAGTGTTGAAATTTTGAACTTCAGTATAGTGACAATCGACATTTTTAATCAGTGGGTATTTCAATCTTAGGGCCGTATTCCAGAACGTTTATCAACACTCAAGAAACACTTGAGAGTAGATTTTATATGGCAAAATCTAGTCTCAAGCGTTGATCGAGTATTGAGAAACATTCTGGAATACGGACCTTAGACAGTTCAAGCTTAGATATAAAAATAAAAATATGTACTCGTTAACATTATGGTATTATATTGTATATTATTGTGCGACACTTTTCACACAGCGCCATCTAGCCCAAAGTAAGCTAATATTAGCTTGTGTTATGGGATCTAGATAACTGATAAACATACTTATATATTTCTAAATACATACATATTATAGATAAATAACACCCAGACACAGAATAAACCATCGTGCTAATCACACAAAGTTTTATCCTGGGTGGGAATCGAATCCACGGCCTCTTGCGTAGCAGTCGGATGCACTCCCACCGCGCCACAGAGGCAGTCGATTTCGTATTCTATATGTATGGCTTGTAATCTTTATGCGAGAGTGTGTAAGATGCCAATAAATGTTATGATTAGTAATCCTTATTGTAAAAAAAATTATGCGTAAACATTTTATGCGGGTATATCATTATTATAAAAAAGTTATGGGATAATAAAGTATGCCTAATGATTTATTCTGTTTGAACGTTATGCGAAACGAAGAGTATGCCAAAAAACGTTATGCAGTTTTAAGTTATGCCTCTAAAATTTATACAACCCAATACGGACCCCTTAAATGTTTGGGTTTGGTAATACTAAAATGCAAGATTCGCCTAGACCCGCCATCTTGCTTAAAGTGTAGGGTCACCATAAATTTGACCGCTCGGCTCGCGCGTTGTGGTCACAAGTGACCCAACATATAATTTAAACGGTTATCCATACCCCCATTATGCGTTTTGTATTTTATGATAAATTATCTTTAGGCGTATAACAATTATACCCTTTACATTTATGATGATTAAAATTATGATAAAAAAATTAGAGTAAGTTAATGTTATGCCAATAAAACCATTATGCGGTTATAACATTCTGCTTATCATAATTTATGCGAGAAAACTTTATGCTGAAACTGTTATTCCAAACTACATTATGCTGAAAAAAATTATACGATCGAAAGGGCACCCACATTTAAGTACTACTCGTACTCAGTATTAATGAGTATTTTTTAATACTATGAAGTTATTATTAATATTATAGGAACTGTAGAAATATTTAGATAAGTTCCAACGTTTATGAATAATTAATTTTACTAAATCATAAAATAAATATATATACATTTTCTACCATTTCTACCAAATCCAATGGTTATTTGAGCTGGCAGCGCGTTAGACAAGGACACAGCACCTTTCGGAGCTCTCTCGCCAGGATTGTTTTTAGCTAGCTACCGCTTATAAGGAAATAGCTGCCCTACGTGTAAGGAAATAGATGTCATTTTAGCTCAACGAATTTTTTTGGTAATCAGTCTAGTTATAAGTGTAAGGTCTTTGGTCCATAGAGCCTTGTCTTAGAATGAATTAATGAATGAGAAATTTATTAGACACGCACAAATTTAAAGTTAGTACGTATTCTAATCTATTATTAAAGTACATACACGCAAATAAAAATTATAGAGCTTACAAAAAATGTTACATTATGGTTCTTTGCTTAATTTTTGTCATGTCCAGTCCTTTGTCTACGTCCAGTCTAGTCCTAAGTCCTGTGACCCTGTGCAATAAGCACACAGCACAGCGTGGACTCTTTACTGAGGCTTTATATTTACATTTGGGAAGCAACACAAAAGTCGCTTTTTACTGCAACATACCATTTTTCTATGCACGTTATCAAACCCTTTATGTCTAGTTTTGGAAAATAATATACTGGATTGGATCTCACAGTCACACAAAGGTACCTACCATTCTTATTTTACAAATGGCATCTGGTTACTAGCACTTGTATTATTATTCTGTACTGGCAGACATATTAGAAAACCTTTTTCACAAACCACTGGAAAATTACTTCCCAAGCACTTGTCCGTTTTACGAAGCCAGATATAAATAATTCACTACACTCACAGGTGTTTCCACCAATCGTGAGAAATATCCAAGTGACTCCTGCATATTTAGTACCTTTGCCTTGATATTGCACAGCGGAACACAGTTTCCGAGAAATTTCTATCGATTTATACATTTTTGCGAAATTTAGGAACAGCTGTGGTAGCCTGGACTCTTATTCACGAAAAAGTTTCTAGAACCATCAAACCAGTAACTAATAAATTGACTGGTAGCTAGCTAGCTGTGAGGTTGACCTGTATATCCCAAAGATTTTTAGGATTCCATTACATACATATCAAAATAACTCAATTTCAAATGTAGCCAATAGTTTCATCATCCCCGATGATGAAACCACTGGCTACATTTCTGAAGCTGAAAGTGAGCACTGGAAGGAAGTGATAAGTGTGTGACAGCTTCGGATGCAAGCGAGAATAACGTTTGATTGAATAATGAGAACTGTAAGGTCTCCAAGGCTGGTGACGATCATGCAGCTCACTGATGGAAGAAGACTAATCTAAGCATCATTATCCGAGTCATAATCCCGGTTGTTGCCGAAGCCCTCGCTAAGTAGCGCAGTCTAGTTAAATATAAAAAAAAACAAATCAGGTCATTGAAATGGTGCACAAGGACTTCTCTCAGTTTTCGCTATAACACGAGGTCCGGCTACGTTGGTTTATCGTAACATTTAGGTTGGTTCAGGTGTGTTCAGCGTTGGTTCCATTGGCAAGTTATGTTGATGGGTCCAACAGGATTTTTGAATCCTTTTGTCTCCAAGTAAGTACGTAGTTGATTTAACTTAAAAAGAAAGAAATATTTTTCTGCTGATCTAAATTTACTGGATCAACTTTTACGAGTCAACTCTTTAATAATTCCATTGGGAGCTAGTTCCAACAATAAGTGCGGATATAAAGAACTTTGATGTCGGGTAAAAAACCGTCCCCTAATATGACAATCGTAAAATTCCAGTTAGAACTCGGGCATAAAAATGTGCTGCAACATTGAAAAGTTATATCGGCGAAGTTCAACAAAGGCAAGGAGACGGAAAGTCATATTATAAGAATATCAAGAGCTATTGACGCTTGTCATATTCATCTTACGTTCGTCATGAGCTCAGTAATAAAATCTCTTGGAAGCTAGAATTCCTGAATAAGGTGAGACGGTTCTTCACGCCGCATCAGACAGGTTTACTGTAAAAAAGACAGGGCCGTCTCTGCGTTGAATACTGCTGTCACGTTTGGAATTACTCTGCGAGGTACTTATAGCGGGGGGGACTCTGCTATTTCAATCGTGTCGAAATATAATCGAAATCGTCGCTCAATAGAAAGTCACCGGGGTACAATTTTGACAGTTTTTTGTAGTCTACTATTACAATCGTACTCCAATAGACTTCCATCGGTCTGCCGATAGAATTCTACTAACACGTACCGCGCCAGTGGTCAGTCAGTTGCATTTTTTATAGTCTACTAACATTTTGACAGCTAAAAACAGCGATTCTGGTTCTATTCTACGGCTTGTCAATAGTAAACCCGGCCACCTGGACGCGCTCAACGCTATGCAGAGATGTGGATTTCCTATTACATATTGTCATGAGGTAACAATAAGCCTTGAGCCACTTGCGCAGCGTAAAACATTAACTTCCTTGGCTACATTTTACCGAATTAGGTATGGCGAGTGTTCTGAAGAGTTACAACAAATCCGACCCTATCATTTTTGATCTCCAACAAGTCATGTAGCTGAGCATTTTTTTTAATGAGCTATTCAAAAGATCGTTTCTCTTGCAACTCCTTGTTACTTAAAGGAGGCTTGAAGAGGCGCAACATTGGGCCGCCAACTTCGGAGCTACTGTCAATAGTCTTACGGCCTGTGAGAGTTGTCTTTCGCTAGATTTAGTCATGGCTTTCCATCAGGTGGTGCCCGATTTGTTGACATTTATGACTACTACTCCGCTCCATAATAGCGTTATGATATATAGGCTATAGCCTTCCACGATAAGTGGGCTATCTAACACAAAAAGAATTTTTCAAATCCGACCAGTAGTTCAGGATTAGAGCATTCAACAAACAAACAAACTATTCAGCTTTATCGTTTATCCTACTAATATTATAACCGGAAAGTTTGTAAGAATCTATAGATGTAGGTTTGTTACTTTTTGATGCTAAAACTACTGAATGGATTTAGATGATACTTTACAAAAAGTAGCTTACACATAGGGAAAACACATAGGAAAGCTTCTCAATTAGTCGCTCATAAATAATCAGAATATTGGAATAATATCGATGAAAAAATCATGTCAGTTCCCTTAATCTGACAAAAACGTTGCGATTTTACTTATGAATTTTCTGAGAAGGGTATCACAAGTACTTTCAGAGAAGCGTCCGGTTCAGGCTCTATAAATGCCAATATAACGTGGGTGTATTTACAGCGGTACTAGGTTCATATCCTCCAGCGGTCCTATTGTCTAAAACTAGGTCACAGGTTAATTTTAATTTACTAAAGCTTATTGGAATACTTACATAGCTTTGTTTCGCTCCTCCTTTTCACGCGTAGTTTGATGACACAAGATGAAATGCACTGAAACAAAAATGTGATTATAGTTTATTTAATCGTATATGTACACACGCGGCTTCGCACGTGCCAGACTTTAAGCCCCCGTCGCACCTATTTAATCCCGTCGTTTATAACTTTTACAAAAATGTACGAAAATATGATATTTGTGCTTCGCTCTTCTGGGTAGTAGCGTGATGATATATAGCCTATAGCCTTACTAGATGAATGAATTATACAACAAAATATTTTTTTTTAATTTGGGCTAGTAGATCCTAAGATTAGCGAATTCAACCAAACAAACAATTAAAAAAACTCCTCAGCTTTATATATTACTAGCTGTCCCGCCCGGCTTCGCCCGTGACATACTTCGAACCCCGTGGCACCCATTTAATCCCGTCGTTTACTAATTTCACAATAATGTATAAACATTTTCCAAATAACTTGATTACCTACTCCTCCGCTCTCAAGTACCTACGCTCGCACGGCCCGGTCGAATTTGGTTACACAAAATTAATTTCTTTGCATTTTTTCTTTTGATTTCGACATATCTCCGAAGATATTCATTTAATTTGAAAGGTGCAAAGGGCCAAAATAATCTTCATAAAATGCTGAAGCCAACTAACATATTAAAAATGATAAGGACTAATAAAATATTTGTGTAAATAGCCTTCAAACTACTGCTTTATAATTGCTGTTTTTTTAAAGTATAAAAATGGACATAGTATGTTATCCTTAAGAGATAGACATATACCATCGCGGACTTTTTTTGTAAACCTATATTAGATACACAATTCCACAATACATTATGTTGTTATATCTCAAAGGGTTTAGGCAGCGTTTTCGTTAAAAGCTCCCAGACGGCTCATTTTTTCCGACACTCCCAACATATATCGTTATAATTAAGTTAATGTATGCAAAAACTTAATAAATTATACATAAAAACCTTCTATGAGAATCACTTCAACTATTAAAAAAAACTGCATCGAAATTCATTGCGCAGTTTTAAAGATCTAAGCATACATAGGGACAGACAGCGAAAAACGACTTTGTTTTATAATATGTAGTGAAGTAGTACAGATTTCTAATACAAAGAGATGTGGTTAAGAGAAAAGTGCCTTATTTTTGTAAAATAAATCGAAAGGAGGATGACAGGGGGGCTACTCGCCGTCCTTACAGAATCCGGCACAAAACGATACAGTGCAGTGAAATCATGCACGCCTCACGCCCCAGAAGCGAGATTACACCCGAATCAATCTCCAAAGACCCGAGCTCTTAGGCGAGGCCGCGGACTGCCGAGACCCTGAGGCATCCATCCGAGGAATTATTCGGTGCTCTATACGATAGACAGGTACCATGTGGTTTTAGCCGGTTCTATGTTTACAATTACATTTTAAACACACACATATCACTGTCTGTCTTTTCGTGATTAACTCAAAAAATTTTAATGGTGACAACAGCATGAAATTCGGTGCAGTAGGTACTGATTTTTATGCTGTTGTCATGTGAGTAGTTCTCGAGGAATATTTGAGTTTATAATAATATAAATAAAGGTAACTCCCCCCCGGCTTTGCCCGTGACATACTTAGATTAGGTTGCCAATAAAATGGCAGTCGTTTAGCCTGGTTGAAGGCCTTATGGGCGGCTTAAAAATTTCAACAGCAGGTTGCCACAGCCTGCGCATGTCCATTTCAACACGGCAATGGGCTCACCACCTGTTACGTGGGACAAAAATGCATACGGTGAAATGTGGGCGTTTAATATGCCTCTGCCTACCCCTTCGGGGATAAAGGCGTGACAATATGTATGTATGTATGTATACTTAGATTCGAACTCCCTTCGCACCTATTTAATCCCGTCGCTTATAAATTCAACAATAATGTAAAAAAGATATCCCGATTTGTCGACATTTATGACTAGTGCGCCGCTCTCCAGGGTAGTAGCGTGATGATATATAGCCTATAGCCTTCCTCGAGAAATGGGCTATCTAACACTAAAATATTTTTTCAAATCCGACCAGTAGTTCTTGACAATATCCCGTTCAACCAAATAAACAAACAAACTCTTCAGCTTTATAATCTATCTATATATGTAAAAATAAATCCCTATTTCCCTTGGTCGCGCCATCACGCGTGAACGGCTGGACCTATTTGAAAAAATATTTTTGTATATGACAGCCCATTTATTGAGGAAGGTTATTAGCAATATATTATCACGCCACTACACAGGAGAGCGGAGCAGTAATCATAAATGTCAACAAATCGGGTAAACTTTCAATCATTTTTGGAAAAGTAATAAGAGACGGGATTAAATGGGTACCACGGGGTTGGAAGTATGTCACGGACGAAGCAGGGCAGGTCAGCTAGTATTATATAAAAATGAATCCCTATTTCCCTTGGTCAGACCATCACGCGTGAACGGTTGGACCGATTTAAAAAATATTTTTGTATTGGATAGCCCATTTATTGAGGAAGGTTCTAAGCTATATATCATCACGCCACTACACAGGAGAGCGGAGCAATAATCATAAATGTCAACAATCGGGAAAACTTTCATACATTTTTGGAAAAGTAATAACCGACGGGATTAAATGGGTTGGAAGTATGTCACGGAAGAAGCCGGGCAGGTCAGCTAGTGTTAGTATAGATTTGATGAATTATTGTATAATTTGCCTAAAATATTACGATAATTGTTGAAGATGTCGGAAATATTAAGCCGTCTCGGAGCTTAGCTTAGGGTATGGTGTAGGCACCTGTGAACGGGTTGGAAGGGTCTACCGTGAATCGGTTCAACAATTCTGTAAATAAAAAGAAATTGAGAAATCTCAGCTGCTTATTACAGTACCCTGAGCTCCAAATGCATTACATCAAAACTTCGCTGCAACCGACCTCAATTGCTTTGAACATGTCAACCGTATCTGAGCGTAGCAGATGAAGAAGTGATTTTGTAAACAGGCATGCGTGAACTATGTGCCTTAAGAAGTTCCAAGTCGAGAAAGATGAGAAGACATTTGGCAGGTCGTAAGGAATGTAAATGGCGTCAAATTATGAAGTGTTGTAACGCGACGCATAATAATATTAACAAGCATAATCGGTGCTTAGAACATGTGATACAACGCTTACAGGTCTCTAAGGAATTTGTGTTTTATGTAAACATTTGCGTTAGAATTTAAATGTTGACACTTACGGGGAGCAGTATCCGTAGTTATTCTGGAAGGAACTCAGAGAATTGCTTTATGCCATCTCGTCATCGCAGGCAATCGGTTTGAAAGGTCATGTGGATATGGAAAAGAAGGGCTTTGTGTGTGGCCGTCGACCTGGCATGGAACTGAACATCTCAACAGGGCGTACTAACCTAATCGATTTCCTAGATACTCTAGTGTTCCTAGTGGAGACACTACTAAGTAGCCAAATGCACGGCGAGCATGAAAAAAGTCTCACTTCACAACACCATTTTCTTATCATGGAACTCATTGAGAAAAACGTATAAATGGTGACTGTTGCATAGAACCACATTCATTCGTTCATCACATCCAATTTCTTCTCTTTTGGAGAATTTATGTGTGTTCCGGTATATTCAAATTCAAAAGATAATGGCATTTTTGAGTATTAATGATTGCGGCTGCGCTAAAATAAATAAAATAGCTAGATTGAGGTACTAGACAACAGAGGAGGGGAGGCACAACTTTTCAATCAGGACATAATTACCTACAATTACAAGTAACTCCTCCATTACGACAGATAATTTTCTAGGAAGACTCACCTCGTGTATATGCCCCAGCACCTCCGTCCGGGACATATCTTCAAGCCTCGTCTCGTTGACGTCCATTATCTCGTCAGCTAACTCCAAGTTGTCCAAATTTCCAGCTGAAGGTGAACCTGTAACAGATATAACATTTGTAAAATCTACTTCTGGAGCAGAAATAATTGTATGTAATCGCTCTGATCGTAGCACTGTTTGGGACTTGCGATTATGTCTTCTTTGTAAGTGTTTTCCCACTTGCTTTAAAACTCTACCTGGGTTTGGAGCGTGAGTCGACTTTTAATTGGCTGCAAAGAGACCAGCTATTGTTTGGCTTTTAAATATCGCCATTGTCAGCAGCGACTGCCGTATGAGCTCCCAACCTTTCCCTGTCCTTTGCGTGTCCTCGGCAGGTGCACCGCTAGCAGGTGAGGTCATTTAGATCCCGGAGATCTTGGCGGACACATACACACACAAGGTGGGCATTCGCACGTCTATCGCTCGTCTTGTTGCAGCAGATATAACGAGTATGGTTGTTATATACTCCTTAAAAACTTATTTTTATTAAATAATGATTAAACAATGAAATAATAATTACATGGTTATTAACAAATTAAAATTTAACATATTTACAGAAAACAATACAAAAAGAAGGGGGCGGGTGGTGGGAATTATTACAAGACTGACAATGATGCCCCGACTAGGTGTCGAAGAATTCCTCCCCATTAAAATCAACCGGTAAGGTTCCCATAAGGCTGGCCGCATTGCCACGTTGTATGGCAATGCTTATTCTCTGAGCGAGAAAGAGGCCAGCCCTATGGTCACGAGAAGAATCGACCAGTCGCTTTGCGATATCACTATACAGTGAACGAGCACTTGGGCCCCACGAGCCCAGTGTCTCGACCCCAAACGGCTCAAAAATATAATTACCTATTAAATTATTATATTTGCGCCGCTTGAGAGTCTCGGCGGATGCAGCAGCAGCACAAGCGCAACTCGCCGTGCTATGAAGATGAGAAGGAGCCAGGGTGTCAACACAAGTTGCATACCAAACTAAAGGCTTTCCCATCTTCCATGGCACCAATGACATACCGTCTGGCCTCTTGCCATCGTCACGCGCCATACCATTAGGTTCTAGAACGGCTGGAACACCGGCGGTGACAAGAGCCCGACGGATAATGTCATTAAGGTATGCATGACGTGACCTGCGACCTGCACTCCTGCTGCATGAGAGACCGTGATGCCCAAGGCTGTCGACTACTTCACCACATTGACAGCAATGCGGAGAAACGCAGGGAGCACCTAAACGAAGACAGACAGCAATTCTGAATGTAGTGTCCTCCAACATAGTACCTATGTTGGGCGATGGAAGAGCCTGAAGCCAAACACCTGACTCCCATTCTCCCACAGCCAATAGGCGAGCACGTTCTGCAACATTCGAACACGTGTTCAATAAATTTTTCTAACCTCGTTGCGAGTAACAACGAGTATGGTTATATTGGTTAAACAGGAGTTCAATTTTGAAATCTGACCCTCAAGTTAAACATGGTGGTGTGGAGGAACGGGTTTAAATATTCCTCCGGCACAAAGGGAGGATGATAAAGCTTATCTGAGCTTTGTAGAGAGTCTAACGGTTACGTACTATTCGAGTTCAAGAGAGACGTGATCAAAAATTGAGACGCAACAGTACTGTAACAGTGAATGTACAAACTTATGTCTTTTACAAATTCGATTAGATTTTGTCGCCGAGTCCCAAAGGATTTCGTTGTTTATCGAGTATTGTAGAACAACAATGCATGTGGTGTAAAGAAAAATAAAGGATAATATTTAACAAATGCAATGGACATTTTATAAGTTCTACTCCAAACTCGTGGAAAATCTAATTGGGACGTATAATTCCTTTCTATACTTTCCTTTTCCATAGGGGAATAAAGAAACAGAAAATATAACATAACATACTTTCACGCCTTTATCCCCGAAAGGATAGGCGTACAATACACCCACGTTTCACAGTATGCTTTGCTTTTTGTCCCACTTAACAGGTGGTGAGCCCATTGCCGTGTTGAAATGGACAGGTGCAGGTTGTGGCGACCTGCTGTTGAATTTTTCAAGCCGCCCATAAGTCATTCAACTGGCTTAACGACTGCCTTGTTACTGGCAACCGGGACCAACGGCTTAGCGTGCCTTCCGAAGCACGGAAACCCTCGCAAATATAAATGGTACAAAGTGGTCACCCATCCGAGGACCAGCCATAGTGAACGTTGCTTAACGCAGTGATCGTTTACAGAACACTACGTCCGCGGGTCACGAGCGCTTCCAGAAAAACAGAATGTGTTAACTAAGAGCCTATTTAATACTGTACTGTTAAGAGAGGATAAATAGGCCAAAAAACTTTCGCAGCCGACAATGCTGAAAAAAAGTCAGCCCAACGACAGCTGCGAGCAGAAAACAAAATTAAACTCTGGATTCCAAGTTAGAAATCACTCTCAGTTGGAGAACTTGGAGACAAATATACGTACAGTCTTTCCAATGTAGGGCATAAATATTTATTACTAGCTGTCCCGCCCGGCTTCGCCCGTGACATACTTCGAACCCCGTGGCACCCATTTAATCACGTTGTTTAATAATTTCACATTCACAATAATGTATGAACATTTTCCAAATTCATTGATTACTTTTCCGCTGTCCAGTACTTAGGTACCTACCTACCCGCACGACCCGGTCGAATATAATTAATTTCCTTGCGCCTAATTTTGAATTTGCGATAACTCGTAAGATATTAATTTAATTTGCAAGGTGTAAAGGGACAAAATAATCTTCATGAAATGCCGAAGCCAACTAACGTAGTAAAAATGATAAGGATTAATAGCATATTTGTGTAAATAGCCTTCAAATTCCGCCTAATAATTGCTGTTTTTTAAAGTATTGAAATGGATATAGTATGTTATTCTTAAGAGATAGACATATGTCGTCGCGGACTTTTTTGTAGACTGCGACTGGCATACCGAGGTCTCTAGTAAGAATCGTGATACATCAATATTCAATAATCCACAAATGTTTGTTGCTAAACTTAAATATGGTTACCAGTTGGCTAGATACTATAAAACAAGCTAAATATGGGCTAGATGACGCTGTGTAAACAAAGTTCCATTTTAATAATTTATAATACTATGTATAGTAAAAATGCATCCATGGGATCCGCCAGCGTTGTGAAGTTTCCCCGTACCCCTTTGCCACAGGAAGTTAGGTATTCCCAATGATAAAAGTAAGTAACTTGTACCTACGAATCCAGGGGTTACTTTTTAGCTGTCATCTTTCCAAGTGTCAGCCAAATTAGTCCACCGATATGAGCGTTATTCAGTAACAAACGTCGAAACAAGTTCTGCAACTTTCAGACTTATTAATGATAAAAATAAATATTGACTCACCATATAATTTAATTTTGTTATCTTTAGTTTGCACTACAATAATGACGTATCCCTCGAGATCCACAGATTTGCATTTCACAGTTGTCATTTTATCAATTGCATTTATTTGTGTGGTTGGGGCGTTAAACGTATTCATTTTATATTATTTAATATTAATTTTCCTAAATAAAAACACCAAAACTACGTAAAGGGACTGCTCACACCCCCTTCACGCGAAATATTTAATATAATTTTATTAATTTCATGCCAACGCTTACGCCAGCGCCATTTCAGACACAGCTTGCTTATAATACAATTATTCATTTTTATTTTCTGCCACATTTTAGCCTGGTGATAGTAAATCGGCCATTATATCTTGTTATTTCACCCGCTGCAGAAGGAACATTGGTATTTTATTCATTACGTAATGTGTAAATTAGTAAAGTAAATTAATGTTTTTCATAGTTTTTCACTATATTTTCGAGATATATTTAAAATTTTCCTCGTTTTCACAGTGACAAGTCACGTTATGGTGTTTAGATTATGCGCGATCGGTGTTTCTGAGACATAACTTGCCTTCACTTATTTTTCTTACAATTGTGTCCGTAAACTGAGAGTTTTTAATCAGGCATTAAGGTATTTATTTTATATTTAAAGCGCACAATCGAATATTTTAGGATGAAAACCGGTCCCACGTCTTCGGGCTGGGTGGTCGCCGCGAATGGATACGACTATCCTATTTTCGCACGATCAATAATGCTCCCTACCCAGCATCCCTTCAGACTCCCACAGACTGTCGCTCACTTACTTCATATTGATAATAAATATTCATTTGTAACACTAACAGCATCGCACAAATAAATATTTTAGATGTAACAAAATATAATAGTAGCAAATAAAACTGAAAAAAAAATTGACAAAAAGTGATTTCAAGGTCCCACCGAGATTTGAACTCGGATCGCTGGATTCAAAGTCCAGAGTGCTAACCATTACACCATGGGACCGCTTACGAGAAGGTCTGAAATTATCTATCAATATAATAGTAAGATATAAAAAAATGTGTTTAACCAAAAAAAAAGAGATTGTAATTCCTGTAGGAGAATACACAATAAAATTTTCAAGATATTGGGTCTCAAAAATTTCACTAAACCTCTGTTCAATGATTAGTTTACAATCAGAACATTAGATGGCAGTCTTAACATAATCTCACAACTCGTTATTTGCCTAGTTTGCAAGTGTGGTTGGGTTCTTGAATATGTTAAAAGCGCCATCTATTGTACTGCTATAACATTAGCTACTATCATGTGGTTAAGTTTAAAAGTAAACCTTCGAGATTATCGAAATGGAAAATGATTTCCTTGTATGGCTTGTAATAACATGGCATTTATTGATTGATAATATAAATTAGGTACATCTTTAAAGTTAATATTCAGATTCCCTTTTACAGTTTTGCAGACTATTTTGGATTCTGTGTTGCTACAATTTAAAAGTATTCCATATTTATCATTTATCATGTAGTAACACCAAATGTCAGTTTGTCGCTGACTTCGCTGCAGTGTGGTTGTACTTGTCATTTATATGCCCCGTCTATCAGATAGTGTGATAGATGAGTGAAAAATAATTAAGTTAAACGCAGCGAAGGCCTCTCTCGTATCTCCTCGAAACAGCGCCGCGTGTGTTATAACACAAAAGTGTAATTAGTTAAGTGTTACCTTCGATACAACACCGCCATGATCGATGTTAGAAACAAAGATGGCGGAATAATACGGTGATCATAATCAAACGCATTGTTTTGTCGTGTGTAGCGTTATGTGCTGTGGTGTGTGGCGGCTGCAGCAGTGTCGGGGCGCGTGAGAGAGGAGGAGAGGCGCGATGGGGGCGCGGCCGGGGTGATGCCGCCGCGGCCAGCGGCCGGCCGCGGGGCCATGGCGGCCGACAGCGAGCGCCCGCCGCTTGCTCTCTTCACCGCCGTCTACGACTACGTCGCGCAGGGAGAGGATGAGCTATCTTTGCGGCGCGGCGAGATCGTTGAGGTGCTGTCCAAGGACGCTAATATTTCCGGCGACGAGGGCTGGTGGACGGGCAAGATAGGAGATCGAGTCGGTATATTCCCCGCCGTGTATGTCACGGAGGAGGATCCCTTGGCCGTGGAGCCGCCCTGCGTGTCTTTCTCGCAGCTGAAACTGGAGGAGGTGATCGGAGTGGGTGGTTTTGGGAAAGTATACCGCGGTTATTGGAACGACGAGGTCGTAGCTGTGAAAGCAGCTCGGCAGGACGCAAACGAAGATATCGATGTTATCAAAGAGAGTGTTCTTCAAGAGGCGAGACTGTTCTGGGTGCTTCAACATGAGAATATAGTGTCGTTGAAGGGTGTGTGTTTAGAAGAGCCTAACTTATGTTTGGTGATGGAATATGCTCGCGGTGGCCCATTGAACCGGGTACTTTCCGGTCGCAAAATTCGTCCGGATATCCTGGTCGATTGGGCCATCCAGGTGGCGCAGGGTATGGCATACCTACATGTTGGTGCACCAATGTCCCTCATTCATAGAGATTTGAAGAGTTCTAACGGTGAGTACTTATTTAAATAAAACTATGGGTAAATGTAGCATCAAAATTTATATTTAGATATTAAGTAAATAACCTGTGATGATAAAATTGATTTGAAATATGAGCTAAATTAAAAATGTACAATACCCAGTGGTTTAGTTAATTAGTTGTGATTACAGTTAATCACAACTAATTAAACACCTTTTGATAATTAGTCTATTACAGAATGTTTCTCAAAACTCAAGGTATCATTAAAAGAATACATAAATCTTAATATTGTGTACCATTTTGTAATGAGCTCATAATACAGTGCCCCTAAAGTATAATTAGGTATTAGTGAGTTCAATAATACTGAAGTTATTTGATTTGAATCTTCCAATTTGCAGTTGTTAATCCAAGTTGAAGGCCTTCAGGGCGGCTTGAAAAATTTCAACAGCAGATTGCCACAACCTGCATCTGTCCATTTCAACACGGCAAAGGGCTCACTACCTGTTACATGGTACTAAAAGGCATATAGTGAAATCAAACTGTCTTTTTCCACTTTATTAAAAAAATTACAAGAAAATTAGTAAAATAATGACTAAAAATGTATCCAAATGTGAGCTTGTAGTTTGCCTCTGCCTACCCTTTTGGGATTAAAGATGTGACCATATGTATGTATGAATCTTCCGAATGGGCTCATAGCAAAGTTTCTGACTGCTATATATGCAACTCATGCAATACTTTATCCTTTTAGTACACCTCAAGACAAAACGACAATCCCTTAATATATGTAATGCCTCACAACCTCCCTCCAGCCATCATGTTTCTTCATTTATGGATTGCGAAACCTGGCAATCTGCCCTCTCTGACTACCCCATCAGGGCTGCAGCGTATAATTAGCAAAACTCACAGTGAAACAAATTAGAATTAAGAAGAAGTTTTCCCTGGGTCAAATGGGATCACCCATATAGTTCACGTTAAAACCGCAACTGGTTCGTACTTGTGACCAGTTATTCATCTTTGTCCTTTGCCTAATCAACAGTAACTTCAATAACAAATTGAATTTGATCAATTAGGTTCAGTTTAGTTTAGTTCGATAGCATTTTGTTTAGTTAGCAGCTAAAGCTTAGTGGCAACTGTATAGTCAGTTGTTCCTTTTTCGAAGGTAACCCTTCAAGCCGAGGGGGAAATGGTTGCGCCGGTATACGATTCCAGAGTAGCCGCGTTATTTTTTCTATTTTTTGGGGAAAGGTAAAATCAGGTAAAATCGGTACTGGGGACATTTTTGACAAACTAACTAAGATGGCAACATTGGGAAAAAAATTATGAAAAAGTGACTATTTGGAGAAAAATATAAATTAAATCTGGGGAAATTTACGACAAAGTAGCTAGAACGACAACATTGATCATATCCGATGCGGATCGAGGCGGACTCAATTAATAATAGTAATGTCCGCCGGACTGCTTTACAGACGGTAAGATTTGGTCGGTCGGCAAATCAAATCCGCGGTCTGGTCGGATCAAATCCGGTCATGTGTTAACCGTATTAAAGACTGAACTGACCCATTTCAAGGTCACACCTATTTGTAATCAATGTAAACTATTCACATACCATTGTTATATAGATAACAATAATGGGTTTTCCCGTCAGCTGATGTTGTCCAAAATGCTATTATATCATACAGGAAATCTGTTATAGGTATTATTCATACATAGCATATTCACTAAATACCATTCTACAAGAAGAAGTATACTTTCTTAGGAGTATTCAAATGTTTTAATAGAAAATTAGTCATCATCTTTGCATAAATTCATCTCAATTTAAAAATATAATGTTGGGAATACTGTTACTGTGTTGTAAATTCATCAAAATCTTATCAGTCACTCATGAAAGAATAAAAATATTGAAGTCACATATTGTAATTTTACTCAAACACGCTCACTCAAGTGATTATCTATGATCTTACTTATAGTTGATATGTATGTCTCATTATCCCAGGCAGGTACTCTATTCTTAGTCTGACGATATGGCGAGACGAGATTCCTAAAATAATGTTCTAAAAGGGGAGATGTTGCACTTAATCAACAGTAAGTACAAGGCAAAATGGCAACAGATTTATTTGTATAAATTATTTTTTTTCTAAATAACCTTTAGGTATAAATACCCTTTGTTAACAGTAATTATTAAAGTTTAACAAATTATTTAGTGTATGCCAATTTACCATAGTCTTTTCTAATTCTTCATTTTAGCGTGTTGCTAGCTGCTTACAACCACTGGTTCACTTTTTTGGCTGCCAGGAGCAGCAATGGTTTGGTTTTTTATTCACATTGCAATGCAGATACTGAGAGATGAGAAATCACAGAGCAACTGCCGTCTGCCTTTCCAACACCTGTAAATTTCTATTTTTTAAATGTATTAAACTCGCCAAGTGACGCCGCCCCTTCTATGGAAAGCCTCCGGTCACAATCCACAAGACTATTAACAGTGGCTCTCAAGTTGGCGGCCCCATGATGTGCCTCTTCACGCTCCGCTTGAAGAACCCTGGGGTATAAGAGGAGGGAAACTCGTGCGCGGGCAGAGCTTTCCATATTTCTATTGTTCGACAGAGAAACGACCTTTGGAACCGCTCAATTCTGGCGAAAATTCTCTCCACAGTGTGAGAGTGTCACCTCCGCCCGGCACGCGATGTTCTGGATCAAAAAGGAGAGAGTGGGATTAGGTTAAAAAGCTCTTCAGAACACTCGCCGTGGTAGCTACGGTAAAACGCAGCCAATGAAGCTTATGTTCAACGCTACGCTGCGCCAGCGGTTCAAGGCTTCTTGTTACCTCAGGACAATCTATACCGCGAATAGCACGTCTCTGCATAGAGTCTAACGCGTCCAGCAAGTACCTCGCGGAGTCATCCCAAACGTGAGAGCAGTATTTAATGCATGTACGAATCTGCGTCTTGTTTAGAAGACATTGCGGCGTGAAGAACTGCCTCAGTTTATTTATAACTCCTAGCCTCCTACTACTTCTAAACCTACTACTATTCCTAACTTATTCTTATAAATTTGCTGCATTTCTCATCTTTATTATGTTCTCATGACATTATAATATTATGATAGACGCATTGAATAATCTAAGACTCACTCAAACTCAGAATAATTTTGATTTTGGCAAGTAAACCCGAAAAATCAGTTACTAAGTTTCTTGTTCAATTCTAAAAGGTTGAGATTGATTGATTTTTTTCTACAAGGTTCAATGGGACATTACCATCGTATGGGATACTCTCTCACACTAACATTTGTAATACCCCTTGGTCAGCACGGTTATTCACAACCATTCGTCAAACTTCTCCCTCGGATCGGGAATATCTATGAAACGTTACAGCCCAATCCGCTCGATTTGAAAACGCTATTCACAAATCCCGTCGGAAACAAGCTGGTGGCGGGCAATAGAATGTAACTGGTAAGTGCATTTATAAGTATAGATACAGAATGGTAGAAAATTTATTACTGCGGTTGAATATTTACAGACATTATGTGCAACGACATTACTACACATTTTGCTAACTTTCTAACACGAGACTACAAAATCTGACTGGGAACTTATAAAATTCCAACAATAATCAACATTTTATTAACAAATTTTAACAATGAATTATATCACTACATATTATAAAAAGTCGTTTTTCGCTGTCTGTCCCTATGTATGCTTAGATCTTTAAAACTACGCAAAGGATTTCGGAGCAGGTTTTTTTAATAGTTAGAGTGATTCATAGGGAAGGTTTTTATGTATAATTTGTTAGGTTTTTGTATACATTTACTTAATTATAACGATATATGTTGGGGGCGTCGGAAAAAATGAGCCGTCTGGGAGCTTTTAACGAAAACGATGCCTAAACCCTTTGAGATATAACAAAATAATGTATCGTAATTGTGTATCTAATATAGGTCTACAAAAAAGTCCGCGACGGTATATGTCTATCTTTTAAGGATAACATACTATATCCATTTTAATACTTTAATAAAACAGCAATTATAAAGCGGTCATTTGAAGGCTTTTTACACAAATACATTATTAATCCTTATAATTTTTGATAGGTTAGTTGGCTTCAGCATTTTATGAAGATTATTTTGGCCCTTTACACATTGCAAATTTAATGAATATTTTAGGAGAAATCGCAAAATCAAAAAACAATGCGCAAAAAAATTAATTTTACTAAATTCGACCATGCCGTGCGGGCGTAGGTACTTGAGAGCGGAGAAGTAAACAAGTATTTTTGGAAAATTTTCATACATTATTGTGAAATTAATAAACGATGGGATTAAATGGTGGCCACAAGTGGCAACCATTTCGAACCAAAGTTCGAAGTATGCCACGGGCGAAGCCGTGTTTGTGCTAGTGCCAAATTTCCATAGAGAGCTGCAATAAGGGATCCACTGCCTTATTGGGGCACGGACTAGGACCTAGGACTGAGGACTTGACATCGACAAACGACTAGACAGGACTAAAACATAACAAGAAATAAATACTGTAGACTAGGCTGTATGGACTAAGTTTCCTTTGCCTGCCCAAGATGGGCGAAGACAACTAATAAAAAAATTATCTACCATAAAATAAAATATGAATTAAAACTATATATTGGGCAAAACGTTCTAAACAAAACAGCAGTCCTAGGTCCTAGTCCTAGGTCCGTGCCCCAATAAGGCAGTGGATCCCTTATTGCAGCTCTCTATGGAAATTTGGCACTAGCACAAACAACACCGCTATTCATTGCAATATATCACTTTCTTTATCTTATGCATTTCCGAACTCTTTATGTATAATATTCCACCATTATTAAACACAAAAACACGAATTTTACACTAGTTTTTGAAAATAATATACGACAAACGTGCGTCACTGCTCATCTTCGCGCCAAAAGTCTTATGGTAGATAACCTCAATACACTAAAGTAAACAAACATCATAGACAAACAGATAATATACAAAAAAAATATATTATTTCTGTTGGTTTTATTTGTTAAAATAAAATTCATCACTATTGTTGCAGGTTTTGATTATAAACACGTATAACACGGCGGCACTCTTACAAAAGTGGTCTTCAAATTAAAGTTCTACCATAAACCTTGCAATAGAGTTTGTAACTACACAATATCCTGCAGCAAACCTGTAAAATGACAACACTTTGAAGTATTTCTGTATATAAGTGTAATGTAAATTGTTTATTGTGTTCATCGGTAAATGAAAGATACAAAACATATATTTATACAGTCATGTATTTTTCTATATATAGAGGTATATACCCTACACCTACAGTACGGTGTATCTCACTGGTGAGTGGGATTAAGTCCTAAATAATTGGTGGTGAGCTTGTTGCTGTGTTAAAATAGGCCAAAGGCATAACATGCCACTGTAATATGGAAACACTTGTAAATAGAAGTAATATAAATGATCACACATACCAAGCCTGACTATTGAGGAGATGCAGTGATCATTTACAGAACACAGCAACACATTATGAATAGGAATATTTTGTTGAAGAAGTTAGATTTTGACTTAGACTGTATTAACCTTGAATTGTTGAAGGGATCCGCCATGTCTTGGTACGATGGAGTTTCATTGAAATCGACTTTTTATGGTACTTCATTATCATAAACTATCACTGTAGTGTTATTGGTAAAAACAACTTTCTAGGTTACAAAAACAAATCGAATATATCACTTAAAAACTGCTATTGTTGCTTTGAGTAATGATAATTATTCAAATATCGCTATATTTCACAGAATCACTGAATTTAAGTACCTTATTTAGTACTTTAACAATTATTTATTGTGCAGTGAAAAGCGTTCCGCTAGCATATAGTTCTCCGGAGAGTACTCGAATATCGATGACATTAGCGCAGTAGAGGATTCGGATCCGATGTTTGTGAATTGCGTTTATGCTTCCTAGACGAATATTTCCTCGCCCAATCCGATATCCGCTGTATCCGAGGTTTGTGAATAGCCTAGCAGATAGCAGGAATTCACTAAAGGTAGCCTACCGTTCTTAGTGACTCGCGACGGCGATCAGAATCACCCGACCGCGGTCGCCTGTCGCGGGACGACCACTAGCTTTCCGATGTCAGCGACCGCGACGTCATCCGCCACTCTTTCAGCTGGTTTTATGAGGGCAGAGTCGCGATGGTTACTTAAAAAGAAATGGCTTTCCATACTAGTGTGATATAAAATTCGGGATTTATTATTATCATTCTTTGTGAGTCCACCTGGCCAAGTCGTGTGGTAGGAAAATCGTATAAATAGAAGAAATTTATGTTTCAGTTAAGTAATTTCAAAACAGTGTTTTAAAAAAGTGTAACTAGTAGATATATAGAGTAGATCTCGTCGTCGTGTGTTGAAAACAACGCTATTTTGATATGCTTTTCGCCTGCGTCACGCGACGGCACTGCCTCCGACGCGACTGGGTCGCGGTCTCCGCGCGACTCTCTAGCCACGCCCACCGGTCGCGCGACGCGGTCGCTTCATGTTTTGTGTTCTATACAAATTCATACGAAGCAGTAGGTCGCGCGACCCAGTGCAGGTCGTGCGTCGCGGTCTCTAAGAACGGAATGCTACCTTAATACTTATTACGATAATTAGCCTCATCAAGGCAATGGTGGATATAAGTATGTCTATGTATTTACAATTTGAGAAAATGTTGGGTTTGTATAGGACGAGCAAAATCATGTTACCCAGGTTGGTAACTTTATGAATCATAAATATAATTACTAATTATGTATTAAAGAAAGTTGATAATATCAATACATTCTAGACTACATTTCTGAAGTATTATGCATAAAGTTACGAAAGTTCTATAGAATGAGTCATAATAATAAGACAATGTTATAATGTACAATAATAATTATTAATAATAATAATAATTAGGGCAGCTTGTGGCGAGCTGAATGTGCGTGGCTACACATCGGTCCCGATTCCTTAGAGTTTTGTTGCCCTTCTGCACCGGTTAGGATTTAATGGCCTAACGGGAGAGCAGTGAGAGTGCTACTCCCGGGAGTGCAGTAAATCTCAACTCTGGCTTGCCTTAATTGGCCGGTCAGAGGGAGGGAGCCAGAGCTATATGCTCGGGCGTGGAAGTGTCATTTTCAAGGGCATAACTACGGGGAAGCCCGCTCCGGGCCTGTCCGCAAAATTATTCTTTCAAATTCGACCAGTAGTTCCTGAGATTAGCGCGTTCAGCCAAACAAACAAACTCTTCAGCTTTATAATATTATTAGGTATAGATATCATAAGTATAGTAGTACTAGCTGACCCACACAGCTTCACCCGGGACACACTTCGAACTCCCGTCGCACTTATTTAATCCCGTGCGCGTGGTTTATAAGTTTACAATGTATGAAAATTAGCCCGATATGTTATCATTTATGATTACTGCTCCGCTCTCCTGGGTAGTAGCGGATGATATACAGCCAGCAGACGAGATACAAAACGGATCGGTTGTCAGGTAGTCTAGTAAGATAGTCTGCAAGTGTGCAAAAGTAAAGATCAAAGATTCTGTTTCATTATCTACACCTATAAACTAATTAAAGTGTGTTGAAAAAGAGATGCTAATAGTGATTTATCTACTGTTTTACATAGCCTTACCTAATACACTTCGCTACTGAACTAAACTAGGCCAGTGCAGACTAGGGTCTGTGACCTCTTTACACACAATTCACCTAACACAAACAGATTAGTGTTTGCTCAGTTTTGTCGCGTGTACGCTTTTTGTTGTGCAATAAAGAATAGGTACTTGTATATGTTGCCTGGTGTTATTTTAAATAATATTTGCAACTAGGTGACAACCACGGCTTCGCCCGTGAATTAACTCGAACTCCCGTTGCACCTATTTAATTTCGTCGCTTGTAAATTCTACAATAATGCATAAAAATATGTGCATCGTGATGATACGACCCTGGAGCCTACAGCCTTCCTCGATATCCAACACGAAATATTTTTCAAATCTGACCAGTAGTTCCTGAGATTACCGCGTTTAAACAAATAAACTCTTCAGCTTTATATATTAGTATGAAATTACTAAGTGACTCGACCCCCACGGCTTAGCCCGTGACATACTCGTACTTCAAACTCCCGTCGCATCTATTTAATACCATCGTTTCTTTAATATATAAAAAAGAAAAAAAAATTGCCTGATTTATTGACATTTATGATTACTGCTCCGCTCTACAGGGTAGTAGCGTGATGATTTATAGCCTTCCTCGATAAATTGGCTATTCAACTCAATAGATTTTTTTAAATCCGACCAGTAGTTCCTGAGATTAGCGCGCTCAACCAAACAAACTATTCAGCTTTATTATTAGTATGGATTCATCTTAGTTTCTCTTCTCCTCTAAATCTTTGGCATAATAGGTGGGTGTATTCCTTCCTTGAGGAACTCCCCGTATGCTTCACGCCACCAGAGCTAATGACGAGATGGCCATGTCGGACTTTTAACTCATCATCATCATCCGAGCGTCTGTCCCAGTTGCGTCTCGCGACGCCCGGGGTCCGCTTTCCTACATTTTCTCCTCCACTTCGCACGGTCGTCGGCATCCCCTGTACTGAGACCATTGGCACGCATGTCATCCCTTACGACGTCAAGCCAGCACTTCTTGGGTCTTCCCCTCTTACCGGGACCCGGCGGGGCTGACATGGCCAGACATTTGTTACCTACGTAGCCCGGCGGTTGCCGCAAGACGTGACCATACCAACGAAGGCGACACTCTTGCAACTTGTCTGCAATGTCACGGACGTGAAGGCTGCCGCGGATGCGAGAGTTCCTCACGCGGTCCATCCGCGTGACTCCACACATCCACCGCAGCATCTTCATTTCCGTGACACGCAGCTCCTGCTTGTGTCGCTCCAATATCGGTCACGTCTCACTGCCATGTAAAAGGACAGGTCTAATAATGGTTTTATAGACCTGTCCCTTTAACCGGATCGGCATTTAAGGGTCACAAATGACACCGGTCATCTCCCGCCAATTGGCCCACGCGGCAGCAATGCGTGACTTGACATCGCAATCGCAAATGTCACTGGACGTGTGAAAAACAGATCCCTGGTATTTAACCTGGTCCGTGCGCTTGACCAAATCACCGCCTATGCGGACGGATGTGAGATCTGTCGAGTTTAGTGCCAAGTACTCGGTCTTCGCCACATTTAGTTTCTGACCGCCGTTCTCAAGCGTCTCCTTCCACGCCTTTACACGTCGCACCAATCTGCCCCTGTCCGCGCCTGCCAGCGCAATATCGTCAGCATACATGAGCAACCATGGAGGCTGCTCATGCGGGTTTCTGATGCTGTCCGACAATTCGTCTAATATTACACTGAACAGAAGCGGACTAAGGACCGAACCCTGGTGTACCCCGACGGTGATGGGGAACGGTTTCGTGTCGCCAACAGCAGTCCGAGCCATTGAATCGGAGTTACAGTACATGTCCCGGATAGTGTCAATATAGACCTCTGGAACCCCTTTGGACCGCAGTACCCACCAGATCATCGCACGAGGAACACAGTCGAAGGCCTTCTGCATGTCTAGAAACAAATAGTGCAGAGGCGTGTTCTTCGACTTGTATTTCTCTGCGACAACGCTCATGGCAAAAACAGGGTCCGTGGTCCCATGACCAGGGCGAAACCCATATTGACACTCCGAGAGAGTACACTCCTGCCGGATCCGAGAGTCTATAATCCTCTCGAAGATCTTCATGGTGTGGGACATCACCTTGATACCGCGGTAGCTCCCGCACTCCTGCACTGACCCCTTACCTTTGAAGACTGGAGTAATAATACTCAGTCTCCATTGGTTTGGGATCTGCCCGCTGAGGAGTATGCGGTTAAAAAGGTTTACTAAGATGCACACAGCGAGGACCCATCGCCTTCCAGGCTTTGATGGGGACTCCACATGTCGGACTTTTAACTGACTAAAACTAATTTCTTCATAACTGTGTTTGATCAGGGAACCTATAGAAAAACCATTGCCTCGTATGTCATCCTCCACAATGTCAAACTATGACTTTTTTGACCAGTCAGGTTTTTAAGCTTGCACATTTTTTGTGAATATTACGTTTATTGCTGAGACGACATTGAAAAATAACACTGAATATGGTATTAGCGTTCATATAGATTGTCACAACACAAGGTAGCCACAACCTGCGTCTGTCTATTTCAACACGGCAATGGGCTCACCACCTATTACGTGGGACAGAAATCCACACGGTGAAAAGTGGGCATATAATATGCCTCTGTCACCCCTTTGGGGATAAGGCGTGATGGATATTTATTTATTTTATTTTTAGATTGTCACAATGACACACGCACACGTAGGGGAGAACGGGGAAGTTTAACAGTAAAGTAAATTTATCATTAATCGCAGTACCCCTCTTTTTCAAGGAATCCTCTTTTGCGGGTTGTCATGACTTATTTCTTTTGATCTTCTCTTTTTGGTAGTAACGCACAAGCGAGTAGCGACTCATAATGACTTTGTGAGTGGTATAACTAGCCACTTACAGGCCCGACGGACTAGACTAGCGCCTACTGTTACATATTTCACTGCTGCACTCAGAGTCGATTTAATGATTGATCAAGGATTTTAAGTAAAGATTAATAAAAGTTTACTCTCAGAGACAGTAAACGAGTCATTATTGCCATTAAATGTCAATTAACTTTAATGGCTGCTGAACCCTTACTTAAATCTTAAATAGACATTAAATTGACGTTCACATGCCAAAAGTATGGTAATGGCGCTAACTCACGTTCGGATTTGGTTTGTCCCGAACGTGGATTTGATTTGCCTCCCGAACAAATCTTACCGTGTGTACAGCAGTCCGGCAGACATAATTATTATTAATCGAATCCACCACGATCCGCATCGGGTATGATCAATGTTGCTACTTTGTTGTAAATTTTCCCAGATTTAATTTTATTTTTCTCCAAACAGACACTTTTTCATAATGACAGATTTGGTTGGCGGACTCGACGGATTTGATCTGTGGAGGTCCGGCAGACCAAATCCGAACGTGGGTTAGCGCTATTATGTTATTATTGTGGGACACTTTTTCACACAGCGCCATCTAGCCCAAAGTAAGCTAATATTGGCTTGTGTTATGGGATCTAGATAACTGATAAACATACTTATATATTTCTAAATACATACATATTATAGATAAATAACACCCAGACACAAAATAAACCAACGTGCTCATCACCACACAAAGTTTTATCCTGGGTGGGAATCGAACCCACGACCTCTCTCTCTCTCTCTCTCTCTCTCTCTCTCTCTCTCTCTCTCTCTCTCTCTCTCTCTCTCTCTCTTATCTGTGTTTATTGCGGAGAGAATCAAAGAGCGATATGTATAGTGATTCATCCATATCTATAGTCATGCATTCTTGAAATATTCTGTAATTGATAGTAGTAAAATAATAGTAAAACATTCAACTTTTTTTATTTTGAAGGTAAATAATAACTTTACCCTATAAAAACTACTATATTTTATTAAATTGTCCTTAGGCATATATTTTTTACACTTTACCGACATACGTTTCGATACAGACATTAACTAATGAACCATTAACTTTCGTCTCTGGGAGCAACAGCCAATTATTTATTTTAATCATAATTAGTTAAATGACAATTTACACTAATTCAATAAAAAACTGAGTGCAGCTGTCAGTTTTTGTCTTTTATGTACTTAGGGAAAATGAAAAAACTTCATCTATTATCGTCCTGTATAATTCTGTAGGTATATTATATTAACAATATAACTGAGGTTCCCACCACATATGAAGTTTATGATGAAGTTTAGGACGTAGCGCCAGGTCACATCATCACGTCACAGAAATCATGTATCATAAATAAATATAAATAAATAGTGATAAGAGCCCATTCATAAAATGCGTTAGGAAAGTTTGGTTTATCATCAAGATGTGACGAATCGACGATGCTGATTACAAAAACAAAACGTTATCAATACGATTTCGCTATTTTTAGTCATATTAATTTGTTAACAAAGGCGGCTAAGGTATTCTTTTGTAATGATTTAATAGTAGGTACTTTAGTTAGGTACGAATGAATGAAAAACGGTCGACAAAGAATATGTATTGTGCTTAAGTAGAGGGTAGGAGTCAGGGTAGGCAACTTACATATTATGATGACTACGTGAGCAGATTGCTCAAAAAAGAAAAGTCATAAGTACTCGGATACCCAGACGTGCATGTACAAAGCGATTAATGACTACAAGAATCGAAAAAAGTATGTAAGTATGCATGTATCGCGAAGCGTGGCGATCTGTCCTCTCTTAACTACTCCTTCAGCGGTACAGTGTGAAGATAGTTAAGTTTTTAAGTTACTTTAGACAAAGTAATTAAATTAGGACACTAACTAGTTAAAATACTTTAACTACTGGTTCAAGTTTAATGAAATTTGAAATACGCCGTGCTTCATGCCTGCTTGTTTACTGAAAATTTGTGATTTTAGTTTTATCCACAACGAAGTTATAAGAAGTCGAAAATGGCCTGAATTACTTTGAGAAAAGTATGGTGCGGCTGCCGTGTCGCTTGCGTGTGGACCGTTCCGCGCGGTATCCCTGACGGGGTAGTCAGAGAACGAAAATATTATTGACGTTATGTGGAATGGACAATTATATGAATGCATGCTTAACCAGAGCGCTTAACAGATTGGAATAAAACAAATAAAGGCGTTGTCCAAATTCAAAATTAATTTTATTAGGCGATCAAAAATAATGGGTCGTCAAAAGGCGCCATAAAATTTTCTATTCTGAAATGTATGAAATCCTATTCGCGTGAATTTTAAAATGTGTGTAAGTGTGTAATATTCATCATCATAATCAGAGTCTAATTCCCGGTAACATTAGACGCGTCGTCTTGGAGTTGACTTGGTCCGATTTTTCGAGCTTAAAACCGGTCAGTAACTAACTACAAATGATGATAGTCTACAATCTACCTGTGTTGGTGAACGCCGTTATTTGCATATGTAATTGTTATGAGCAAGTTTTGCCCTCTAGGGTGTGGAGGCGAGGCATTGGTTCTCACGGCGCGTTCTCATCAAGTTTTATGCAAATTTTAGTAACAAAAAAGTGAATACATACTAGCGAGTGATTAATATAATCAAATAAGGAACTTGAGAGCTTGGGTTATACACCCGTTTGTCGTTGTTTTGTTTATCACACATAGCTAAAGGACTTTTAGCGTCTTTATATTATTCACTTCAGTATAAATCGGTCCTGAAGTATATAAACTGAAGTATCGCCACATGTAACGCAGACTTTATTTTAGCAGTTATGTAATCGATTAACGGGTCCTGGATCAATTTTCTTTTGGCAGAAATCTTATTTGTAATTAACTTAAAATCTATACTATTTTTTTAAAAATCTGATGAGTTTGTTTGTTTGGTTGAATTTGCTAATCTCAGGAACTACTGGTCGGATTTAAAAAATATTTTTGTGTTATAAAGCCCATTTATATATATATATCGCGCTACTTGTAGAGTACTACCTGTAGAGTAGTCGTATATGTCGACAAATCAGACAAATTTTAATGCATTATTGCAGAATTTATAAGCGACGGGATTAAATAGGTGCGACGGGAGTTAGTCACGGGCGAAGCCGCGGTGGTCACCTAGTATAATATATAGCCAAGATAAAATGAGATAGTGAGTGAGTGTGTGTAATAAGCTGTAATACCTTTTTCGTTTTGTCATAACAAAGTTGTAAATATATCCTCTCTATAATTAGTAGCTATAGATTAATTAATAACAACCGGAATTCATGACAAACATATTCTTCCAGGCCTAACCATCCTATACCCAATAGTAGTTTCATCTTTCATAATATTTAAGTATAAAAGGTGGGTTGCCGGGGATAATAAATAGGCTATGTGTGACTTCAGTATTTTAGTTATCTATACTAATATCTATTATAAAGCTGAAGAGTTTGTTTGTTTGTCTGTTTGTTTGTTTGGTTGAACGCGCTAATCTCAGGAACTACAGGTCGGATTTGAAAAAATATTTTTGTGTTAGATAATCCATTTATCGAGGAAGGCTATAGGCTATATATCATTAGGCTACTGCACTGGGGAGCAGAGCAGTAGTCAGAAATGTCGACAAATCGGGCAAATTTTTATGCATCATTGTAGAATTTATAAGCGACGGGATTAAATAGGTGCGACGGCTGGTCGAAATATTCCACGGGCGAAGCTGTGGGGGTCATCTAGATCACATATAGGATGGGTTTCCGAAGACAAATAATAGCCTATGTATGACTTCAATGTTTCAGTTATTGACCATATTTTGTGTATAGAAGTAAAAAAAACACACACACACACACACACACAAAAGAACAGAATATAGCACCTTACTTCTAAGGAGATTGGCAGAGGACATTGAAGTAGGCAATTGTATGTCAATTTTAATAGACAAGACTGACTACGCGTTTAGAAAGCGAACCTATTGTCGTCTATTAGGAAGACTAATCCTTAATCAATGTTGAAACTTAAATTCTATTGTTGTAGTAAGTCCTTAATGAGATTTCTATACAAATAGCTTCTTTAGACTTCGTCGGCGTCGCTAATTTTTCCCGGACTTAATTCTCGCAGGAACTTGTGCCCTGAATAAAAAGTGAAAGCATACGTGTACATCCATTTAACTATCATTAAGCCTATTCTTTTTACATGTCAGTGAGCCGTGACCACTATTGGAGTGACACAAGCAGGCGCTGCGTGCCACGGAAAGGAAATTGCTGCGATGAATGAGTTCCTCACGCGGGTGGACCGCCTTAGGCACTCTCGCATCCACGGCATCCTTCGCGTCCGTGACATTGCAGATAAGTTGCAAGATTGTCGCCTTCTCTGGTATTGTCATGCCATGCGGCAACGCTGGCTACGTGGGATCAAACTAATAAAAGCTTGTGCTATGAAATCTAGACAACTGGTATACATACGTTACTTATTTTATATTTCAAAATAGGTACATACAAGTATACCCATGGAAAACATCTGAAATAGTTACAATCTTACAATCACTTCTTACAATCTCGAACGAAATCATAACTTCAACAGCAGCATGCACTAACGAGCCAGTTTAACAAACTTACTAACTATAAAAAACTAACTATCTTCACGCTGTACCTCTGACGGGGTAGTCAGAGAGGACAGATCGCCAGGATTTCCGATCCATGCATACTTCTTTCGCTTCTTGTAGATTCATCAATCGCTTTATGCACGCACGTCTGGGTACCCGAGTACTTTAGACTTTTCCGTTTTTGAGCAATCTGCTCACGCGGTCTTCATAAGTCTCTGCCTACCCTGACTCCTTCTACCGTCTACTTTCACACAATATATATTCTTCGTCAATCGTTCCTCATTCATTCGTTGGACGTGTCCAAACCAACGGAGCACGCCCTTTTCCAGCTTAACGCTGACACTTTCATACAAACCTGCCATATTGCGTATAACTTCGTTACGTATTCGGTCGACCAAAGTTACGTCGCACAATTTTCGAATTGATCGCATCTCCACAGCGTTCAATTTACTTTCATGCATCTGCTGACATACCCAGGTTTCGCTACCGTAAAGCAACGTTGGCGCTAGCACTGCGTTATGAATAGCCAGTCGTGATTCTTTGACGATGCTTTGTCGCTTTACTAACAAATTAATACATAAATAAAACATGAAAATGCTATGTGAATCTCTCTGCCAAATAGCTTTTCGTTTTCGCTAAAGCTACGTCTTAACATCCCAAAATTGCCTTAATATTTTTCCGTATCGAAGGAAATAAGTACCAGGATTGCAAACGCTTTAAAGAGCATTTAAATACAAGTTCACAGGGAAATGTGTTTGGAGAATAATGCGGGAGAACTTAAATTGTGATATTTCAATCTCCCCCACCAGTCACCGCACGAGTATAGGGCGCCAACCCTTTTACACCGCCCAATCAGCTGAAAGCTTCCTGTCCTCGTATCTACCGTGTAATTGGACAGTCACTTTTATTCATTTATAATTTCGAATTTGGTACGATGAGATTTTGAAAAACTTTTTGGGGATTGTGTACAGAACAAAGGAAAGGGAAGTTTTAATCTTAATAACTAATTAGATCTTGTCTCATGTTAGCGTTTAGTTCCAGTGGCAGACCTGTGTTCGCCTTTACTATTTTTATCTTAGAAAATGATTTATTACTTTATCTTAGAAATTTCATAACTTTAAACCACACCCACCATGATTTTTCAAGGCCCAAGCCAATGTCACCTACAGACCAGTTGAGTTGTACCTACAGCCCAATGCGCCCTATTATTTATTTTTTTCTTTACGTGTAATATCCTTATGCACACCATGCTGGTATCCTACCTAAGCCACACAATGCCCTCCCATCTGCTAAGGGCTGGAAGTCCCGTGTCAGCCATTGTAAGGATAACCCCGGAGACGGTTGCGCCGAGAGGATCATAGCTTCTAGTAGTAACCAAGGCAAGTGTGACTATAAGTCAATTTGAAAGCAATTAATAAGACGCTAAGATAAGAAGTCCTTTTTAAATTCATATTTGTCTATCGACATTCAATTTCGCAAATAAACGTTGAATTGCGCGTAATGACAGTGAGCCCCCTCTATCATTGGTACATGATAAAGTGCATGGCTTGAATAAAAGTGTCATCATTAATCTGGAAACTGCGTGCTCCGTTGGTTTGGTCACATACAACAAATTACTGACGAACTATTGACAAAGTAGAGGGTAGGAGTCAGGGTAGACCAGGACTTACATAAGATGACCACGAGAGGCATGACCAGCATGTTTGAAACCATTAGTAAATCTACAGGAAGCGAAAGAAGCATGCATACATCGCGAAGCCTGGCCATCTTTACTCTGACTACCCCGTCAGGGATCCAGCGTGAAGATAGATAGATACCTAGATAGACTATAAAGTGCAATAAAAAAAACTTTTTGCATTGCATTTCTCTAGTAATTCTCTAGTCATTGAATAACGTTGTATGCATGTCACGAACTCGTTTCCTTTCTATCTCCTGCGTATTTCCGTTTTGTACCGAGATTTATATCCTTTGCTCCTAGCTTTGCGGATTAATATGTAGGTACCTACATACACTAACAGTCACACACACTTGCATATTTGAGGAGGTAAGCAGAGGCGGATTTACATTCCAGAGCCTATTGCTGTCAACTGCTTGTTTTTTGATGCGTAAACGTGAATTGAACATAACTACCAGGGGGGCGATTCTGCTATTTCACAGTTTTTCGCAGTCTACTATTACAATCGTACTATAATAGACTTCTATCGGTCGACCGATAGATTTCTACTAACACGTATCGCGCCATTGTTCGCTAGTCAGTTGCATTTTTGATAGTCTACTAACATTTTGACAGCTAAAAACAGCGATTCTGGTTCTATTCTACGGCTTGTCAATAGATGACTCGGCCACCAGGTCAACATAGCTCTTAGAATGCAATGGGTTGACAAATATCTCTATTAAGTATCTATAACTGATGGAGCGAACTGTGCCGCGATAAAATAGGGACACCCCAATCCAGAATCTTAAATATCAAAGTACTAAAGGATCATGTACGCATGATTTCATCATTATATTTTTTATGTTGGAACTTTGTCAATTCAGACAATGTCACTCCAATTTTATACTTAGATTTTAACATCTATGTATTTCGAAATTCTCTCAGGGTTGTTGACCTGAAAACCTAAGTATAATAGAAAAAAAATGATCCTCCATTTAATTGTTAGGTTTCACGAAAAACAACAGTTGTTCTAACACTTATAGAGCTGTGAGAAAGTTATATTATATAGACAATTTAATATTTTATTTAAAAAATATAATTCACTATCTTCACGCTGTATCCCTGACGGGGTAGTCAGAGAGGACAGATCGCCAGGCTTCACGATCCATGCATACTTCTTTCGCTTCTTGCAGATTCATCTTTATTTTATTTTTTTTTTATTTAATTAGACAATTTAATATTTATATAGACATTTACGTGTTTACGTCAGTCTGAAAGTAATGGTACGATAGAATTAGAGGCCGGATACATCTGCCACTTGAAGGTATGTACTTTTTTCTTTCTGCACGTGAATTCCAGTTTAACCATATGTGATGTGAATTCGCTTACTTGCTTATGTGTTAAAATTCAAACTATAACCATATCACCCTTCTTTGTCATTCAAGTTGTTCATGGCTCTCCATCTCTACTAGTATTGGGATCCTTGGTGTTGAGATTTCCAGTGACGTCCAATACCGTAGTAATTTAGAGGACAAGGCGAAGCTGGCCTCCATAAAGCTCGGCGTGCTCAACAGAGCGCGGCAGTACTTCACTGCGGAGCAAACACTGCTCCTCTATAAGTCGCAAGTGCGGCCACACATGGAGTACTGCTGTCACCTTTGGACTGGTGCACCTGAATACCAGCTTCGACCTTTTGTCTCGGTAGAAGGGCGTGCGATGAGAATTGTCAACGATCCTCTACTAGCAGGCGGTGTTGAACTCGTTCGTGATAGGAGAGACTTTGCCTCCTTATGTGTGTTCTATCGCCTGTACAACGGTCTGTGCTCTGAGGAATTGTTTGCCATGATGCCCACGGCTACCTTCTATCATCGCACCGATCGCCATAGACAGGTGTTCACCATCACACTTTGCGTCCGGAGCGCTCACATACGGTTAGGTCACATGGTTTATTTCTACGCGAAATTAAGCCTCTATCGGACCTAACCGTTTGTGAGCGCTAGGTTGTGGACTGAACTCCCTGCCTAGATTTTCCCGAACGTCTACAGTATAGGGTTCTTCGAAAGGGATCTTAGACGGTTTTAAAGGGTCGGCAGCGCGAGTGCTGCACCTCTGGTGCTGCAAACGTCCATAGGCTAGGTTGACCACTTTTCATCAGGTGGTCCGTATGCTTGTCTGCCACCTCAGTGGTATAAAAAAAATGGTGTCAATCGGAAAAATATTTCTACTACACATAATTTAATCTTTTAACTATTATAATATTTAAAGTAATGACAATTTTTGAGTCGAATATGCTGTCGATTTAAGGTCGTTATATGATTACTGGCAATATGGTATAGGTGTTACTATACAATGTAAAGGCAATGCCCTACAGAAGATCACGGGTCGTCGTGTTTGCTTATCATCAGGCTAGGGAAGCCATTTTGAAAAAAAAATTAATAAAATCTACAGTATCATAATAACATATATCAGTAAAGTACCTATATCCTATTGTGTTGAAAAAATAATACATTTCTTATACGATATCATTAAGAGTATTCTGTATGAATAAAAATCCTTCATAGAGTCCTGTGTAATTGTCAGCCCGTTATTTAATTTAACACCTTAAATATGTATTCTATAAAACTTCGCCGGAGCGAATTAAAAATTATCGCACTAACGGCCGAATAATGGAAAGTCACTCATGTACAACACCCAGGTGAAGGGGGCTCTTAAATTTAAGTATCTCCCAAATTAAAGTGGTATACACAAAGGCTACTCAAACAATTTGAAGGCATAGTCAGCTGAGCAGCTATTAAATAATTTGCTACACAATGTCATTTCTATAATGTTCAGATAGGTAGGTTTTGAAGTTATGTATCAGAATAAATAACTTAAAAACTATTTCGAAATTGAACGTAAACATTTGCTGACCTAATTGTCGTAGGACGAAACGTTCAATTTGATTGAAACCAGTGACATTAGCGTGACTTGTAAACATTTTTCAAAAATAAATTAGGATATGGAAGAAAAACATTGGAATGTACCTCTTCAGCAGGCGTCTGTATGTAGCAATGGAGTCAGCAAATAGGGCCGACATGAATAGCAGCTATCTCCATGAATGACCATATTGGCAAAATCACTATCATCAAATTGCGTTGATAGCTAGTTTTCTCCGCTTGTTTTTACAAAATGTTTCAAGAGTTCGGGAAATCGAAGTATGTCAAGGGCGAAGCCGTGGGGGTCACCTAGTATTAGCTATTTTAAAAGTACGGTGGACTGGTGGTTTTTACCCGCTTTCCTTACAGATACAGGCTCAAGACGACGCCTTTACGTGATAATTTCACGCACGCAATACGTAACATGCCCCAGGCAATACATAGAGATTGTAAGCTGAGGGAAAAGTACAATGGGCGGCCTTATCACATAAAGCGATTTCTACCAGGCTAAATTTTATAGACAAAAGTAGGAATCGTAAACCATGTCCGGAAGGGGGCAGCTACCCCTCCTGCCCTCCCCTGGGTACGCCCATGGAATAAATTATCCAAATATAAAACTGTCTTATTGGAGAAATGGAACCGAGCAGGAAACTCCGCATCGTTGTATTTTTATAATGTATTTAGCTTCTCTAGGTTTCGTCGACAGACGGTCGGTCTTTCATGGTCAGAGAGTAAAGATAACGAAGACAAAGACATTATTTTTACACTTCAATGTATTCAGTTACATATTTAGGAGACCTCTCTAGCACTCTTACATTTAGGGGACGTTCAAATCTGTTTGACAGGTCATTTGACAACTGAATTAAATTAAGTGGCATTCCAGTATACGAATTTTACACTGAGTGGTGTCTGAGCGCAACTAACCCGAGTTCATCTTAAATTTAACAATGCTTAAAGTTGATGTTAGAGAATACGAATTTTGTATTTATGAGCTAAAACATTTAAGTTGCCGTTAGATATTTGAGTGACTTTTCAGTATTCGGCCGTAAATCTGGTAAATAAAATTTACATATATACATACTGTCACGCTTTTATCCCCGAAGGGGTTGGCAGAGGCATATTAGACACCCACATTTTACCGTATCGTTTTTTGTCCCATGTGAAGTGGATGTCAGGTGGTGAGCCCATTGCCGTGTTGAACAGGCGCAGGCTGTGGTGACAAATAAATTTAATGGCCGAAATTCAACTTTGCCATCTTAGTAGCTCGCTCTCTGAAAGTCGCTACAGCTTCCAATCAAGGAAGCAATGTCGTTTAGATTAAAAATAACGACTTGTCCTTTTATCACTTTCACTTGTCATTTCAACACAGCTGGTATTTAGCCTTCGTGATCTTAAATGAACGTTAATTCACTACGGCTGTTTATGGCGGACAAAACATCTCGGCGTGTGTGCGATGTCGTTGTAATCATAATCGGATATTACGAAGCTGACATTTAAATGTATAAGACAACTGAGTTGATTGGTTCTGTGTTCAATAAAACTGGTTTTTGTGTATGTAATTTACTTATTTAATAGCTTGATAGCAAATTTTGGTTATGAAAGTTTGCATTTTTATGTTCAATCTTCCATATTTAGGTAGGTATTTACATATGGGTAACAACAACATAGACTATTTATTGATTAGGACAATTGTATAAACCACTTCAATGACAGCTATCAAGGTGTATGAAATTGGGTGACTAAATAACTAACGCACTATCTAAAAATAAAAAATATTAAGAACAGCCGGTATTAATATTTTTTTCAGAGTCACCAAAGTCAAAGTCAACGTTTTAAAGTCACACGAAATCTGTATAAATCGATGGCTGGAAAACACATGAAAAATATTATCTGGTGTACCATGGCGAATACAAAAAAAAATCTAATTCCCTTTAAATAAGATGTAATAAGTAACATAATAATTTTATATCCTGACGGTTGCCATATTCTTTTACCGGAATGCGTAATTAAATTTATCGACCATCAACTTGACCACTGAAACCACATACCGTATATGATAGTGACCTTCAAGCTCTGGACATCACACACACACACACACACACACATACACACACACACACACACACACATACATCATCTTGACGAGATGCAAATAACAAAGTAATAAATCCAAAACTTATTCATAACTTTATATGATTACAAAATAATAAAAAACACATGAAATGAGCCCATCTATATCCGTGAGTAAAGGCCGAAAGTATCCGCTTGTCGCAATCGAAATTCTGGCGTACTCATTGCATCGCATTTTTTTTCCTAATTGCGTTAGATCCGCGTGTGCCTTGAGGTGGTGTCATTTCTGCTACACTTAACAGTAGTCGAGGTCTTGTGAAGACTGAACTTCTGAAACTTCTACGATAAAAAAGTAGTGGTATAAAAAATTAATCTTAGCATTAGTCTCATAGCAAACTCTTTAATTAGTTTTGCTATGTTGGAAGCTTTTGCCATCTGAAATCCCATTAACATCGCGGTTGTCAGCAACACTGGCTCGTCAGTAAAGAAACGGGTGCTTTTATGTGTGCATTAGACTCACAATGGTGCGGGTGAGGTAGGGGTAGGGTTTAACTCTGAACTGAAGACTGTTAGAACCACATATTACACGGTAGAAGAATTTAAAAAAAAAACAGAAATATACCTCCTCGATAATACTCTTCTATTTCGTATTAACTTTATATTCATCCATCATATACCTACTTCAAGAAATTTTTATATTACTATATTGATCTTTTTTGCGGATCGCTATAAGTGATGAGATTCAACTTCAATAACAGGGAAATAATGATTGATGACATACTATCTCTATGTTAAGACACCATTACTAAATTATAGTGTATTGGCTTAAAATATGGGTGAGCTCTAATGTTTTATAAAAGGCAATCGAATTTTGTTGAACGTGAACATGACAATTTCATTAATTTGTCAAAGCTAGACGCTTATTATAATTAGTGATCGTAGCCTACCTGAAGAGTCCACCTAAGACGGCTACAAGAATTATATTTTCCTATGATCCACATGTGTGCAAAAAAAGTATTTTTTCCGTCGTCCATCGTATTAAAGAAAACAGTTTTGCATTTGGGTATAAAATTTAGATACATACCAATCTAGAACCTAAAACTGCAAGGCCACCGAGGTTATTGGAGTTCAGACACTTGTAAACTCTCCCACCACAAACCACTAACATTTCAGTGAAAACTCGATTGAATGTTTATGATTTATGCTATGATGGAAACTAAACTCGATTAACGTGCAACTTTAAAGCCTTTAAAGGAAGGGCGGTCAATATCAGAAATGATAGATCGTACTAGCCACTAAATGACCTTATTTGTACACTCAAGTGGTATCGGCGGAAGAGAAGCAAATACCTCAACGACTTTCTATCCGTGAGAATTTTGTGATTACACACATACCTACCTAATTAACTTCTTTTGGAAGTCTTTAATGGCTGAATGAATATAGTATTTTAGTAGCTAAAATCTTCGGGTCCGTATTGGGTTGCATAAATTTTAGAAGCATAACTTAAAACTGCATAAAGTTTTTTGGCATACTCTTCGTTTCGCATAACGTTCAAACAGAATAAATCATTAGGCATACTTTATTTTCCTATAACTTTTTTATAACAATGATATACCAGCATAAAATGTTTACGCATAATTTTTTTTACAATAACGATTACTAATCATAACATTTATTGGCATCTCACTCACTCTCGCATAAAGATTACAAGCCATACATGTAGAATACCATAATGTAAACGAGTACATATTTTTATTTTTATATCTAAGCTTGAACTGTCTAAGATTGAAATGCCCACTGATTAAAAATGTCGATAGTCACTATACTGAAGTTCAAAATTTCTACACTTATTATCTATATATATAAAAATGAATCCCTATTTCCCTTTGTCACGCCATCACGCGTGAACGGCTGGACTGATTTGAAAAAATCTTTTTGTATTAGATAGCTCATTTATTGAGGAAGGGTCTAAGCTATATATATCATCACGCCACTACACAGGGGAGCGGAGCAGTAATCATAAATGTCAACCAATCGGGGAAACTTTCATACATTTTTAGAAAAGTAATAAGATATGGGATTAAATGGGTGCCACGCGGTTGGAAGTATGTCACGGACGAAGCCGGGCAGGTCAGCTAGTAGAATATATAAATAAAATAGATACAAAAAGAAAGTAGGTAGATTAAAACGAGCGATTCGCGCGTTGTGGTCACAAGTGACCTAACACTCCTCCTCGCTTCGCTCATCGTCGTACCTATTTACGACTTTGCTCAAGACTAGTCTAAAAAAAATAACACTTAAAATATCGTTTAAAATGTTACAGCTTAAAAACTTGGCTATGAGTGAGATGATTATTTACAATGGTGTCTTATCTCTTAAATATTCTTAGTCAAATTATTATTCATTTATGATTTAAACGGTTATCCATACCTCCATTATGCGTTTTGTATTTTATGATAAATTATCTTTAGGCGTATAACAATTATACCCTTTACATTTATGCTGATTAAAATTATAATAAAAAATTAGAGTAAGTTAATGTTATGCCAATAAATCATTATGCGTTTATAACACTCTGCTTATCATAATTTATGCCAGAAAACTTTATGCTGAAACTGCTATGCCAAACTACATTATGCTGAAAAAAATTATGCGATCGAAAGGGCATCCAAATCTTCTTGATACTGTACAGCAAGATTTAAATAATGTTCATACTATATGTAGCCTTTATGTTTTTCTCGGTTCCTAGGACTTATCAGCTTCCACGGTCACTATACGATGCGCATTGAAGATTCTCTAATAATTCCGTTGCCAATTAAATTGGCGAAATCCCTTAAAGAGTGTGGTTATTTTGAAGTACTTTAAGTAAGCTTTGCTAGTTGCACTCCTGTCCAATGTAATAATATTGAGGTGTAATAGCTTTCTTTGGTTTTAAACGTGAAATGCTCTGAAAAACAAACTATATTTTTCTATAGTGACGCCATTAACCTTAAAAAGGAAACGTTTTATCATAATCATACTTACTACATACAACCTACAGCTTGTCTGAATGGATAAAACTAAAACAATAGTCGATTGATCTACTGTCGGTAATAAAAGTAATAAATCAAAGTTTGAATGAAGACTCGACCTTTTACAATGAATAGTTTGTGCCTTTGGACAGCGCGGCGAAAATGAATGTCTCGTGGGAGTTTGCAATACGGTCGTATCGGCAACCATGTTTATAATTTACCATATAAAAGATGAAATATGCAAGGTTGACGTGATGATAAGCTGCCTTTGTTGATCATTCTGCAGGGATGAAATGGGGACGGTATGTAATGCTTGACTCCTCCCTTCCAATAAATTGTTCGAGTTATAAACTAAGAGCAACGACAAACTTGGGAGAAAAACTAACAATTTCAACTAAACTTGCAGAGAAGCAAATATTGGAAATGCAACTGCACTGAGAATTTTGCGCTATTTTCAGTTGCATTACTTTGTCTTTGATATTCAGATGAAATTGTTTCAGCGGCTCTCCGGGTCAGCACCGGCCCTAAGTTTACTTTTACGTGTTTTATCTGACGCGACGCAACTATTTTATCTCAAGACGTCCAAATTACTCGGCTACTTATAATGAGTTTAGAATATAGCCGCGGCTGGATCAACCATGAATTAATACTTAAATTTAATGAATTAATTAAGTAGTGTTTATGTATCTTTGACTAGTTGAGTAGGCCGCGGCTCCGCCAGCGTAGTGAATGTGTCCGATTTCCTATCCGTGCATTTTTTCCAAATTTTCTCTTTATAAAAACCTTTCTTAAAATTCAAGGAATTAATGAAAAAATATTCGAATTGGTCGGGCCGTCTTCGAGTTTTGAGCTTAGCACCATATTTTGCGATTCATTTTATTTATATATAGATTACAAATACAATGCATTTGGATTAAATAATACTTATTTGCTGTTCTATATACAAATATTATTATTTTGCGTCCGGAGTGCTCGTATACAATGTCAGATCCGATAGAGGCTTCCTTCCGCGTACGCTTAGATTATGGAATGACTGTCAGTTTTTCCAAACATGTACAGTATGAGGTTCTGGAAATGTAATTCCAGCATCTCTGTTGCAAACATACATAGTTCGATAATCACTTTCCATCAGGTGGACCCACAGAGTAAGGAATCTATGTCATTCGCGCTCATTTAGAGACGGCTCACTCTTATACTATTTCATACGACCAAGCGTTTCAGGGAAACGTCACCCTTTACTCAAACGATTACTCAATTACTACAGGCGTATGCGATTTTCGTCTACAGCCAGACGCAAACTTGGCACGCGATATTAAATCTTATTTTTGTCTCTATTAGGGCGCGAGCAAGAGAGAACGAGCAACATTCCTTGCCACCGTAGTGGTATAAAAGCTTATTAGTAACTTATTACTGACAACATTTATGGATAAGTACCGATATTCACTTAATGTGGAACTGAATCTTAAATGTGGCGAAGACCGAGTATCTGTTAAACTCTACAGATCCCTCATCCGTCCCCATAGGCTATGATTTGGTCGAGCGCACGGACCAGGTTAAACACCTGGTATCTGTATTTCACGCGTCCAGTTACCTCGATTGCTGGTGTCATTTTTGACCCAAAAATGCCGGTCCGATTAAAGGGACAGGTCTATAAAACCATCATTAGGCCTGTCCTTTTACATGGTAGTGAGGTGTGGCCACTCCTGGAGCGACACAAGCAGAAGCTGCGTGTCACTGAAATGAAGATGCTCTTGTGGATATGTGGAGTCACGCGGATGGACCGCGTGAGGAACTCTCGCATATGCGGCAGCCTTCACGTCCGTGACATTGCTACGTGGGAAACAAATGTCTGGCTATGTCGGCCCCGCCGGGTCCCGGTAAGAGGGGAAGTGCTATCTTGACGTCGTACGGGATGACATGCGTGCCAGTGGTCTCACTACAGGGGATGCCGACGACCGTACGAAGTGAAGGATAAAATGTAGGAAAGCAGACCCCGGGCGTCGCGAAATGCAACTGGGACAAACGCTCCATGAAGACGATGATGATGACCGATATTCACTTACCATCTGGCGAAATATATTTTGCAACTTATGAAACATGTTCTATTCTAAACATTACTCATGACTACCGTAAAAACCTGTGTATCGACTTCTAACCAATTTTATTTCGGCAAAACCCAATTTGATTGTTTCATCGCAAACAGCTAATTTAGTTTCATTAATTAAATTTATTTCGTGGAAATTAATTACAAAGTAAAAGTTGTTTATATGACGCTAACCAATGCGTTGTTACAAGTCGGGCAAAGTATTATTGAATTATTTTATCCAGATTTTTGCCTAAACCTCGAACCTCCTATGACAAGGTTCCTAGATAAAAATTTTGGAAAACATCAGCTCACTAGGTGACGAAGGGATCTCACTAAAATCCACGACACCGATTGATCTAAAATATAGTGTACTGTTACTTTGATGGTGCTTACACGACATTTTTCAAGCCGCCCATAGGGCCTTCAACTGGGCTTAACGACTGCCATGTTATAGGCAACCGGGACCAACGGCTTAACGTACCTTCCGAAGCACGGAAACGTTCGCAAATGTAAATGCCACAAAGTGGTCACCCATCCGAGGACCAGGCATAGTGAAGGTTGCGTAACTCAGTGATCGTTTCCAGAACACTGAGTCCGCGCGGCCACGAGCGCTTCATGTACGATATTCCTGCAGCATAAAAAATTACAGCGATGTTATACTTCAACAAGAATGCTTATGAACATCGCGACTTAAATATCAAATGGTGCCACACGATCCTTGTTTCTGCACTGCGCACGCGCCGTTTACACACCCGTGTCAGTTATGTTATTGTAACGTCAAATGTTTAACCAAAAGCGGACAAAATGAAACCAGTTATAATGCCACTACCACACTGGCCTGATTTTTGCCGATTTGAACTGTATAACGAATTTTCCAGAAAGTACAACTAACTGTTTCTTGACCACAAATTTATTGCTTTACATTTAAAAGCAGCTCCATACTCACAAAGGGGTGGGCGGAAGCATATAACAGTTAGGCCGACAATGAATCAAAGGCGGTTGACACTACTGGCAGTGGCACTACTTAAAAAGAGAATTAATGGCATTTTGTGAGTTGTGCAGGAGAGATATATTGGTTGCTATAGAGTTGCCAATGAGCTTTTGATATCGGCAGCGTTGATTGCACAAGTTTCCCTGTCTATAGTAACTCTATGTTCCCCGACCTACAACAAAGACGGAGCACCGTATTGTAAACTTTTTTCCATTCTGACAGTAACAATATAATACTAAAATTACTTGAATCTCGAGAATTCTTCTTATATTAATTACTAGATGCCTTGATGTTGATGCCCCCACAGCTTCGCCCGTGGAATATTTCGACTTCCCGTCGCTTATAAATTCTACAATGATACATAAAAATTTGCCCGATTTGACGACAGTTATGACTACTGCTCTGCTCCCCAGTGTAGTAGCGTAATGATATATAGCCTATAGCCTTTCTAGATAAATGGGCTATCTAACACAAACAGAGATTTTTCAAATCCGACCAGTAGTTCCTGAGATTAGCGCGTTCAACCAAACAAACAAACAAACTCTTCAGCTTTATAATATTAGTATAGATGTCGCAATATCTACATTATTTTATACTAGGTATATAATTAACCTCCAACCCATACGCGGCCATAGTTATCATACCGTTGAACACTGTTAATTTTTTAAAAAGATTAAGTAGTTTAATACGCACACGTATTTGCCTCACGTAAAACTTCTCTGAGGTGTGACCCACTTACCATGTAAAACATAAATATGGCTACTTAAAAACACTTAAAACTTGCCCAATTTGGTAGTTTATTAGACTGACATAATTATTATGGTTGTATATGCCTCGTTTCTTTTGTTGGAGTCACCCTTGACATAGTGAAATAAATCAATTGAATTCATAAAGTGCTCTTTACCTAAAAATAGGTGTGCCTTTTCTTTGTGGTAATCACTGTTGTGTCGGTGGACGAGTCATCTCAACTAAAAACAATACAACTATTACATACCGATAGCGTTTCTATTACCACCGAAAATATTCTAAGATCAGTACAATTTGATCAGAACAGTTGCTATTTGCCTCCTTCTGTTTGAGATTCTTTTTAATTTTCTTTACGAGAAGCAAGAGAATATAAAGACGCAATTTAGCGGGCTCTAGAATATTCATAGAAATTATGTATTTCTTATTCCCGTAAGAACCACTGTTCCCATCTGCACTATTACATTGCATGGCTGCTGAGAAGTTTTGCTCAATGGATTATTCTCCTAATAATTTAAACTCGGTCTCATGTTATATTCATTACACACAAATTGAACATGTAGCTTATAAAAAACGCAATCAGTTCATTTGATGAGCATTATGCATATAATAAGTTTCGTTCTTCAGGCTTCAAGTCGAGTCCATAGAGAGTCGAGATCTAAGCATTGTGTTGATGATCTGGGACCGAGGTCCTAGGTCTGGGGTCCAGACTAGTCTAAGGTCCAGAGTCAAGGTTCCAGTGTTGACAGAATAAATTTTGAAAAATGTATTTCTATTTATCCTAACAGAAACATAACATTCTTAATTAATGAAAACAAAATGTAAGTGTTGTGCTAACTGCATTGTGTACTATTAGATCGACACAGGGCTGAACTGAGTGAAAATTATTCTAGAATAATTGACCTTGAGAACTAATACAGTCGGATCTGAACTAACTCGCAGACATTAGATTTTTAGATGTTGAAAATTAACAAAGAAAGTATTCCTGTTATGTTTGTCTAGTGATGACGGATAGTAATATACCTTTTTTGTTGTGTAATAATGTTATCACATAAATTATAAGTGTCTTACGTGATAATAAAGATCTATAAACCTAAACCTATTATTCATCATCGTCATTTCAGCCTATTTCCTCTCCCCCAAAGATCGCCACAACATCCGGTCTTGTGCCGCCCCGCAAACTTTACTAGGTCATCTGTCCACCTTCCAGGACGCCTACCCACTCTGCGTTTTCCGGTACGCGGCCGCTATTCGAGAACCTTACGACCCCATCGACCTTCAGTTCTACGAGCAAAATGCCCAGTGCCACTCAAGTCGGCCGATTCTTCGGTGACCCAGGTTCTTCTTCGGATTTCCTCATTGCGGATTCGATCAAGAAGTGACACTCCGAAAATAGAACTTTCCATTTCTCTCTGGGTACTCTAGTTATTAGAATTTAATATTTTGAAAATCTACATATAAACATACTTGGTTATCAAGTAAAACTTATCGTAATCGAAAAATTAGGGGTCCTTCAAACCATAATAAAAGAACCATCTAAGCAACGAAATGAAAATGTGATCAGCTACTAAATTAAATGAAATTATAATATCACGTGAAATAGAGAACATTAAGGTGTTGTTTTTATAATTTAGTACATTAATTTAGAGAATGAAGAGATAGGGAATTTAGCTTCTTTCAAATGTCTGAAGAACATATCGAAAACTATCTTTACAATGTCTATTTCTGACCCACACCTGCTTCACCTCCTTGCATAATAGCACAGCAGTAAATAATAATTAAGGTAATAGAAGTGACTTCTCTAAGACTTCGGTGGTTTAGTGAAGGTATCCCATTAGGATTTGTAGATAATACTATAATAGCAGGGCTCTTAGTATATATAGATCAGCAGATCTCGTATTTCAAAACGGAGATTTGATGTGTAACCGAAACTCATATTATAATACATTTTAACATGTTTATGCTTAATTTATCTGTAAATAAATTACGTGTAAAACTTAACATACACTACACGCTGTATCTCTGACGGGGTAGTCAAATGTCATAATAGTTACCTGCAATCGCTACTGATATATATATCTCTGAATACGGAACCACCACGCCTTGCGCCTTATACTAACTAGCTAGTTGATATATTATATTGGTTATTGACATAACTCACATTTATAGTATTTATTCTGTAGTATCCTTATCAAAAGTACCAATACTCGAAGCATATAACAAGGTGCACTACTCAGTAATACTAAGAATGTCACTAAAAAGTACTAAATTCCTTAGAAACTGATACGGTGCGCTGATAACTGACTTGACCGTTTTACTGCGTGTAGGTTGTAAAGCAGGTTAATTGTGAAACGAAGTGTAACGAATACGTTTACATTACACGCCCTTTGTTGACACAATCGCCGTGGTTTATGGTCGAACCATGGACTTATTGCTCTCTGAAAGCTTTGGTTAGTAGCCGTAGGTACCTATTACGTTAAATCTAACATACATACATATTGTCACGTCTTTATCCCCGAAGGGGACCTGATGCCTTCCGAAGCACGGAAACTCTCGCAAATATAAATTCCACAAAGTGGTCACCCATCCAAGGACCACCTATAGTGAATGTTGCTTAACGCAGTGATCGTTTACAGAACACTGAGTCAGAGGGGACACGAGCGCGTCCCTCTTAGTAGTCCTATTACCTAAAATCGTTTAAAATTTTATTGTTTTTTTATCTTTACCATTTTCAAATGCTGTTCAATTTCAGATCAATTAAGATCGCTCCCATTCGCTCGCGCCTATTAAAGAAGAAAGTATTAATAGCGCTAGCCAAGTTTACGTCACACTATATGCTAAAATCGCATACGGGACCTACCATTTGTTGTAGTAATTAGTGTAATGATATGAAAAAAGGGTGAGGCCTCCTAACACGCTTGGTTGTATAAAATATATTAAGAAGGGCGTCTGTAGAAGACAGTGTGCAAGTGATATTGATTCTTTGATCTGTTTTGCTAATAAAGAATGGAAATTCAAACAAAAAGACACATAGTTTTGACTAGAGAACCGCTTAATTTTTTTGGAAATAGGTCCAAAAAAGTAAATGGCGAAACGTTTATTTATAATCACTACATATTATAAAACAAAGTCGCTTTTCGCTGTCTGTCCCTATGTATGCTTAGATCTTTAAAACTACGAAACGAATTACGATGCGGTTTTTATTAATAGTTAGAGTGATTCTCATAGAAGGTTCTTATGTATAATTTGTTAAGTTTTTGTATACATTGATCAAATTATAACGATATTTGTTGGGGATGTCGGAAAAAATAAGCCGTCTGGGGCTTCCAACAAGAACGCTGCCTAAACCCTTTGAGATATAACAAAATAATGTACTGTGCAATTGTGTATCTAATGTAGGTCTACAAAAAAGTCCGCAACGATATATGTCTATCTTATAAGAATAACATACTATATCCATTCTAAAACTTTAAAACCATCAATTATAAAGTTGTTATTTGAAGGCTATTTACACAAATATGCTATTAGTCCTTATCTTTTTTTCTATATTAGTTGGCTTCAGCATTTCATGAAGATTATTTTGTCCCTTTACACCTTGCAAATTAAATGAATATCTGACGAGTTATCGCAAATTGAAAATAAAGCGCAAATAAATTAATTTCGTGTAACCATAATTCGACCGCCGTGCGGTACTGGAGAGCGAAGAAGTAATCAATGAATTTGAAAAATGTTCATTATTGTGAATGTAAATTAATAAACAGTTCCGGGGTTCGAAGTATGTCACGGGCGAAGCCGGGCGGGACAGCTAGTAACTAATAAATTGGATCTAGTGGACGTCCTATTTCACGTGTCAAAACTAGTTGGCGCTAACAGTTTTTTTTTTAGATTTTACTCCCTACAGATACGGATCTATCAGATACGGAAAATTAATATCTTTTATGAAAGTATTTAGTCCCATCTAGTCGAAAGTGGTCACCGTAGTTACGTTGGCAATACCCGGACCCAATTCTTGGTCATACGACTTGAAAGCGTAGACGTAGATTTACTAGTGAAACGTTTTTGTCTTGTTCTGCGCCGTTTCTAAATATAAAACAAATGATTCCCAAATTTCCGTCTACTCTTTCAAGAATAATACCCTTAAGAAGCTAGATTCGCACTCTTATGTGGGGCACTTTTTACACAGCGCCATCTCAACATCCGCCATCAATCAACGCTTACCTTATAGAATCTACTCTCAAGCGCCGATTGAGTATTGAAAAACATTCTGAAATATGGCCCTAAGACCCCTTTTAAAATTCTCCATACTTACTATAGGCGTTAATATTAAAATTTCCAAATACAGAAATAGGTCGATTATTTAATACTTTGTCCTACCTTGGGAATTACCATATACTGACATAAAAATATTATACAGTCCATCCATTATAATATCACACAGTGTACTTAATAAAGGGCCGTGGGAAAATAATATGCCTGTTCTCTGTACCGTGATGTATATTCTAAGAAAACCTCGTAGGTATTTATATAATTATTTAAATAAAATACGATAAACTGCCTCATTTATGTAATATTATCCTTAATATCAAATCTATTATGGTTGTCTGGAAGAGATCGCTTTTAGCGATAAGACCGCCCATTGTACTTTCATTTATATTTATTGTTTAATTTCTTGTAAGATTTCTTATGGTGTACAATAAAGTGTTTTCTATTCTATTCTATAAATGAGTGTTTATAATCATAATATCTTATGTCATTGGACTTGGTTTTTTTTTATATTAACAAGTAGGTACAATAAATTACAATAAAATTTACCTTCCAAACTACAGAACAGATTGTTAACTAAATACATGCTTTTAATTTTATTTGTATGTATTATTAGTTTTTGTTAGTTTTAATAAACGATAATAAATGTTGGTTAGCCTACCACTATACCTACATGTTGTTATATCGAGGACGTTATAACAACAAAATGAACGTACAAACGTTTGCAACACCTAAAAAGTGTTGAGCTATTGACTGTATAACCTGCGAAGATCACTTTGAAGAACCCCATGCTGTTATACATTCTTTACAGGGAGATAATTCCTCTCACTGCTGTTTGTTTCAATTCCTCCCGATGTTCAGCATCCTCGATAGGCAGGACATTGGTCAGGTCATCTCTACGACATCGACATCAAGTCAAAAATCGACCACAACTAATAAACGCTACAAGGATATATAGATTGAACGAAACATCCGAACGTTATTCCAGTTGCATCCATCATCATCATCATCCTAGCGTCTGTTCCAACTGCGTCTCGCGACGCCCGGGGTCCTCTTCCCTACATTTTCTCCTCCACTTCGCACGGTTCAGTTGCATCCAAAACCGTCATTTTCATGCCGTCTTACATCCAGTGTAGACATTCTCAATATGGAATAGTTAGTTTATTTTTACTGTAAGGCATTTTATCGCCCTAACGATTTGGAACTGCGCTAAATATACTTTTGTATGGATACTTCAAAATGGTACGGTAGCACGTCTGATATGGATGTAGGTAGAGCACAGTAATACAAAGAACTGTTACACAGCCTCTTCGCAAATATGGTCAGTCATTGAAGATTCGTCAAATGAACGAGCCGTCGTGACTGAAGCACGTTCACATTCAAAATAACCTAATAAATAGTTCACACCAGATTCGTAATTCAGAGTTAATCCGTTAAACCCGTTCAAAAAACTGTTCAATTTTTTTTTTCAATATCGGCTATTAGTGGCTGATTCGTAATTTTGTTGACCTAAAAAAATTGCGAGTGAAAATGACGAAACGATAAAAATCGCTTATCATCTTTTAGTTGATGAGCTGCTGTTTTGCAGAGACTTCAATCGAGCATATTGATCACTAGGTGACCCCCCACGCTTCGCCCGTGACATACTTCGAACTCCCGTCGCACCTATTTAATCCCGTCGCTTATAAATTCTACAATAATGCATAAAAATTAGCCCGATTTGTTGACATTTATGACTACTGTTCCGCTCTCCAGGGAAGTAGCGTGATGATATATAACCTATAGCCTTCCTCGACAAATGGGCTATCTAAACACAAAAATAATTGTTCAAATCCGACCAGGGCCCCAATTCTCGGTCATACGACTCGAAAGCGTAGACGTAAATTTACTGGTGAAATGTCTTTTGTCTCTTATTACACCGTTTATAGATATGAAACAAATGACATTTCACCCGCAAATTTCCGTCTACGCTTTCAAGTCGTATGGTCGAGAATTGGGGCCCAGTAGTTCCTTAGATTACCGCGTTAACCCAAACAAACAAATTAACTTCAGCTTTATAATGTTAGTATAGATTCAAGTATCGTATTATATTCATAGAAGGATAAGAATTTCAATTATTTTAATAAAAAAAATGAACCAAATGGGGTTATGTAAAATTATAAACATTTTTTTTATTGTATTGGTCTAAGCATCCTAATATATGTTTAGAATCCGGCTACATTCGCGCCACTCTGGGCATGGGTAAAACCCATATGGTACAATATAATGTATTTCGTTTACATTTGCATGGTCAAAAGTTTGTACATACAAACGCAAAGTAAGCGGAACTGTAACAATGACGGAAGATTTGTTTTTAAAGGTTTTCATAAATACAATATAATGTGGATACCACTGTTATCACGGCTTCACCCGTGACATACTTCGAACTCCCCTTGTATAAATGTGTGTTTTATAGTAATTTCATCTAAATAGGACGTATATTTTCTTAATTCCACACAACTCATTCACTTGAATAATTAAAACACGTCTTTCTTCGACTATAATTTATTTTTAAACGGTACCCTTTCAAATGAACTTAAACACCCAGACATACATTATAACTGTGGGTGAGTGACCCAGTCAGACGAATGCTGACAGGACGATAAAAACTTAATTGCTGAACCATTAGTGTTCAATTTTATTTGTAACCAAGCTCCCTTCAAAGTCTTACTGACTTTTTCTAAATCGTAATACTAAGATATATGGTAAACAAAATACGATATACTTATCCGATTATGATATCTAACATTATTATAATAGAGTTGAAATTAATTTGTTAGGTTACAACATGCTAATTATGGCCTGAATACCGAGGTCAGTGTTCGGGTGACAGATTATTTTTATTGCTGAAATCAAACACTGATTGACATGTGAAGTATTGTACCGTGAGATCTAAACCGTTAATAAGGTAAGACAGTAAACAAAGTACTAAAATAGTTCTGTCAGTCAGTCTCTCGCAAATTGAGCGACACAGTCCAAAATTGCGAATTATCAAAATGTCGATCATTGCCTTCAAGCTAATTTGAGTTCTTACGAACTTTTTAGTTCAGCAATCAGAACTTACTTGGAAAGTGGTAGAGTGGTTCCCCGTACTTCTTCATCTTGTAATCTCTATTGTAAGAAGTGATGTGATTCGCTGAGTGTACATTTCTAGCGATTCCAGTTCAATTACAATGAATCACAATTTTAGTACCATCCGTTCATCTGAAATATTTTTACAACGCGATGCTTATGATCTCTGTAAATGATACAGTCTATGAAGCATCTACATGCACCATTATTTGCCCAACTTTTGGAATTGAGTTTCTTTACCTTGATTAAATAATCTATACTAATATTATAAAGCTAAAGAGTTTGTTTGTTTGGTTGAACGCGCTAATCTCAGGGACTACTGGTCGGATATGAAAAATTTATTTTTGTTCTAGATAGGTTCTATAGGCTATAAATCTTCACGCTACTACCCTGGAGAACGGAGAAGTAGCCATAAATGCTGACAAATCGGGCAATTTTTTTTGTAATATTGTAGAATTTATATGCAACGGGATTAAATAGGTGCGACGGGAGTTCGAAGTATGTCACGGGCGAAGCCGGGGGTGTCACCTTGAATATAATAATACTGCGGGTATTTTTTTCTTATCAAGTTTAAAGTAAGTGTCATTTCATTCAGAATCAATGTATCTTTCCCAGAGTATGTTATCCCACTTGTTACGATTTTATTTCTTGAGCGTTTTCATGGACCTCGGTTTTCGGTACTACTGATCTGATCCTCCGACACCATGACTCCGATCTGGATCAAGTTATTGTAGCTTTTTTTCGTGGTGGAATGCATTTAGGCACTTTGTGTGGAACTACTAGCCCCGAATTGGCCAGACTACCTTTAAATCACAACGATGTCCACATCGCCTATGTAGTATTGCTATGGGAAATTAGCAAAAACACCACCGTTCAGCCTGCCCTACTTGGCAGATCCCCACTGGTGAAGCTGACAGGGTTAATTGTGGATACGGAACCAACACCACCCAAAGAAGGTAAAGTCATATAAGCCTAGATTGACTTCTACGAGCTTGCTCAACATATCACACTTTTCTCATAAATTTAATTCGTCAATGTAGTATATAGTAGTCAATGTGTACGTAGTATATCATCAATCAATGAATTTAAAAAAAACCAATGCAAATTTTCGTTGTAATTTCATAACTCAAGAACGGGCTCACCTATCCAAACCAGTTCTTCATTTATCACATTTTTGGTGGCGCTAAAGAAGTTGCGTGGGTCAGCTAGGTATTCATACTTTAAACGTGATCACTACATCTTCATACCTCAAAGTTCTGTTATCATATCAAAGTATTTTATACCATACTAGTTGACGCCCATAGTAGAGAAGTTTACCCATTTCCGTTTCCCACAGGAACTTGCTCCCGGGATAAAAAGTAGCCTATGTCCATCTTCTTTTTCAACCAAATCGGTACAGCCGTTGTTGAGTTATAAATAGTGTAACTAACACGACTTTCTTTTATATATATATATAGATGACAACGACTATCAGTATTTTTAATCCTATTTCTAGATACGTATAAACCGTTCCGATCTATTGAGTAAACACAGTCTCGAATAATTAAATATGCGTCCAGAAGGCCTATTCTTATAAAATTTTCCATTCAGTTTAGTCTAGTGTCGATCTACTTTACTTACACAGTATAAAAATGCAGTTACTACACACATTACTTATTATTTGGTTTATGTTAATTTATAAATTTTATTGATTGATTTCATATTAGTGAGGTCCATCGACTTTTTTTAAATAACCAACAATACCAAAAGCCTTAGATCCCGGATATGGACCGTCGAGCCTGAAACATGATCTCTAGACCCTGGAGACTGGCCTCTGAACTTAATACTCTGGACTGTGTACCTTTAGGCCTTGGACTCAGGACCCCGGATTTAGGCCCAATAATATGTTTTAAAACACATTTATTAAGCACACTACATTAATATACTATACAGTTCAACCTATAAAGTAAACCTGAAACCCACGGCAAAGCAACATGCTGCGCATGACTACTGCGCTGATTTTCAACCGAAGCGCACACGAAATCATTCACGGACGTAATACCCTCAGTCAGACTGTTTTCTAAACGAGGACTGCTACTCCGAAACAAATCCAATGTTCCCCTTTATTGCCTTTATGACACCCTTGAGAGGACAGAAGGTGACCCTAACATCGACTTTGATGATCTCCCCAGCTACATTTTATTGTTACGTCTTGTTCGGACGAACATAAATTTAAAACACATTACGAGGCAGTGTCTCCATTAAAATACGATAATATATGGCACGAGTTTCCATAAATGTACCGACTATCAGTAAATTAGATGTAAATGGAGTCGTTAATGGACAGTAATATTCATAAAATACGATATGTCTGTTATTTTATGATGTTTGGATAAATTGATTTTGGCCAAGGATGGGAAAAGTGTTACGGTAGCTCGTTTGTTGCTCGTCAAATAGTAGTTGTTTTTGTTTTTTTTTTGGAAAGGTCGAATGAATTTATGCACTTCACCGTCCCAATGGTTTGTATGGAATTCCCAACCCTGTAGAGAGAGTAGACTGCGAGCTAATCTAAACTAATGTAATGTAACGAATTCCACCGAGATGACCATGGTCCAAATGACCTCGTCTGCTACCAGTGCACCTGCTGACTAACGTAAGAGGCAACTTCCAAACGATAGCTGCTCTTAGGAGCCAAATAAAAGTGGATCTTAGACCTCAAATCCAGGTACGGCTTGAGAACAACTAGGAATACAAAAAATTGAGAGAGAAGCTTCTGCTAGGCATATCTATACTAATATATAAAACTGAAGAGTTTGTATCTTTGGTTGAACGCGCTAATCTCAGGAACTACTGGTCAGATTTGAAAAAATATTTTTCGAGGAGGAGGCCATTTATCGAGGAAGGCTATAGGCTATATATCATCACCCTACTACCTTGTAGAGCGGAACAGTAATCATAAATGTTGACAAATCGGGCAAATTTTTTATACATTTTGGTAGGATTTATAAGCGACGGGATTAAATAGGTGCGATGGGAGTTCGAAGTATGTTACGGGAGAGTAATAGTATACTTTGGGTACTTCCTATATAGTATATATAGGAAGTACCCAAAATCACACACACATTGGGTACTTCCTATATAGTATATATAGGAAGTACCCAAAATCCAAAACAAGCAATTTTAGAATACACAAGTATATCTTGCTACCTGTGGATGGAACCCAAAACTACAACAATATGCCATGATCGATTTCGATAGGTTCCAGAAGCATTTATGGAGCAACCTAATTTCATTTGTGTTTTATGATTTTTTACACTGTTATTATGTGATGTGTATTGCTTGATACAGAACGTCACAAAAGCGAGCTATATTTACAAGTTTGTTTCTTTTTGTCGCTTTTTCGGGACAAAGGTGCGTTGACGGAATGAAAGAAAAACAAACGAGAACTTTGTATTTGCGGAGTAAGATCTACTTGACCGTGGGAGCCGCTAAACAAATATTTTGTTAACGGGTGCACACGTAAAACTGCTGGGTTGGTAAAAGGTCAACCTGATCAAAAGTGGTCACCGTAGCCTATACACGTGCAACACCAGAGGTGCTACAATAAATAAAAAAATATTTTTATTTTGCAAAGACCATTTTAACCGTTCTTACTAAATGTTATACACTAGAACTAAAGATAAGATTAATTTAAATTGTTAATGTGATCAACGGTACGGAACCACCTGAGAAAAATCAAGAAGGAGAAGAGTCAAAAAACTCGGAAGGCTTGATGGCCTATTTACAGAATACCTACACGGAAAAAAAGGAATTGTCAAATTAAAGCAAATTGCTTTAATTCAACGCAAATCGTGTTTTCCATACGAGGAAGACTATATTTACTTAAACATACAATATGATATTGATAAGAAAATTGTATTCACTCAATAAAATCATATTGCTAGATTAAAAAAAAATGTTTTGTTGTTGTAACAATAATACTTTGCTTGTGCCATGCATTCTTATTGATTTGAAGTGATACTTTAGTTTATTTAGATAAACAAATCTAAAATTTTATTTCAACACACTATATTCTGTTGTTTTAAAAATATGTATATTGTCTTTAAAATAATATACATTAGATTGTTTGGACAATATAGATTTTTGTACACCAACAAAATATTGTTTCAACTTGATACCAGTGGTTTACTTATTGGAACAATATCGATATTGTTTTTCTAACAACACGAATTACATTAGCTTGAAAATTATGCTTTAGTTAGTTTGAGTGTAATCATATTATTCGCATAACAGTAGATGTTTACTTGCTTCAACAATATACATATTTTGTTGCGGCAGCTAGTTTGAGAATACCTGATTATTGTTTCAAGACTTAAGATTTACTTGGTTCTACAAAACAGATTTTTGTTATCATACGCATGGTTTACTAGTTTCAAGAATATTTATTCTCTTTAGGAGAATACACTTAGCTTGTTTTAAAATTATGATTTATTTGAACCAAAAACAGATATTTCCGTTCAAACCTTTTGTTTTACTTGTTTCAGTAATTTTTATTGTCTGTATAAGAATACACGACATGTTGTTTGAACAATATAGTTCAATTAGACCTACAATAATAATATATTTCGTTTTGAAACTAAAGTTGTGTTAATCTAACAATATATTTACTTCAATTAAAACTCCGGTTGTTGTATTTAAAAATATATATTTATTCCTTTAAAAATTACATTATTACTTCAAAACAGTATTATTGTCCTGTTAATGAAACATAGCTTGAAATAACAAAATTGAATTGCCAGTAATTTAAGAATAATTTATTTGAACCGACAATAGCAAAAACCGACTAAGCAAAAAAATGCTAATTGCGCCATAAATGCCAACATAGAGCTTGCTGTGGGCATATTTTCGTTTCGTCCCTAAAGGAAAAGCGCACACAAGAGGCGGGAAATCCTTTCAAATAGATTTTTTGTCATTGTAGCCAAGCCGGGTAATTATTGTAATAGTTTGATATAATGGCGGAGGTCAATCAATGATTATAATTCAAAAAAGAAAAAAAGAAAAATATTTAATATTAATTATTAAACATTAAATATTTTTCTTTTTTCTTTTTCATAATATTAATATTAAATACTAAATCAATTGTCAAACAATTATTATTCATTAAAATAAAATGTCTACTTCATAATGTGAAGAATTAAATAATGATCATACACCCCCACCATTATTGAGATCTTTTGATCATCATTATTAAGAGTTATAGCGTAGCTATAACGACAAAGAACTGTTTGAACTGAAATTTGAATTTCCAGCCATTCGTAAGCGCTTCCCGTAAGATAACTAAGATTGATAAAGCTGTAGGTTTAAATAAATTCTTAATTTCTTACAATTCAATACTTATTTATATGTCTAGCTATATTTCATTTACTGGATTATATATATATATCTCTTAAAAATAACCATTCTTAAGACGAGTGGACCGACCCTTGGCATTATTGGGAAATAGATTCACCTGATAATGGAATAATGAGACTCAAATAGTCAAAAACAATGCTTGCAAGAATTTGGCGCAATGAGTCAGACCATCGGCTTTAACAAAAACATTACTACAAAACTTACTACTTTAACAACAACATGGGCAACTGCAGCTTTGTTTGAATTTGTATCAGAAAATTCAGTACTAATACCTACTAGGTAATACAAGTAAATGTACTTTTAGGTTTTTGTTCCCCTAAAGGATGCTGTAAGATAATATTTTAAGAAATGAGCAGTATGATACATAGACACATGAATAGAGATATTATGAAGAACTTTAATATGGAATACATATTATTTGAATTCAGAAAAAAAAATACCACATTCAGTACAATTAAGTTCCATCGTTTCAATTTTATATTTAACTATAGTTATAGATTTAGGTAAGATTCGTCACATCAACAATGTATGGAATCACTTTATCGTGCTGTGTTGTGATTCCATAAACTGAATGTTGAATTAACTAATACAAGTATTCATAAGACACTGGGTACCTACGTGTGATACAATTTGAACAAAGCGTCAAAAGTTTTGCCTGTAGATGTGAAAGAATATCCAAGTTTATCCACAACTATGAAAGTGCTTAATTTATTTATATATTGTCTAATGTTGAACCCTGTACGAGAACATAATGTTAAACTGTTTGTATTTTCTTGAGTGCCTTTTTTTGCTGAGAGGTAATAGCGTCTTCTATTTCGCTCGGCTTCTGTGAAAAAAAATATAATGGAAATTTGAAAGAAACTTAGAGTTTTATTAAGAGTATGTGTCTTTAATAACTTGATAATGTGTTACCTTAACAGGTATCAGCAAGCCATCAATGGCTTCAGCTGTTGAAAGCTTTCATTTATTTCCAATACATCCTGTCCTTTTGGCGGGATTAAGTGCCCCAAGTGTGTCCTTAGTATGGACCACTTGCAGTCTGAAAAAAAATTAAAGGATAAAAAATATGTTGACTGATACCAAAATCTTACAATATAAATAAGGTTCTGTCCCGGTTACCACTACAATTTTCACCACCATCAACCAGTAACAATAGGAGACTAATCTTTTCAGCACTAGCCACATATAAGTGGATAAAGTGAAGGACAACAATCATAATTTTTTATGATTCTATGGTAGACAGAAATAATCAAGAGAAACTTACCAATGCACTCCTTAAGTCATTTAGTACTGGCCATTTAGCTAGAAACTCTCAGGTTGTCTTGCGCGCAAAATATTCTTTCATCATTAGTGTTCATCCATTTCTGCATTACAACATCCCATGGTTCATGATTATTTTTCAGCCAAACAATATCTTCATTAATACCTGGAATTTACATAATTATTAATATATTTATTTATATATGAATAAATAATAAGCTACATTTAAAAATTCTTACTTAGTTGATTGATTTTACTTTATAAAGTTATTGTCTGGGCGCGTGAGTCATCAAACGGCATTTGCCATTTAGAATGCAATTCCAGAATGGCTTTCTGATCAACATATTCTTCTGCATCAAGATGTCGATCGCCGGCGCCGGCGTCCACATTTATATTTTAGATTAGCCCAGCCTATATGAGAATAAAAGAAGAACTTATTGAAAATAAAGTTACCTAGCTAACATATATCTAGATCTAGTTTAATAAAACCTATAACTCACCAATATAATGCTTGCAAACACACAACATAAACTCGTTTTATCCCATCCGCACCGCGCACCGCACCACACGTGCACTGCTAATAGGCTAGTCGTCGTGTGTCAGTGTTGCCGGCTGTCAAACAGTTAAAGTCCAAAATCGAATCACAAGAAATTACCCGTTTAATAAAAGTACTTTTTCTTTATATTTATTTATATGAAGAGGTTAGAATAGTGCTTGAATTGAAGTCATTATCCTAAGCGTATATGCCTGTTTGGGGTTCATGTAAAAATCATTTTTTTAATTAATATACCTATATTATTATATATTAATTAAATATTTCTTTTTAGTTTGACTATTTCCGTTTATGGGTGATATTCACCATGACTGTGATTCAAGCCCAAAAAAAAAGCCTTCTAGCTGTATGTTTCCCCAACAGGGGTTTAATTCAAAACTAAACTAAAAAAACTAACTATCTTCACGCTGTATCACTGACGGGTAGTCAGTGAGGACAGATCGCCAGGCTTCTCGATCCATGCATACTTCTTTCGCTTCTTGCAGATTCATCAATCGCTTCATACATGCACGTCTGGGTACCCGAGTACTTTTGACTTTTCAATCTGCTCACGTGGTCTTCATATGTAAGTCTAGGCCTACCTTGACCCCTTCTACCCTCTACTTTTTTCGCAAAAAATATATTCTTCGTCAATCGTTCCTCACACATTCGTTGGACGTGTCCAAATCAACGGAGCAAGCCCTTTTCTAGCTTCACGCTGACTTATCTTTAATTATAACAAAGATAAATATATAAAAAATATTGTAGGAAAATAAACACATTATACATGGAAAACACCCAATCTCCGTAAACCCAAATACTTTTCAAGTTACAATACCAACTATTTACCTACTTTTTGTCGATTAATACTTTTGTTTTGTACAAATAACTATTAGTTTGATTTCATTTTCTACATTAGCCGACTCACCTTGCCATTTCACGAGCTTAATTATTTTACGCTTAGGAAATGATATATTTTCGTATCTAATCGTGTATAAAAGTGAAGGTAAAGGGATCACGAAGTTATTTCCATACTTTGGTGCCATACGCACTTGAGCGTTTGGAAAAAGGGATCTAAATGTCATTCAAGGTTATGAGCTAATATCCACCTGTTTTACATAAAAATCTATTTTTTATTGCTTGCTTTGACCTCCCCAACTCATCTTGAGCGCGGAGACATGCAACGACATTTTTGTATCGTTGTTGCTGTTCTTGAGCCGATGTTGTTGAAACAAAGCCTATATTAATAATAGTGTAGTGTTAAATCCGCTAAAGTTTATCGGACTACTTGCAGAAACACCAAAGAAGCATGATAAGTAGTGATGTATTGCCTCAAAATAACGCTAATGTGCTGATATTCGATGTACAGACGCGGCCTCGTTACTGTTTAATTATAGGTATAGGTATAAAAATTTAATTGATACTCTAAAAAGTTCCCAGAATTATGAGAAAATACCCGAAAATGCAAACACTGAAGGGTCTTGGGATATTTCTGTGAATCTATGGACGCGTCGGTGAAATCAACAATATTATTTATTGAATCAACAAAAATCATGTTTTCTTGTGAATCAACTATCTTTTCGTTGAAAATAAAATATTGTTGATTGAATATTCAAAATTTTAATGGAAGAACTTACAGTATTGTCGGGAATAATATTAATAGATACTTAGGTACCTGCGCTAACCGTACTTTACATGTCTCAACTTGTCGAGTTCAGGCACAAAATCCTACCAATATTATAAACGCGAAAGTTTGTAAGAATGGATGTTTGTTACTCTTTCACGCAAAAACTACTGAATGGATTTTAATGAAACTTTACAATAATATATATCAGCTTATACATCAGAATAACACATAGGCTACTTTTAATCCCGGGAACAAGTTCCAGTGGGAAACGGGAACGGGAAAAGATATTCCTTTTTTTTTTCGCGCAGGACTTTTTAATATAAAACGGATAGTTTAGATCCTGAATTAGCTACTTATATGATACCTACTCCTGGATCCTTTACTCCTTTACTGTTTACTTTATACATTTTATATTATTATCCCAGATAATCCTGGAATATTGGATCCACGCGGGTGAAACCGCGGGGCACAGCTATTTATATAACAATAATATATATAATAGGAATGTGTGAAAAACCTATTACAAAGTATAAACATTTTGGCTGAAATATTGAAATTGTTATACTAAGAAATAATCGATCTTCTATCAAAACCACTTGTTGTTCCTAATAACCATTTGACACATTCTCGCATTGAAAATATTTAATCTTCATCTAATAATTTGTCGCGCTGTTTATATAATATTCTTGTTTTGAAACAAGTATATGTAAAAACCTACTACAAAATATTTAACATTTTGGCTGAACAATTGATATTGTTGTTCTAAGAAATAATCGATCTTCTATCAAACCAACTTGTTGTTCCTAATAACCATTTGATACATTCTCGCATTAAAAATATTTAATCTTCATCTAATAATTTGTCGCGCTGTTTATATAATATTATTGTTTTGAAACAAGTATATGTAAAAACCTACTACAAAATATTTAACATTTAGGCTGAACAATTGATATTATTGTTCTAAGAAATAATCGATCTTCTATCAAAACCACTTGTTGTTCCTAATAACCATTTGACACATTCTCGCATTAAAAATATTTAATCTTCATCTAATAATTTGTCGCGCTGTTTATATAATATTCTTGTTTCGAAACAAGTATCTATTACAAAATAAAAAACATTGTAGCTGAACAATTGATATTGTTGTTCTAAGAAATAATCGATCTTGTATTAAAATCACTTGTTGTTCCTAATAAAAATTTAACACATTCTCATATTGAAAATTTTTAATCTTCATCTAATAATTTGTCGCGCTGTTATTTAATATACTTGTTTTAAAACAAGTATATGTAAAAATCTATTACAAAATATAAAACATTTTGACTGAACAATTGATATTGTTGTTCTAAGAAATAATCGATCTTCTATCAAAAGCACTTGTTATTCCTAATAACCATTTTACAGATTCTCGCATTGAAAATGTTGTATTTTCATCAAATAATTTGTCGCAATATTTTATAATATTCTTGTTTTAAAACAAGTATATGTAAAAACTTATTTGAAAATTAGATAAATTTTGACTGAACAATTGATATTGTTGTTCTAAGAAATAATCGATCTTCAATCAAAACCACTTGTTATTCCTAATAACAATTGAACATATTCTCGCATTGAAAATGTTTAATCTTCGTCTGAGAAGTTGTCAGATATCTTATGAAAAAGTCCATGTTTTAATATGAGCAATTGTGAAATATTGATCGAATCATTTGTAGTGTTTCGGAAGAACAACGACATTGTTACTTTGACAATTAATTTATCTTAATGTTACAAAGTTCACTATATTCTCGATAGGACAATGTAAATCGTCAATTTAACAATATAATAGCGTCCGGATAACAAATCTAGCATTATTAATACTAGATTAATCGTTATCTTATACTAAAAGTTTCAAAATGTTTACCTGACAATATTTACTTGATTTGAGACAGCAAATCAACAATATTTTTTTGTATTTTGAAGGAAATGGAAATTGTCAAAGTAACTATATATTGGTAAATTAAGTAAATATTATCTTGGTATTGCTAACAATATTTTTTTTGTTGATGGGACAATTCCTTTTTTACCGTGTAATATAATTTTACACAGCTATCACATGCGTCTCTGTTCTGCAAATAGTCTTTAATTACGTAACAACCTTTTTCGCAAAGCTGTTTTAATCAGTGCCTTCTCGTTTACCGGATCCCTGTCCTACTGCCTTCTTCTTTCCGTCTTGAGGCTCTTAGAATGCCCTCAATCATTAGGTGATGGTTGAAGTGTTACAGACTATTCTGAATAAAATAACTGCTCCCGGTATGATGAACTGTAAAGTGCGTATAGACTGCGTAATTCAAGAGAGAGTACATGTAAGACAGTAAATTTCCAAACATACAGTTCTGGGCAGGTATTTTCTCCGCTAAATGTAGTTAGTTCCCGGAAAATCAAAAATATGCATAGGTCACGTAGATAAAAAAACATACACTCCCCTTTACGTTCCCCAACAACACGAGCGAGGCAAAGATGTCATCCTAACACTGGACACAATCGTGACCATCCAAAAGATTCTGTAGGTCTTTCTTATGTCGCACCATAAAAACATCGCACAATCTGCTGGGTGCTGAATAGCGTGAAAAGGCATACATCTGGGCCGTCGAAATGAGGGTCGCCATCGGAGCCTTGCGGGTTGAGATAGCGGCCTTCAATTATGGGTCGTCGTCTTTGCTTTCTATCAGGCGAGCGACTCCACTTTGACGAGCCAAATATAAAAAAAATATTTCGTTGGAAGCAATATTTCTGCTGAATGCAATCAATGAACCAAGATAGGAATAGAATATTCCTTTATATATTAAGGAACGGCTATCGATATCCGCTCCCACCCGTGACGCATACAACCTTACCAAGACAGTTATGCAATATAAATCTATATTATAACCAGTTACTGACCACAGCGGCTCAAGTGGTCCAAAAGTGCCAACCTGACTAGCATGGGGATGAGTCAGTCAGTCACTGTTATGTTTCAAACTGTATAATGATTCATACGAAAAGAAATCACTTTTGAAATCAATAGTGCTAGTGCTAAACGTTGACACGTTCATGTTAATTAGTTCTGTCACCATTTTGAGTGAAGCAGCTGTTATTGTTTCTAGGCAACTTATATTGTAGGATTTTTTTTACAGTGCCGTCTAGGCCAAAGTAAGCTAATATAAGCTTGTGTTATGGGATCTAGATGACTGATAAACATACTTATATATTTCTAAATACATACATGATATACATAGGAAACAACCTAAGTCCCAAACAAACATTTGTGGATTACGCAAATATTTTTTCCGACCCGGGGAATCGAATTTATATAAATTTTATAATTTATTTTGCAGAACTAGCATACGTTATTTTTCATATAAAATATTTGAAGATCACCAAATCATAAGGATTTGGTGATCTTTAGATCACTAAATATGCAAAACAAACAAAAAAAACATAAATATACTTACTCTTAAAACAATTGTTCGGTGAAGTTCAATAACAAACACTGTGTGACGCGATTTGAAATACCAAAATCGACTAAAGTGTCTTATGTGACACTTGAATGTTGAGACAAATCGATTTAATGTAAATACATATCATCAATTTGCGAAATCGAAATCGCGTTTGTTCTTGATCAAATAAGCTATCGCAAATCGCAGTCCACTGCTGGACGTGCCTCTCCTAATTTTTTTTTACATACATACATATTATTTGATTTATGACCTTTAAACTTAAGACCTTTAAATTATGACCTTTAAACTTAAGGCGAGCGCAGTCGTTGACTATTTTTAAGAAACGAATAAAAGAGCACTACTTGGCGTCGTAGTATCTGTGTATGTACGCATAATATTTGTGTGGATGTGAATTTATTTATGTTTGTGTATGTATTTATGTATGTGTATGTATTTATGTATGTGTATGTATTTATGTATGTATATGTATTTAGGTATGTATATTTATTTTTGTGTATGTATGTGATGTAAGTTCTTAGTAAGTTTTTAGGTAAACTACATTATAATTATTAGTTAATCGTCTTTCTTTATTAAAAACACCAATTGCTACCCATTTCCCTTAAGGTCCTTGACAACTTCTCCATCCAAAGGTTGCCTGTAAGAGATTGCTCTTTAGCGATAAGGCCGCCCTTTGTACATTTATGAAACTGTAATCTCTTTATGTGAGTGTTTTATATTTGTGTGCAATAAAGTTTATTCTATTCTATTCTATTAACCCGCCTTTATCCCCGAAGGGGTAGACAGAGGCATATTAAACGCCCACATTTCACCGTTTGCATTTTTGTCCCACGTAACAGGTGGTGAGCCCATTGCCGTGTTGAAATGGACAGGCGCAGGCTGCGGAGACCCGCTGTTGAAATTTTGTAAGCCGCCCATAAAGCCTTCAACTTGGCTTAACGACTGCCATTTTTTTGGCAACCGGGACCAAAGGCTTAACGTGCCTTCCGAAGCACGGAAATGGGGTGGGTCTGAAGGGCCGAATTAATTTAATAAAAATAAAATATGTCTATTTTAGATGTTAAATTTGGAAGAAATTTTGAACCCGTTGCCTTTTTAGTGAGGTGGTATCAAAAAGGCTAAAAGGTCTTATGTGCTAGACACTAAGTAGCACGACCAATTAAAGTCCTGGAAGTCTCGGACTGGAGTTACGATTAAAGTTACAATTAAAGTACTGGTAGTTACGGAGATCACAGAATTTAATAAAAAAAAATACCTTTATTTTGCATAGACCATTTTAACGGCGCTTACAAAATGTCATACACTATTTAAAATATTTAAAGCGACCACCGGTTCGGAACGCGGCCCACCTGAGAAGAACCGGCAAGAAACTTAGGAAGGCTTTTTTTTGATGGCCTATTTACAATTTAATATTATTTCACTTCCAGCAGATCATTTCCAGGCGTCCCTGTCCTGCAAATAGTCTGTAACGGAGTAAAAACCTTTTTCACAAAGCTTGTTTTTAATAAACTTTTTAAATTTATTTAAAGGTAAATTTCTCAGGTCACAGGGAAGCTTGTTGTAAAAGCGTATACAGTTACCCTGGAAAGAATCGCCAATCTTATGTAGTCGACTGTGGTGGACTGAAACATTATTTTTATTTCTAGTGTTTATATTATGTTTATCACAGAGTTTAGAAAACTGTGATAGATTTTTCTGGACATACATAAGATTGGCAAAAATGTATTGTGATGGTACGGTTAGAATATTTACTTCTTTGAATTTTTCTCGGAGAGATACTCTGGGGCCCAAATTATAAATAGCGCGTACAGCCCGCTTTTGTAGAACAAAAATAATATTTAAATCTTCAGCACTCCCCCAAAGGAGAATACCGTAAGACATAATACTATGAAAATAGCTGAAGTAAACCATTCTAGCCGTATCCACATCTGTTAGAGTCCTGATCTTTTTTACAGCGTATGCAGCCGAACTTAATCTAGAGGCTGTCTTTTCTATGTGTGGGCCCCACTGCAAATTGGCATCAATAGTTATACCTAGGAACACAGTTGATTCTACAAACTCTAACACTTGTCCATTCAGTTGAACATTGGCCGCAACTTGTTTTACATTTGGTAGAGTAAATTTTATACATTTAGTTTATTTTCATTAAGGCAAAGATTATTTGAGCTGAACCAATGAACTACTCTTGCAATTGCATTGTTTACATCGTCATAGTTATCTAATTGTCTTTTAATTTTAAAAATTAATGAGGTGTCATCTGCAAACAAAACAATCCTATTCCTGTCCCCTACATAAAATGGTAAATCATTAATATAAATGAGGAACAAGAATGGCCCAAGTATCGAGCCTTGCGGCACACCCATTGTAACCATGGATCCTACAGAACGTGTACCATTAATATCGACCCTCTGTATTCTTTTGTTCAAATATGAAGACAGAAGGTCGAGAGCTTTGCCTCTTATTCCATAGTGGTGTAATTTTTTGCACAGCGTTTCATGCTGAACGCAATCAAAAGCCTTTGATAGATCGCAAAATATACCTAATGCATCGTGCTTGTCTTCCCATGCTTCATGAATACATTTTAATAACTCAACACCAGCATCGGAAGTTGAGCGCCCTTTCGTAAACCCAAATTGATTCGCATGGAGTATTTTATGACTATTAAAATGGGATAGCATTTGATTCAAGATTATTTTTTCAAATACTTTGCTCAAAGTTGGCAGCACTGACACTGGTCGGAAATTAGACGGCTCTGTAGCGCTGCCAGCCTTGAACAAGGGAACGACTTTGCTGTGTTTCATTAAATCAGGAAATGTACCACTAGAAACACAGTCATTAAACACAGTTGCTAGATGGGGCGCAATTACCTCAATTATACATGATGCAGTTTTGACCGATAATCCCCAAATGTCCGCGGTTTTCTTAATTTCGATACATTTAAATGTTTTTACAATGTCCTGAGCACAAATATCTGTGAATACAAATGCATCTCTGCAACAAAGAACAGATTCTTCTAATAAAAGTTCAGCGGAACTGGAAGATGCTTGGAGAGATTTTGTTGTCAATATAGGTACAGTTCAGTCACTAAAGATCTACCGCATTCAGAGTTAATGATGTTCCAAGTCATTTTTATTTTATTTACAGAATTAGAAATTTTATTTTTTATGAAGTTTGACTTAGCAAGATGACACGTTTGTTTAAATATCTTTGAATAATTTTTAACTTATTCCTGAAAGGTTTGCCTAAAATTATATGATTTTTCTGAATATAATTCAAATAATTTATTTCTACTTTTAAAGATACCTGGTGTTGCCCAGAGACTGAAAACAGGACGACCACCAATCTGTAGAGTTTTTGAGGTAAAAACTTTGCCAAACTCATCATTAATCAAATTAAATAAGTGTTTATATGACTGGTCTACACAAGTGAAGTTAGGTAGATATGGTAATCTCTTTAATACATAAATAAAATAAATAAATAAATATCCATCACGCCTTATCCCCGAAGGGGTGGCAGAGGCATATTATATGCCCACTTTTCACCGTGTGGATTCCTGTCCCACGTAATAGGTGGTGAAAAATACTAATACTCTTTAATACATTTTCTTTAAAATTATTCAAACGACTTTGGTTAATTGGTACATATTTAATTTGTTTTTTGCTGACTTTGTTACTACTTTTAGGAAATTTTATCCATTGGCCACGATGATCTGACTCCACAGGATCCACAATACCTTTATCTATAGGTTTAATATCAGTAAAAATATTATCAATACATTTTGCACTGGTGGCTGTAATACGAGTGGGTTCTAAGAATGTACTATGCAGATTAAAGGATTTAAATAAATTTTTCATTTTATTTCTCTCTGATGGAGTTAATGATGTATCTAATATATCAACATTAAAATCTCCACAAACTATTATAGATTTCTTAGAACATTGGCATTTGAACAGTGCTTCTTCAAGCTTTTCTTCAAATTTAATGTAAGAAGCATCAGGGGGACTGTATACGCTTAACAAGATGAAATGCTCAAACTCAATACTGGCAATCTCAATAACTCGCTCAATGGAGAGGGCTACTAAATCCTTACGTTCTTTAAATTTTAAGTTTTTATTAATTAATATTAAAGAGCCTCCACGTTTAGAATGTTTTCTATTGAACGAGCTAGCAACCTGGTGATTTACGAAGTTCAACAATGTGATTTGATGATCTTTTAACCAGTGCTCTGTAGCACAAAAAATATTAATAGAATTTGCATTAATGTATAGCTCTAACTCTAAATCTTTACCATTTATTAAACCTCTAACATTATGGTGCACCAGGTTTATAAAAACAATATTTTTACTAAGATTATTCTCAGGGGCCAAAGTCAACTGGCCAGATTTATTATCTGTTGTCCTATAAACTAGTTTTTTGGAATTTCATTTTCCAAATGTGAAGTATCAAAACTATCCTGCTCAATAAAAGCAGTTGTACTTGCCAATAATTTGGCTTGAAAAATTAAAAAATTAGATAGCAACAGAGCTACCTTTCGTAAAAATTTTGATAGAAAATATCTATCTAATGTCAACAAACTATTATTATTGAAAATTATGTTCCAATCGAACAATTCCATTTTTTTGGAATATGATACCATGGTATGTAGTTTCATATTTAATTTGTATCTTAAGTGATTTTCCTTGTGGCTCATAGCAGTGCTGTATGGCAAGGTGGACAAAATTACTTGTTTTACTTGCAGACTTGATAACTTATCAAAAATTTTTAAAAGTTTGTCACTATTAATATTGCCTCTTCTGCCAACCAGCAACACTATAGTAGACAAAATATAGAGAATAAATTGCCTATATTGGAATTAGTAAATATTTTAAAGATTTAGTGCTAAGCGATAAATATTGCTAGTATATGTAAAGGTGCATAAGCTATGTACCATGTTTATTTTAGTGTCATAAAACTTTTATAGTATCGAAGAAGGTTCTTTTTAATTTTTCGGCATCAAACGATGCCGAAAAGAAAAATAACCACAAGTGTTCCGACCAGCCAATCAGAGTGGATTTCAAGCTTCTAATGTTGACTTTGAACAGTAAGACGCTAAGATGAAGTAGGGTGGTAATCGATCATGAAGTTTGGCATAGTCAAATATTTGCCACACAAATATTTGATCGTTAAAATTTGACCATATTTGTAATCCATTATTGTATCAGTCACTTCAAATATGCATTAGCAATAGATACGATTAGCGTACAAGGTTTAAGAAAAAAAATATTTCAACGATAATGGAGGAGAAAACTTACCATACTGACTGCCTCGGTGGCATAAATGTCACGCTGAGGTCTCGGGTCCGATTTCCGAGTAGGAAAATATATTTGTATTATCCGCATCATATGTTTGTTTCGGAGTTTGGGCGTGTGTATTTAGGAATAAATATATAAGTTTTTCGTATCAGTTGTGTAGATCCCATAACACAAACTTATATTAGTTTACTGTGAGCTAGATGGCCCTGTGTAATAAAAAAATACATATCCCTTTATATTATAAACCTCCGATTCCTCAATTCCAAAGGCTAAAGTTTATTCCGGTATTCCCAAGGAGACGTGCACAACGCGAGTGAAACCGCGGGGCGTCCTCTTATACCTAGTATAAAACATCAGACTTCGTCGTTCGTGATGGATCAGCGACCGACAGCTAATGCTAACCATATTACTAACTAGCTGACCCATGCGGCTTGGCCGGTGACATATTTCGGACTCCCTTCGCACCCATTTAATCCTTTTATAGTAATGTTTCCCTGACTTGTTGACATTTATGATTACTGCTCCGCTTTTCAGGGTAGCAGCGTGATGATATAGGTACTTTTAGCCTTCAGCGTGATGAGATATAGCCATCCATTCCAAGAGATAGAATAATGGGCTATCCAACACAAAGAGAATTTTTCAATTCGAACCAGTAGTGAAGCAGAAATTAGCGCGTTGAACCAAACGTTGAAGATATAAAACAATCTGTTTCGACTATTTTAATTAATTAATTAATATCCATCACGCCTTATCCCCGAAGGAGTGGCAGAGGCATATTATATGCCCAATTTTCACCGTATGGATTCCTGTCCCACGTAATAGGTGGTGAGCCCATTGCCGTGTTGAAATAGACAGACGCAGGTTGTGGCTACCTGCTATTGAAATTTTCAAGCCCATAAGGCCTTCAACCAGGCTTAACGACTGCCATTTTACTGGCAACCGGGACCAACGGCTTAAAGTGCCTTCCGAAGCACGGAAAATATTTTAAAGCTACACGGGAGAATTTAAATTTTGATTGAATTAGATACCGAGGTAAAAATTAACAAGTATAAAAGGGACAACACATACATATTCAACACATATATATTCTCCACATGACATGCGAGTGAAGTGGCGGTCAACAGCTAGTTAGTAGTAATAAATGTACATTGCAAGCCAAACTTTTTTTTTTCATTTGCCTCAATATTATCTATCGTAGGCGTTCTAATTAAATAATGTTGACTACAAACCTTTACTTCATTATTCAAGATTGCTTACCTCGACGAAATGAGGTTGCTTATAATTAACAACCACGCAGACAGAATTTGCTGTAAAAAAGAAAAATAAGTTATTTTGTCCAAACCCAGATGCATAACAACCAACGCAGAAAACATTTGCGATTTTTGCTTAAAAATAATAACAAAATAAAAAGGTTGTACACCATGTCACGGTGACTCTTTGGTTTTATGACACAAATTGAGGTCAATGAACCAGTTTCCGAGAACTTGCGACTTATTAGCAAACACTGTTATCAGATGTTAAGCTTGTCTTTGCTTTTATGTTAAAAGCAAAGACAACAAAATTTTTATCTTATTCTACATAAGTAATTATCCTTTGGTGTAAACTGGTGTATGATAAACCTAGAGTCCCAATTCTGGTATATTCTATTAACGCAATTAGAATTAATTTTCATAAGATAAATCTTTTATTAGAATTCTAAAGTAAATATTATTGTTTTAGAGTGAAAATGTCAAAGTATGCCGTCTACTTTGACAATTTATTCCTCTAAATTGACACAAAAAATGCATCTTTTTATAAGAACAGAAACTTGCTCTTTTCACTACTTCTCAAAAATTACTGCTCGAAAAATCTATATGTTACATATAGTTTTTTCGAGCGACGAAAATTAACATTTAACGTGTGAAAACCCTCTCGGCGCACAGTTTAATTAAAACCTAGTTGGTGGAATAGGTCTACAAATATCTATTACATAAATGCACTTTGCGTCCGGAGCACACTCATACAGTTAGGTCCGATAGTCCACTCTCAAGCGAGAATCTAAGCGTACGCTTAGATTGTGTAATGAACTCTCTGCCTGGGTTTTCCCTAACTTCTACAGTATGGGGTTCTTCAAAAGGGGTCTTAGAAGGTTTATAAAGGGTCGGCAGCGCGAGTGCTACACCTCTGGTGTTGCAAACGTCCATAGGTTACGGTGACCACTTTCCATCAGTTGCGGCCTATGCTTGTCTGCCACCTAAGTGGTATATAAAAAAGAAATTTTTTTTCTGCATAACGTCTCGAGATAATTTAAAAATAAACATGCCTTTCGATATTGCCTTTATGACGACTTAAAATAAGATTTCATTGCCATTATTTTATTCTGTCCCAGTAACCAACAAACTGCTTAATATACCGCCAATCAACACTACAATCTAAGAAAAAAATCACGGGTGACAACGAGTTTTATCATTGAAAACGTGACAACCATCTCTCGTGTTCCGTAGACTACGGGTTTAGTTGCTACAGACTGCGGTACCTGTAGCCTTGGCCGACCTGCCGTGCCACGCTCCGGCCGGTACTTACTGCCTCTATGAACTGTTGTTGTATTGTGAAAATGACCTACCTAGAACAAATTTATGTACGAGACTCTTAGGGCCGTATTCCAGAACCTTTCTCAGTACTCAATTGACGCTTGAAAGTAGATTTATATGGCAAAAACTAGCCTCAAGCATTGATTGAGTATTGAGAAACGATCTGGAATGTAAGGGCCGCATTCCAGAATGTTTCTCAATACCCAATTGACGGTTGAGAGTGGATTTTATAAGGCAAAACCTAGCCTCAAGCATTGATTGAGTATTGAAAAACGTTCTGGAATATAAGGGCCGCATTCCAGAACGTTTCTCAATACCCAATTGACGCTTGAGAGTAGATTTTATAAGGCAAAAACTTGCCTCAAGCATTGATTGAGTATTGAGAAACGTTCTGGAATACAGACTTTAGGCACATTTCGCGTCTTTCAAAAATGTCCTATAGTATTAGGTTATATAAGTTACAGAAGGATTTAATAGTTAAATCCAAATATAGACACTTTCGTTCTAATTTGTGACCTCTGCAATGCTTTCAATAAGATCATTTTAAAATTTCAGATGTTGGATTTGCAGTGAACTATCAAATATTCATATAAAATTTTACATTTACCGCCGCGTATTATTATGATAAGTGTCTACTAAATAATATTGTTCTAATGTCCGTGCTTTTGTCTTGTTCCAGGTAAGTTCTGACCATAACACCGTAAAAAAAGTTTTAGAGAAGGTAACTTTGCAACAGTTTGTTCCAGTAGGTGGAAGCAAGTACGAGATGCGTAGCATTAAAATTCCTTTACAAACTCAATGTCCTGTTATATGCGAAAGCTCCAGTAAGCTCTTTTCTAAAATATTTATCAAAAGTGACTTAAGATTTAAAAAAAATAGATTAGGCAGAGAAAGGTCCAGAACACCAGCGATACCACCTAAAACTTTTCAGCCACTGTCAGTTGTTTATGAACTCTCGATCCGCCAAAATTGGTCTCGTCCCTATTTTAGTAATATTTAAATGTTATCGAGTGAATATTTAAATATGTTAACCTGTTTATGTAACGATACTATCTAAATCGATTACGTCACTATCCATTGAAACGTCACGCGTTAACACCAACCAATGGTTAACAAACGCGGTACCGAAAGTTCAGTTATTTATTAACTTAACAGGCGAAACCTTACGACTAATGAGCCTACAATGTATGTAAAGCATATTAAATTATTTTCCTATAAAACAGAAGTATTAGAGTCCTACCAAAATCTTTAAACCCAAATCAATTCTCAACTTCGAACTGGTACACTTACAAATAAAACAGTAGACTGTCAGATGCCCTCTGGGTCAAAAGAGCATAGCGAAGTTGTTCTGAGACAGCAGTAAATGGTAGATAAATGTGTCCTATTAAGCGCAAGTACTAAACAAGTAACGCGCCCTTCACTATCGTAGCTAAATCGGATCAGAAGACTTCTATACCGAAGTCAGTTTGAAAACCGCAAGTGGTAGAAACATCAAAATTTCCCATGCACGTATATATGGTGTCTTGAATCGCATGCCATAAACCGTTTGTTTTTATTTCTTATGGTTCCTGAGAAATAGATGCGTACAGACAGACGGACGGACGGACTGAGCAGTTTTGAACTTTTATTAGTCTAAAATTACGTTTCCAGAGCTATTCATAACCTTGCCAAGTAGGTAAGGTACAATACCATGATATCATAAGTCTTGGAGCGATTGGAATGCATGTAATTTCATCACATCCACATCCTTACAATGTGTTTTCAATACTTTAGTTTACGGATTAAGGTTGATATTTATATAACAAGTCATCTTGTTTACTTTACTCGGGCGAAACCTGACGAAATGTTCAAGTGCCTCATGTAAGGTATGTGAGACAACACGTTACAAAATAATGCGGGCATGATAGTAAATTTTATATTTTATCGCGCTTCTGCAGACATTGATACAGATTTCAATGTCATTGACATCGTTTTGATCGAAACTTTATATGTTTTATGTATGAAATGCATTTCAATTTAACTTCTGGGTAAAACCAGGTCGCTAGCCATGTCATGTGTACAGAGTGCTGGAGCATTTGCCGTTCTGTTTGCCAGACGAGAGTAGTTTTAATTGGGTATTTCGACATGGTTGACAATTACTACCATCTATGATCCCTATGTTAGTATTTGTTCCTGCACCTTTATTCTTCCGGCAGGCATTGTGCACCGGCCTATTACTGAGGATCGAAGAGACCTTTTTAAACCCATAATTTTAGCGTAGATATTCTGGAAATTTGTGAATTTACATAAAAGCTATAAATTTTGAATATCTTTAGCAGCTGATAAGTAAATGACGATTTTCAAGATGAAGAAGGGCACTAGAATCCACTAGTCTGATTGATTTGAATTTGTTATTTTTGGTATACTTTGATGATATGTCCTTGAAATTGTAACCTGGAACTTGCTGCTACTCGAGTAGTCTGTGGGAATCTCAGAAAATTACAACATTTTTACATGTTTAGGTTTATTAGAACGGTCTCTACGGGTAGTTCTGCTTTCTTGATTCGGAGGTTTCTTAATTTTCAAATTAATCTTTATCTTTTACTAGCTGACCCGCCCGGCTTCGCCGGTCACATACTTCGAATTCCCGTCGCACCTATTTAATTCCGTCGCTTATAAATTCTACAATAACGCATTAAAATTTGTCCGATTTGTCGACATTTATGACTACTGCTCCGCTCTCCAAGGAAGTAGCTCGATGATATATAGCCTAAAGCCTTCATCGATACATGGTCTGTCTAACACAAAAATATTTTTTCAAATTCGACCAGTAGTTTCTGAGATTAGCGCGTTCTATCAAACAAACTCTTCAGCTTTATAATATTAGTATAGATTCTACTTCCTCTGATTTCAATCAACATCATATGTGAGGCAACAAAAATAAGAGGATCTTCAAGCACAATTAAGATAAGATCCTCTTAAGGTTTAATGGTCACTAGAACTATTAACTTTCCTCCGCTTGCTATTTATGGTGTACGTAACTACGTAATCGATATACTATCTATTATTTACCAATTAAAGCACTATTAATTCTTACTTTAATGGCGAAGATGAATCCCAATCATTTGGTGTATATGGCAATCGCTATTTTTTTTTTGTTTAAAATACTACGCTCGGGAGATGTGCAATGACGAAATTATCATACATGCAGCGTCAAGAGTAATCCGGGACGAACAAACTGATAGTATAGAAATTGTATGAAGAACTAGTAAGCCAGGTTAGAGACATTTATCCTTGGATTCATAATAAATAAATAAAAAAGTGTGTGTATCAGAGTACACAGGTAAGAACTACTAAAGAAAACTTCTTTAGGACATTTTTACAGCTATTAAATATCTCTCATACGTCGATAGAGAAGTTTCACTTCAAAACAACATGGCGCGTAACCGAAAAACGTGACGATTATTTTTTACAGCAGTAAAATGTCTCTCAACGTCGATAAAGAACTCAAAAATACAATAATTATCAATGTAACATGTATTATTTTAATCGCGTTGTTTTGGCAAATAAAATCCGCTAGTTCTTTAGATAGCGTTTAGCAAAAAAGTTGTTAGTCCTCTCTGTTCTTGGTAACTCAAAAACGTGATAAAAATAGAAATAAAGGCACAGTTGTCATAGACAAGTCGTACGTGAAGACGACCAACTGATTACCATAAACATTTAAAGCAACAAACGCAATTACTCTCTTGTTTATAGAACACTAGATGAGCCCCTCAGCTTCGCCCGTGGAATATTTCGACCTCCCGTCGCACCTATTTAATCCCGTCGCTTATAAATACTACAACGATGCATAAAAATTTGCCCAATTCGTCGACATTTATAACTACTGCTCTGCTCCCCATCCCCAGTGTAGTAGCGTAATGATAAATAGCCTATAGCCTTCCTCAATAAATGGGCTATCTAACACAAGAAGAATTTTTCAAATCCGACCTGTAGTTCCTGAGATTAGCGCGTTCAACCAAACAAACAAACAAATTCTTCAGCTTTATAATATTAGTATAGATTGTTCTTCCCTTTTTCAAGAATCCAGTCTAGGGTTGTCGAACGAAAAAAATATGATACAATCTTCTTCTATTACGGGCATTTGGAAAAAAAAAATTAAGAATAAATAGTGCCAAAAATAAGTTAAACCCGTTAACATTATAATGCCAAAACTGTTATAAGTAGACTGTTATAGTTTATCTAATTTCTTAACCTTGAATTTGTATTGAAATGCGCCTACCCTGGCGACATATCGCCGAATATACAGTAAACAACATGTTTAGCGCACACGTGACTTTAAATTGATGTTTCTTTTTGATTGCAGCATTTCGCATCATTCTGTATAAAAATCTAATAAGTTACGTTTGGTAATAGAATTGTCTCTCCTTAAATTATTTCTTTACCTACCCGCTTTAAAAAGGTCGCTTTTGTTTTTTTTTATTGAAACCGATATAGAGTCCTCTATTTATTTACTTTATTTAAATAGTACTTTTTAAAGAATCAGATTCATTAGGTTTGTAAGCCTTTGCTAAGATACATATATAGCACAAAAGACCCAATAGGGTCGAAGTGCTGGGGTAAAACCAACCCCAATATCAAGAAAAGATAAGATAATATACCTTTTTAAAGATTACATATTCGACTTTAAATATGCTAAAGAGTGTGTTAAAAACTAGTGGACGAGTCGCGGTTTTACCCGCGTAGTGTCCGTTTCCATGGAAATACAGACATAAAATGTAGCCTAATTACTCCTTATACCATCAGCTATCTGCCTGTGAAAGTCCTGTTAAAATCGGTCTAGCCGTTCTAGAGATTAAAAGAAATAAAGTAATAATAAAGATTCTAGAGATTAAATACAAAAAATATGCCTGAAAAAAAATCATTTAATTTGAAAACAAAATTGGTCTTTAGTGGAATTAGTGGATAGCGCCTTTTAATGTAAATATTGTATAAACCTTTCTTATAGGTATGCCTTTAGTACGAAAAAACACAATCTGTACAATATATTGGCCTTGCCACCCAAAAACTAATCGGATGCATACATGCAACCATATCTACCCACATGTTTAAAATCGATAACTGTTTACGTAAATATAACTATTTTAGTAATTTAAGAGCGTACGCTGACAGTCAAGTGAAGTGTGGACTCGTAAAAGCGCTATCGCCTCGTTACGATGCTTTATGTGACGGTAATGGGGATTGTCATCGACTTGTCTAGCGGAGGGACTTGAAACCACTTCGCTCGATTTGATTTGACGTCTACCATTAAAATAAATATCGTTGGGACAACTCACACAACGCCATCTGATTCCAAACTTAGCAGAGCTTGTACTATTGTAACCAGATTACTGAAAATGAAAACATACCTACTTATATAATTCTAAATACATTCATGTCCCTTTGCACCTTTCAAATTAAGTCAATATCTTAGGAGATATGGCAATATCAAAAAAATACGCACATAAATTAATTTCGTGTAACCATAATTCGACCAGGCCGTGCGGGAGCGGGCGTAGGTGCTTGAGAGCGGAGAAGTAATTTGGAAAATGTTCATACATTATTGTTAAATTAATAAAAAACGAGATTAAATGGGGGCCACGGGGTTCGAAGTATGTCACGGGCGAAGTCGGGCGGGTCAGCTAGTTATAGATTAATAACACCCAGACGCAGAATAAACCATCGTGCTCTTCACACAAAGTTTTATCCTGGGTGGATAAAACTTTGTGTGAAGAATCGAACCTACGTCTTTTTGCGTAGCAGTCGGATACACTCCCACCGCGCCACAGAGGCAGTTGTATTGGGCAAAGTGTGTTGCTGTGTTGTTTAAAACATAAAGTTTTTAGAAAAGTCTTATAAAACGTCTGTCCGTCCCTCCGTGTCTCAGTAACCGTAGGAGATAGAGACAAACGGTTTGCGGCATTCTATATTTAGGACACCATGAAAATGTGCATAGGCGATTTGAAGTTTCTACAACTTGCTGTTTTGAAACTGGTTTCGGTTTAGAAATCGTCTCATTCTTTCACTAGGATAGTGAAGGGCACGTTACTTGTTCTCTCCAACCAAAATTTACGAGAACAAAATTTAAACACAGCTTTGACATCCTGGCACCAAAGATTTATTAATCCAACGCGCAGGCGTCCTTGGGTTAAGTGGTAAGATAGCTGAATATTAGCTGATACCCGCCCCAGTTTTCCTATTCTAGATTCCGTACGGAACCCTTAACTTTTTTAAAGGACAATATAGCTTATGTTACTCACGAAGAATGTAGCTTTCTGCTGTTGAAAGAATTTTTAAAATCGGCTCAGTGGTTTCTGAGCATATTCATTACAAACTTACAAATATTTCCTCTCTATAATTTTAGTACAGATGAGTGACGAAATATACGTTTTTTGAGGCATAAACAGTCGGATCTTTTTTAAGTTATCTTTGAAGTTAGATTTTTCACAGCTTCCAAGGGACCTGACTGAGTGTGTGGTTTTAATTTGAACCCGATGCGTTCTCTATATAAAGTTTTGGCAGACAGACGACGAACGTGCTTCTAAATTATCCTATAAATAATAAATAAATATTGTTGGAACAACTCACACAACGCCATCTGATTCCAAACTAAGCAGAGCTTGTACTATGGTAACCAGATAACTGATAAACATACTTATATATTTCTAAATACATACATATTATAGATAAATAACTGGGTATTATATATACACAGAATAAACCATCGTGCTCATCACACAAAGTTTTATCCTGGGTGGGAATCGAACCCACGACCTCTTGCGTAGCAGTCGAATGCACTCCCACCACTACCAATATTAACTCAATGTACCATATAAGGGTACATTGAGTTAATATTGGTAACTCAATGTACCATATAAGGGTACATTGAGTTAATATTGGTACGTATTACAATATTAACTGAATGTAAGGGTACCGTTTTTTCTTTTGAGGTACAGAACTTTAAAAATAGCATTTTTGCTTTATATAATATATTGGTTTATGTGAGTCAAATTGTGAAATTAATTTTATTTATCTATCACGCCTTATCCCCGAAGGGGTGGCAAAGGCATATTATATGCCCACTTTTCACCATGTTTATTTCTGTCCCACGTAATAGGTGGTAAGCCCATTGCCGTGTTGAAATAGACAGATGTAGGTTGTGGCTACCTACTGTTGAAATTTTTCAAGCCCATAAGGCTTTTAACTTGACTTAACGACTGTCATGTTACTGGCTACCGGAACCAACGACTTCGCGTACCTTCCGAAGCCCGGAAACGCTCGCAAATGTAAATGCCACCCATCCGTGACCAGTCATAGCGAACGTTGCTTAACGCAGTGATCGTTTACAGAACACTGAGTCCGCAGGACCAAGAGCGCTTCAATTGCGAAAAGTAAAATTAATGAGTTTGCGAAAAGGTTTTGCGAATCATTCCTGTTGTCTACATTGAATGAAATTGACACTTCAATGGCGTCAAGTTAGCATCTGTCAACTAAACTTTACATTCAATGACCGTTGTACGAAAGCCTGTTTATCCGTCTGTCTCCACCGCCGCCAGCGTCGGCGCCAGTCTAAGCTATACATTATCTAACTATACCATTTCATTAATTACGCCCGGTTTTGTCTGCTACCCGTTATGGTCAATAGAAGTCCCCGATAGGATTGTAAGTGAGTTAGAATCTATATTTTTTCTACTTTCTCGTAACATGAGATCGTTAAAAGTGAAATATCAAAAGGCTTAATATTTACGTGAAAGAGTATTATAGTTTGTTACTCAGTTCCGTACAAAAATATGGTGAGAAGGTCCTTTTTTATATTCTTTTATTTTATGTATGTCTAAATTACCTGATGGTAAGATATAGTGTAGTTTAAAGAATGAGACTAATAATACAATTTCCATAAGAATAAGATATTTTCAAAATAATAATATATGCCTCGGTGGCGCTGTGGTAGTGTATGCGACAGCCCCGCTAAGATCGCGGGTTCGATTCCAGGTTCGAAAAAATATTTATGTGATTCACAAATGTTGATTTCAGAGTTTGGGTATTTCCTACATATAATATGTATATAGAAGTATGTATATCAGTTGTCTTGATCCTATAGTACAAGCTTATTTATAGCTTATATTGTGATAGACGGCGCTGTATAAAAAGTGTCCCACAATAGTATTATAGTACATATTTTAAAAAATAACTTAATCTTGCACTTATAAACATGTACCTAGTTCAAATTAGACAATCATCAGTCACAATATTTGTGTATTACATTGTTGGTGCCTGAACTAGGAATACCTGTGTTTCAGGTTTAGACATAGCTAAAATGCTAGTAGTAGTGCTACACTAGGTCATCATTGATAATCGTCAAGGGTACGATGGGGCATGGCGTCCTACCGAGATCTACGGGGGCCGAGCCAACCTCACATGAGCACGAATGATTACCAGACGAAGTCATGGCGAAGAGATAAAAAAACTCTGAATTTACCCTTGTACCAAACTGTCACCCAGCGCGGTACAATTTTGACTTGCTGTTGCTCAATGTAATGGAATACAGATGCTGTGTTATGACGGAAACTGGAAGAGTCCTGGGTCCAGTGAGGGACTGTGATAGACTGATTTAATTAAGTTCATCGCTTTAGACAAGGTGTTCTCTCACACTTTGCGTTCTGAGCGCTCGAATACGTTAAGATCCGATAGACTTTCTTTCACATACGCTTAGATTGTGGAATGGTAAAACTTAGGTGGGGAACCTGAGTTTTACCAAACGCCTGCAATATGGGGTTCTTCAAGGGGGTCTTAGAAGGTTTTTAAAGGTTTTGCAGCGCCCTTCTGGTGTTGTAAACGGCCATTGGCTACGGGGATGACTTTCCTTATGTTCCGTATGCTTATTGTGCAAACGGGGTCCAAATATGTTGTTTGTTTGTACCTTTGTGGTAGTATTTGTGTTTCTAACAAAGAAAATAGAAAGTCGAAACACATTCGATTTAAAGTTTATAGATTACGTAAAATGTTACGTGTAAAACCTCTGCCCAAATAATGTTCCGTTTCATGGTAATTTTCCTTTTTAATAATGAAGCTCGCACAAGAAATCGCTAAATTCTTAGAGATTTCTGCAGTGGGTGATATGGGCCAGAAAAAAAAACGAAGAACGCAAAGATGTTATGGAGATAAGAGATGTTTTGCGTTCCGGCGGCTTTGCGTCCAGGGTTATTAGATTGCGTCTCTGATACCAAAGTATCAAAGTCGCGATCCGGTACATTACGGACATAACAACATGCCTTCTGTGCAAAGTTTAATTAACGACACGTGTTACGCCACAGGAATAACCGTGTTTAACGGTAGGAGATTATATATGAAACTAGGTGACCCCCCCTACGGCGCAGGCTTTGCCCTTCGGCCCTCCCGTCGCAAATACGAGTATTTAATCCCTTAGTTTATATTATAAAAAAATTGACCGATTTGTCGACATTTATGATTGCTCCGCTCTCCAGAGTAGTAGCATGATGATACATAGCCTAAGGCTTTCCTCGATAAATGAGCTATCCAACACTAAAATATTTTTTCAAATCTGACCTGTAGTTTCTGAGATTAGTGCATTCAACTCTTCAGCTAAATATATTACTATGGGGTATGGATGTGATATGATATATCTTAAATATATATAAAAGAAAGTAGTGTTAGTTACACTATTTATAACTCAACAACGGCTGTACCGATTTTGGTGAAAATTGGTGGGGAGGTAGCTTAGAGCCAAAAGACGGACATAGGCTACTTTTATCCAGGGAAAAAGTTCCTGTGGGAAACTTTTCTACGCGGGCGAAGGTGCGGGCGTCAACTAGTGATATATATATGATAGTGGGCGGTCTACAGATCACCACATATTTCGTAAACAATGCGGTTGTTATCTCTCCCCCCAGCAACTAATAACATACCCGAGGCATTTTGGGTTTTAATTGGCCCCGTGGAACATCTGGCGAAGTTCCGTGTTAATTTTTGTGGTTTATGGTTTAATGGCATTTGAACTATGAACTGTGAGCAATGAATTTGATTGAATGGAGGTTTTGTGTTGCATTTTGTATAATAAATGTTTTTGTAATAGCTAAAATTATTTATATTGTTTTTATATGGTTTGTGTTCTGCAAAATGTGTTTATGTAATATCATAATGTTTATCTCACTATAGCGTTAAGGCCCGGTTTCGTTTATAAATAAGTTGCAGACAAGTATACGACCTCTTTGATCGACGCTCCCGAGTAAACGCCTTATAGAAAACAGTTACTTATATGGTTACATAAAGCAAATACGCCTCGAGATATCCAGTATTATAAAAAGAAAGAGTCTCAGAACGTATTTTTTCTACTAGTTCCACCCTTATTTGTCCCGCACACGATTACCAATGACCATATCTATTCGTAGCAGAACATGCTATACATAACTTAGAACAAGGCAGCAAAATGTATTGCTGTTCCTTATTTTATGTAGCTTTATGGATTGTCAGGGGCGAATGGACGTCAAGACCTTTTAACTAAACGTGGTTTAAATTGAAACGCTTTTAATGAAAATGTATGCGAGAGCATCCAAATGAATTAGCATGTAAACTAATGGATCGAACCAGAAGGACGTTTAAAAGAATCAAAAGAAGAGCCCCACAAGACCTTGTACAGTAAATAAAATATAGAAATTGGATAGACCACTGGGCCTACTCCTCTACTTGTTCAATACCCACAAGGGTAGATCGCAAGCAAAATAAGGAGTAAAAAAAAAACACTAAAAAAATTTGGTGCTCTAGTGGCCCTGCTAGCTCAGTGTTCTGTAAACGATCACTTCGTTCAGCAACTTTCGCTAAGGTTGATCCTGAGATGGATGACCGTTTGTGGTATTACTTTGCTTTGCATCGGAAAACACGCAAGCTTTTGATCCCGGTTTCAAGTTGCCTTATGGTTAGTTTAAATTTTTTCAACAGCAAATAGCCACTGCCTTTCCTTGTCTGTTTCTTGTTGGTCAACAGCGCGAGTGACCTCTGGTGTTCCAAACGTCCGAAGGTCACGATAACCACTTTTCGAGGTGCGTCGAATGCTTGTCTGCCACCTCAGAAGTATAACGAAAGAATGTCTAGTAGTTAAGTGTTGAATTCCATCAATAACCAAATAATCATTGGGTTAGATTACAGGGTCGGAAGAGATATTTGTGTGATCCACAATTCTTTGTTTCGGAGTTTAAATGTTTCCTATGTATAATATGTATGTATTTAGAAATTATAAGTATGTTTATCAGTCGTCTAGATCCCATAACACAAGCTTATATTAGCATACTTTGGGCTAGACGGCGGCGGCGGCGGCGGCGCTAAATAAAAAAAAAATATCCTCAATGTTTATTTATTTAATAACCGTGTCTTAAATACGTTTTTACGAAGTTATGTATCTAAGTTGATATACATTGCTAGCTATCTAAACAAAAATACTCTTCATCTTCATATGTATTAGTATAGATGAATATGCGTCACAAGTGACCACAAAGTTTCACGTCATAAATTGTAAGAAAATTTGATCTGCCATCATTTGGAGAACTCTAAAAAAATATTTCCGCACTACTTAGAATCCAGAGAAGCGTTTCCCAAAAAAATGTAGGTCAAGCTCTCGGACATTCGGATAAATTCCCGCATTAGAAACAAATATACTGAGTGCTGGTGAATTCACCGAAGGGCCATTTTATCTGCTACGTTTCGGTAGAGAAATGACTGAAAATACGCGCCCGGATATACGAGTATAATTTCACGAACGGGAATAAATTACAATGTTATAAAGTTTCGCCGAAATAATGTCCTGTAGGGTTATTTTATATTGTTAGGTATGTTATTGTTTTGTTATGAATATTTTATGTTTTTATATTATTGTTTAGTTACGAATCTAAAGTTTTATACCCTTTATTGCCCGTGGTCCACCTGCGTGGTTCACCTGGGTCCACCAGGGTTATTTTATATTGTTAGGTATGTTATTGTTTTGTTATGAATATTTTATGTTTTTATATTATTGTTTAGTTACGAATCTAAAGTTTTATACCCTTTATTGCCCGTGGTCCACCTGCGTGGTTCACCTGGGTCCACCCAGGTGAACCACGCAGGTAGACCACGGGCAATAAACGGAATACGGGAAGGAGGAAAAAGTAATTGCCCGTGATCCATCAGGGGCAATTACTTTTTCCTGTGGTCCATCCAGGTGAACCACGCAGGTGATCCACGGGTAATAAATGTTTTATACTAATATATAAAACTAAAGAGTTCGTTTGAAAGCGCTAATCTCAGGAACTACTGGTTTATGGTTAAATTGTTAGTATGCTAACTTTCTCATAATTTTTTATTAAAGTGATAAAATACATCTTGGTTCGAGACGGGGATTGAACCCGTGACCTTTGCCTAACCAGGGCAATGTTCTAGCCACTGAACTACCCGAACCGTATCGAAACAAGTTGAAATTCTTCACCATATTTTAATCGTCATTTGCGTAGGTTAAGGTTTTTTTCTTTTTTTATTTTTTCAATTTAATAAAAATTTACTGGTTTAGTGTTGGATAAGTCCATTTATCAACGAAGGCTAACATCACGCTACTACCCAGAGAGCTGAGCAGTATTCATAAATGTGAACAAATCGGGCAAATTATCAAAGATTATTGTAAAATTAATAAGCGACGAGGAATAAATGGATGCGACGGGGATTTAAAGTATGTCACGGGCAAAACCGCGGGGTCAGTTAGTATTGAATAAACACTATTACTTGAGTAGGTCAGTAGTTAGTAGTAACTATTTAGGAATTTAAATTAGGTATATTTATTCGGGAACAAATTGTTTATCGACAAATTAGCAGCGAGCATTAAAATAATATAATGCAAGGGGAAAATCGGTATAGTGTATTAATTTTGGCAAACAATATGCAGTACTTATGTCTGCAACAATAAGTTCAAACATACATACATATTATCACGCATGTCTCCCATCGAGGTAGGCAGGGACTATGGCTTTCCACTTGCTACGATCTTGATATACAACTTTCGCTTCTTCTACTTTCATGAGTGTTTTCATACAAGGTCACCGGTTAAGGGTACTCTTGACCTGGGAGCCGAGTCTGCTATTATTGCACAATTAAGGCGGTAGACCGTATGCTGGGAGCTTGGAAAGAAGCGACGCATGCCAAACTCTTTAGAACGCTTTGGCAATGTCCAGGCGCTTATAGCCAAGGACTCGCCGTGCGCTTCCATAGGCTCACCCCAAACATGAGTCACGTACGCTAAAAGATCACCCGTTGATCGTTTCGGCTTGAAGCCATATTGCCGATCATTGATTAGCGACTGACCCTCTAGGTAACGCATGAGCTGCTTGTTAATGATGAGCTCAAATACTTTGCAGATAACTGAGGTGATGGCTATGGGGCGATAGTTGACCGGATCTGACCGATTCCCTTTCTTGGGGATTGGTTGAACGTTCGCCTCCTTCCAAGTCTCCGGCACATCCCCCGATGAGTACGACCGACGGTACATGACCCGACGGAGCCTTACCTGCAAAGCAGCGCTGACTCCATGGGACGAACGCAAAATAATTGCGAAGCCCATCCCAGTCTGCCGACGAGTAATTCCATAGCCGTCGAATCGGAGATAGGAGGTACCCAGTGGGGTGCCTACCGACACACTATACAGCGCTGGGCGGCTCGTCAGCAGTAGGTTCAGCAGAGCGGGAGCATGATCTGACCTGTCTGGTATACGCGTGCCGTGCGTAAATATTTAGCCAAAAAAAAGCTAAGTCCCTATTCCGGCGTAAAACTTTGGAAGTTAGTGTATATTATATTGTTATACATTTTGCAAGCATAGAACTGTAGAGAACTCCCAAATTTCTTTATTATGACTTCCAATGTATAATAGGAATAAAATTATGGAAGTTGCCCAACACCCTCTATACAAGTCTCAACTTTATGTAAAAATAATCTTTCTGTCGCAACTGGCACCGGTTTGGTGACATTTTGTGAAAACTCCTACGTTCCGTTGTTGACAATGTATTTTGTAATAATCTCTACAATAATTACATACTACAACATTTAAATAATAATAAATATAAATGATATTTTAAAACGTTAAGGTCTTCGCCTGCGACATTCGAACTACAGTCGCTCCTATTTAATACCGTCGTTTATAATTCTATAATAATGTTTAAAATTTAACCGGTTTGTCGACATTTATAATTACTGCTTTCCTCGATAAATCCAAAACAAAAAGATTTTTTCAATTCGGCCTGTAGTTCCTGAGATTAGCGCGTTCAACTAAACAAACTCTTCAGCTTTTTATATTAAAGTATAGATAATAACCCATTGAGCGAATGGAAGTGAAAACTAAACCTTTTTATTCTTTGATCTCGCGCTGAATTTGACTTCAAAACATATTGATCACGCCTCAATTTCCATATTATTCTACCCTTTTCGCCACACAACGTTTTGTAGGTGTGTATAAGGTGATACACGAACGGTGCTCCCTCGCCCCTTTCATTGCGAAACCCATGGGGAGCATTCGGTTAGATATTTTAGGGTTAATATATGTATGTATCTAACTGTTTTGTTCCGAAATAGGATTGGAAGCTTGCTTGTTGTAAATAAGCATAAATCTTACTCGATCAGACATTATTATATCAATTTCAACTATCATGGTCTTTCATAATTATATCCCCATTTTTTCCGCGCTCGTGGCCCCGCCGACGTAGTGTTCTGTAAATGATCACTGCGTTAAGCAACTTTCACTATGGCTGGTCCTCGGATGGGTGACCACTTTGTGGTATTTATATTTGCGAGCGTTTCCGTGCTTCGGAAGGCACGTTAAGCCGTTGGTCCCGGTTGCCAATAACATGGCAGTCGTTAAGCCAAGTTGAATGTCTTATGGGCGGCTTGAAAAATGTCAACTGCAGGTCACCACAACCTGCACCTGTCCATTTCAACACGGCAATGGGCTCACCACCTGTTACATGGGACAAAAAAGCAAAGCATACGGTGAAACGTGGGCGTATAGTACGCCTCTGCCTACCCCTTCGGGGATAAAGGCGTGAAAGTATGTTATGTTATGTTAATTTTTTCCCTGAAGATGTAGGCAATACACTTCACTCCAACTTCACTCAAACCTCAATAAGTAGAGTTTAGAATGCAGATCGGTTTATTTTGTTGAATGCACTAATCTTAGGAACTACTGGTAAGATATTTTCTTGTTGGATATCGCATTTATCGAGGGAGGCTAGGCTACATATCATCCCACTACTATCCTGGAGAGCCGATCAGTAATCATAAATATCAAAATATTGGGCAAATTTTATTAAATCAGCTAGTAAATATAGATGAAAATTTAAAATTGAAATTTTTTAGATAATAAAAATTCAAAAATCTGTCGCGATACTAACACAAATTTCCTAAAAGATCCTTACATTCCCATTTTCCATAGATTATACTTTCCATTTATTGCCAACGTTTAAACTGGTTTTAGCCATGTTTTCGCTATCAAGACGCGATATGCGCTGTTAAAAGGGCCCTTAGGGCACAGTAACCGGCTTAAACGAGATGTCCTGTTTATCTTACTATCTTATAATGGAAAGTCTTGGAAATATCTACTGCTAATTTATTATAACATTATCCTGGCGTAAGTCTAGAGGCCTTAGTCCGCTCTCCATTCTGCCGTCCGATTACTATAAGGCCGTTAAGCACATAATTTTAGTATTATATATAAATAAATAAATAAATATCGCTGGGACAACTCACACAACGCCGTCCGATTCCAAACTAAGCAGAGCTTGTACTATGGTAACCAGATAACTGATAAACATACTTATATATTTCTATATACATACATATTATGGATAAATAATACACACAGAATAAACCATCGTGCTCATCACACAAAGTTTTATCCTGGGTGGGAATCGAACCCACGACCTCTTGCGTAGCAGTTGGATACACTCCCACCGCGCCACAGAGGCAGTCAATATACATACATACTGTCACGCCTTTATCTCCGAAGGGGTAGGCAGAGACATACTATGTCCCCACTTTTTACCGTATGCATTTTTTTATTTATTATAATGTGAGTTAACCGTTTTTATCATTACGAGGGCGGCACTGAAAATTTCGGGAATCAAGGAAGTGCCACAACATTACTATTTAAAAATGTATTTATTGCTTTTCGAAGTATTCTCCGCGAAATTTGACACATTTTTCCATACGATGGAACCAATAATTGAAGCAACCATTCCATTCGGAAGTTGGGGTATCCAAAATGGCCGTTTTGTAGGCGTCTACAGCTTCTTCAGGTGATGAAAATCTCTGACCACGCAATTTATTCTTTATTTTAAGGAAAGTACAGAAATCATTAGGGCTTAGGTCGGGGCTGTACGGCGGATGGTCTAATAATTCTATGTTTTCTTGCTCTAAAAACTCTTTTGTTCTGTGCGCGGTGTGAGAACTCGCATTGTCGTGATGGAGGATGATGCGGCGGTTGAAGTTCTCTTTACGGAGTTCAGAAACGATCTGTGGCAAACAAATGCTAGCATACCATTCTGCATTAACCGTTCTTTGTCCTTCAAGAGGAATAGTCGCAACATGGCCGGTTTTGGAGACAAACGTGGCCACCATTTTTTTTGCAACACTCCGTGAACGAAAAATTTTTGTTGGCTTTAACACATTTTCGAACACCCAAACTCGTGACTGGTTTTTTGTTTCGGGTTCGTACGCGTATATCCAGGATTCGTCACCTGATACGATGTTGTATACAGCATTTAAGGATCCTGAGTGGAATCTTTCGAGAGTTCTGACGCACCAAGTAACGCGAGCCGCTTAAAACAATTTTTTTACACCTAATTGTTCATGCAAGATTATTTGTATTTGACTCATGCCAATGTCTAAAGTTGCCTGAATTTCGCAGTATGTGTCATGTCGATCTTCCTCAATCAACTTACGCACAGCATCAACGTTTTCTTGGGTGACTGCAGTTTATGGCTGCAGATCTTGACGATGAACCTATTTTCGTAAATAAATAAATGAATGAATGAACATTACTGCTTTTTAACCATCGGACGGTAACATTAGTTATATGTATCAACAAAATGATATTCAGTCGTAAAAACTGTACTCGTAAAATATGCAAGTGAGATATTTTTATAGGTTAAGGTGGCGTGCGCAAGGAGATCGGCGTGTTATCGATCATATTCGGTAGGGAGTTCCTTATACTTGCGTGGTAAAATACAGAATCTTCCTACTAATATTATAAACGTGAAAGTTTTTCATAATGGCTGGATATAGGTTCGTTTCTCTTACCTTTTTTCTCTACTCTTTCACGCAAACACTACTGAATGGATTTTGATAACACTTTAGAATAATATAGCTTACACATCAGAATAACACAAAGGCAATTTTTTATCCTGGGATTAAGCTTTAGTGGGAAACGAGAACCGGAAAACTTATCTACGCAGGCGAAGCCGCGGGCGTCAACTAGTTATAATATAAATTTAGATCTACTAAGCGGTTTTCTTCTATGAAATAATAATAAATAATATGTAATAAATACTTAAGCAACTATAATACTTAAGTTTAATATGTAATAAGTACTTTCTTTGTCGTTAAGCCTGGTTGAAGGCATATGGGCGGCTTGAAAAATTTCAACAGCAGATAGCCACAACCTGCGTCTGTCCATTTTCAACACGGCAATGGGCTCACCACCTATTACGTGGGACAGGAATCCACACGGTGGATGGATATTTATTTATTTATTTTTAATAAATACTTACAAAAAATAGTAGCAGCTAAAAAAATCCACAGTTAGCAGGGCTCTTTCCTTGTACAACTATAGGTAAATCAATAATTCTCTACAAAATTATTATATTGAACTCCATGTACTCATGGATGTCTGTGTCACACTAAACCTGCAATCATCTCATTTAAGCGTTCGTGGCCCGGCCGACTCAGTGTTCTGTAAACGATCACCGCGTTAAGCAACATTCGATATGGCTAGTTACTGATGGGTGACCTCTTTGTGGTATTTCCGTGCTTCGAAAGGCATGTTAAGCCGTTGGTCCCGGTTGCCAGTAACATAGCAGTCGTTAAGCCAGAGTGTAGACATGATGGGGGCGGCTTGAAAAATTTCAACTGCGTAGCCAGAACCTGCGTCTGTCAATTTAGTGTAATGCGAGACAAAGATGCTCACGGTGCCGGTGAAATGTAGGCGTATAAAATGCCTCTGCAACCTCTTCTATCTCATCACATCTACATGATATACAGAGCTATAGAGTTTGTTTGGTTGAACGCGCTAATCTCAGGAACTACTGGTCCGAATTGATGATAAATATCGATGAAGGCTTATAGGCTATATATCATCACGCTACTACCCAAGATAGCGACGCAGTAATCGTAAATTTCAATCATACATTTTTGTAAAAGTAATTCACGAACAAATCCGCGGTGGTCATATAATATTTAATAAATGGGTATATTATAAATGTGCGAGGCTTGAGTCCATAATATTCTCATGCCACTATTTGCTCTTGAATCTCCATTTCATACAATAACATACCCTGATCTTCATTTTTATTGGATTACGTAGAAATGCATGAGTCTTGTAAGGCTTTGTCCTCGCCCATAAGACGCGTTCACGCGTGATTTGATTCGCGTTTTGAATAATTTAATATGCGCGGGTTGTGTGAAGCATATAGTATAGGTACATCTATATATTGTAATGTCTTAATATGCCATGCATAAGCCATTGATAGGTGCATAATTACATACAAACACGACGCTTGTTTCCTTTAGGAATAAGTATAGGTATAACTTTCGTTCTCATGCCATCGCTTCTTGCATATAGTATTCATTAAGGTTTTTTGAAACGTGCCTGTTTGACGCGATTAATGAATCTGCTGGAAGCGAAAGAAATATGCATGGATCGCGAAGCCTTGTGATCTGTCCTCTCTGACTACCCCGTCAGGGATACTGCGTGAAGATAGTTAGTTATTTTAGTTTTTTAAGTTTATTCCCGGTTGCTTTCAAACTTCCTGGAATTGGAGCCTGTCTCATGCAATAAATAAATATTGTGGCAGGCGATTGAGCTGATTATGTGGCGTTTGTGACCTATGATATTAAATACAAGATGCCCGACCCATCAGACAATACGATGGTTCCATTATTATGCTTTGTACAACTACTTAACCATTCGTTTCGACGGAAACATAAACGCATGCACAAGAAACAAAGCAGCCATACATATACACGTGTTCGGAATCAATATGGCCGGTAACACGTTGTAAATTTATGTTCTAATTTACGTTATCCATTGGAAAATTACTTTCGTACTAGTTGTCGCCTACTGCTCACACCGCGTGTTGAAGCTTTCCCGTTTCACACAGGTTGTAAACTATATTATTGTAATGTTGCATCAAAATCCATTGAGTGGTTTTTTAACAATAAGTAGTATAATAAAATTACAAGTTTAACAAAAGATGATTAAAGGAAGTTCAAGGTATAAAAGTTGCCAGCGATGCCATTAGCCGTTTAAGTGTGGCCACTCTTCAACGGCTAATGGCACATTGATTGCTTGGTTTGTGGACAAAACGTTATACAATCATTAATGTAAATAAAGAGTTATTTTTACTATTTACAAAACTTATATGTCTATAATATTAAAACATGAAGCGCTCGTGGCCCCGCGGTCTCAGTGTTCGGTAAACGATCACTGAGGTACGCAACTTTCACTATGGCTGGTCGTCGGATGGGTGACCACTTTGTGGCATTTACATTTGCGAGCGTTTCCGTGCTTCGGAAGTCACATTAAGCCGTTGGTCCTGGTTGCCAGTAAAATGGCAGTCGTTAAGCCTGGTTGAAGGCCTTAAAGGCGGCTTAAAAATTTTCAACAGCAGGTAGCCACAACCTGCGTCTGTCTATTTCAACACGGCAATGGGCTCACCACCTATTACGTGGGACAGGAATCCACACGGTGAAAAGTGGGCATATAATATGCCTCTGCCACCCCTTCGGGGATAAGGCGTGATGGATATTTATTTAATATTAAAACATATTATAAATCTGGAGAGTTTGTTTGGTTGAAGGCGCTAATCTTAAGAACTTCTGGTCGGTTTCAAAAAAATATTTTTGTGTTACATAGCCCATTTAGGCTATATATCATCACGCTACTACCCTGGAGACCGGAGCAGTAATCATAAATGTTGACAAATTTGGCAAATTTGTATACATTTTGGTAGAATTTATAAGCGACGGGATTTCGTAGTATGTCACAGGCGAAGCCGGGATGGGGGGTCATATAGTTTATTATAAAGTCAATGCTGATCAACAAATTTCAGTCAACTACAGTCAAACCTTTCTCATTAGATATACACATTAAATAAAACAGAACAGACAGCCAAACAGCTTTTTGTGTATTATGCAGATTTTATAGACACCTAAATCCTAATAACAGTGAAATCGGCTATTACTTTAAGTGCTGCAATCAGAGATGCTTTTATTGTATTTTCGCTTTTAATGAATGTATATTGTCTGAAGCTATTTTTATATTATAAGGGACGGATATTTATCAGTCACGACTTTTTCGCCGAATGTTTGGCTGAGGCATATTATACGCTTACATTTCACCGTATGCATTTTTTCCTACGTAACAGGTGGTTCAAGCCGTCCATAAGGACTTGGACCAACGGCCTAACGTGCCTTCTAATTTCGTACGTAAATGTAAATGCCACAAAGTGGTTACCCATAAAACAAAGCTTTCTTCTTTATTATGTCAGCTCCAATTAAATACTAGTTTAACACTTTTACTTCGTCTATTAAGACACATAATAAACACATTAATTTAATGCACAATAGCATAATATCACTCTAGTTCTATGACAATATGTGATGCTCACTCTATGGTTGCCGGAACAAGAGGGCCGAACCAGGCTCGTGCTCGTTCTTTTATAACTTTATCAGCAAGTGGGGTTAAAATGTTGCCAGCCTGAGTTCGATACTTCTAGTTTGTCAGATTAAATATTAACAAAATTATTATAACTAGATTACATATTATATAATAAGTATGATTATACAGACATATTTATTAAACTAACAATTATATTAGAATAGAAAATGCGACAAAGGCACCCATTTCCCCAAAGATCTTAAGTACCTACTTACTAAGTAAGAGGAAGCTAACCTATATCCTCGTCGGTCGGCGGAAAATTTTCATGAGACATCGCGTCGCGTGCACACATTTGATTGACGGGTCGCGGTTCGACATCGATTCATTGAAATCGATTCTTTGCTCGATGACTTCAGTATTCTAACGTGACTTTTTATTAACGGTGTGCCTTTTATTGTCAGTTATAATATCGACGCCTGGCGATATGTCCTTTCTGACTACCCCGTCAGGGATACAACGTGAAGATATTTAAGTAATAATATCGACTATCAACAATCGAATTTTGAAGAAATGCCAAAAGTTGGTTGGTAAATGCTAAACATAACGTGTAAATTGCAAAAAAGTCAAAAATGTGTGTGGGTAAGAGTCCGGTGTGTTTGTTGCCAGCGAAAAAATGGTTTATAGAAAAACTAGGGAAAGTCCCGTGGTCACACCAGCGTATTCTTTGCTACCGTGGAAATACGGGAATAAAATGTAGCCCAAGTTGCACCTTATAACATCAGCCATCTTTCAGTTAATTTGATCCGTTTCATAGAATTAATTGCTGGAACAAACCGTACCAATAATGTCCTATTCCTAAAATTACTACTTCCTTGAGATTGACAATATGTGTATACTTTCATTTACATTTAGTGAACAGCTTTTAAATACAAACATACATTTAAATATTATTTATCTATATATATTTACAATCGCCTCACCGTACTATTTAAAACACATACAAAAATATAATTTCGTAAGCCTCAAACATCCATCTTGTATGTCAACTCCGTATGAATATGTTTATTCTTCGATTCAAGTGTCCATCACGACTTCATTCCACAAAGGCACAGGCAGCTGTCAAGTCTGACGGCCGATTGCAGCTCGCTTTAACGAAGTTAAAATGGTGTTATTTTGATGAACAATTTGTCTCCGACACGATGACGCGACATTACTTCTGGCGGATAAATTCTCTGTAATAATTCCGCGGGCTTAAAGTACTTTGGTAAGTGGCTTATCGTTGTTTTAACAGCTTTTCGCGTTTTACAATTTCGACAAAAAATTTAGATAAATTTAGGAAGCGCTCGTGGCTTCGTGGACTCAGTGTTCTGTAAAAGATCACTGCGTTAAGTAACCTTCACTACGGCTGGTCCTCGGATGGGTGACCACATTGTAGCATTTACATTTGCGAGCGTTTCTGTGCTTCGGAATGCACGTTAAGCCGTTGGTCCCGGTTGCCAGTAACATGGCAGTCGTTAAGCCCAGTTGTAGGCCCTTATGGGCGGCTTCAAAATTTTAAACAGCGGTTCGCCACAGCCTGCGCCTGTTCATTTAAACACGGCAATGGACTCACCATCTATTACGTGCGACAGGAATACAGTGAAAAGTGGGCATATAATATGCCTCTGCAACTCCTTCATTCCGATGAGACAATTTAAGAGTCGAGTAGGTATAAATTGATATAAAAAAAGTGTGTGTGCACTAGTACACGCTTTAGAAGTTACACTTCTTTGGCGTAACAAGATAAAAATCTTTTTAAAAAAAATATTCTCTTTATCCTAGGTTTGTAGAAAAAACTGAAATTTAGTCAACATTTCAGTTTTTTCTACATACATACACATACAATACATTTTCTACATATTGAAGGCATATGTACTAAATTGCCAGGTTACAAAAATTCATTAAGCTAGATTGTACAGTTGGTGTGTGAAAGCATATTACAAAAATACAGTTCTCCTTTTTTATGATAGTCAAGTCGCCAGTAAAATTATTGTCATAAATATCACAGAGGCGTGTACGTAGGGTAGAGGGTAATTATTACCTTACGAAGTATGTATGTAATAGTATTATGAAACTGGTATCACTACCAATACTACCATAAGCTTTTATCGCTTATGGCAATTGGGCGGACCCTATGTCTGACTGCCCATATATCAAGGGGAACAAATTTCTTACGACACTTTCTTCAGTTTATTAATGTTTTTTTCCACAGTAATTTAAAACTTTTCTCGCATTCTAGAAAATGGTTTGGTGTAACAACGGTTGTAGTTAACTGTGACCTCTCCCTACCTTTAAACAGCGGCGTGCACAAGGATTTCGGATAGGGTATGCATGCCCTAACTACCCGAAATCCCCGCGAGAAATGAAGCGCTGACTCAGTGTTCTGTAAATGATCACTGCATTAAGCAACTTTCGCTACGGCTACGGTCACGGATGGGTGTGCACTTTGTGTCATTTATATTTGCGAGTGTTTCCGTGCTTTGGAAGGCATCTTAAACCGTTGGTTGGCTTAACGACTGCCTTGTTACTGGCAACCGGGGCCAGTGCACATGGCAGTCGTTAAGTCAAGTATGAAGGGCTTGCGGGCGACTTTATAATTTCAACAGCAGGTAGCCAAAACCTGCGTCTCTCTATGATTGTTGTGTAAAAACAGCAACGGATTGCATTGAAACTTGGTATGTAGATAGTTAGAGACCTGGATTAATATATCTACTTATTATCCTGATGTAGCCACGTTAACAGGAACGACGTGAGACAAACCGCGGGCGCTGTTAGCTGTAATATTTTTTAAAATAACTAACTCACAATACTATAAAAAATACTGAAAAAACGTTTGGTTTCCGAAACTCTTTCAAAAGACTTGGAAAGATTACCAAAAAATTTGGAACTTTAAACAAGAATCTCAATACGCGATAAAAGACCAAACATTATTATTATCTTGTTTTGAAAATAATATAAAAGGAAAACATAATAATTTATTTGTGTGTACACAGCCCGTTAGCCAGTTATAATTATCGTAATACTTTTTTTTATAATAACGTATGCTATTACCTTTTTTTTAATTAGTTTCGCGTCGCGAACAGAACGTCCTCTGACAATAATATTGTTTTTTTTTTCATCAAACGACAATGTCGAGAAAACACGTGTTTTTAATTTATTTAAACACACATCGCCAGCACAGATCTCACAGCTATAATTTTCCATAATTCACAGTAATTCTAGTAAACTAAGTAATTAATTATTAATTAGATATCAAACACGGCTCTTAAAGTCACTCGACAGCTCTTTGTAGTGAAACAATATTTAATTACAAATGGCGTATTCATATATGAATACGCCTACTACTTCTACCTAAAAAAATAGATGTATATTCGAAACAACTATTCTATTTTTGACAACTACTTAAATATGTCGCTTTATACTCAGAGGCAGTGCTTCCTCCGCGACTCATAATTTCGCACACAATCATACAATTGACACACACATACAAATGATTTGCACTATAAAAATATACTGTCCGAGACTACCAGGACTTTAATTGGTCGTGCTAATTAGTGTCTAGCACATAAGACCTTTTAGCCTTTTTGTTACCATCTCACTAAAAAGGCAACGGGTTCAAAATTTCTTCCAAATTTAACATCTAAAATAGACATATTTTATTTATTAAATTGATTCGGCCCTTTAGACCCATCCCAGTATCGTGCTTTGGAAGGCACGTTAAGCCGTTGGTCCCGGTTGCCAATAAAATGGCAGTCGTTAGCCAAGTTGAAGGCCTTATGGGCGGCTTAAAAAAATTCAACAGCAGGGCGCCGCAGCCTGCGCCTGTCCATTTCAACACGGCAATGGGCTCACCACCTTTTACGTGGGACAAAAATGCATACGGTGAAATGTGGGCGTTTAATATGCCTCTGCCTACCTCTTCGGGGATAAAGGCGTGACAATATGTATGTATGTATAAAAATATGATTACAAAAAGCAAACATCAGCTTTGCATAAATCCGCGCGCAGCGCTGCTAGTCGCAGTCGCGATACGATACGCTGATAAGGCACTGATCTCCATACATAATGCTAGGTTAGTAGTTCCCTCAAATACTAATAGATGGCACTATCACATATTTAATTGTATAGGGAATTAATTATTTATATAACTTGTAGTATTGGGATTGGGCTAAGGTATGCAGTGCTTATTTGCTTGTATGGGACCGCACGCGCCTGCCTATAAACACTGATTTGACATAGTTTACTCATGAATGTAGCCACAAGAGTGTGTAAATTACAATTTAGATAACTGAGAATAGAAAGCAGAATTCCTATTTCTGCTGTTCCCTTAAAGCACATCCCTACATATTATCACGCCTTTATCCCCGAAAGGGTAAGCAGAGGCATATTATACGCTCTCATTTCACCATTTATATTTCGTTCCACGTAATATGTGTTGAGCCTATTGCCGTGTTGAAATGGACAGCCATAACAAAAAGTGAACCAAGGCCATTGGTAGGGAAAAATAGTACTCACGGAAGCGCTCGTAGCTTCGCTTACTTATTGTTCTGTAAGCTGTAACTGCGTTAAGAACCTTACGCTACGGTTAATCCTAAGATGGGTGACCGTTTGTGTCATTTCCATTTACAAAGCGTTTCCGTTCTTCGGAAGACACGTTAAGCTGTTGGTTCCGACTGCCAGTAACAAGGTAAACTTTAAGCCAAGATGAAAGCATTATAGGCTTACTACTAGACTACTCTCTGACTACTCCGTCAGGGATACAGCGTGAACAAAGACTTTAGTTACTTTAAAAATTAAACAGCTGGTAACTACAATTTGTCCCTATTCATTTTAACATGATAATAGGCACCTTATACGTGGTACAAAAATATAATTGGTAAAATCTGGGCATTTAATATACCTCTGACTATCCCGTCGGGAAATAAGGCGTGACTATGTGTACTCTGTCTACCAAAACACGTACAAATAAAAAAAAAACATTGCAGTACTTACATGCGTTCTCCGTATATAACCATTTTTATCACCGCCCCACATACAATTCTCTACATTGTTAATACGGCACAGCCTGAACTCTCAATTATCAATGAGTTCTGTAACATTCCCGATAGGCTGTTTGGTTTTCTGTGCACGTCACTGTTGTATACTACGGTAAATATGTTATATGATACGAAGGTCATACTTACTGCCTTGTAGGGGTATGTGTGAAGTAAACCCCCCAATGTTCACTGTGAACTCTTTGGGGGGCGACTAGAACACTTGGCAGAAATTGAAATTTTCAAAATTATTTATATTTCTCTCACAAGTGACCTAACACTCCTCCTCGCTTCGCTAGTCGTCGTACCTATTTACGACTTTACTAAAATTATGCGTAAACATTTTATGACAAATAAATAATGAGAAATATAAATAATTTTGAAAATTTCAATTTTTTGCCATGAGTTCTAGTCGCCCCCCAAAGAGTTCTATGCATTATCCTAACAACACTTTTCGATCCGATTAATACTCTACTGTGCACAAGTCCGCAAAAAATTCAAATTTGGAAGTTGGCCCCTCATCATTTTTAAAACCGTTTTTGAGCTGTGTAAACAATAGAACTATCTCCAAAAAGTATAAAGTACTTCGGAACTCTGTGGGGGGCGACTAGAACTCTTTTTTTTTTATCTGATCATTTGGGGGCTTACTTCACATGCGTCTTGTAGGGGTTGTCCCACAGAACATATAATAGTAGGTACCTATTATTATATGCTCTGTTGGTTGGACTTTCACATTCAGTTTTCTTTACGTATTTAGGGGCCGTATTCAGAACGTTTCTCAATACTGAATCGACGCTTGAGAGTAGATTTTATAAGGCAAAAACTAGCCTCAAGCGTTGATTGAGTATTGAGAAACATTCTGGAATACGGACCTAAGTTTATTTAGAAATGTATATATTGTTTTTTAGACTACTAAACCCTAAAGTTTAGAAAAGTTTTATAAAACAACTCAGTCTGTTCGTCCGTCCGTCCGTCCGTACCTATCCATCTCTCAGGAACCATAAGAGATGAGACAAACGGTTTGCAACATTCAATTTAGGATACCATGAATACGTGCATATACGATTTAGAAGTTTCTATTAACCCCAGTTTTGAAACTGGTGTCGGTTTAGAAGTCGTCTGATTATTTCGCTACGATAGTGAAGAGAGCGTTAATTTTGAATTACAGACACTTTAATTTTGTCTATCTGTATAGATTTAATAGCTGAAGTGAAGTTGATGCATAAAGAAAGGAACAGCGCGATAAGGGAACATTTCTGTATGACAGAAGATCTAGTGATTAAGATAGAAAAAAGGATGCTTAGATGGTTCGGACACGCGGAGAGGTTGGATGAATGTATACTGACGAAGCAGATTTATGTGGCGAGAGTGAATGGGCAAACTGGTAGGGGTGCGTATCTCAATCAAATCGAAGATTTTTTTAAAAAAGGCCAGGTCAAGAGTACCCTTAACCGGCGAGCGTGTATGAAAACACTCATGAAAGCAGAAGAAGCGAAAGTGGTATGTCAGGATCGTAGCAAGTGGATTACCATTGTCTCTGCCTACCCCAATGGTAAACAGGCGTGATAATATGTATGTATGTATAGATTTCGATAGACTTTCACAAGATACGATATCTGAAGCAACCATCAATCCTTTAAATTACTCCCTATCACGGGATTCATTCGTCTCCTTTCCTGTTTTGTTTTTTATGTTCAAAAGACGCCGTAACTTCGTGGCACGGCCGTACATCAATTGTAACGTTTATCGCTTCACTTCTGAAATCAATGACTCGCGATTCAGACTGTATTGATCTTCTGAAAACTTGAGGGAAAAATATAAAAGAAAATCTTGACTTACACCGTATCTCTGATGGGGTAGTCAGAGAGCACAGGTTGCCAGGTTTTGTGGTTATGCATTAATCGTTTTATACATGTTTATTGGGTACTTAGCACCTTTCTGTTTTATATATACACTAGATAGCTTCACCCGTGGAATATTTCGACCCCCCGTCGCAAATATTTAATCCCGTCGCTTATAAATTCTAAATGATGCAAAAAAATTTGCCAGATTTGTCGACATTTATGACTACTGTTCTGCTCCCCAGTGTAGTAGCGTAATGATATATAGCCTATAGTCTTCCTCGATAAATAGCCTATCTAACACAAAAATATTTTTTCAAATCCGACTAGTAGTTCCTGAGATTAGCGCGTTCAACAAAACAATCAAACAAACTGTTCAGCTTTATAATATTAGGTATAGATTATATGAAGACCTATGTACCCATATGTTTCATCCTAAGTACCTACTCCATGCTACCTTTCAAAGCGTTGTCGAAGCGACCACACATCGAGTGTTGTCCGGGTTTTATTGAATCAATCAATTCAGCTTAACGGCGAATTTATCAAACCATCTGACATTTAATTATATTAACTTGACATTTGAGATGTCAAATTATTTGTCGACTCTGATTAAAGACCGCCCTGCTGCACATATATAACTATAACCATGTATAATATAAGTCACGTAGCACGATCTTTGACTGGTAGAACTCCGAAACTATTTATTTATGGATGTTTTGTTTCAACTTACTACGATTAAATTCTGTATTTTTCATATAAAATTTCTAATGACGGGTTAGCTAATTAAGAACAAACACCATGTATGGTGATTTTTCAACGTGTGGAATTCCTCATGTCATGTATATTTTGTATTTTGTTAAATATAATATTGTTATACTTTACTCTATCCCGCGGACTCAGTGTTCTGTAAAGGATCACTGCGTTAAGCAACATTCGCTATAGGTGGTCTTTGGTTAGGTGACCACTTTGTGGAATTTACATTTGCGAGCGTTTTCGTGCTAAGGCACGTTAAGCCGTTGGTCCCGGTTGCCAGTAAAATGGCAGTCGTTAAGCCTGGTTGAAGGCCTTATGGCCGCTTGAAAGATTTCAACAGCAGGTCGCCACAGCCTGCGTCTGTCCATTTTCAACACGGCAATGGGCTCACAACCTGTTACGTGGGACAAAAATGCATACGGTGAAATGTGGGTGTATAGTATGCCTCTGCCTACCCCTTAGGGGATAAAGGCGTGACAATATGTATGTATGTATACTCAACCTATCACGGTGTACCTCTGACAGAGTAGTCAAAGTGAACAGAACGCCAGACTTTGCGATCCATGCATACTTATTTTGCTTCCTGCAAATAGATAATTCGTTTCATACATACACAATTTATGAAGTGATCGCAGTTCTACGGCATTCTATTTAATTTCTTGCATGTTCTGAAATACCCTGGTTATAGCTAATACATTAAATACTTTATATCTAACTACGGTGTAACTAACAAGACTTTGTTATAAATGTACCTATAGATTATAGTAAGCCCTCACACACAATTTAATAATTTTAGCACCTTGTAACAATCTACTATTCATCTCAACAGCGATAATAACTTATTTTTTCTTGTCTTCCAAAAAGCACATAATTGCATCATTACTATTGTACATCGCCGAGATTCAGATAGCCTTGTTTGATTAATTTAAAAGCTCCGATCGGATAATTGGCGCCCGCTGCAGTAATCATACATTAAAAAGTTGTTTTACGATTATTCCTAATGATGATTAATTTCCGATTCACAATTTATAATAAAACATCTGCCAGAAAAAATCGTTCAAAGTAGACGCTAAATCAAGTTAATATTTTTATTTTATTATTTTATTAACGAAAGTTATTATTCAACTTCCAGTTCTACTAAGCGAGACCATCCTGCCTGATGATACGCTAGAAGACAAGACTCTCAAGATCACTGACTTCGGCCTCGCCAGGGAAGTGTACAAGACCACTAGAATGTCTGCGGCTGGGACGTATGCGTGGATGCCTCCTGAGGTGATGAACTTTTGTTTTGAATTCCTGACAAACAAAGAAATGTTCTTCTTAGATACATACATTTTCGCATTCGTGTCTAATTAATACTTACCTTTTTAAAAATCAACTTGAAGACTCAAGGTCCTCTCTGACTACCCCGTCAGGGATACAGCGAGATAGTTAGTAACTTGAAGACCATTAATAGAGCCTTTCTGGCTATGAGCGCTTATAACTCCTTAAGGAAGTGAGTTAACACCCCGAAACCCCAAAGAAGCGAGATAACACTTGAACCCTCAAATAGAGGTGGGATAGCAGATAACAGAACCATCTGAAACAAGGTCCCGGTAACGGACAATTTGTCGGGGACTCACCCTGTCCATTTTCAACACGGCAATGGGCTCACCACCTGTTACGTGGGACAAAAAATGCATACGGTGAAATGTGGGCGTATAGTATGCCTCTGCCTACCCCTTCGGGGATAAAGGCGTAACAATATGTATTGTATCACCCGGGACTCACGGCCATAGACGAATGGTAGGACAACATGTAATTCTAGTCGGTAGGAGTCTAGCATAGTCTCCATTAGGACTTCCACGCGAAAAAAATGGTAGCGCTGAATCATCTATTGCTTCAACACATTTAGACGTTTCTGCCATTACATATTATTGGGTGCCGATGCTTACCATCAACACAAACACTAATTGAACGTGTGCTTGTTATTTTTAACTCTGAAATGAATCATTGACGTAAAATTGTTAGGCTACTTTTTATCTCGAAAAAACATATTATTCCCACTGGAAAAAGGAAAAAAAAATCACATTGCTGGTGCTGCGGGCATCCTCCATTATTTTTATAACGTGCTCAAAAAGAATGTTTTAGTAAAAGCCGCTAAAATGGAAAAGCCACCCCTCAGCCACGAGAACGTTTTCACCTTAAAAATGTAGGTTAAGCCTTGCCGGCTGACCTAGCCGTCACGATTAACATTTTATTATGTTTTTCTTCTAAAAATAGCTACACTATTGTTTATTACACCGTGTTAGGTACTTATATAGAAAAAATCTACATTACTTAGTAAAGTTGAAACGAGACTTATCAGGTGGCTTAAAATGCCTCTAAGCAATAGAAATTTAAGCTCCATGAAACGTATACTGATACTATAACACATTAATATTAAATTCGTGAATAGCTCTAGTAAGTCTTCGATTGCACGTAATATTCTATGTAATTTATCAAATCCTAAATCCTTTTATGATTTAGAATTTGACAAATTTGAGAGGAAAAGAAAGGAGCATAGATATCTAAACAAAGTTATGATATCTATGGCCGGAAGCAATTGTCACCTGCGACTCTTTTACAGCGGTCTAAGCTAGAGCATCGATTGTCAACCATCTCTTTTGGCTATTTGTGATCGTCAGACATTTTACGCCTTTGACAGTGTGTTTTTATCGCATTTAATTTATTAACTAGGGCCAATTAGGAGAGGTACAATTAGATTATTTGAGCATTGTTGAACAATACCGATTTCTGCATAACGTTTCGTCTTTCCAATAATGCCGAACCTCCTTATAGGGACCGAGAGACTACATGCATTGTTTATCGGCACTATTTGTATGGAAACCGTCAGGTTCAGCTGCTTGTTTTTCTTATCGTCTTCGGCACTGATGAATTTAATATCTAATTATTAAAATATGGCAATCAAACTCGTTCGAACATGATCAACGATATTACTCCTACGAGCAAGGCTATTCGCATAATATAGTAACCGTAGTCGGTACACTGCCTTATGACCGTGAACTCAACATTATAAGGTATGAATTAAAGTGGAACAGACACTGTCTATAATAATGACATCAATATTACTGTAATTTCTTAATTTTCCTTTGGTAATGAAATAATGAGACGGTAGGGAGATTCTACGCGGGTAAAATGACAAGAGCGGACGCTTGCAGTATATTATTAAAACTAGTGCATCTATCTAGTTTTATGTGCGGGAGTGGTGATATTTTTTACATAAAAGTTGTGTTAATGTGCTATAGTGAAATACAGTGACATGCAATGAAATTCGGTTTTCTTTCTTGTCGCGTAAAATCCACTGAGTAATCAGTATAACAACCACTATTATACTGGGGTGAGACTGACCTTGACTTAAGACTAGACTTGACTAAGACGCAGAGGATTGGGACATTTTAGATAGTAAGAAAGAAGATTTAAGAAATATGAGTTAAGATTTCACTAAAAGATCTTAGTAACTAGACCATACAAATTACAAAAATATAACGTATGGGGCCGTACCCAGTTCTTCGGAGCTCAAGCTAACTTCAACTGCTAGTGGTGCATTTTCTGACTAACGGATGAGATCATGCAAAAGAGAACCTGAAAACCCTGTCTCATAGCAAATGAAAGCAATTTCTTTTAGTAGTATAAATTGTAGAGGCTTGTCCAAAACATGTCAATGCACGCTGAATTGACTTGTTTTGGGCTTTCGTACTATCTGATCCTTATCTTTACCTCTAACGATTCCGAGACACTGACCTTCCATCCCAACCCATCTAAAGTATCTAGATTAATACTTACAAGTACGCTAACTTGCAAGTGAAGCTCTGGAGAACAGGAGTCATACATGTCCTTTTAAAAACTTAAATCTTATTTTCCAGGTGATAAAACATTCAACATTCTCCCATGCGTCTGACGTCTGGTCGTACGGTGTACTACTATGGGAGCTCCTCACAGGTGAAACGCCATACAAAGGCATCGACGCACTGGCCGTCGCCTACGGGGTCGCTGTCAACAAGCTGACGTTGCCCATTCCTAGCACATGTCCGGAACCGTGGAGAGTTCTTATGGAAGGTAAGCTGTCTAAAATCTCTTGAGACAATTCGATTCATTTCTCTCCTAGTGTTAGTCGTAGTAAGATCGAATCTGTCTTGTAGAGATCTCCTGTCGATTTTGGTTGTCTACCAGAGGCTAGAACCCCATGGGATTAGGAACTGACTACCTTCACGACACTAACGTCAGAGCTAATTTTTTTTGTCAGCACCTATATCCTTACCGCTGTCCTGCATCAATTAAATAACTATACCAGTATCCTATAAATATTGTAAGAATTCACGACCATCAGTCCTTCGAAATTTTATAAATTTTGAAGACCTTTGATGTCTGATAGGGAAAAAAAGCTTTATAGTCGCTGATCGATCCTATTTTTATGTTGGAGAATATATTAATATATATTGCTCTGAGAAACTTCAGCTTTTATAAAATGAAGACGATCGAATTAAATTTGTTCTTATGCTGCTCGAATATAGAAGTATATCGCGACCTCTATGAGGTCGTCAGTCCACCTCATGAGAGGGTCTACATTATCGAAACATGGTTTTTACTTGAGAAATACCCACATAAGAGTATAACAAGAAAAATACGTGAAATACCTTCATACCGCTTACCACTATACTTCATATTGCTTTCCAGCATGCTGGCGTTCGAACCCCCGCGAACGGCCTCTGTTCCCCGAGATTCTCGAACAACTGGACTGTATCAAGCAGTCGGAGTTCACGCGCGCTCCCCACGAGTCGTTCCACACCATGCAAGACGGTTGGAGGCTGGAGATTGAAGAGGTGCTCCGAGACTTGCGAAGGAAGGAGAAGGTAGATTTTTTCTAGCAACTGAAACTCTAGTATTCCCTCTAAGCTGAAATGATCCATGCTTTTATACTAATATATAAAGCTGAAGTGTTTGTTTGTTTGGTTAAACAGAATAATCTCAAGGGTGCAATTGGGGTTTTCACATTTATCTGTTAGGTAAAAAGTAAAGGTAATTTGGGTAGATAATAAAAATGGGTTCTATGTGGTATCTATACTAATATTATAAAGCTGAAGAGTTTGTTTGTTTGGTTGAACGCGCTAATCTTAGGAACTACTGGTCGGAATTGAAAAATTATTTTTGTGTTAGATAGCCCATTTATCGAGGAAGGCCATAGGCTACTACCGTAGAGAGCGGAGCAGTAGTCATAAATGTAGACAAATCGGGCAAATTTTTATGCATTATTGTAGAATTTCGTGACGGGATTAAATAAGTGCGACGGTGCACGAGTGAAACCGGGTGGGGTCACCTAGTATTATTATATAGAAGAGAAAGCAGTTTTTATTATCATCTATTAGTGGCATCAGTCAATGAATAATGAACATGATTAGATATTAGGCATAGGTCAGCAGAACACAAATATTTTCTCTGAAAATTAGTACATACATGTAAAATGCCGCTTAATACCGGAGACCTACCTTTTTTACGTTGGGAATGCTTTTACGTACCATACCCTCTATTGCGAAGACAGAAAGCATGTGTGGGACTTGTGATCTTCTTGTCTACCCCGTTAACCGCGCGGCCTACCTCGGCAGAGAGAGGGAAACCCAGCATCTCATCAGCGGTTTCTGGAGTCTTTCCGCCTGAAACACCTACCTAACTAATTTTGACACTTCTTTAATAATTAATTTTGACGAAAATTAAACAATTTTTGAGCGTTGCCCTTTTACAATATATACTTTTATGTTCCGTGGCCCTTACCTTACCTTATGGATCTGCTGTCGCCATGTTTGCCATAAATCTACGAACCTCATCATGACTGTCTTTACGCTGGGCAACGTCACTTTTACGAGGGAGAATACATAACCCATTTATCACTAAAGCTCGAACAAAAGTAAACTAATTGCTATTTCTATTCCTATTGCTTACGAATAGGAATGCAGAACTATAGAGGAGGTTAGTGGTTTTTTTATGTAACTGTTATACAATGTGGTTTTATCAGTTCTGTTTATGTATACCACTATTTATGAGGTGTACATTGATAACTGTCAGTTTGGTATATGTTGCCCTAGTGTTCTCTCTTTCTTTTGTATACAAAATTGACAGATGACAAAAAAAACAACTGCTAAATTATGAGAACTCGTTTTAACAGCTCTTGGCGCGTAATATTTGAAAAAATATGAAATTAAAAAAGTTTGAAAAACAATTGCAAAAGGTGACACTAACAGGTGATTGATTGCCAGGGGTCAATGACTGGGCAGTAAAGCTTCCTCAGATTTTTTTTTTGTGTTGTCAGTCCTATAATATGACTTTACCTATGAAATTGCCGTTCTGCAGTACTAGCCATTTCAAATTAAAACATTTTATGTTTGGCTAAAAATTCTAATTTCAAATTAATTTTATTTTAAAAACATGGTATTTTTTTTCCAAAAGTAGTCATTTGTTTATTGATTAGTGTTACATTTTCATCGCATTTCAATCTTTATCGTCATCGTGGATACGTTAAAAATTCGAGTAATTATGGAATATGAGTACCGTCGTGACAGCAACGCGGCACAAGCGGCACGCAACATCAACGACGTTTACGGAGCTAACACTACAAACCAACGCACCGCCTGTTATTAGTTAGCTCGCTTCCGTTCTGGAAATTTCGACCTAAAAAATTAACCTCACGGTCGTCCGAGACTTTGGTCGACAACGACGAATTAAAGGCGATTGTGGAAGCTGATGATACACAATCTACGGCTGAATTAGCAGCAGCTTTCGACGTTAGCGTCAAAACAATATTGGTCTATTGCTTCAAATTAATTGGCAAGGTAAAAAAGCTTGACAAATGAGTGCCCCACGAACTCGATGATCGCCAGCGCGAAGTACGCGTCGAGACGTGCCTTGCACTGCTCAACAGACACACAAATGAAGGAATTTTGAACCGCATTGTTACCTGCGACGAAAAATGGATTCTGTTTGATAACCGCAAGTGCTCAGCAAGTTGGTTGGATCCTGGTTCAGCACCTAAACAATGCCCTAAATGAAAACTTACCCCTACAAAAGTGATGGTCACTGTTTGGTGGTCTAGCGCCGGTGTGAATCATCACAGCTTCTTACCTAACAAGATGAGCATTACTGCAGATGTGTACAGTGAAGAACTGAACATAATGATGGAGAAGCTGGCACATCTCCAACCCGCATTGATCAATCGCTCGTCTCCGCTGCTCCTGCACGACAACGCGCGACCTCATACTGCACAGCACGGTCTCCTAGTTGCAAGAACTGGGATTGGAAGCTCTCCATCATCCGCCCTACTCACCAGACCTTGCGCCTACAGACTACAGCTTTTTCCAGAATTTGGATAACTTCTTCAATACCCGAGAGGCAGTACAAAATGCCTTTGAAGAATTTGTTGCCTCCCGTCCAGCTGTTTTCTTCAAGAAGGGCATCAATAAACTGCCACTGCGTTGGTAAAGATGCATTGATTGCATGGGCGATTTCTTCGATTAATACAAATAAAAATTTTCATGAAAAAAAATCGTTTAAATTTTTTCATACAAAACGGCAATTTCATAGGTAAAAACCCTTATATTTAACGGACATTAACTGGCACTTGTTTATACTGAGGTGGCAGACAACCATGTGGATGTGCTATTTTTATTTTGCGTTATCCTTCTAAAAACATGCCTTTTATTTAGTGAATTTATCGAAATACCGATAAACATATTAATTTTTTTTTTCTTTTATTGTGTGAATCGGACGGTCGGCGTCCGTCAGGATATTAGTGTTCTGTTAGAATATCCCGATGAACGATAACACGGTCCGATTTACACTAGAAAGTCAAAGTAATATTGGAATAGACTGTAGTAACCACCCCGATCGAAAGTAGTCACCTTAACCTATTGGCCTATCCCTTATCCATCCATATAACTTCTATAGGGTCAATATCGCAAAGTGTAACACCTCCAGAACACTGGATATATATATATATATATATATATATATATATATATATATATATATATATATATATATATATATATATATATATATATATATATATAGTCTATATATATATAGTCTATATATATATAGTCTATAGATAACAACAAACATCTACATAGACTACGGTGATCGATTTTAAAAAGTCGGTCTAATGCTTGTTGGTAATATAAAAAAAAATAACAAAAACCTTTCCAGGAACTCCGATGTCGCGAGGAGGAGCTAACGCGCGCCCAGCTGAAGCAGCGACTGATGGAACAGAACCTGGCGCAGAAGGAGAGAGAGCTGGAGATGCGAGAGATCGACCTGGTGGCGCGCGAGCTGCACATACTTATATTTGCGAGCAACATGTCGCACAACCAGCCGCCGCAGCCCAATAAACGTAAGGGTAAGTTTGTTGCATTTCAAATACGTTCTGGATCGTTACCAATAACATCGACATCACATTAGCTTGCTTTGCGCCCTTGGTATTATTACTCTTGGGATTACAATTTGAAATCTCACAAGATCTGCTTGCAAAGCAACTGTCAATCTTCACACTATTTCATTGGAGAAACGCATTTTTAACTATTTATTGAAGTATTGTAGCTTTTTTCCCCATTGGGTCCAGGTCCACCTCCACTATCCTACTTATATTATAAACGCGAAAGTTTGTAAGTATGGATGAATGTTTGTTACTTTTTCACGCAAAATATACTGAATGGATTTTGATGTAACTTTACAATAGAATATATAGCGTACACATCAGAATAACACACAGGCTACTTTATATCTCGGTAACAAGTTCCTGTGGGGAACGGGAAAACTTCACCATGGGGGCAGCCGCGGGCGTCACATAGTCTGTTACAACAGCCAGATCTACTCACTTATTAATTGTGAACCTACATTTATACACAAAATAAACTGTTAGCTATTGTTGTCATTCCAGGCAAGTTCAGCAAAATCAAGCTCCTGAAGAAGGACACGATCTCGTCTCCGCTGGACTTCCGACACACGCTGACGGTCCGACCTTCGGAGGACGAGTCCAGCGTCAAGCAGCTCGTGGCCGTGGCCAAGGATACGCCGCCCGGGTCGCCCGCCATCATGAGGGCCATCGCTCGTGAGTACTGACGCGTTTTATGGGCCCCAGTGGGCCCTTGGGACTCTGTGACCTGGTGCACTTAATGACGAGTGATTTTGTTATAAAATCCATACTAATATTATAAAGCTGAAGAGTTTGTTTGTTTGGTTGAACGCGCTAATCTCAGGAACTACTGGTCTAATTTGAAAAAATATTTTTGTGTTAGATATCGAAAGAGGCTATAGGCTATATATAATTACGCTACTACACTAGGGAGCAGAGCAGTAGTCATAAATGTTGACAAATCGGGGAATTTTTTATGTATTATTGTAGAAATCCCCGTCTCGAATCAAATTGTCTTGTTCCACTTTATTAAAAAAAATCATTGTCATTTTGTCACCATTTGTATCATTCATTAAATAGGTGCGACGGGAGGGAGGTCGAAATATTCGACGGGCGAAGCTGTGGCGGTCATCTAGTTTTTAATAAAATGGAAAAAGAATATATAAAATATGAGAAATTTAGCAAAAATAATTGCTTTAAAAATGTATCCATAGACTGAGTGGAGTCCATTGCATCAATGTTTAAAAATAGTTGTAACACTGTTCATTGGTATCGAGCAGTTCATTAGCTCGATAGATCACTCTGGTCATTCTCTTAAAATAACTAAACTAACTAACCATTTTCACGCTGTATCCCTGACGGGGTAGTCAGAGAGGACAGATCGCAAGACTTCGCGATCCATGCATACTTCTTTAGCTTCTTGAAGATTCATCAATCGCTTCATACACGCACGTCTGGGTGTTCGAGTCTTTTAACTATTCCCTTTTTGAGCAATCTGCTCACGTAGTCTTCATATGTAAGTCTCGGCCTACCCTGACACCTTCTACTCTCTACTTTCGCATAATATATATTTTTCGTCAATCGTTCCTCACTCATTGATTCATTCATTCTGTGACCTGGCGCACTTAATGACGAAAGTGATGATTTTGGGTTCAACCAGGATAATGCTAAGTTGACACGTTCCTCTCCAGGGGATTTAAATAATATCGTTTGTGATCTTAAAATAATTTGACTCATTTATAGAGTATAGGATATAACTGTACGTATAAAATCCAATTTTTTGCATCTAGCTTTTAAGTTAATATAGATTTGTACTGTGGAATCTATTTCAACCTATAAACATACCTACACTTAAAATTAAAATATATTCACTTTATTATACAGAATTATAATTACACAGACCTTCGCATACACTATCATTTCGTCATCAAGGTAGTCCGACACCACACGTTTTTGATCAATCTTATTCTAAACACTCTGACATTAAATTATGTGTTCGCAGTGCCGGCGGACGGCGTGAAAGGCAAGACGTGGGGCCCCTCTACGGTGCACCAGCGCTCCCGCACGCAGCTGCCACTGGGAGCTACACCGGGGCCCCTGGTTCCTCGGCCGAGACACCCGCGCTTCTCCAGCTCTGCGCCAGACCTACCGCCTGCCACCCGCCACGCTCCAGGTAACCGTCCCGCCCGCCCTAGCCGCCCCGCCCGCCCTACACCACACAAACGATCTCCCTCCCACGACGATCTTCTCGCGGAAACTGAGGAACCTCGCCGCAACAGGTTCCTTCTCTGCCCCATGTTCGCGTCGGCGGCAGACCTGCCTCACGAGTACGAGGCGGTGTTCGCCGTTCGCGGTCGAAGGAAACCGAGTCCCGACGTCAAGCGGTCGCTCCTGAGGACGATCCGCTCCAATAGTCTCGGGCTGTTGGCCGTTTCGCCGGCGCTCGGTTCCGATACGACCGAGTTACTGCGAGACGAGTAATTCGCGGTGCGGTGGTACTAATAGGGAATATGCATAGAAAAAAAAAGTCGTATATCGTAAAAAAAAATTTGGTGAACCTAACTGTGACGTCATAGATGTCAGATCTCTTTTTAGTACTATTGTTTCAATTTTTAATATTATATCTTTAAAAACTAATCAAAAACATTGCATATTCCTTGTTCTAAAAAAAGACTAAATAAAAAAAAGTAAAAAATAATGGTATTTATTTTTGTTTTTGACGCATTGAGTGTCCCGTTTCGTTGTACGCTATCCGTGGACAGTACAAAAATGTTGCCATATTTGAGACATATCATTTCTAACTGACACATTCCTCGCACATGCATTTGATAATAGCTTTCGCATGTAATTGTGTATTTTTTATCGAACGTCGAACTGCACCCCGAATTACAAATTTCGAAATCGATAATAGACTTAGTCAATATTACGAAATGCACTACTTCGAACTGCGATTTTAACTCGACGCGACCGATACATTACTTTCTGAGCAAATTAAAAAGACTGCAGTCTTTGCTTGTAAATAATTATTTTATTACTTAGATAAAGCAGTTCCATGGAATTGATACTAGTGATAAGTATATTTGTAAGAATTTCTAAAAGACTTATTTTTTTAGTTTGTAATTTTAAGATGTACAAAAACCAGTGTCCATTGAAGTTCGTACATAAAATTTGATTGGATGATACAGATATTTGATCGTATGCAATATGAAACCATTTGCATTTTCTTTTGCCATCTATTTTGTATATAAAATAATAGTGTTAGAAAACGATCATATTAGTTATAAATTATGTCTTTATTAGTAAATTATTAGGCATTGATTTAAATATAATAAGATTTCCATTGTTGTACTGTGACTTGACTGACAAAAATTTTATTATAATGGATCTTGCCAAATTGTATTAAAAATCAAAAGGTCATTTTGGAATTCATGTTACTAGTCTAACTTGAATTTAAATTATGAAATGAGAAATGAATTTAATTTATAAAAAAAAAATTAAATTCTTTTATTAATAATTACATAAGACTTTTTGGAAAATATTTATTTTACCTACATTGAAAAAGTATTTTTTATTAAGAACTATTTCAAATGTAAAAAAAATACAAAAGGTTATCTTTTCCAATTTGACTTTTTCATTTAAAATTGAAAATTGATTGTATGAATGAACTTTTTAAAGTAAATTATTTTGTTTACGTCAGCTATTTTGTTTGTTTTTTCTATTATCGCTGCATTTAAAGGAACTTCTCAGGACAACATACACTATCCTTGTGAGTATGTTTTACTTTTTTGATAAACTTTCACTTGGGAATGCGCTCTGACTAATTTTTACTTGAAAAATAAAATAGCATAATTATTTTACGAAGTAATAATTGCCCAGCTGTCATAACTAGCCAGGATTTGAAAGTAATTTTGATTTGTATTTGTAAAATCTATTAACTGTGATAGATTTCTTCTAAATTCGTTAAATGATAATTCTTTCTCATTCTTTATAAGATCCATTCAGGTGGTAGAAGGTGCACTAAATTGACTCAGACACAAATTTTCACTTCAAAGCTTACAATTTCACATATATGTCACATAAATCGACAGTAAAATTACAATATATATTTAAAAGACCTATTTGAACGCATGTGTCTGAATAATAAGAGGAACAAAAAATATTTTTTCAAGAAATAAAAATTCAATGTAATTTAAGATTTTTAGTTTACCACTTTGTATCCGTACCAATTTCAGTTTTCTAGTCTAGGTCTTTGAATAAAATAGGTTACGAACAAACAGATAGACAGAAATGGCGATATTATAAGTGTTCCTTATACTACAGAGTTCTAAAAAATATATAGAATTACATATTTGCAAGTCCAAATGTTAAAGCGCGTTCACCTCTCAGTGTCACAAAATGCAATAAAATGTGACAAAATGTAAGGGAACATTAGTATAAGTTAGTTGTACTTTTTGGAATTGATTGTAATGTATATTGTTATGTTGAAAGTGTGATACTCAATAGTGTGTTGATTTTAGTTATTTAGACGTTATTTTGCAATGAAGGTCAATCGTGCATGAAAAATAGAAAATATGCATGAAAAAATTAAATAAAATCGTGTTTAATCATTTATTTAAAATTTTAGTAATTTTATCAACCTAAATTTTACGTCTACATGCAGAAAAAAAAATTTTAATCATTTAAGTTTCTACAAAAACATGCAAAATATTTATGATAGAATATGCAATGCAATATGACTGAATTGAACTAAAAAGATTTTTAAAATGAAATAATAATCATAATAGAAACATCATAGTATTTTTTTTTAATATGAGTTCTGAGGTTTTAAAAAAAAATTATAAGATATGCATATTTTTTATTCACTGGAGAATAAAAAAATTATAGCTATTAAAATGCTAATAGTGTTTTATATTTCATTTTCTATCACCGATTGACCCCAGTTGCATAATTTTTATCATTACAGTAATTTTAGTATCAGTCTTGACATTTGATATACTTTTTTTTTCGTTTGTAAATTGTAAGCATTTGTTTGCTTCTAGCCAACATTTTTAGTTAATGTTAGACATGTTATCTATAAGTGCTATGCATGCTTATCAGTTCATAGTATATGCTATATACGTTTAAGGTATATATGTATCTGTTGTACTTACTTACTTGTTAGTTTTTTTTTATGAATTTGCTTCTCTGGCACGCTTTCAAATGTTTACAATGATTCAGATTAATAACTTGTATTTGGAAGTCTATATGATTAGTGAATTGCTTTTTGCGAATTTTTTTTTTATTTACATTGTTTGTTGACAAAAGTTATGATTTTTTTAATTATTTTGAATTTTAAGAAGTTTTATGTTTAGCTAAATGAATTGTATTTTTTTTATTTTGCAAACAATTTTTATTTTTATACAATTTTTGACTATGCAGTTTTTTTTTTCGAATCATAAAGGCCTCCAAGTCGTAGTATTTTGTATGTACAGAGTACAAATGTATCCCTGTAACCTTGAGTAACAATGTTCCTGCAACGGTGGTGGTAATAGTAGTACGTTTACCCGATCGAGAGGCTTACGTGTCGTAGGAAGTTTAGAAGGCGCGGGTTGTCTCTGTCCCGCTTTTTCATAACCACTTATGTATCCTATCTTGCTCTCTCTTTCGTGGAAAGAATCTAGATACTCGAACCAATTCAAAGTCCAATGACTTTAAATTAGCCCCCACTTTATTTTTTTAAAGGTTTAATGTTCCTGCAAAAACCCGCGGCATCATCGCCCGGGACATTGACAGCCCCAACCTAAATACTTTTAAGATATTCAAAACAATTTGTAAAAAAAAGTATAGCTATTCGGTGATCTGGTTCTTTCATAGATTATATAGATTTCTTTTTATATATCAAAATAAAACTTGTCCATAAAATCGAAGTTGGTGTATTTTTTTTAACATGGGATTACTAATTATTAGTTACTAACATAACCCCTTAACGTAAAAAAAATAAAGAGCCATAGACAATTATAGAAATACAGACACAGATTAAAAATCGGTGACGGTAAAAAGCTTATGCTTTCACACTATGGCTAATCGGGGAAGGCTAAAAAACGATAACAATTTATTAACAAAAAGACTTTTTTTAAAGTTTATAGTGCCAGTATAATTTTTTGCACACGTAAGTATAATAGATTTTGATATTATTTTTTTGTGTGTTTTCTTTTCTTATACAAATTATATTGCTTGTTAAAGCTATACAGAATGAACTGTTTGGCATGTGTAGTATCATTATTATACTTTTTTTGCATGACATAAAAAAAATACAGATTTTTTTTCTGTGTTTTCCTTCATCAATATTGTTTGTAATCAAGTTTTATCACCGTAACGGACAGTGCGCATTATTAGAGATTTTCCTCATGAAGCAGTGTTTGAAAATAATCATGACTGTACGTAGATTTGATGTGAAATTTAATTGAACCATATTCTATAAGTAGTAAGGTGTCATATAGCGTGATTGCTTAACGAGTTATTTTACTTATTTATTCCGGTTCTTAGAGGATTGAACTATAGAATGAGACTATTTTTAGTGGTCAAGTTTTATATAGAAATTTGCAAATAACCGTTTTAATTTACGCCATATTTAAAACTGGACAAAGAGACTTGATTTGTAATAGGTATAATATTTAAATTATTACTGGGTTTCGAATGCAATGTCGAAAATTCTTCATCAAATTACCGATTCTAGGGATTTGACACCAAATTAGAGTTCTTAATTATTTTTGACAAAAGTGCGCATCGGGCCACGCGTATAGTAGAGTTCCGTAGCTATACTATGTTTGAAAATTTTACTTACAATTTTTTTACTATACCTCGTCCAACTAAATATTTAAGCCAAGTTAAAAAGCTTATGGGTGGCTTGAAAAATTTTAATACTAGGTAGCCGCAACCTGCGTTTGTCTATTTCAACACGGCAATGGGCTCACCACTTATTACGTGGGACATCGAACCCGGAACCTCAGTCGCTGCAGTCGCATGCTCTACCACTGCGCCACCGAGGCAGTCAGTCAGTGTAGCTAACAATCTTTTTACAAGTTTTGCAAAAATAATCACCTTTATTTCGTAGCGAATATGGTTTAAATTCGTTTGATATTTCATACATAATATAATATAACAAATTAGTTTTGTAAAAAGTCCTGAATAACTGCAACTCGATTGCTCGAATCTAGTACATTTCACATCGAACCTAAAGCGACGGCACGCACACGAACTAACAGGACCTATGTTGTCCATTCACATAGGTTGTTTTCTTCCTTACACAGACTTCAGCCCGGACGACTGGGGGCCCGAGTTCCCGCTGTCTTCCACTTCGAGGTATTCTGTACCCATGCCCACACTCTACAGTACTGAGGGTGAGTTCATAACTTTAACTGAATGTACATACATACATACATATTGTCACGCCTTTATCCCCGAAGGGGTAGGCAGAGGCATACTATGCGCCCACACTTCACCGTATGCATTTTTATCCCACGCAACAGGTAATGAACCCATTGCCATGTTGAAATGGATAGGCGCAGGATGTGGCTGCTGTTGAAATTTTTTAAGCCGCCCATAAGCCCTTGTAACTGCCATGTTAGTGGCAACCGGGACCAACGACTTAACGTGCCTTCCGAAGCACGGAAACGCTCGCAAATGTAAATCCCACAAAGTGATCGCCCATCATAGTGAATGTTGCTTAACGCAGTGATCGTTTATAGAACACTGAGTCAGCGGGGCCACGAGCGCTTCTTTTTAAATATTGTAGGACATTTTTCACACAACGGCCTATAGCCCAAAGTAGGCTAATATAAGCTTGTGTTATGGGATCTAGATATCTTATAAACATACTTATATATTTCTAAATACATACGTACGTTTTTTTATACTACCGAGATGGCAGAGAAGCATACGTCCCACCTGATGGAAAGTCACCGTAGCCTATGGACGTTTGCAACACCAGAGGTGCAGCACTCGCGTTGCTGACCCTTAAGTCATACCACACTTCGAAACAAACATTTGCGGATCACACAGATTTCTTCCGACGCGGGACCTAAGTCGCGGCAGTCGCATATACTAGCACTGCGCCACCGAGGCAGTTGTATAATAGTTATCATGTATGTTACTGTATTGCAGGGTACAGGTACAAAAAGCCGAGTATAATAGAGTTGGTTCTGTACAATATGGCAGCGTTGCTGGGCGGCGTCGCGGCCGGGTACGACCTTCGGGTCTCCAACGTCAGTCCGCTGCATCCCACGCTACAGCCGCACAGGTACTACCACCACACTTTAGCCCTAAGTCCCAACACACTAGCACATAATAAATAATAGTACTACGTACAGAAGTGTCACCCCCTAACAAAAGTCAATTTTAGATATGAAAACATACCTAGACTCGCCGCCTGCAAGCATAATTGAAACTTATAAGAAGCGCGAAAGTTGAGTTTCCTTTGCGTGCCAGAGTTTTATGACCGAGCTGCGAAATCCGCGCGGGGTTGTCACTTCAGAAGTTTTGTAATTTTGTACCTAGTTTATTTATTTAGAGCGCTCATGTCGAGCGCCAGCCCACTGTTATTAGCCGCTCCGAGCGGTGGTGCGCTGCCAGAATATACCTAAACTGACACTAGTTATATCTAAGACATCCTCGGCATAGACGTTCGTCGTGAGCTCAGTAAGAAAACCTAATACAGGGTGAATTTTTCCAGTGGCCCACTTGAAAAATTAATTCTGTATTAGGTTTTGTCTCAGGGCCAAATCCTAAACAATGAGGAATATCTAAAAATGTTTAAAGGAGTCGCGGGCCCGATTTTGATAAAAAACAAAACTGCATCATTGGACTTTTGGAAAACCAATCGTCCTAGCCAGGAATCGAACCCAATGGTTTTGATAAAAAACACAACCTGTATTATTACACCATTCGATAGTGTGTCTTCCCAAAAATCGATCCTTATTAACAACACTATCGAAAGGTATATAATACAGGCTGTTTTTTTTTTGTTCAAAATTTATCCGTTTGATTCCTGGCTAGTATTATTGATTATTAGAAAATCTAATGATGCAGTTTTTATTTTTAATCAATTCGGGCTCTCGACTTCTTTGAGCATTTTTCAGTATTCCTTATAGTTTAGGCCCTGAAAGCCTACTTGAAAAATTCATTCTGTATAGAGCTAGCTGTATTGGGCTAGCTTCGCGGAAGGTAGGAGTTCTGAAAAGGTAAGACGTTTTTTCACGCCGCATCAGAGATGTCTGTTGTACAAGACGCAAATTTGTCTCTGCGTCGAATACTGTTCTCACTTGATGATGATACCGCGAGGTACTTTCAGGACGCGCTCGACGCTATGCAGAGACGTGCTATTCGCATTATAGATTGTCCTGAGGTAACAGGAAGCCTTGAACTGCTGGCGCAGCGTAAAACACTAGCATCATTGCTTTTTTTAAGAGCTATTCAGCCTGATCCCACCCTCTCCTTGTCGTTCTCGAACAACGCGTGCCGGGCAGAACTGCCACTGTCTCATACAGTGACAAGAATTTTCGCCAGACCGGATTGATTTAAAAGATTCCGTCTCTGTCGAGCGAAAGTAACCTGTAACGCTCTGCCAGCGCACGTGTTTCCTTCCTCTTACAATCCCGGGTTCTTCAAGCGGAGCGTGAAGAGGCACATCATTGGGCCGCCAACTTGAGGGACGCTGTCAGTAGTCCTGTAGACTAAGACCCTTCAATTCGCTAGATGTCGTCATGGGTTTCCATGAGGCGGACGGCGTCATTTTAACGAGCTAAACATAAAGAAAATTTATATGCAAAATACCCACACAGACATTGCCGTGCTACATGAGTCAGCCAGTAGCGGTTCTTACAGTGTTCACTTTATATCCATAGAGTATTTATCCCCGAAGGGATGGCAGAAAAATATTGTACGCCCACATTTCACCGTATGGTGAATCCATTGCCGTGTTGAAATAGACAGAGGCAGGTTGTGGCTACTCGTGTTGAAATTTTCAAGTCGCCCATAAGGCTTTTTACTTGGCTTAACAACTCCCATGTTATTGGCAGTTGTTAGGCCAAGTTGAAGAGGCACAGGAACAGAAGTCCTTGCTTCGGAACTCGGGATCTTTTTTAAATGATAGTATAGTGATTTATCTGCCACAGACTATGGAGATCCATTAAATGAGCTGCATGGTATGGCGTCGCCCGCCTGACGGAAAGCAGAGACGACGACTCGTGATTGAGGGCCACTATCGGAGCCCTGCTGACTGTGGTTGACGACCCAGAAATATGCCTTTTTACAAGCATCCTGGGTCCTTTAAGAGAAGCCTCTTAAAGGACCCAGGATTTTAAGACCAGAGAAACACGTGTGCCGGCAGAGTTCCATGTTAGCACAGATAGTCGTTTTCTAAATTTTCATAAGAAAGTAACTAACTAACTATCTTCACGCTGTATCCCTGACGGCGTAGTTAGAGAGGACAGATCACCAGGCTTCGCGATACATGCATACTTCTTTCGCTTCTTGAAGATTCTTCGCTTCATACACGCACGTCTGGGTATCCATGTACTTTTGACTTTTCCGTATTTGAGCAATCAGCTCACTAGGTCTTCATATTTAAGTCTCGGCCTACCCCGACTCCTTCTACCCTCTACTTTCGCACAATATATATTCTTCGTCAATCGTTCCTCACTCCACACATTCGGAGCCCTGCTGGCTGTGGTACATAAGAAAGTACCATCTCAAATCTTTAATTGTTATTTTCAGAGCGGAAATGGAGCCGGAGCCCCTGAGTTCGTCCGTGTACGAAGGGTTTGGGTACGCGCATAACACGTACCATGGTCCCACCAGACATCTGCGGGCACCGCTGAACGCCATCGCTGGATCGCCGGTAAGTCTTCACATTTGGGGACTCCCTCTATTTTACAATAAACAAGTAACGCGTAAACCAAACTGGTTTCGGAAAGGCCCTAAACTGCAAATGGTACTAACTTCAAAATCTCCTATGCACGTATTCATGGCGTCCTGAATCAAATGCCTTAAATGTCTCTATATCTTATGATTCTTGAGAAATAGATGCTTACAAACGGACAGATTGAACCGTTTTATAAAACTTTTCTAAACTTTTAGGGTTTAGAAGTCTAAAAGCTGTTTTCATACATCTATTCTAAATTGATTCCTTTGAGGTTAGTCCAAAACTAGTTGGTTTCCTAAATCTATTATAATATTTCATTATCCACTCCACAAGCCGCAGAATAGAACCAGAATCGCTGTTTTAGCTGTCAAAATATTAGTAGACTATCAAAATGCAATTTACGAGCGAAGAGTAAAATTATTCCATCGGCCTTCTATTTAGCAACGACTTCGATTCTGTGCTGACGCAATAAAAAAACAAGACTTGGCCTCTAGATAATCTATTTTATCACATATTACATACAATAATAATTAATCCGTCTAAGAAAAATCTACTTTTGATTATTCAGTTCCTACTTTAGAGAGGGATCTCATAAACTTCCACAAAGTAGTCGAACGCAGGTTACAAGTGACTGTTTTGATATATCTGGGGTTATTTAAATTTCTTTATAGAAAACTCCGCGTTAGCATATGTCTATTATGCATGGGTGGCGAACCCTGCCGACCTAACTTCTCTGACTAGCCCGTCAGGGGACACAGCGTGAAGATAGTTACTATAGTAACGGGTACGGCAAAACGTCGTCATGTGGGCGAAGCTGCGTGGATCGGCTAGTTGTAATATTAGTTTTTGCCTTTGTCTAATCTTTAATTACATTCTTTTCAGATATCGAGCCTCCAAACCGAGGAACAAAAACCCATCCGATTCACAGACTCGCCGACTCACTACGCGCACCCATCTTCGTCATCCGGTTACGCGCACTCTGCTCAACCCCTATCGGGTACCTCTGGTCTCGGAACCAACTATACCTCGACACAACCCACCCCATCACCTCGAAGAACCTCATCATCCACTTCCGATCACATCGCAGACCTTTACCACAACTACAGAGAAAATTTCCAACCTTCCCCATCTCAGGACAGAGATTATTACTACCGACCAGATACCTACACATACGACAGAACAGCGGATTATGTCGTAAAGCATCCATACTACGGGTACGACGAGTGCTCGTTCGACTACAGGGAACCTACACCCGACTATCGACCTTCATTCAATATGACACACAGGAGAACGCCATCAAATTCCTCCGCATCAAACTCCCACCCTGAAGAGTTTTCACCTTCAAGACAATATAGAACTAAAGAAAAACGGGATGAGTACCGATCCAAAAATGAGTATCCCCGAAAATCTGTCGATTATTCGCTCCCTAGGGACTTTTACAGACAGGAGTCGCAGGAAAAAAATGAAATTGAACGTCCCGCTAATCTCGGTCTCGAAATGGGACCAACGAAACTAAGATCCAGCTTGAAGAAATACAACAAAAAATGTAGCGCGTCCGGTGGTAGTTCGGGCGGAGGAACTCCGACCAATCCAACTCCTCCGGAAAGCGTTACAAGCGAGACGGATAGCTCGTACGTTTCCGCGCGAGACGCTTCGAGCGGATCCATATCCAGGGTCCGGTTCAGCCCTGACACGCTGGAAGGTAATCGAGCCCCTCCAGCGTCACTTTCTCATACGGCAGAGGGTCATAGGGCCCCCCAAACGTAGCGAAGGCTCAAAAAGTTCGACGACTACCTCGTGTGACCTCCCATGTATATATTATACGCTTGTGGGTAGTGCGTGGAACGCTTCGCTTCGATTTGTTTCAGTGACTGTACCCAATTTAGTGACGTAGCCGGGACGTGTATTGTTGTAATTTACGTTAAAGAAAATAATAACTTTTTGAAATTTAGTTCTCAGATGTATTGACTATGTAATTAATGTGGAGAAAAACGATCAAAGACTTCTTTGTATACTAAATTTACATAAAACATAAATTGTATCATAGTTCTTATTTAGCCCATATCATACTTTTAATAAATCAAACAGGCACAAGACACTATAATTAAAAATAAATTAAATAGAAGTGATCAATTGCTTGAGTCCAAATGGGTCACCATATCAGCTATAAAGGTGCACATCGTCAAAGTCCCTCATATAAATGAAAAGAAGTGCAGCTCAGATTTTCAGATGACGTCATTTCTGTGACGTCACGCACATCGCGGAGTTTCACTAACACAAACTGGGTCGCCCCATTTATCCGGCTCGCCTGTACATACACATTATTTATACTATAAACTTGTGCTACTTAAATTCACTCCTACATATAATATGCATTTTCCCGCCTGAGTTTTGTTATACCATAAGTTCCGTCAGATATTTTTGTTGGTCCATGGTCTGTCCCTATATCCCTATTATATTTTCATGGCAGTTCTGGGGTCTGTCGCAATTGGCTATAAGCGTTATAAAGAATTATCGGTCAGCGAATCACGTAGTAAGAATTATACATAGGAGTGTTTAAATCGTATCTCCATAAAAGCATTATCTCCTAAACATGTTATTATTTTAGCATTTTTAATTTGAACATTTTCATTATGACCATTTATGGAACATTTTCATTATGACCATTTATAAAACATTTTCATTATGGCCATTTATGAATCATTTTCATTATGGCCATTTATGAAATATTTTCATTATAGCCATTTATTTAACATTATATTGATGGCCATTTACAAACTTTAAAAATTACTGTTAACAAAGGGTATTTATACCTAAAGGTTATTTAGAAAAAAATAATTTATACAAATAAATCTGTTGCCATCTTGCCTTGTACTTACTGTTGATTAAGTGCAACATCTCCCCATTTATGGAACATTTTCATTATGGCCATTTACGGAATATTTTATTTATGGCCATTTACACTTCAAGTAGAAACAATGTATGTTGGAAACAGTCTTAGGCTACGAATTACTGCAATAAGCTAATGTATAAAAGCAATTGTGTTCATTATTTAATCTATTGTACATTTTGTATAATATCCCTTCATGTATAAGTTATATATGTATAGTTGTAATTGTAAAGCGAATCGCTCGTAATAGTGCCCATCGCTAACTAAATATAGTTCAGGAGTTTGTACGAAGGAGACCTATCAGGCATCCATGTGTTTTAACTATTTAAAGCCGAATTCAGGTGAATAATCAAAATAATGCGTTGTGGAGGAGCGGGTAGAGATGTTTCTCTGATACAAAGGGTCCTCCAACCAGGCAAGGTGATCACATCTTGCGGGCCGACCACCAACGGTTCAATTCACAGTAAGCATTTTTTCAAGCCGCCCTACACGTCAAAAACTACATTTTTTAAGGGCAAAAAATAATTGAAGCGCTTGTGGCCCCGCTGAGTAAACGTTCTGTAAACGTTTGCTGCGCTTTAGGTGGTAGCAACATTCGCCATAGGTGGTCTTCGAATGGGTAACCACTTTGTGGCATTTACATTTGCGAGCGTTTCGTGCTTCGGAAGGCACGTGAAGCCGTTGGCCCCGGTTGTCTGTAACACGACAGTCGTTAAGCCAAGTTGCCAAAATTTCAACAGCAGGTCGCCACAATCTGCGCTTGTCCATTTCAACACGGCAATGGGCTCACCATCTGTTAAGTGGGAAAAAACTGCATCCGGAGAAATGTGGGCGTATAGTATGCCTCTGCCTACCCCTTTCGGAGATAAAGGCGTGACAATATGTATGTTTGTTTTTATAGCAATCTTTACACCAAGTTCATTATAGTGACTCCATGTTCCACTAAACACCCGCAACGATCGTAACACCCAATGTAGCATTCCAACTAAGGCTCGTGGTCGTTGCGAGCGATCGTATGACGTCATACATGACGTCACTGTTCGCGACGCTTAATGCTAACTTCGCGCTCAAGATGTGCGTTCCACTTATAAATTTCGACCACAACGCCCATTTACGTTGGTGGAACGGCAATTAGAGCGGTCGCGGTAGAGTTCTTCACGTACCTACCTATATATAAATGAAATTAATATGATGTTTTTGCTTGTTTAGATAATATAGATTTAGTTAGAGGTTTTTTATACCACTGAGGTGGCAGACAAGCATACGGCCCACCTGATGGAAAGTGGTCACCGTAGCCTACGGACGATTGCAACACCAGTGGTGCAGCACGCGCGCTGCCGACCCTTTATAAACCTTCTAAGACCCCTTTTGAAGAACCCCATACCGTAGACGTTCGGAAAAACCCAGGCAGGGAGTTCATTCCACAACCTAAGCGTACGCGGAATAAAGCCTCTATCGGACCTAACCGTGTGCGTGCGCTCCGGACGCAAAGTGTGAGGGTGAATTCCCTGTCTATGGCGAGCGGTGCGATGATAGAAGGTAGCCGTGGGCATCATGTCAAACAACTCCTCAGAGCACAGACCGTTGTACAGGCGATAGAACACTCATAAGGAGGCAAAGTCTCTCCTGTCGCGAAGGCGTTCGACACCGCCCGATAATAACTGTCAGTACAATTTTGATTATTCACCTAAAACGGCTCTAAATGTATGTACTGAGTGTTTATTACTACGTTTAAGGAAGCAATAAAAGAATTTATCGTTTGCCTTTGGTCATTAGAACATTCAATTGATATCAATACTGAACAAAATAGGCACAAAAAACAAACGTTTGATTGTAAATATTATTTTTTTAAAAGCAATATTTTTGTTAATATTACTGGATTTGTACGGAACATTAGTTTAGGAGTGTGCGTAAAATCAAATTCACACAAAATTTTTAAAGTAATTATTTTGCCAAACTTCTCATATTTTTTTTATTTAATAAAGTGTAAAAAGGCAATTCGATTCGAGACAAATTAATTCACACATATATATTGTCACGCCTTTATCCCCGAGGGGGTAGGTAGAGGCATACTATACTCCGACATTTCAACGTATACGTTTTTGTCCCACGTAACAGGTGGTGAGCCCATAACCGTGTAGAAATCGAATTCATATTCTTTAAAGAAATATTTTAGAAGGGTTTAAGTTTCACCCGCCTATTGACAGTTTTCATGGAAATACGGGGATTAAAATGTCGCCTAAGTTACTCCTTACAACATCGGCTATCTACCGAGTTAAGTTCCGTCAAAATCGGTCCGTTCGTGTCAGAGATTAGCCTAAAACTGTTAATTTGGAATTACAAATTGACTTTAAACTTTATATATCTGTAAAGTATAGTAAGTTTAACTCGATTTTCCAATACATTTTATTCCAAAAAGGGTTTAATACGACTGCTCTTTTATTCAATTTTGATCCGTACAGGTCCAGTCGTTATCTATATACAGTGTGTTATACGAACGTTAAAAGCGTATTCATATAGGTTCATTAAATTTATAAATAGTACAAAAGTATTTTGTAAGTGTCTACGCTCACAGCTAGACGAGAAAATCTACATATATTTTAATTAATTCAAACTTAATCAATGTATATTTTGAAACTAATGTTTAATATATAATAATGAAAAATGTATTAACTTATATCACTAAGTTGTATGCAATTTGTACAAAAAATAATTAGTTAATTTTTACTGAGAAAAAAATATCAGTAAGTATACAAATATAGATATAGTACATAGTGTTTGTGAACAGCTTTTTATACCCCACATAATGTAAATTAGATTTAAAAAAATACTAGTCGAGAAATGAAATTTGCGAAAAATTAAAAACTATTGCATATCCAGCTAAAATTGATATTATATGAAGATATTATGCTTAGTATACACCAAACAGAATTACTATAATAATTTTAAAAAAACCGTTTGAAATATGGCCGCCATGGCATAAAGTCCCGCAGTCGAATTAATATGGTCGTTCCCAAAAATCGTAAAAAAATGCTAAAACATGTCGCCGCATTATCAACAATCTAGTATTAAATCTCCACTAGTCCTGGAATCGCGTAGAATAGATATTATCCGTGGCTTGCAAAGGTTTTAAATTCAGTTTTTACACGAAAAAACGCTGCATTTTAGACAATCTTCGCGTTAGAGATCAAAATAACACTCTTTGTTCGATGCGCCATTTTTGAATTGCATGTAGTGGCGACACACGTACCTACCTACGTACTATGGTCGTTTCCACCAAAATCACAAAAAAAAACATTGTACAGGTCATCTTGTACTCTAGTAGACATAAGATCCAACGAAACCGGGACTTAGCGCTTGAAATTAATTAACAACAGAAATTAAATAAGAAATTATCACATAAATTAGACTAAAAAATCTAAATCTAAGAGCCGTATTTCAAAACGTTTCTCAACCCTCAATGAACGCTGGAGGATTGTTATATACTAGTTGACCCCCGGGGCTTCTACTGTCCTCCTCGAACCCCGTGGCACCCATATAATTCCGTAGTTTATAAATTTTTTACAATACTGTATATTTTTTTTACTGATTTGTAGTCGTTTATGATTACTGCTCCTCTCTGCTGTAATAATAATATTTAGCCGTGCGTGATAATATTTAGCCTTCCTTTATAAATGGACTATCCAACACAAATTTTTTTTTACAATTCGAAGGAGTAGTTCTTGAGATTAGCGCCAAAAAATATATTAGTATAGAAACGTTGAATGTCGAGTAACATTTTGTACTACGGCTCTTAGATTTATAATCGGAATATTTAATTATAAATCGTTAGCTTTGATAATATATTGTTAGCCCGAAACAGTGCCTATAATGTCTGTTGGGACGGTACTCCGAGATTATGAAATGGTCGGTAAACGTATTAGAAAAGAATATTTTTTATTATTATTTTGATCAAGAACGAATGGCGTAGATTGAATTAAATTGAATTAACACAATATTTTGTAATCATTAAGTAACTGATTATTAAAAAAGCTCTTATTTCACAATTGACTTTAGTGATGCCGATAGATATCTATTAAAATAAAACTCGATAGTCTATCGATATACCGACAATAGTGCGAATACCGATAGGACTATCACAGCCGAAAGACATACAGTCGGTCGACGAAGCTGTCTAGACAGAGCAATCGTGCGGGGGACAAGGGACGAGACGGGGGAAGGCTTGTCCCGACCTGCGAACAAAATTTTGTTAGTAGCTCGGGACAGTCTTTCAGGGCTGACGCATTCACGACCGCTTGCTATGAGTATTTTAATTTTGTATCGATTTCTTTAATTCCTTATTTTAATTACCGAAAAATAAAAATGGTGCATACGAATTGTGCTGTAAGAGATTGCAAGTCATCATCGCGGAAAAATAAGGATCTGCGATTTCATCAATTGCCGCACACGGAAGAAAAGTAAGGGGGTATATTCATGTCGTTTGAATAGTTCTTTTTATTAGAAAGCGTTTACAAAATAGCTGCCGCGTCGTAATCGTAGTTTTTAAATTATCATGTAGGGTACATGTATAATTCATGGGGTTATTAATATTCTGAATACATATTTCGTGTTCATTTTGCAATCTAATATGGCCGCCGCACCGTGTTCATAAAATTTCATGTTGGGTATCGTATAAGGGGTTTTTTGGTATGCTGAGTATGAATTTCGAGTTAATTTTGCAATCCAATATGGCCGCCACGCCGTGGTCATAAAATTTCAAGTTGGGTATCGTATAAGGGATTTTTTGGTATGCTGAGTATGAATTTCGAGTTTATTTTGCAATCCAATATGGCCGCTGCGCCGTGGTCATAAAATTTCATGTTGGGTATCATATAAGGGGTTTTTTGGTATGCTCAGTATGAATTTCGTGTTTATTTTGCAATCCAATATGGCTCCAGCGCCGTGGTCATAAAATTTCATGTTGGGTATATTAGGTATATTATTACTAGTTTCGGTTTATGACTTTTTTTGGTCTTAAAATTACTGTTGTTTTTCAACAAAAGAATGTTTGAATACGCTTTAAACAAGTTTAAATATTAATTATGACGAAAAACTTGGAAACACTTTACACAGTATAACAAAGTATAGAGTGTGGTTATAATCCCACATTTGTGCTCCGCATACCATATTACCCAACATGAAATTTTATAACAGCTGGCGCAGTGACTATATTGGATTGCAAAATTAACTCAAAATTAGCATGAAATTCGTACTCAGCGTACCAAAAAACCAATTATATGATACCCAACATGAAATTTTATGACAACGGCTCGACGGCCATATTGGGTACTATGAAACTTCATGAATTATAAATGTACTTAACATGATAATTTTATATCTACGACGCGGCAGCCATTTCGTAAACGTTCTCTCTTAATAAAAAATTATCGATTCGACATGAAATGAACCTTACCTTCTTCCGTGTGCGGCAATTGATGAAATCGCAGATCCTTATTTTTCTAAACCGGTGTTTATATTATTGATTAATTATATATTATAATAAATATTGATAGTTGATTGCGCCTGCGAGTCCATAAATAAGTTATAAATAACATCAGCCTTGTATTATACTTGTGACAACCCTACAAGCATCACTGTCTAGACGTTGTCGGCGTTTTTGTCAACTTCAAAGGCGTAACGCTACTGATAGATTATCTTTATACTGTGGGACTATTGATATTATGGATAGGAATCGATATCCTAGCTGACTGATTTTCAAGGTCAACTATCGATAATTCGACATCACAAAAAATAGAACCACTCCGAACATATGGTCACTTTACCATCACTGAATGTCCGCCATTTTGAAAACCATATGTGTTTAGAACATGAATATACATCGAAGCGTTGTGTTCGGTGCTTATATAACCTAAAAGCAGAGTTTATTTAATTAATTAATCTACACCATTCATTTAAAACGGTATTAATTATTACAAATTTTCGACATTTTATTGTTTTTTTTTAAATGTGCAATATACGAAATTGTTTTGCGTCCATGAATAATTTATTTATTTATATTTTTTACAAAATATCATCATGAATGTAGCAGTATTTTATACAGTATTCGAAGTATATTGGAAAAAAAAGTATATAATGTACGTTTGTACGTAGTTTAATTTATTAAGTTGCCAGAGAGCAGTGCCAATGTATGGTCCAGTGTTGAATAATTATTGTTTTGCATTTTAGTACAAACCAAATTATCTTAAGAATCTCTTTTAAATAGCTAAATTACAGTGAAAATGTCACAAATTTTGAATCCACTGTAAATATATTTTAGTAAAAATTAACATCCAATGAAAAAAAATGATTCCCTTCAAAGCGTAGCGGCGAGGTTTTGAAACATTCAAGTGACAGCACTGGATGTTATTTTTACCAAAATAAATTTGTATGTAAATAATAAACGGAGATTCACTGCGCGTTTACTTAAAAACTCTAGTCCTGATGTTATATATTACTTTGATATCTGACTTGTATACGATTCGTATCGAACGTACTTCGAATGAAAAAATCCGGGCATTCCTATGTTACATACATTCCATATGTTTTGAAGTGATATTATTGTAATCAGATGTGTTTAAGACGAATGTGAAGGTTTTGTGTGCCAATTGCATGAGGCGGGAGGATGCCTTACATCTGTACGTTAAATCGACAAATAAAATTTAGATTAAGCTTTTTATGAAGTCTTATTATTTCCTTTACCCAACTAGATCTATCTACACTAACGGCACGCTATTATGGACAATTAAAAAAAAAAAAAAAAAGTAACGACGTAAGGTCTTTTATGTTGTAAAAATCTAATTTTGCATTATTCTAATATGCCAAACTGCCATCATAGCGTGCCGCTTAGTTTTTCATTAGTATTCTTAGCGTCTTCCCAGTTGCTAGCACAATTACCTTGTCTACATTTGGGGCCTCTATTGGCTACAGCTGTGGTTTAGACTTAATCCACACCACTAAAACAGCAGAGGCGTCAGCGCGTGTCGGATTTTGCTACCAATTATAGAACAAACTGTGTACATTAGCTAACGTACTCACTCGCGGACCATGGCTCCATAAAGCTTGACAGACAAACTTGATTTTTAAATCGTTTCGAGGTCAAAAAACTTTGATTCCCGAACGTTGAAAAATTTAACTTAGCTACCTTCAATTTTTACCTACCTTTGTAGTGAAGGAATCTGACGACTTCTAAAACGAAAGCAGTTTTAAAACTGGCAGGAACTACAAAATCTCATCTTCAAATCTCTTATGGTTCCTGAGAAATTGCTGAGTACAGACGGACCGACAGACTGAGTGTACATAGGGACTGAGATACTTTCGCAACTGAATCTAAAAACTGCTGACGGTAAACAGCTCTCTCTTTAGGACTTCGGCTGCAAACCACAACTACTACTAACAGATTAAGCATTTGTGATATTCTAACAAATAGATACATCGTCTAAACCTATTAATAGTTGAGGATTGTACAACAAAAGTGTGTGGGTAGGCAACAAAAGTTGGCGTAGAGGTTTAAAATCTATGAAAACCCCTTCATGGTGCACCATGGAAATCAAATGAACAATTACAATCAAATCATCCTATCGCAAGTTAATGCTGGACATAGAAATACCCAAATTTTCAACATTTTGGAAAGGTGGTTTTTGCCCCACGTTGTCCAGGCAGCAGGCTTGTGAGGCTGGCTTGGGCTTCAAGTACGATAATCTGGTATGACACTTGTGAGGTCTATGATAGTCTGGCACTTGTGAGGCTGGCTTGGGCTTCAAGTACGATAATCTGGTATGACTAAGGGCCGTATTTTAGAACGTTACTCAATACTCAATCGACGCTTGAGGCTAGTTTTTGCCTTAAAATACTACTCTCAAGTTTTTCTTGAGTATTGAGTAACATTCTAAGAGTCTGAAAGGGTATTTCGGTAAGCCATCTTGACTTCTCTTTGCAGCAAGGCCATTGCCGCCTAATTTTGGTTGCTTCGTTGCTGAGGGTAGGTATAGTTAATAAATTTAGATGAGTGGACGGACTCATTTCTTACTGGTGCACTCATTCGAATGTGATAAACCTTTAAGGGGCGGGTAAACACTTATACCACCTACGATGTGGAATAATCAACCGTTCCGTAACCAATGATCAGTAAAGACCCGAATGATGGCATTTAAAAGATTACTTACAGAACTTGTTGACCGGGTTTGCGTTAGTTGTATTCTGCAAAAAGTAAAGAAATTGCTTTTCACGGCATAATTACAGTAGCTCGAGTAGTCGCTAGAGTAAGGTCATAGTTGCTGCTGTAGGTACATAAAATAGTGGGAACTTCTATCACTGCTGCCAACACCCGGATAAGTGCCACCGTATAAGTACCCACCTATCTCTCGTCCTCTTTCCTATTAGTTGCATGAATTGATAAACCATACATAAATACCGTTGATAATTAATATCACTGAGTTACGCAACTTTCACTATGGCTGGTACTCGGATGGGTGACCACTTTGTGGCATTTACATTTGCGAGCGTTTCCATGCTTCGGAAGGCACGTTAAGCCGTTGGTCCCGGTTGCCAGTAAAATGGCAGTCGTTAAGCCTGGTTGAAGGCCTTATGGGCGGCTTAAAAATTTTAACAGCAGGTAGCCACAACCTGCGTCTGTCTATTTCAACACGGCAATGGGCTCACCACCTATTACATGGGACAGGAATCCACACGGTGAAAAGTGGGCATATAATATGCCTCTGCCACCCCTTCGGGGATAAGGCGTGATGGATTTTTTTTTTAAGTAGGTATTGTCCTATACAGGAAAAAATATGTAAAGCTCAAATCACCTACCAGAACTAGATAGTTAACGTAACCAACCAACATTTGTTCAACTGCAAATTTCGTTCCAAGTGAAGCATTGTCATAAATTGAACATTCGAGATGCGTCATAGGTACTACTCGTTGCAATCGCCTTAAAGAACTCACTAGTGTGTCACGTACAATACGTATTATACCTACTGTATGTTTATGTATACCTCGATGAACGCCACGCCTCATGGTAGATATCAGATAGGCAATGTCTAACTTGACCTACGTTATAGATCAAGTTCAAAGGACGCCGCCCCACCCCCTGTGATTTCCATGAGTAGCGTAATATTCAAACGAAATATACTTATGGAAAGAAAGTCTTAGAAAAAAATTTGTTTATGACGTTAGATACCTAGTCCCGGCAGGTTGCTGGTGTCTTACAAATGACCCTGTATAAATAGGTATTTATGTAGTTACTATGCAAACTAAACATATTTAACTTCAAATCGTAGAACAGTTTGCAGACTTCTGATTATATTTTTGATTAACAGCAGAATTGCATTGACAACTTTTATCAGTTTATACATTTAATACATTCCGTGCCTAGGTACTAACTTTCCGGTGATTATTTCGGTGGCATTGAAATGCTCAATGATAACGTCGCAGGATACAAGCTACGCAATACTACGCATAGCTCACTCCATTCAATATCGGGTCGCGTACTTGAACTCCTTTGCAGTGATCTTCGCAAATAGTTCATTACACTCGCGTTATCTCGTCGTCTCTATCACGAACAAGGGTACAAATAAGACGCGTGCATTTTATCAAAAACAATTTATTCAATTCTGCATTACTAAAATACTATGTATGTCAGTGCTATGTAAAAATATAGTAAATAGATAGTGCTCTTAAATCTAGCGTATTTACAAAAAATAAATGCTCCTGTCCACTGAAGGGTATGTCAATCTATGTACAAAATGTTAGATTGTTCCTTAATGTACAGGAGCTGTTCTCTGATCAAAGTATACGCGTTGTCAAATGGTACGGCTTAGTAAACCGTGTCTTTTTGAACTATTCAAGTTTCACTGGTAAAAAAATATTAACAATCTTTTAAGGGATCGATAGACCGGATGCCTCCATTCAATATACAGAATTCCCAGCAGATAAATTCTCACGTCACTTTTAACTTCTATTTGAACTTACGCAAATACCACTATAAACGTGGGTATTTGTATATTAATGTACCTATTCTATACAATTCAATTTTCAAAAGAGCTATCCTCTTGTATTGAAATTTGATTTTTAGACAGGGCAAAGGAATGTGACACACTCCCTCTCGCTAACACCCTAAGAGCCTCAGCAGACTAGCTTCTTTTAGTATCCGCAACCAGCGAATTAGTAGCTTTTTAGAAGCCAAATGCAGAGAACGAGCGCTTCCACCCGCACACTTAAAAATGCAGAAGCAACTGAATCGCTTTTTAAAGAGCGAAACAGGGGGCCGAGTCTCCTATTGACAAGCCGTAGAATAGAACCAGAATCGCTGTTTTATATTGTGGGACAACAACTGCAACTGACTAGCCAACCGATAAAAGTCTATTGGAGTACGATTGTAATAGTTGACTACGAAAAAATGGTACCGGTGGCTTTCTATTGAGCGACGATTTCGATTCTATTTCGGTACGATTGAAATAGCAGACTCGGCCCCTAGTACCCGAGGAGTCGCCAAGACGATGCTGGGCCAGGATGCCAGAGTCTCCCAAACGAGACGCAGTGTTGAGAATGAACAAAGAAGCCAGTGTGCAGTGGCTCTAATGGAGACAAAAGTAAAATAATACCGCGCGCCCTCTTACGTGAAGCTGTAGGCGACATCGCATACGCGACTTGTCATTCGTCTGTCTGTAGTAATTAATGTAATATTTTGAGTAAAGGGTAACTCCCCCGGAGCCATGACACGCTTGGTTGTATAAAATATAAAGATTAAGGAGTCTCTAGTCTCTAATGACATTGATTTCTTGCTCTGTAGTTTACTACAAGTTCTATTTATATTTTTGAAATAATCATTAAAGAACCATGTTCTTTAAAAAGTTATATTTTATAGTGTAACGAATAATTTTGAAATTTTGGCGGAAAATTTCGTTAAGTCACCTTGTGACAGCAAATTAGCAATAATATATGTTTAGAACCATTCCTAAGTAGCGGGTATCACGAGATATATCACAATTAAACATTTCTACATTAATCTTATCTGTTTTTCTTATTCCTAAAGAAGTTGAGCCTTGACTAGTTGCCAAGAGTCGACACGGCACGGTAGGTTATGAACACGGTATTCACTGGACGCATCCTGGGTACGTAAAATTGCTACTGTAACCTTTAACCGTTCGATATTTTTTACTATAGACATTTTAATTGTCGACGTAGCTATAGCATATTTAAGATATTTTATATTTATGAGCTTAGAGAAGACTTTTAAAAAAACATTAGGATATAATAAAAAAAATCTAGTGTAAAAATAAAATAAAAGTCGCATAAAATACGTGAGAAGACACCTAACGATAACTAAATTGTACCGTGCATTACGATTTTAATTCACGGCTTCATAGCCGAAATATATGGAAATTCAAAATATTTTAAAACAAGTATAGGTACCCACGGGATGTATGTGAACTTAATATATAATAAGAGCCTGCCGTGATAGGGTCGTATAAAACCATTTTCCTCCTCTTTATGATACTCAAATGATGACATTCAATGCGCCACTCGTTTTTATGTTTAACATTAGGAAATTCAAACGTTTCTAAAACACGTGTTCTTGAGAAATTTGCGCGTTAATTTAAGACTTAAAAATCACAATTACAATAGTAATTACTTTCTCATAACACCTTCACACATACGTTCCGACGCATTCATCTATATTGAGGTATATTAAATCTATGTTTGCAATATAGAATTTAAATATTCTTTCATTCATCCTGCCTCGACAGTCGTCGCTACTGATAAGGGGCTACCAATTTATTCATTTATATTTAAGCAGAAGAGCAATTCTTGTTTGTTACAGCTAAAGGCGTGTGCAGATAAACTTAAGATTTTCCGATTAAACTTCGATTAGGTTTTAATTTAGTCAACTTTAAGTTCACAGCCGTGTGTGGTTGGGTTTCTCTAAACCTCCATTATTTTATAATCGTAAAATATTTTAGTATCCATCCATTCATAACCATCTCGGTTACAAAGTTAATATTTGATGATATTTGCCATATTTTTTTATCGAAAACGCGAGTTACATCCTCTTGTCCTTGTCCTAATTTACTTGGGGTCAGCGCAGTATGTCTTCTTCTTCCATTCATCCCTGTTATTCGTCATCTGATATTTCCTCCTTTCAGTTTCATAAGACTCCTTACACAGTTCATTTTTTTTTATTGGCCTTCCTCTGGCTCTCCATTCATCAACTTTCATATTAATAGTTCTTTTAGTGACATGAAATCGAAAACGCGAGTAATGTTTTAAAAATGTAAAACCCCACATCGTAGACATTTTTGGCACTTGCGCCAAACATTGCTCGCCTTGTGTTATTGGTCATAGAAATCGTAAAACCAGGTGAAATGGCATGCACACATAATATATGTCGCCGCGACATGCTCTAGAAGTACGATTAAAAATTTCACTAATCGCGTACCATTGTTATTACATTTTAAACAATCTTCGCGGTGGCGATCAATCTTGAGCACGTTGAGCATATCGCGGCAAACCACGAGTGCTCACGCATTCTATTTCTCCTGTTTTTGCGATTTCTTTGGTCCTAGTAGACACCACCACCCAGTGGTATGAATGCATATAAAAGTACATACATGTATGTTTAATTAAGGGCATGAAAAAGTGCTAAAAACCACTCATAATAAATTGATCAATCCTATATTCTGGTACGTATCATAAAGTATCTTAGTACTATCGCATTTGGGAAGTCGGCAACGTCCATTTCATTTACATAGTTAAGAATCATAAATTAGTGTACCGTACATAAAATTTCGAGAGGCGCATTTTGAGCGTTATTTCACAATCCCTTATATTCGGAAGAAAATGTGAGTTTTCCAACTGGATATAACAAGAATTTTAGTGCTGCGTATGTTAACATTTCAGTTTCAGAATATCAATGAGGGATATTTTATTTTCATCGTCTGTATTGTTGTTTCTGCGCCGAGTAAAGCCGGTTTTATATCAACCTATTATACAATTAAACTTACGTTCAATGGCTTTAAAATGTATAAAATGTTTGTCGTATTCTCAAGAAACTACTATATTTAGACCTTGACCTTTGGACTTTACGTGCTCCTATGTTTAGCACCTATTTTAAAAAAATGTTATACATAAGCTACTTATCGTTAATGAACTATCGATCAGTCTAATATTGTTCAAGCTTACGTGTTACGCCGAAATGGCGTATGGATCCTAAGGGTCGTATTCCAGAACGTTTCTCAATACTCAATCGACGCTTGAGGCCAGTTTTTGCCTATAAATACTACTCTCAAATGTTCCTTGAGTATTGATAAACGTTCTGGAATACGGCCCTAAATCTATTTCGGTGCGTGCAAAGTCGTGGCGTTTACAGCACCTTCCGTTGTCATAAATCTCTGTTAACGGTAACTAAATACACGTCAACATCTTAATACTTCGAATATGTTGGGCTTCCATGCAAGCAGGATTAATTTTTTTTATGCTTTAGGCACAGACATAAACGGGAGTTTACAATGTTAATAAAATCGAGACATGCTTCGACAACTAAGAAAAAAAAATGTTCGACGAAACCAGTCTTAAAACTAGACAATCACAGAACATTTTATTATTTGGGCTGAATAGTTGAATATTATTATTCAAAAGAGGAGTCCGGTTTGTGAACATGGTAGTAACTAACCAGTTTTTAAGAAGAAAAAAAAAACGGAATATTTTAGCAGACGACTCATTAACATCGCAGGAAACTATGAAAATATTTGCAGTAATAAAAACTGCCTGTACTTCATTATTGCGCAAATTCACAACTGTTTTATCAAGTCTAATCTTTACCAGAACAGTTGTTTTATACTGTGTGACTCATTGGTTTCCCTGAACTCAGTAACGGAATACGAGAGGGGTGTTCAGTCGGGTGTAATTTACTATTAAGCAACATCAAAACGGGAAATATTTGAAATTTCTCGTAATAATTGCTAGAGTTATTGCAAAACACATGCCGACCTTTTTATAAATCGTAACACAAGCAATGAAGCCATTTTGTTTAAATGTTGAAAGATATATTCTCAAATCTAAAACCATATTATTTGAGAAACATTATTGATTATGCGGTTTATATTTACGTGTTTTTTTTTTATTTGTCATTGTTCCCGTTATTAGATTTATAAGAAATTTAGAAATTAATATACATATATGCTTTAAAACACTCATTCCAATTCTGCACGAACAGCAATTTCAAATATAAAATAATCTCCGACCAAAACGAGTTTAATTCTGTGTTATATAGCGTGAATTTTTAATAAACGTGTTGCTAGGTGGACATTTACGGTTATTCATATTAAATCATTATGCGTAACCAAACCACTATACTGTTGACGTTACGAACAAATAATACAAATTACTTGATTAACTAGCGTCTATTTCATACGATGAAGTTGCTAAGGTACTGCAAACCTACATAGTCTTATTTGAAATTGATATTTATCTCCTTCAAGATTTTACATATGGTAATCTTTGATTATGGAAGAGTAATAATATCATCTATCAATTCTCACGCTTTAAAATGTTTATAGTCTGGATAATCAGACTTTATTCAAACATCAAAATTTATATTCTGTACTTCTGTCTTATATTCATAAACCGAATAATTCATTTTAAATACAACATATTTAAGACGCACTTTTCGTTCTTTAGAAAATTAACGCACGTCTATAAAATCAGTTCGGAACCGAAACTTATAAACTTCATTTTGAAATAATTTCATTCCCTTCACTTCAGTTAATAAATAGTATAAAATCCTCTGTCGGTGATAACTATAAAAGAGCTGGTCATTTTTAATTAATATCACACTATTGATAACAAATTAGCATTCTGACAAAAAAAAAACTCTTTAGAGATTCGATTAACAGAAAAGCCTGAGAGCTTCTTTGCCACATAATCGGAGTATAAAACGTATAACAACCCTCTTTGCATCGGAGGTTAAAATTCTAAGTCCTAAAATACGGCTGAGGCTTTCAAGAGGTCAAATAAAAACAATAAAACTAGGCGCAATGCGTCTTAGCCAGTCGCTCTTTCCAAATATCAATACTAGTTTTAAATAAAATTATATTTTAGAACGAACCTACTTTTAGTGTCATGTTAATAAATTACCATATTAGCATAATTTTATTCCATTGGAACTAGATATATTGGAACATATTTACACGTTATTATTGTAACCAGAGCCAGACTAGCCAGGCGTCGGCGTCGACGCAGACATGGGAAAAAGGTCATCGAAACTTCAAGCAAATATATGTATTTTACCCTTGAAAGGACGACAAGTCCTCAATTCATTGACCTAGAGTTCGTACACATTTTGCAGCAGTCTAAAAATTATATTTTTTTAAACTGCAATTATTTGGATACCGTCTACCTAGGTCTATTGTATTTTTAATGCATTGTTAACTATTAACGGCGGGATTTACTTGATGGGATTTATTTTCGGCAAGGCCATTCCGTCAATACATCACTCTCAAACGGATCATTTATCGTGAAATTATAACAATCATTGCTCATAGCTCAGGCATCAGACCAAATTTATGGCAATATTGAACGTTTTTAGAGCTCCGCTATAGGTATTTTTGGATAAGTTTCAATTTGAACATATTTCTAGGTTTACACGTCGGACAAAAATATAACTCCTGGTTGAACCTTTGAAAAGCGCAATGGGTTTACCGCGTGGCTACAATTAACACAGGCCGATAACGTAGGCGCGTTGAACGACATCAAAAGACCACTTAGCTGACGAGGTTAGTCAGTTTTATCAGTGCACTGGACCGAGCTATCTTTTACGATATGTCAAGTGGCCAACAATGTGTGTTAGCTATGTCCATGTCCCAACTAGCCGACGATAGTCTGTCTGAGCTCGTAATCTTTGAAGCTCTAATTATTTCGGCGGCATAATAAATCTTGGCATGTGTTATGTTAATATTTTTATGTGCTTTTTTTTCGACATAATGCCTCAGTAACCGTTAAAAACATTAATAAAACAGTTTTACAGGTAGTTTAGTCATGTGTATTAAGTTTCGATTTACGCGATTTATGACGATGATTTTGGAAAGTAACTTTCTCATGTTTCTTTCAAATATTTGCACATTTTAAATAATTATGAGCACTTACGAAAAATATGTTATCTCTCATATAGCATTTGGGGCACCGCGACTTGGTATGACTAATTAATTTCACCTTGTAGTGAGGGAGGATCAAGGATATATTTGCGACTAACATTTAACGATTAAAATGGCCGCAAGTAATCAAAGATGAAACACGTGTTGCGAGTTTATGATTTTACCTGCTAACAACTAATTCATCGTACCTAGAAAAAATTAATATAATAAATCCGGACAAATGTCAAGTCGAAACCGCCCACCGAAAGCTGCGTAAAAATCGTAACTTTGTAAATTTGCAACTTTGTAATTTTGCCATAATTTTTTCTTACTTAGAAGTTTGAATTTTTAAAAGCTTCAAGAGGTTTAATTTTAACTCGATATTTTCCCCTCGCGTTACCGAAAGAAAAGTCAGACCAGACTCAACGTTCCTTCGTTTCGTTCCGTTTTATCCTAATGAGGTACGGATCCCTAAAAATACAACTTATGTCTGATGGAATATTTTGTATAAAATCTTTACGAATACTAAGTTACATGACAATATAAGGACAAATTGTTATGCCTATCGGACTAGAATTATGTAGAAACAAATGCCTACATTTACTTACACATTTAAAAATACACAATTACTCACCATTTAGATGTCACAGCAAAATACTTACTTTCTACCATCACTCCTAATACCGTCGTTTGGTACTAATTGTCTGCATTGTAAAACAGGCACTGAGGGATAGGCGTCTTGTGCTTTACTCTAATTTGTGGCAGTCTAGACTGAGTTAAAAAAATAATTTGGACCACACATGGTTTTACGTAATCTTATGGACTACCTAAGCTATATGGACACATTGCCAAATTATCAAAAATACCCTTCTCAATGTTAGGCTCGCGCCAGCACGGGCCTATTTATCACCTACACTATTCAAGTGGACTGAAACTGGTCCTTAAAAGTAGAAAGATTAAAGCTTGCTATTCTATGACGATTTAAATAAATTATTCTCAAAAATTAGAAGACTTGACTTGTGAATGCGCCAAACATAATATTGTAAATAAGTGTGTAATTAATGTTGATATAAAAATAATAATGGGAGCTATAAACCCTGGGGCAACATAAACAAATAAAAACTTATTTTGGTGTTTGCACTACACAACATGCAATATTTAAGCAGTTTTACAGTCGACAGACATACACAATTATATATATTTAGTCATTACATGTTAAACTACTGCCACAAATAAGTATATTATGTATTAAAATGAATATTATGTAAGTAAATAAGGACACGACAGGGCAGGGATAAGTATATAGAACAAAAAATAGAGAAATATACAATACACTCTATTTAAACATGAAATTTATTAAAGATTAAAGAACATACAATGTTTTTTACACAAAATAAAATACCTGGAGGGCCACAGGCGGGCACTTGGGTGAGCATATGCAAAGGCGGAGCACCCTAGAACCCACCTGAATGATATACATAGTGTGACAGGTTCATATATAGTCCAATAATATAAAATACCATAGCATATGATAAAAGTGTACACATATATGATACCGTCAAGCCAACTAAACTCACAAATAGTCATGTCGCGCTCTCGCGAATATAAAACTATGTTAAATCTTACAAAAATACTTATGTGACTAATTTGAAATGCACATAATAGGATCTCGCTTTCCATCTACAAAAATAATCTGAAATTGGAATGAAATTCTTTAAGCTTTCGGCCTGAAAACAATCACAAACGTTACGGCGTTTACAACGTCCGTACACATATTTATTTAATTATTTCTCTTCTGAGTCTTAAAGCTAACTGATAGAACCTGTCCATTCAGCGTATATCCATTGAGCGCCTGGATGGCCATAGCAGCCTCATCATACTCACGCATGTTAACAAATGCAAAACCTTTATTTTTCTTTGTCTCAGGATCCTTAATAACTTTTATAGAATCAATAGCTCCATAAGGACCAAAGAGTTGCCATAGAGCCAACTCCTCAGTGTCCTCACCAATATTGTAAACATATACTGTGGTCTGATGTGGCGCCGTCGCCGCCCCCAGTAGTGGCACAGGACTAGCAGGTGCACCAAGAAGTGGCAGAGGTGTGTGATTAGATGCAGCCATTGGGTTAAACCTTTGCTGACCTTTGTTGATGAAAGGTAAGGCCTTGCCCGGAGATGGCAGCAGTGGAGGAGGCGAAGCCTGAGGGTAACCTGATGTGAAAGTAGCAGGTCTTGCACCAAATGCAGCACTGATATTGGTGCCATTGAATGTTGTGGTTGCTGAGCCGTTGAACACTGCTGTGGCCCCATTGTACGCCAGTGGAGCTGCACCTACGCCGACGCGGGGAACCGGCCGTGGTGCGTTTTTATTAGCATTCGGTTTGTTGGCAAATTTCACTACGATAGCGCCCGCTCCGGTGATAGGTGATTGTCCATTCAAATGTTTTATAGCTTCATCAGCTTGCTGTCGGTTATCAAAACATACAAATCCGATACCCTGTGACACCCGACTATTTGTTATAGAACCAAATTGGCTGAACAACTGATTTAAACGTTCTAACGTCATGTCTGGAGGTAGATTGCTAATGTACAGGTTTGATTCGGTATCAGGTTTGTGGCTGACCTTATTCTCTGGGTTGAGAAGAGCGAATGACACTTTCAGAGTTTTGCCCTGCATAAGCAGTCCGTTAAAGGCGGCTCGCGCCTTCTCTGCATCCTCGTGTTTCTCATACTCGACGAAACCGTAGCCTCGGTTCGCAATAAGTTTACAGCTTTCAATCTTGCCCATTGCTGAGAAGAGTGCATACATCATGTCCCGAGTCATCAGCTCGGGTATGTAATTGACCATGAGTTTGGTCGGTGACACATTAGTGGCGTCGCCGCCGCCATTCTCCATTTCGTTATTTATCATTGTTCTTTTATTGTAAAAACTACACTACAGAAAACAAAATACTAATGAAACTCACACTATGAATAGATAATTACTTCATTTGCGACACGTATTACGAACAAAGAATGAACACAAAAAGTCCCAGTCACACTAAAATGCCACAACGACGCCGGTTCACAAGTTCATCATCACAGACAAGTTTGTTTTTGGAATGTTACCAGTTTCTTTGTACCTTGCTTTGGCTACTTGCTCAACAAATGGTTATTAAATGTTATTGATTTTATTACTACTTATCAACCACCTTTTTCAATGATTTATTAATTTGCACGTGTTTTGTTATTTGGTTAATGTCAAATAATTATTTCTGTGACCATTTTAAATTAATTGTTCGCGTGGCACAAAAGCATGTAGGTATCACGTAGTCTATGGCAATAAAATCCGAGTAGTGATGATGATTCGATACAAGTAAATACAACTTGTATTTACTTGTATCGATACCAAAAGTACTCGGAATCGAAACAAAAGATCGAATACTTACTTGTCAATACAATAAAGAAATCAAATAAAAAAAGAATCGAATACTAACGTGTATTATACAAGTAAGTATTCAATTCTTTTGTTTCGATACCGAGTACTTTTGGTATCGAATCATTTTTTTCGATACCTACTTAGTATCGAAAGGAAAGTACTTGTATCGAATCAAATCGTCGCATAATATCTACAACGAGTTTAGTCTCCTAAATATTTACAAAAATTGCTCTGTTTGGAAAACTTATTAAAAGAGGCCTTTTTTGTTTAATAAATTATTTATTACATCTATACTTAATATTATAATGGTGAAGAGTTTGTTTGTTTGGTTGAACGCGCTAATCTCAGGAACTACTGGTCGGATTTGAAAAAATATTTTTGTGTTAGATAGCCCATTTAACGAGGAAGGCTATACGCTATATATCATTACGATACTACACTGGGGAGCAGAGCAGTGGTCATTATAGGTGCGGTTCTGTGCGGGGCTATAGGTGCTGTGCGGCTCATCTAGTACAACATAAAAGTATGTGGTGTATAAACCAGTTTTATAAAACTTATAAAAATTTAAAAGTTTTATTAAAAATCTATTTATATAAAAGCAGAAACTGACGTACTGATCGATCAATAAACAGCTGAAACCGCTAGGTCTAGAACCATGGAATTGGGCATAAATATTTCATAAGTGACGTAGGTATGCACTAAGAAAGGATTTTTGATATTTCAACCCCTATGTGGGAAAAGTAGTTGTAAAGATTGTATGAAACGGCGTGGTTTTTGTAGATTTTTTGAATTAGTTGGGGAATCAGACACACTGGATTAACATAAATTGTTAATCTTGATCCCATAATAAAAATAGGTTAGTAAGGAAAACGATTCATGAAAACTTAACCATGCAGGCGAAGCTGCGGGCGTTCTCAAGTAAAGTATAAAATAGTAGACTTAAAATATCTTACAATAACACAATAACATTATTTCACAGTTGGCATAAAAAAAACTAAAAGTATCGATATGGTATCGAATCATCACCCGAGCAATTCAGAGAGAATAATACAGATTGCTAAAACGCGTATAGACGCGGTAGGTTCATGTTTTGTCACTTTTATCAATGTTGCTTCTCGATAAAATATGAATTTTAGCAAAAATTTAGCATTCGCAGCTCGCCAGTCAGTAGACTTAGTAGCGGCGCGATTAGCGGTGGCAAAAACATATCTTTGTTGAGAATGGATCATTTGTATCTGAATCAGTTCAAAGATTCGAATCAATAAAGTGCTTCAGTGCTTCATTTGTATCAGTGACTCAACTTGTACCTAAGCTCGATTTATTAGCGCAAATAAATTAAAGTGAATCGTTTTCTATTATTATTATGAAATATGCATTGTTCTTGTATTATTGGTTTAGTTAGGGCGATTTTTAAACTCGTTGCTAGTAAAATTTTATAAAATTTATTGTTGGGTATCGTATAAGGGGTTTTTTAGTATGCCGAGTACGAATTTCGTGTTAATTTTGGAATCCAATATCGCCGCCGCGCCGTGGTTATAAAATATCATGTTGGGTATCGTATAAGGGGTTTTTTGGTATGCTGAGTACGAATTTCGTGTTAATTTTGCAATCCAATATGGCCGCCGGGGCGTGGTTATAAATTTTCATGTTGGGTATCGTATAAGGGGTTTTTTAGTATGCTAAGTACGAATTTCGTGTTAATTTTGCAATCCAATATGGCCGCCGCGCCGTGGTTACGACCACGTACTCAGCTTCCCAAAAAACCCCTTATTCGATACCCAACATGAAAATTTATAAAAAGGGCGCGGCGGCCATATTGGATTGCAAAGGCGTCACGTTAATAGTAACTATTATCACAGAATAAATAATAGTACTATTACCTCAGGTTTAAGAGAAATCTTACTATTAACGTGACGCCTTTGCAATCAAATATGGCCGCCGCGCCGTTTTTATAAATTTTCATGTTGTTTTAGTATGCTGAGTACGAATTTCGTGTTAATTTTGCAATCCAATATGGCCGCCGCGCCGTGGTTACGACCACGTACTCAGCTTCCCATAAAACCCCTTATACGATACCCAACATGAAAATTTATAAAAACGGCGCGGCGGCCATATTGGATTGCAAAGGCGTCACGTTAATAGTAAGATTTCTCTTAAACCTGAGGTAATAGTACTATTATTTATTCTGTGGTAATAGTTACAACACATCGATTAAATTACGTACTTCGTACAACAATGTTAATAGCGATAAAAAAAAGCTACCCTATTATTTGACTAATACCCAGTAATAGGTATGGTATTATAATATGTCTTAATGAATATATTCAGTAATAGGAATATGAAAATTTCACCCTAATATAACACCTCTACAACTAATACAAACAAATAATAAGAACGCGTACCTAATGCGTGCATAGGTGAGCTAGTGTTGCTGTCTCTATCAATCACCCACTAGTAACTAATCAGTGAGAGTCGCTCTCCGACGCGACGTCGACTACGCGACCCGAAGCGCTCCGAACAATGTATCTCACTCAATCGTGCAAAACATAAAATATTATTTTATTCAATGAAAGCCGACCGAATCTCAGAACGAGTAACAAGTCACATCCCTCTAACCACACTCCTTGAGAAAAAGATGCAGGAAGGGTTTCATTTTGATGACGTTATTTTTGCATTACGTGTCCTTGTGACAAACCGTACATTCCATTGACAGTACTCGTTGTCATATTTAGCGTGGCCAGGTGAGATAAAAGCACACAAGCTTGTGGAAAATGTAACGATCGGCGTTTGATGCCAATTCAACGCTTATATGAACGTTCTATTAATAGATTCAGCCTAAAGTTGCCATGTATTGTATACTGTTGTCTATCGTTCATCCACGTACCTAACTCTTAATCTAATGCGTAACCAGATTGATTGTAAATGCAAGTAAAGATAAATTATTACAACTTTAGTTTTATCCAAATTCGAGATGTTATATTTAGACTGTGCAGCATTCCATTTAATTGTGCCAGACTATTTGCTATTATGAAGACATCGTCGTTAACCGAAGGTGTGAAATGCACTCAGAGTGTATGTGCTTCGCGTTTTTTTGCCTCAATCCATCCTAAAAATACTACTCAATATTTTTATTTTTTATTGAGGATACATTATAGTATATTGAGGATACATTATTATAGTAGACCTATAAAAACAACAGTATTACAACCTATTACAATAGATAAACTACTCCAACAATACATAAGTGTACATATCACTTTTTTTTTATTTTACTGCCTGACGTATAATTGCTGTGCTAGTGAGACCTATAAAAACAACAGTATTACAACCTATTACAATAGACAAACTACTCCAACAATACATAAGTGATACATATCACTTTTTTCTAGATTTTGACTGCCTGTCGTGTAATCGCTGTGCTAGTTAGATCTATAAAAACAACAGTATTACAACCTATTACAATAGATAAACTACTCCAACAATACATAAGTGATACATATCACTTTTTTTTAGGTTTTGACTGCCTGACGTATAATCGCTGTGCTAGTTTGACCTATAAAAACAACAGTATTACAACCTATTACAATAGATAAACTACTTCAACAATACGTAAGTGATACATATCACTTTTTTTTTAGATATTACTGGTCAAGAGTACCCTAAACCGGCGTGTGTGTATTATGAAAGTTTAAGAAGCGAAAGTTGTATTCCAGGATCGTAGCAAGTGGAAAGCCATAGTCTCTGCCTACCTCGATGGGAGACAGGCGTGACGATATGTATCTGTGGCGCGGTGGGACTGCTACGCAAGAGGTCGTGGATTCGATTCCCACCCAGGATAAAACTTCGTATGATGAGCATGATGGTTTATTCTGTGTCTGGGTGTTATTTATCTATAATATGGACATTTGGCGGGAAGAGTGACAAGTGCGGACGCTTGCTTTATATTATTTTCTAAAACTAGTGCATTTATCTTGTTTTATGTGCGAGAGTGGTGGTTTCTTGGACATAAAAGTTGTGTTAACGTGCTATAGTGAAAGACAATGATATATATGCAGTGAAATGCTATTTTCTCTCTTGCCGCGAAACGTCCACTGACAACCTTAGTATAAGAATCACCATTATACTGAGGGCAAGGACCAGGACGTAGCCTGAGGACACGACATTGACTGGACAGGACTAATTAGAAGATAAGATTGAAGAAATATGATATAAAAAATAAGATTTGGCTAAAAGGTCTTAGGAACCAGGCCATTAAATAATTATTAAAAAAAATCTATAATATGTATGTATTTAGAAATATATATAAATAAATTTCCATCACGCCTTATCCCCGAAGGGGTGGCAGAGGCATATTATATGCCCACTTTTCACCGTGTGGATTCCTGTCCCACGTAATAGGTGGTGAGCCCATTGCCGTGTTGAAATAGACAGACGCAGGATGAGACTACCTGCTGTTGAAATTTTTCAAGCCGCTCATAAGGCATTCAACCAGGCTTAACGACTGCCATTTTACTGGCAACCGGGACCAACGGCTTAACGTGCCTTCCGAAGCACGGAAACGCTCGCAAATATAAATGCCACAAAGCGGTCACCCATTCGAGGACCAGCCATAGTGAAAGTTGCGTAACTCAGTGATCGTTTACAGAACACTGAGACCGCGGGGCCACGAGCGCTTCTAATATATAAGTATGTTTATCTGGTTACCATAGTACAAGCTCTGCTTAGTGCGGAATCAGATAGCGTTGTGTGAGTTGTCCCAACAATATTTATATTTATTTATATCGACTCATGTCTACTTCTTACAGTTGAAGACCAAGGACTATTAAAAATTTAATTAAATAAAAATGTTTTAAATTTGACACTGCTATTGGAGTCTACGAAGAATATCAGGTGGTTGCTCTAAATGATAAGCCAAAACCAGTGTATAATACGCATTTTTGTATTGACATTTAGGTACTAGTAAATAAAATTATATTTAGTATGCAGTGGAACTTGACTTCTAAGCCTTGCGCGCATAGCCTGTGTATGTTTTTCTATTGCACGGCAAATCTTCATGCGTTTGTTCCACCACAGTGCGTGTACTTCTATTATACACTCCCGGACACCTAAATCGAGCCACCTTGATATTTTTTTAGTTTGGAGTACTGTACTTATAAAAGATGTATGTAGAAGGAAAATGTTTTGATGCAGTTTTGGAGCTGGTATACTCATCAATCATTTAGAGTGCCACTGTTCTAAATTTGAACTACAGTTTATTTAAAAAGTCGAGTTACGTTAAAACCAGTCCATATTTGCTTTTTTCAAGCAAAAAAATCTAATCGATTTTTAAATAAAGACATGTTTTACATGAAGAGAAATGTTTATTTAGTAACTTGTATTGCCTCCCAGTGCATTTATGACATGGCATAGAATGTGATTATGGTTTGGCATAGAATTAATCAATGTCGTTCTGACATGTTGAGGAATCTCCTCCCATTCTTCCAAAATTACATTTTTGAGCTCCTGCATGGTTTGCGGGGCAGGATGATGAGCTCGAACACGCCTCTTCAGCTCATCCCATAGATGCTCTATAGGATTCATATCAGGACTTCGCGCTGGCCATCACATAACAGTGATACCAATGTCATTTAAGTACTCCCTGACGATTCCCGCAGTATGGGCCTTTGCATTATCATGCATTAAAACGAAATCTTGGCCTATAAATCCAGTATATGGCATCACGTGGTTGTCTAAACATTGGCGAATGTATCTATAGCCATCTAGGGGCGGCTGTCGTGGTCCCGTCACTACCTCTCCAGACTGTCCGCCGCAACGATGGTCGATGGCGCCTTACATCGCCTTAAGACGTAAAAGAGGTGGATTAATTCGTCAGTTACGAGAAGGTCACGGTGGTGTAGTTGGTAACGCGTCTGGTGCGTTGAACCAGAAGACGCTGGTTCGAATCCGGCTCGTGACTGAAAAATTTTTCCACATTAAATTTAAAAATTTTAATATTCAATAAATACTATATATTAATGAAAAATGAATTAGGCAGCATATTACAGCTTCTCTTATTACAGCTTGTTCAAAGTAGAAAAACAGAATAAATTCTCTGCCACTGTCAAAATGGGAATTGCGCGGGATCTTGATAAATGGCGGCCTGCGGCCGCTTGCTGTATATTATTTTCTAAAAACTAGTGCATTAACCTTGTTTTATGTGTAAAAATGGTTGTTTCTTAGACATGAAAGTTGTGTAAACGTGATACCGTATAGTGAAAGATAGTGATATATTGCAGTAAAATGCTATTTTACAACGTGTCGTGCTAATTCCACTAAAAGCCGCATAACGCTCTAACACGTTAATCGGGCAAGGACACAGGACCTATGACTGGACTTGACATCGACAAAGGACTGGACAGGTCAAAATTAGAAGTTTTTTTTTTTTTGTTTTGAAGATGTCCGGCTTGGACTTAGTCACGACGTATATTATATTAACTTTTTCTTATAGTGATAATTTTCAAGTAGATAATGAATATTCTTCATTCAAAAGTAGTAAATTATTCTTATTGATAGCAGCGTATTCATGTATAGGTTTGTTCAAAGTTCTAATTTCTAGGTGACTCGATCGACTTAGACATGAAAGTTGTGTAAACGTGATACCGTATAGTGAAAGATAGTGATATATTGCAGTAAAATGCTATTTTACAACGTGTCGTGCTAATTCCACTAAAAGCCGCCTAACGCTCTAACACGTTAATCGGGCAAGGACACAGGACCTATGACTGGACTTGACATCGACAAAGGACTGGACAGGACAAAATTAGAAGTTTTTTTTTTTTTTGTTTTGACGATGTCCGGCTTGGACTTAGCCACGACGTATATTATATTAACTTTTTCTTATAGTGATAATTTTCAAGTAGATAATGAATATTCTTCATTCAAAAGTAGTAAATTATTCTTATTGATAGCAGCGTATTCATGTATAGGTTTGTTCAAAGTTCTAATTTCTAGGTGACTCGATTGCCAACAACAAAATTTAAATAAATATCCATCACGCCTTATCCCCGAAGTGGTGGCAGAGGCATATTATATGCCCACTTTTCACCGTGTGGATTCCTGTCCCACGTAATAGGTGGTGAGCCCAAAATTTATTGATCTTCCATTACGTATTAAATTTTTCTTCTGTAGTGATAATTTTCAAGTAGATAATTAATCTTCTTCATTCAAAAGTAGTTAATTATTCTTATTGATAGCAGTGTATTCATGTATAGGTTTGTTAAAAGATCTACTGCAGTAAAATGATGGTCAATTTTACTGCAGTTATATGTGGATTTTGGAAGGCAACAGAAAATACCGCGTTCCACTAAGTTATCCAATTTCACAACACTTGTGCACATTGTCGAAGCTTTTATGTTCAAAACACCATCATTTTTACACATAAACACCCGAAAATACACTAGTTTGAAAAATTAATAACCGAGCGGCGATCGCGTCATTCGCTGTTTCCCGCCAAAACTCCTAGAAGTTAAGATTAAAGAAATATGATATAAAAAATAAGATTTGGCTAAAAGGTCTTCGTAACCAGGCCATAAAATAATTTCAAAAATAAAAAGAATACACTGTCAAAATCATATGTTCGATGGTGGGCATTGTTGAATTGTTGTATTTTTGAAACGGATTTGGAAAAAAACTCTGCCTTCTGAATGATATTTGTACGTTGCATCAGGAAATATGTTTCTCACAAATATTTTGTTTAAAAAAACGAAGAGCAAGTTGGTATATTACTATACTGCAATATATATAATAAAAACAAAATTTTCCAACAATCATAATTCAATGTTCTCTTCCAGGATGATTATGGTGTTAATGGAGAGTATTGTATCTGGGCATCAGTGTACTAAAATTAGGGAACGTTTGGGTGATAAGTTGGAATTCATACGTTTCGATCCCTACAGTAAGTTTCTCTCAAATAACCTCAAATCAAATGTATTTATCAGTAATTAAAAGATATATGTTATATGTGTTGGTTTGGGCCAGGGGTGTCGCAAAAGGGGTCTAGGGGTACTATATTTTTTTCTATTAATACGTCTTCTAAGTGTGGGACTCTCTTTGCGATACCCTAACCATTCATCTGGTAGAAGTATATAAAAATGTGAAAGTGTGTCACTGCTTTCCTGACATCGTTATTCATTAATAACATATTTTTATATTATTACGGCTCGTGTCCTCAACCCTGTAGAGACCTTCCAATACCAATCTGAACAAATAACCTCTCTATCCTTTTGATGTACTAGTAGTTCAACTCAATAGCCAGTGGCTGACCATGTTATCTGAGTACATACATAAGTATAATTCACACCATATATATGATTTTTTGTATTACAATATGTTAAATCTGTGGCAGATGTTAATCATATTTGTTTATTTACAAATATTTCAGTAAAGTATTTTCTATATTATACTAGCTGACCCCGCAAACTGCGCACCGCAAATACTTACAACTCCCGCAGAGTTCCCGTTCCCGTGGGAATATGGGAATAAAAAATAGATGTAGACTGATTCTCAGACCTACCCGATATGCACACAAAATTTTATGAGAATCGGTCAAGCCGTTTCAGAGGAGTACGGTAACTAACATTGTGACATGGAAATTTTTATATAAAAGATTTATCTATCATGCCTTATACCCGAAGGGGTGGCAGAGGCCTTCATATAGTATGCCCACTTTTCACCATGTGTATTTCTGTCCCACGTAATAGGTGGTGAGCTCATTGCCGTGTTGAATTACAGACGCAGGTCGTGGCTTCCTGCTGTTGAAATTTTTTCAAGCTGCTCATAAGGCCTTCAACTTGGTTTAACTACTGCCATGTTACTGGCAACCGGGAACAACGGCTTAACGTGCCTTCCGAAGCACGGAACCGCTGGCAAATGTAAATGCCACAAAGTGGTCACCCATCCGAGGACCAGCCATAGTGAAAGTTGCGTAACTCAGTGATTTTTTACAGAACACTAAGACTGCGTGGCCACAAGCGCTTCAAGTATTTTCTAACAATTTATAATGCCAATTAATATTCAAAAGGTCTTATAAAAGAATACAATAAATACATCTTTAAAGAGAAGCCTTTGCATCAAGTAGGAATATCCTGAACTACAAACATGGAGTACTCCAGCCTCTACTAACAGTCTGATGAGAGCACAGTACACATTCTAACAGACAGACAATAATTAATAAAGGGTCCCCTCTTTCCAATATGTATTGATAATGAGGTCATCTTAAATGATAACTTTGATCAACCTATAGATTCTGTAGGACAAATATTTTTTCAAATAACGATCATTATCTTGAGTTTTAACAAAAAATACTGTAATAATAATACAATTGTTAATGGCGATGATGACTACTAGGTCCCTGTATAAAATAAAGAAATTGATATACAGTACATCTAATCATGAAAGGAAATCTTACATTGTCTCATTACGGAGACATGAACTAACAAACAAACAAGTGTTATAACTCGGTTCAGGCGCCAGGAGGATAAGTCCTACCAACTTTATGCACACGGATATCGGCGATAGAGATTGGGCTTTTAATCATAAGAGCAGGAACCAAAAATAATAGAATACATCTCTAGAAGAAAGTTTCTATATTTTTATAGGCGAATTGATTGAATATACTTTATATACGTTATCACTTTAGGTATAACCTATTCAAGTGATTTAGTAAGCTAAAGATTAACTATTCACAGGGTTGAGGCGTGAAATTTAGAATCGTGAGATCCAGCATAAGTGCCAGATTATGAGTCAAAATATATATCGTAACATGATTCAAAACATGAGCCAAATCATTGAGTTGTAAATCGTTGAGTCCAATCATGGATCTAACCATGAGTCGTGCATCATTACTAGATTAATCTACACAAAAGAAAAACAATTTTAGGTACCTGAAGCGTGGTTTCATTACCACGGGATTCGAAATCACATCTGCAGACCACGACAGGCGCCGTATCCACGAGAAGGACGACCCCGAAACCACATGGTCAGCATTTATGGCAAATTTTATCTAACCATAAAGTTAATATAAAAAAAATGTGCTTTTTCAGCTGCAAAGAAAAGAATTAGTTCCATTAGATTTGGAAAAACAATTGAATTGGAGATTTGTCCGTGATTCGAATACATAAAGAGAACTTACCACTTTTTTAAAGAAAAACCAATAAATCTTTAAGAGCAGGCAAATATTCCATTAACGCCGCTCTAAACATCGTAATAAGCTGTAAACAAGCGAATAATCTTTCGTCAAAATACTAAAGATCACCAAGGTTAGAAACGTGGTTTCAAAAATCAATAGTTCTTACCGAAATACATAGTTATTTTGGAATAACCATTTATAAGAATTCACAGGCGTGAACTTCCATATACAATTTATAAAAGATTACTTCTTATTAGCGAAGTTTAAAAAATATATTTACAATCGACATCTTTTTGTCGTCGCTGTAGCTAGGCGAAAAACGTTCCAATTTTAAAATACTTTTTCGTTGGCATGGCTGCCAAGACATTGACCAATTGACAAAACTATTTTATTTCATACGTTCTAAGAACAGGTTTAGACATTCAAAACATTCTGCCTACTCAAAACGTAAATTATATAAATTCGATGACAAGTAGTGAGAAGGAGTCAACAATCTACTCTCCTCTCTCTCTAAATCTCAAGACTAACAATGACATTCCAATGTGACGTTTTACAACGTTTCATCACCCAGTTAGTAATTATTATCAAATCAACATATTTTATCAATAAATTTTTAAAGCAATTATTTTTCTTCATTTTTCATAAATTTTTAATAAAGTGAAAAAAGACAATTCGATTCTAGACGTGGATTGAACCAGTGACCTTTGCCTAATCAGGGCAAGGCAAAGGTAATCAATCCCCGCCTCGAATAGATTAGTCTTTTTCCACTTTATTAAAAATTTATGAGAACATATTTTATCATTGCAACCTCTGTTAGCTACCACAATCGAGAATTTTAGCTCAGGAAACTGTAGTGCGTCTTATCGAAACGAAGCTATTCACGGAGATTCAGCGTGGTAGTAAATATTTTTACATCAGAGATCTGTACTACTACTACTTTTGTGCGTAGGACTGGGATAATGTACCGCGCAATTTGTAGGACAATATAACTGTTAAATTATATAAATATACTTCTTTTTTTCTAAGTAAAAAGGAAGAAAATCGGCTGGTTAGTGATTACTATTAATTTTTTACTATTAAATTAATAAAATTGACTAGAAATATTAACATACTTAGGCACCTAATGAGGTCATCATAAATGATTATTTATGATGACCTCGTTATCAATACATATTGGAAGGAGGAGACCCTTTGATCAACCCATAAATTTTAACGAGATTGATAACGAGATCATCATAAATGATTACTTATGATGACCTCATTATCAATACATATTAAAAGGAGGAGACCCTTTGATCAACCCATAAAATTTAACGAGATTGATAACGAGGTCTTCATAAATGATTATTTATGATGACATCATTATCAATACATATTGGAAGGAGGAGACCCTTTGATCAACCCTTAAATTTTGTAGGACAAATATATTATTTTAAAATCATCAGATTGACATATTTTATCCTTGCTACCTCTGTTAGCTACGATAATCGAGAGTTTAGTACAGGCAATTGTTGGGCGTCTAATCAAAATGAAGCTACTCACTTAAAATTAGGTTGATAATAATCAAGTGCAGAAATGGACCAGGCATCCTGGACTACTTATGAAAAATTAAATAAAAAGCTTGGGTCTAATTTTCAAAATTTATGCAAGTTAACAATTGTTAATGTTTCCAACCTCTATAGTGATCCCTCTGCTGTCTTTTATCCGTCTTATTATAGGTATAGGTATCAAAAAGATAAACTCATTGACTTTCATTTCAGTTCAGCAAGAGAGTGTCTACAAGGAGAGAAAGAAGATCAGAAGCATGAAGTCTAAATGATTATATTTAGTTACATTTTAGTGGTCATTGTAGATATTAGGGTTAAAAATAATATACGTCGACATGTTTTAAATGTTTTATTTTAGTTATTGTATTTTAAACAATAAATAAATCTTTGGATACAATGCGTTTCACTAGAATAACAAAAAAAAATATGAAATACTTGTTATTTCAGTACTCTCATCATACAATTTGTTACGATAATTTTACCATACATAGAACAGAGTCTAATATAATATATTATGTTCAATATAACGAATTTAGAATATATGCTTCACATTTCAAGTTCTTAAGACTAAATCCAATAATGAATGCTATTTTTTTAATATACATAAAGTGCGCCTCATCCAAAGTGCCTTATACTGACAAAGTGCTAATAGTGCTAATTAAAATTTAAAATTAAAATACGTATACATTAATTTCGTCGCTATACCGTTAGATAGGACCGAGGAATTTTATCCCCATCTTTTTTTCTAAAAGAGAGTTTCATATAGGCCAATTTTTATTAATACATTAAATGTCTCAATATCACGATATAGTCTTAAGTCATCTGGTAGTTTTAACTGGATAAAATCTAGGAGTTATAAAAATGGTCACATGGATTTTGATGTGCTCTTTTCGCATTTTAACTTTCCCGCCTCGTATATTTGCACTGCTATCGTAAAATGAGCAGGAAAGGCAAAATCGTGAAAAAAAATTTCTTTTAGTTGTTTTTTTTTCTAATGTCGCCTTGAGCGGCAAAACTACGAAGCGTTAAAGTAGAAATTCGAAAAGAACACCATAAATATTCATTTTTAAAACCCTCGGAAATCTTACCGGGTTTTTCGTTTTATGAACTAAATGACTGGACTAATACTAGAACATACAACTAAATACATAATACATAATTGAAATATCGATTAAATTAAAAAATATTAATTTATATTAAATTTTAATTAATAAATTTCAATTTTTTTTTTTATAATTGATAATTATTACCTACCCAATAACATTATATTTCCAATAATCATAAATATTTCTTCCAATCCAACCAATAAATATGTCAAACACTTATTATGTACTCTCACTTTTTTTTTTAAATTCTATCTGAATCTACAGTTAAATATTATTTTCTTATAACTATCTAAGTATGTAGGTTTACGGCTCTGCGCTACATTTTTGGAACCGTAATATTGATTATTGAAAATAATAATTTAAATAAAATTGACTAGAAATATTAACATACTTAGGCACCTAAAAGAATATTACTTATATTACACCAATGTAATTGAATAATATATTAAATTTTATTATTAAAAAAATATATGTACAAAGATAAAATTATTTTTAATATTGCCAATGAAAGAGTCCTTTATTCATTTAAATAATAAACTAAAAATATATTAAAACTAAATTTTACCATGTCTAAACAACTACAGCTAATTTGCAAGAGGCATTGCACTAAATTAACAGGAAAATCTTTGGCTACCCGAATCCAAGAAACAAACGCGTAATACGTACCGTAATATATGAGTATGTGTACATTAATTACATTTATTGAAATATATTGCAACACATTTTTCATATTATTAATTCTTAGCGAGATCTTGAGAAAATACAGTTATTTTATCAAAATTTTTTAAAATATCTTGTAAACTAAGTGAACGCAAATCAATTCAAAGGGTTTAAAGAGAGATAATTTTACGGAACTCTAAGGCTATCAATAGTTCTAAAATGTAACGACCTTTAGGTATGTCTACATATATTTTGAAGAAGGAATTTGGTCCGCTATCGACACCATGTATTATAAATATGGAATGATAGTATTCATTGTTTATAAATATATATATTTATACATAGTAACTATATAAATTATTGTATAGCTAGCTAGTTAAGAGCTAAAAGGTAAGGCTACTGGAGAGCTATTACCATACCATTAATATTTCTATATTAATTTTTACATGATCTGAGAAATGATCAAATAATTTTTACTTAGAATAAATTCAAAATAGTATTATTGATCCCATATCAACAATTCGAATTCTAGCGAAATATTTTAAAATACAGTCATGGAAATATCATAATACTCTACCTAATATGACAGAATAACTTTACTATAATTATTTTATATTAAACACATAATATAAAATAAAATAATTATGTGTGAAAATATATTAGACAAATATATGAATAAAGAAAATAATGTTCAAATAAATATCTATGGACTAGATTGTCACTGAATTGGGAGTTTAGTTTTATTTTTTAAATTATTGTGTCACAGTTTATATATATATTTATATACCACTAGGGACTTCACGCGAAACAATATTCCGTGTATATATAGGTACAGTCGAGTCAAGCATGGACTACGGGCTCTGCAACGCGTTCGAAACGTCGCGCGTCGGTAAATGCAAGGGTACGTTCAGATGACAAGAGCTCAATTTTTGTATAGTGTTTACATGGTGCGCGCTTGTCAGGCGTTAAACACGTGTTGGCGCCGACGCCCTGTTTCAGTTTCTACATTTGTCGAAGATGGACGTAGAAACAGTTTTAACGGTGATTTTATACCGACGGCAGAAACGATGCGGCAGAAGACGGGGATATTGGACCAACCCAATGTTGTCACACAGGCTGACTGAAAGCCAGTACCTACATTATTTTGTATCCAAAGTTAAGGCAATTTGGGCCCAAATTCTTTAACTACTTCAGAATGTCCATCAAGTCATTTGATGACTTGCTGACTCGCATAAACGATGAACTCGTAGCAGATAAAATCGCTATGCGATATAGCATTTTACCAGAAGAAAAACTAATAATTACATTGAGGTATGTTTGTTTATAATCAACAAAAAAAATCCTAAACAAGTTGATTTGAAATCAAACCTACTTGTTTAGGAATTTTTTTTTAAAGAATAGATAACATTGTGTGACTCGCAGAATAACTCTAACTCCGATTCATTGCTGACCTTAGTTGGTGGAGTGTGTGTTACTGGCGATTGAGACCCCCATTGCTGTAGTATAACCATAATGTGCTAAATTATTTGGCACACTAAATTGCTGTGATCTATAAACATGATATTGAAAATCTTTAACAGAAGCTTGATTACGTTGCTCTTGTGACATTTTTTTTAGTAGTGGTACCTAACGATAATTTTGATTTTCTAATGTCTGATGTTGTTTTCCTTGAAAATCATTTTGGTTTTGCAAGATTAAATTATAAATGGCAATTTTCCTATTTTTTTAAATCTCTTTAACGAGTGACATACAAAACAGCTTGTATTCACAGTCATCTTTTGGGTGCGAAACATTCTCTGTGCTGTGGTTGCAAATCTTTCGTCAGCTGAACTTATTTTTGCTTTTTTCTTTACATGGTTATTAACAAATTAAAATTTAACATATTTACAGAAAACAATACAAAAAGAAGGGGGCGGGTGGTGGGAATTATTACAAGACTGACAATGATGCCCCGACTAGGTGTCGAAGAATTCCTCCCCATCAAAATCAACCGGTAAGGTTCCCATAAGGCTGGCCGCATTGCCACGTTGTATGGCAATGCTTATTCTCTGAGCGAGAAAGAGGCCAGCCCTATGGTCACGAGAAGAATCGACCAGTCGCTTTGCGATATCACTATACAGTGAACGAGCACTTGGGCCCCACGAGCCCAGTGTCTCGACCCCAAACGGCTCAAAAATATAATTACCTATTAAATTATTATATTTGCGCCGCTTGAGAGTCTCGGCGGATGCAGCAGCAGCACAAGCGCAACTCGCCGTGCTATGAAGATGAGAAGGAGCCAGGGTGTCAACACAAGTTGCATCCCAAACTAAAGGCTTTCCCATCTTCCATGGCACCAATGACATACCGTCTGGCCTCTTGCCATCGTCACGCGCCAAACCATTAGGTTCTAGAACGGCTGGAACACCGGCGGTGACAAGAGCCCGACGGATAATGTCATTAAGGTATGCATGACGTGACCTGCGACCTGCACTCCTGCTGCATGAGAGACCGTGATGCCCAAGGCTGTCGACTACTTCACCACATTGACAGCAATGCGGAGAAACGCAGGGAGCACCTAAACGAAGACAGACAGCAATTCTGAATGTAGTGTCGTCCAACATAGTACCTATGTTGGGCGATGGAAGAGCCTGAAGCCAAACACCTGACTCCCATTCTCCCACAGCCAATAGGCGAGCACGTTCTGCAACATTCGAACACGTGTTCAATAAATTTTTTCTAACCTCGTTGCAGAGCGGCCTATCCCACTGCCTATCTTTAACCTATCTTTAGTTACACATATTCAGAATATCCTACTATTGAGTTAATATTGTACTACGTACATGGAGCAGACAGTGCGAACAATATCTGTGCGCCACGCGCGGCGGCGCGGGGTTTGGGGGAGGAGGCGCCCGAGCAGGCCCGAGCCATACGACTTACGCGCTCAAGAGCGAGAAAGCAAAAGTGAACTGTAGCTCATGCACCACAGTTGAACGGAGCACTGGCGATATAGGGCGGTGGCTTCTCTATGTACGCAGACAATATTAACTCAATGTATCCTACGTAGATAATCGTATTAATTTAACCCGTAAATGTATTTTGGATGACATTTTCAATATTTTGGCGCCAAACTTGTTGGAAGCTGATTACTTACCTATAGCATTTTTTAATTACTGTCTATTATTTGGGAATTATAAACTAACTTAACATTTATGAATTTAAAAGGCCGAAAAGTCACTTGTTGTTAATAGTTTCTCGTTTAATATTATCGTTACACATTTTTTTAAAAAGATATAGGTACCTACCAAGACGGATCTAAAAAAGTACGGATATAACCTTGACTTATCATTTATCATGAATATCATAATTATGTAAAAGGTAGCCAATTTGTTTTAAAATTAAAAAAAAAATTGTATGGCGTGACGTGACAGTGCCAACTGTCACGTCACGCCATGTTTAATGGAGACTTCTGGAAATCGAGACTTTTCTATCTCTGCGAATAGTTTTTGACGCTAATGAACTCGGTTACATGTTCACGTCATATAATTAAGTGAAACGCCGTCCGTCCGTATATCTTTTCGAGGTCCGTGCCTACCGAATTATAAATAATTTAGTTTCACAATTCTTATGAAATAGATTTTTACATAGTTTAAATTCTAGAATAATCATGACAAATATTGAAAAAAAAAACAAATTAATAAATATGTTTTGAAAGATATTAATATTTTCGATTAGGTACATAATTTTAGATAATCTTTTTTCTAAATTCGAAATGTTTTAATTATTTATTATTATTTTATGACCTGGTTACGAATAGCCTTTTAGCCAAATCTTATTTTTTCGAAATGTTTTAATCCTAACCATGGGCAAGCAAAGAACCTCGGTCCATACAGCCTCCTAACCATAGACCTTTAAAATAGAATAATAGTATAGTAGTACAAGCTAAGAGATCACTTTTGTTCACTCACTTCGAGTTTAAGTCATTTGCTCCAAAAGTGGAGCAATGTCGGGGTACTTTCATGCGAAGAACTCCGACTTACTTGTCATGTCGAATTCCGATTCTTCCATCTTGTACATTTCTATGAGCTGGAACACGCAATATAACGACTATATAATTAAAAAATAAATAAAAAATAAAATATTCATGGTCATTTGAAAAACACCAGATCAGCTAGGAATAAATAGCTCAACTAGCATAAACAAATTGTTCTACAATTCTTTTTTTTCAAATGTAACTTTAATGTACTGTTTGAATCTTATGGAACTCACAGGAGATGGAGGTAGACCGGCGCTAACTCCTTTGACCTCGACCTATGTCAGCCGCGTAAATCCGGTCGCGTAAATGCAGTACGTGACGAAGAAGAGATTTAGGAGCTCTTTGACGTCGTGGGTACGATTCTCGGGTCGGAACAATTATTTGTGTGATCCACAAATTATTTATACTGTTGATTGATGGCACTATAAAATAAATAAATATAAATATTGTTGGTCACTTTTTACACAGCGTCATCTTCTTTCGGACACTTTTTAGCCCAAGCTAAGCTATAGGCTTGTACTATGTGATCTAGACAACTGATATACGTACTTATATATTTCTAAATACACACATATTATACATATATAGGAAACACCCAAACCCCGAAACCAACATTTGTGGATCACACAAATATTTGTTCCGACCCGGGAGTCGAACCCGGGACCTCAGCGCGGCAGTCGCATACACTACCACTGCGCCACCGAGGCAGGCAGAAATAATCATTGTTTGGATGTACATAATTATAAATATTAACTTAAGACTACAATACTTACATTGTCGATATCCTTGGATAGCTCTTCCATCTGTTTGTCATGGGTCACCTTAAGCTTCTCCTTCTCACGTCCCTGCTTGATGGTTTGTGTCTGGAAATATTCATACAACGTTTGTATGTATGGAATGCGGTTCGTTGATTTATAAAATAATAACGATCGATTCTTTCAAGTGTTACGAAGATACTATAATTTTTAGTTTTTTTTTAAAATGACATTTTATGTTATAAAAAACCAATTTTATTTGATATTATCGGCGGTGCGCGCATGCCGTAACTGCCTCGCGGAGCCCTATATTCAACGTCAAATTAGAATTATAGATAATAGAGATAGAATTCCGGGAGTTGGGACTTTATTATCGGCAATTTCCTCATCTAAAAGGAGCTTTTTTTCAAAATTGCTTAAATATTAATATTTTTTGGATATATTAATGAAAAACTAAAGTTTTTTTTTGTCATCTTAATTTGTTAATAACAATTGCAGTTTTTTATCTGCACCAAAATCCTCCAAAAACATTTTTCTAGAAGTGATACCGAATCGATGAGCTATCGCTCATATTTTTAGTTTTTCACGTTTCACTAGTTTTCACAATTTTTCACGTTTTTGAACTTGTTAAATAAAAGTTTAATCTTTGCCTATATCGTAATACTCGAAGACGAATGTCTGAAACTAATGTGTTCTACCAGTTATGAGTTTATGCCTTACTGTAACCACTCAATGTGGCGAAGCGAGCTATGCTTGCAGTGTATTTGAGGGATATACTCAAAAACACGGAGTGGTCGAAATAAGTCATAGCCGGTCTGGTCACATTTGTCGAAGAAACATAGACCAGTCGCGGTCTCCGCTCCAGAACTCTCCTGCTCCATCTGGCAAGAAATCCCACGGCCCCTGTCGTCTTCCAGCAATTTAATAGGTAGGTATAGGTGAATTCAAACATCTTGGTCCCTCTGAGTTGTAGCGAGTCACTTGCACAGAACGCAATATTAGGTGTCGTAGGGAATGGACGCGGGGAGCGGGAGGAAGCTCGTGCTACGTAATCACACGAACGTTTCCGAACGCCGAGAATTCGGGGGTGTCATCGCGCCATACGAGCGAGCGCGAAGAAAGTTGAATTAAACGTAGCTTGTTATCCTGCTCATTCGTTCCTAGAATACAGTCCGGAATAGATTGACTAATCAATGTTTTTAAAATTTAATATATTATTAGTTACATTCCGTGTTTGTTGACTGTTATTGTTTTAGTTTCAATTGGTTTATTTACTTTTAATGGGCTCACCACCTATTACGTGGGACAGGAATCCACACGGTGAAAAGTGGGCATATAATATGCCTCTGTCACCCCTTCGGGGATAAGGCGTGATGGATATTTATTTATTTATTGATTTAATATTTAGCTTTTTTTAAGATTTTGTTTAGTATTTGTTGTTGTTTGTTTGATAAGATTATTAAATATGCCAAGACGCAATAACGTTTTACGTCGGCAATCGAGAAAAATGGTGTATAACGTCTTGCAATTCATAAAAAAGGAACCTGAGGAGGGAATAAAAATGGACCTTAAATCTATTCAGAGACGAACTGCATCAGCTACCGGAGTGTCAATAATGAAAATATTATTATAATTATTATATTATTACATTATTTTGTTATATCTCAAATATTTTAGGCAGCGTTTTTGGTAAAAGCTACCGAGACGGCTCATTTTTTCCGACGCTGCCAACATATATTGTTATAATTAAGTTAATGTATACAAAAACGTAACAAATTATACATATAAACCTTCCCTATAAATCACTCTAATCAGTCAAAAACTGCATCGAAATTCGTTGCGTAGTTTTAAAGATCTAAGTATACATAAGGACAGACAGCGAAAAACGACTTTGTTTTATAATATGTAGTGAGGATAAATTCGTAAGCATTGTCTACTTAACTGTACGTGCGCAAACCGAGCGCGGCTCTAACTTCACAGGGACCAAGATGTTTGACTTATGACTGTATTATTTAAACCCGCTATTTATTTCGAAAACACTATAAAAAAATGAACCAATGTCTTTAAACACTCATATTACTGGGCTCTTAATCTAAATCATACATACATATTGTCACGCCTTTACGCAGGGGTAGGCAGAGGCACACTATACGCCCACATTTCAAAGTATGCATTTTTGTCCCACGTAACAGGTGGTGATCACATTGCCGGGTTGAAATGGACAGCCGCAGGTTGTGGCGACTTTGAAAATTTTCAAGCCAATTCAATTTATCAGGCCTTCAACCAGGCTTAAGGCTGCCATTTTACTGGCAACCGGCACCAACGGCTAAACGTGCCTTCCAAAGCACGGAAACGCTCGCGAGTGCCATAAAGTAGTCACCTGTCCAAGGACCGGCTATAGTGAATATTGCTTAACTCAGTGATAGTTTACAGAACACTGAGTTATCGTGGCCACGAGCGCTTGTGATAAACAATGATCCAATGAAATCTCACTCACCTTCCGTTCGTCCAAGAACTTCTTGGTATTATTCTGTTTCTTCTCCCGAAGTCGTCGGTCCTTCTCTTGTTTGGTCTTCAGAGTCTTATCGTTGGCCACCTCCTTGCTTGTCTCCATACTGATCTTGGCTTGGCGTGTGTTCATTTCTTTGAGTTCCCTGAAAATGATCAAACAGTTCTATCTGAAAGTATATACCTACTTGCATCGCATCGAAGAAAAACCTTCATTGGTTTAGCAAATTGGCAGATTCTACGGGAAAATGACAAGAGCGGACGCTTGCTGTACTTATATTATATTCTAAAACTAGTGCATTTATCTTGTTTTATGTGCGGGAGTAATGGTTACTTGGACAATTTTCTAATCAGAGTTCAAAAATTCAATCTAATCAGAGTTTGTTCGATGAACTGATGGCTACAAGCTTAGATACTGCTACAGCTCACCCTTCCATTGTCATAGACCTCACTTCTGATGATGAAACCGGGGGCTGTTCTAAATCATTAAAAATTATTAAGTGTAGTAAGAATAAGTTAAAGAAATATTTAAAAATTAAAAAGTTTATTACTAAATCTAAAAAAATGATACATAAATACAAGTTTTTTTATAAATAGCATGTCACTTAATAGACAGAGATTGCAACTGATTGACCAGGTAAATATGTATATGTTAGAACTTGATACTGTTGCACAACAGTACAAAACTGATACACAGGCCCTTCAATGTCAGATTGACCGACTTCAAGACTCTTTAAAAGTTGTGTTAACGTGCTATAGTGAAAGACAGTGATATATATGCAGTGGAATGCGATTTTCTTTCTTGCCGTGTAAAATCCACTAAATACCCCAGTATAACAACCACTATTATACTGGGGTGAGACTAATCTTGACTTAAGACTAGACTTGAAAAAGACGCAGAGGACGGGGACGTTTTAGATAATAAGAAAGAAGATTGAAGAAATATGAATTAAGATTTGGCTAAAAGGTTTAGTAACCAGGCCATAAAATAATTACAAAAAAAAGTTAACTGGAAGTTGACCGAGTTGGGTTAGATCCATTTCGAAATTAGAACTTTTTTTACTATTAATACCCCCCAACTAATTAAAATGTTTATTTAATGTGATATCACATATTTAAATATCTGATTTAAAGTGAATAAGTGAAAATAAATATTTATTTGACATTACTAGTCTTTACTGATGTCTACATAGGTAAGCAATATACAATGTATGTTAATTTTTTTACCAGATTTACTCCCAGTGGCGTCGCCCATGACATACTTCGAATCCCCGTCGCACCCATTTTATCCCGTCGCTTATTATTGTTACAAAAATTAATGAAATTTTTCGCGATTTGTTGACATTTATGATTACTGCTCCGCTCTCCTGGGTAGTAGCGTGATAATATATAGTCTTCCTCGATAAATGGTCTATCTAACACAAATATTTTTGTAAAATCCAAAAAGTTATTCCTGAGATTAGCGCGTTCAACCAAACAAACTCCTTAGCTTTATATATTACTAGTTAACGCCCGCGACTCGACATACGTGGTGGAGTTTTTCCGTTTCCCATAGGAACTTGTTCCCGGGATAAAGAGTAGCCTATGTGTATTTATAGCCTATGTGTTATTCTGATGTGTAAGCTATATTATTGTAAAGTTTCATCAAAATCCATTCAGTAAATATTGCGTGAAAGAGTAACAAACTCCCATTCTTACAAACTTTCGCGTTTAGAATATTATTACGATTACAGTATAGCTTTATATATTAGTTTAGATTTATTTCATCATAATTTTCTACAGGTAATAGACCTGACGGAAAGACAAAAGGGTCAACTTAGCATAATATAATCACGCAGCGAGCGTGTAAACATTAGCTCGTCCCGTGGCCGGTTCGCGCGAGCCACGAGACGAGCTTGAACCGCGTGTATAAACGGAGTATGACAATGTGAGATTAGGCGATGTGTAAAGGCAAAGACAAAGTAATTGTCTAATCTGGTACCTTAAGCTGCGCTAAGCTGGTACTACCTAAATACTTTTTAATTTTACAAGTAGGATAACCAAAGAGGTCGTGCTAGAGATCCGATTCCGAAAGGTAGGTCTAAATTGTCATAAATGGATGTGTTCGCTCTCCTTTGTTTCTATACTCCTGAATAGAGAACAGCACAAACTGTTGGCAGTGGCTCACCTCTCGTGCTTGCCCTCGAGCTGCTTCATCTGCGCCAGCTGCGTGCTCTCCATCATCTTCTTGAGCAGTTCGCGCTGCTCGTTGAGGCGGCTCCGGGCGCTGCCCCACTCCTCCACGCGGTGCCGCGCCACTAACTCGCTCCAGGCTGCGGCCTGTTCCCCCACTAGTTGCCGGAATGACGCATCGTTGCTTAGCTGCTCTTTGCTGTAAAATACAGGGAAATTTATTAATATTTATTATACCTATGTATTAATCCCTGAGGGGGTTGTCAGAGAGGACACCACGCATACTTCTATCGCCTCTTGAAGATTCATCAATCGCTTCATACACGCACGTCTGGGTATCCGAGTACTTTTGACGTTTTCGTTTTTGAGCAATCTGCTCACGTGGTCTTCATATGTAAGTCTCGGCCCACCCTGACTTCTTCTACCCTCTACTTTCGCTGAGTTTATATTCTTCGTTAATCGTCAGGGATACAGTGTGAAGATATTTAGTTATTTATTAATACCTGATGATCAAGCATGTAATTTTGGGATTACTAAATGAAAGACGGTGGTGCATAGGGGTCGACCGAATTTTCGGCGCCTATGCCAGGCGCACCTACAAGCGGTGCACTTGCTGACTATCGGACGAGTTTATGGCGAAGAGATGAAAAATTCAAAACTAAACCTGTCTGGCCAGTGTAATGCAGTAAGCCCAAGAACCCTGTCAACATGATTTGAAGAGGCACCCAGTACTGTTCGCGGACTGCGGTAGAGTGATTTGATTGAAGTGAAAGACAATACGTACAGATCCTATGCTCACAGAAAACTTGTATTGTATCGTAGTGAAGGGCGCTTCATTATCCTAGCGAAGAATTCAGACGATTTCTAAGCCGAATCCAGTTTCAAAACTGTAAGTGGTAGAAACTTCAAAATTGCCTTTGCTCATAGTGTGTGTCCTGAATCGAACGCAGCAAACTACATATTTGTATCTGTCACTTACGGTTCCTTAGACATAGATGCAGTTCAGACGCACGGACAGACTGATCCGATTTATAAGCTTTGATAAACTTTAGGGTTTAAAAAGAGGGTGGTCCTAAGATGAATGACCGCTTTGTACCATTTTCATTCACGAGCGTTTCGGTGCTTTGTAAGGCACGTTAAGGCGTTGGTCCCGGTTGCTAAAACCTGGCAGTCGTTAAGTCAAGTTCAAGAACCTCAGATCGCCACAACCTGCCCAGTCTCTTACAACACTGCAATGATGAATGAGTTCACCCCCTGTTACGTGGGACAAAATATGCACATGAATATTCCATGAGATCGTGCTATATAACAATAGGTAACTTACTTTTTCCCTTTGATCATTTTCTCCAGCGCACCGCACTGAGTTTTCTGCATTGCCATCTTCTCTTTTGCGTGGCGCTTCCTCATTGCGTCGAGTTCCTTCTGCTGCTTGCGGCCAGTCTTTACGAATCCCTTCTCTTGGCGGAGAGATTCTACTGTGATCGGCTCGAAGACCAGAGGAGGTTCTAGGAGAAAATAGTTTATTTAACACTTGTACATTTGATTTATATTTATCACGCCAGAGTGACGCTGCCCGCCTGATGGAAAGCTATGGCGACAATCAGCAGTGTGAACCTAGTTGGTTATAAAACCGACCTCTAAAATGTCGAAAACCTAAACATCCACCAAAGAAACATCAAATGTTCTAATTTACTATTTACAAAACATTGGTTTGGACACGTCTAACGAATGAGTGAGGAAGGTTTGACGAAGAATATTTATTGTGAGAAAGTAGAGGGTCTACCCTGCCTCCTTCTAGAGTCAGGGTAGGCCGAGACTTACATATGAAGACCACGTGAGCAGATTGCTCAAAAACGGAAAAGTCAAAAGTGCGTGTATGCGATTAATGAATCATCAAGAAGCGAAAGAAGTATGCATGAATCGCGAAGCCTGGCGATCTGTCCTCTCTAACTACCCCGTCACGCATACAGCGTGAAGATAGTTATTTAATATTTGGGCTTCATATATATAATATCAAAATCAATTACTCTGAATCGAAAACCCCATAGTAAGATACGTTTAATGCGAATGAAGCCGAGATAATGAAATAAATTTAGACAATATTCGTTTTTAATATCACTACGATGGCAGACAAGCATAAGGTCCACCTGATCGAAATTAGCCACCGTAGGTAGGTTCCAAGCCTGCGAAAAACTTTCGAGACCCCCTATGAAGAACCCTATACTGTAGACATTTAGGAAACTCGATAGGTTAATACCGACCGACAGTTTCTCTGAAGTCGTGATAAGTCATAAACCATAACATGTTTAAATACTTATCACAAGAAAACATAACCATAAACTAAAATGTTTCTATAAACTAAAAATAGAAACATGTAAATAGAATGGAATTACTTTGAGTTATGGACGTAGTCGGTAGTTGGTGAACGGAATCCCTTCAGTTATATACTGACTAGTTAACCCCCTCGTCATCGCCCGTGACGTACTCCTACCGAATTCCCTGACACCCATTTAACCCCTTGTAACATTTTAAAGTCTGCCTTCCCAAATCAGCAAATATTTCTATAATTTTATCACATACCATACATAAAAGCGCAATCTAGGGACATCGACTAGGCACTAGCTGCTAAATTCACTTGGTCAAGTTAAATAAATAAAATAAAAAACAATAAATACCGCTTCTCAACTCGTAAACGGTTAAAGGTACGTTCTACACAGAGAGCGTGGAACTATCTTTTTTATACATGGCGGGTCTCGTTGGGTCACTTTGACGAACCTTTTCCAAATTTCATTAAACATGAGACAACTGAGATAGATACATTGTTAAGAAGTAGATGGCAAGTTTCAGCCATCGGTAACTAGTATTTAAAAAGTTAAAATAAGTGGAGTGCAAAATACGAGTATAACTGTGGTATAACTCATTGTAGGTCACGCAACTGCTATTCAGGACACAAATAAAATTTGGGTAAGGTCTTCGGCATACGACAATTCACTAAATACTACGATTAGTTTTCACATTTTCACACACAAATCACTCAATAACATTCCAAAAAGACAGATTTTACATGCACATTGAAACAAACTTGACACGCTTACCTAAACAAAACGACACAGTGCCCATGGCTTGTGTCAAGTGAGTACAGAACACACGAACACTCTAGTTGAGCGAAACTGGACGTGTAATGAAGATATCAGATACGAAACATCTGTGCAGTGAAATATTTCAGGTAATATGTTTGGTGTATGGTGCAATTTATAAAAACAGCGATTTATCAGTATTTTCTTTTTATTAATTTTTATTGGGACATTCTCGCACAACGCCGTCTAGCATAAATTTAGCTTGTACAAAGTTATGCTACGGGCTCTAGACCACTGAAAAATTTACTTATATATTTCTAAATACATAATATGAAACTGTATAATACACAGTGCCAAACTGTGAAGCAAACATTTGCGGATCACATAAATATTTGTTCTGACTCAGAATTCGAACCCGACGTCTTAACGCAGCTGTCTCATACACTTACGCCCGCTATGCGCCACCGAGGCAATTAATTGTCTGAGTGTCTTGTATACAGCGTTCCAGTGTCTCTGCTCTGAGGATACCAAACTTCACTTTTAGAATACTCGTGAACTCATTCACGCCTGAGCGTATCATCTTTTATATTCTACGACTTTTATATGACCGCAAGTTTTAATCGCTGCGAAAACTTTTATGTTTACCGATATTTTCTTTGTCTATGACAAAAATAACAAACAGTTTTAATGTGTAACCTTCTTCATATGAATTCGAATACAAATGGCAACACTTCGCTTAACAATGATCCTCGTGGGCATTTTTGAAAGACTCAGCTCAGAGGTAGAGAGCTATATTTTGCACCCATCCAACTGAGCAGTAATCCACTAATGAAAACGGTATTCAACAGTGCCTTATTAAATCTAAATCGCTGTCATCTCCGCTTCCACTTATGCTAAAGCCCACTTACCTATATAAAATGAATCTTAAAATATCTGGTGCATGTCAAACTCTGGTTGGTGGGATAAGCCAGTTGGTTAAGCTTTGCGTAAATAAACAACGGAAATTATATTGTGAATTTCGAGAGTGTAGTTATTTTTGGATTTACGCATTCCCTCAGTGGTATATTAATGTATGTAGTTATCTATACTAATAGGTATTATAAAACTGAAGAGTTTGTTTGTTTAGTTGAACACGCTAATCTCAGGAACTACTGGTCGGATTTGAATTTTTTTGTTGTGTTGGATAACCTATTTATTGAGGAAGGCTATAGGCTATATATTATTACGCTACTTTCCTGGAGAGCGGAGCAGTAGTCATAAATGTGGACAAATTGTAATGCATTATTGTGGAATTTGGGAAGAAAATGGTTGAGCGGGCGAGATAAATAAATTTGAAGTGGACTGTATTTGCGGGGAAAGACAAATGAAAGTTACACGCGGTTGTCGACGAAAAAGAAATGGAAACAGGAATGGGTACGCTACCTTGCTGCTGCTGCGAGATGCTGAGGTGGAGGCTGCCGAGGGCGTCCCTGGACTTGAATTCCTGGTTTCCTTGCACGAATACACTATTTATCCATGAAAAACACAACTATTGCGAAAAGTTTGAGCGAGCGCGCGCGTGGCCATTGCAGAACTATACAGAGCGTCCTCAGTCCATTGTCGCTGCCCGTGAGTGGCGTTTTAGCTGGCGCGTAATACAGCTGTCTCGCTCTTCTTTTATGCGAGACAAGGTAGGTGCGAAAGAGAAATGGGACAAAGGGAAGCGGGGTGATAGTGTCGACAACTAATTAATTAAAAACAAATGGAGATCTGCGATGCAACATAGAAATAATAACGCGGCCACTTTTGAATCGTATACCGGCGCAACCATTTCCCCCCCCGGCTTGAAGGGTTATTCGAAAAAGGAACAACTGACTATACAGTTGCCACTAAGCTTTAGCTGCTAACTAAACAAAATGCTATCGAACTAAACTAAACTAAACCTAATCGAACAAGCTAAATTTGTTATTATATACGAACCAGTTGCGGTTGTAACGCGAACTATACGGGTGATCCCATTTGACCCAGGGAAAACTTCTTCTACTACCCCAAAAGGCCAATGTAATGGAGGCATATTTTCAGTTAAAACAACTACGACAGTACCGACAGTAATAGGGTTCGATGGAGTATTCCATTTCTGACGTGACTGTAGCGTATGCAAATAGTCTGTCCTCCAACGCCTCCAAAACGATTGAACGAGTTCATCCAATAAGGCATGACGCGAGAGAAGATGAAGTCGATCTTCCTCTATTTCAAAAGAGGGTAAGTATTTTAACGGTGTAACATTTAAAAAGTGCGCTGGAGTCAGTGCAAGCGACTCCGAGGGATCACTAGACAAGGTTCTACAAAGAGGACGCGTATTCATTACGGCCTCGACTTAAGTGAGCGCGGTGCTCAGCTCTTCAAACGTGAGTATCTGTTCACCTATAACGCGAAACAGGCGCGACTTTAAGCTTTTAATATTAGCCTCCCACCAAAGTGGCTTGCGGCGGGCGTATTGAACGACCACTCAATGCGGTTTCCAGCTATGACGTAGGCAAATTCCGTGTTAAAGTGTTTGGAACGCAAAAAAATATGTAGGTAGAAAGGTTACGACGAGCTCCGACGTAATTCGTACCGTTGTCCGAATACATTCGAGATACGGAACCCCGACGCGCCAAAAATCTTTTAAATGCAGCCATAAAGCATGGCGTGCTTAAATCACCATCTAACTCTAAATGGACGGCGCGAGTCGTCATACAAACAAAAAGACAAACATAAGCTTTCGTAGAGCGTATACCACGACCACGAGAAACTGTTACCCTGAAGGGGCCAGCGTAATCTGTACCCGTGTGTACGAACGGTTTAGCAGCCTGAACAACACGACAAGGACGATGATAGGCCATTTCGGGCGCGATTAACTTCGGGCGAAGTTTGAAACACGGAATACATCTATGAACTATCGAACGAATCAAATTGCGTGCGGAGAAAATCCAGTATTTCTGGCGCAAAATCGACATTAATAAATCTGGACCAGCGTGAAAATTCACCCTATGGTGATATTCGACTAAAAGATCAACGATATGATCCTTGCGCGGGAGAACTACAGGATGCATTTGATCGTACTCTAATGCGGACTGGCTCAAACGACCACAAACTCGAATGAGGCCATCCTTCAAAAAAGGTTTCAAATGTTGAAAAGCGCGACTACAAGGTTTATTTAATTCCAAATTTCTAATTTCAGACGAAAAATAAAATCGCTGAAGTTCACGAAGCACGATTAACTCAGCCTTGTTTAAGTCAAAGGCGGTAACATGCTCGCGACGAGGAAGGATTTTCAAAAATCGACAAATAAAAACAACACTACGTAAAAGAATCGACCACGATGAAACACGGCTAGCCAACTCTAAGATAGGCGACTTTTCGAGCGGCGCGGTAGCAACTAAAGAGGCTTTCTTTTCCTCTGGCGGCGTGGACACAGTAGCGGGGTTGAAAGGGCTAACAGGCCATTCATCAGGTGGGGCTTGGCACCAGGAAGAGCCATGGAACCACAACGGATGATCCAAAATCTGAGCAGGTGTTAACCCACGAGACAAACAATTGGCAGGGTTGTCCGTACCTGAGAGGTGATAAAAGTTTTGCGGCGCCAATTCCGACTGAATTTTTGCCACCTTATTTGCGACAAATGTATCCCAACGATGGGGCAAAGAATTTGTCCAACGCAAAGCGACGGTCGAGTCCGAGAATGCGAAAATTCTATCTATATTAATGCGGTTGCGACAACTACTAACAATCGAAATAATGAGCTGAGCTAGAACCAATATAGCGCACAGATCGGGACGAGCGAGAGAGACTACCTTACTAGGGGCTACTTTAGATTTAGCGCTGATAAGGTGAAATGAAATGTCATCACCGTTACGAACGTGGAAGTACACAACACCCCCATACGCTTTCTCACTAGCGTCAGCGAAACATAAAACAGTTACAATACTATCATCGGAGATGCCAACATGGCGCGGTATTCTAATTTGCTCGAGCATAGGAAGCTCGACTCTAAAGCGGTCCCACAATTAAACTGGGACGACACTCCTCCTGACCACAGGAGGAGTGTCGTCCCAGTCACAGTTGGACAGCCAAGGTTCTTTTATGAGAAGCTTTGCGTACAAGACGACAGGTGCTACAAATCCCATTACATCCCATATGCGTGCGACACACGACAATATGGTGCGCTTAGTGCAGGTTGACCGTGTAGGACAAACCTTCAAACTAAACATGTCGGACGAAGGTGACCAACGCAAACCGAGAACCTTGTGCGTATCATTACTATCAAACTCCTTGACAGTCGACAATCGGGATTAAATATGTGCGACGGGAGTTCGAAGTATGTTACGGGCGAAGCCAGGGAGGTCACCTAGTATAGGTATATAAATTAGAGGACGCCTGCAGCAGATCTGCCCGAAATTCGGCTAAAGCATTGGAAATTAGGTGCTTTTCCGGTATATACAAGTAACGCGTCCCTCACTGTCGTAGCCAGTAGCGAAAGAATCAGACGACTTCTAAACCAAAACAATTTCAAAACCAGACGTGGGAGAACAATCGAAATCGCCTGTGCACGTATTCATAGTGTCCTGAATCGAATACGCAAACCGTTTGACTCTATCTCTTATTGTGCCTGAGAAATAGATGCGCACAGACGGACGGACAGACAGACTGAGCCGTTTTATAAGACTTTACTAAACTTTAGGGTTTAGAAGTGTAAAAGTAAGTTACAGTATTCTCTAAATCTACAACTCTGTATTTTAAAATTAAATGTATTCCATTAATTTTTTTCGACGTGTAACATACTCTTATAATAATATTAATACATTAATATACGTATGGAAGTCTGAATGTGGGATTATAACCTTTATTAACTAGTTTCGTATTTAGGGTAAGCAGTAATGTAATAGAAACTTGTAAATTAATATTTTGCGCATAAAAATATTACATAATGTTGGACCCTTCTCTATATAAACCATAAGTGTGCGAAATTCCATAAACAGCCATCCATGCAATTTTCTTAAAAATAGGTAGGTAAATATTCTCTATTTGCGTATTAATATAACTTCTAATTTTATACATAATATAATAATTTATATAATATAATATTATATATATTATAGTAGTCCGAGACTACCAGGACTTTAATTAGTCGTGCTTATTAGTGTCTAGCACATAAGACCTTTTAGCCACTAAAAAGGCAACGGGTTCAAATTTTCTTCCAAGTTTAACATCTAAAATAGACACATTTTATTAAATTTATTCGGCCCTTTAGACCCATCCCAGTCCCGTGCTTCGGAAGGCACGTTAAGCCGTTGGTCCCGGTTGCCAATAAAGTGGCAGTCGTTAAGCCAAGTTGAAGGGCTTACGCGGTTTAAAAAAAATTCAACAGCAGGTCGCTGCAGCCTACGCCTGTCCATTTCAACACGGCAATGGGCTCACAACCTGTTACGGGGGACAAAAATGCATACGGTGAAACGTGGACGTTTAATATGCCTCTGCCTACCCCTTCGGGGATGGAGGCGTGACAATATGTATGTATGTATGTATGTAATATTATAGGTATATACTTCAAATATTAGATAAAAGAAATTGAATTTCTATTAAAATCAATTAAATTTAAAGAACAAAAACATAAACAAATATTGTAGGATCTAAAAAGACAACAGTGCATTAAATTAAAATTATTAAATTATAAATGAATTAATTAAAGAAAAAGTGCATTAGACCTAAAGTAAATTATTAAAATGTAATTAATGATACTTAGGCGCAGGACCGTGTGTTGTGGCGGGAATAGGGAGAGGCCTACGTACAGTAGTGGACTGTCAGAGGCAGATTTGATTTATTGGTCTCTGTCTACCAATTAATTTTACATATGCCTATTTAGAACTAACAACTAACGTCTTCCTTGAAAGTTTTATAACTAACTAACTATCTTTACGCTGTATCCCTGACGGGGTAGTCAGAGAGGACAGATCGTCGGGCTTCACGATCCATGCATACTTCTTTCGCTTCTTGCAGATTCATCAATCACTTCATACATGCACGTATGGGTATCCGAGTACCTACTTTTGACTTTTCCATTTTTGAGCAATCTGCTCACGTGGTCTTCATATGTAAGTCTCGGCCTTCACTGAATCCTTCTACCCTCTACTTTCGCACAAAGTTTTATCATTGCGATTATTTCAGACTTATTAACCCTTGGCAGATATACAACTTTTCTGACCAGAAAATCTCAGCGTGCTCCATTCGCTAAGATTTGACCTACCTTCTTTCTTTTCTTCAAGTTGTACTTTCTTGTCCGGTCCAGTTTCTTCTATGCCCATCTGCTTGACCTTGTCATTGCGCTCTTTGGCTGCACCCATGAACGCGCGAGGGTCGGATAAAGCTGCCATGAAGTCTGTAGGAATGTGAAAGTGAATTTAGTGTGAATTATAGAAAATCCTTGATAAAAGTGTTAAGTGTCGAGGAGCAATATCATGAATCTCCGGGGCCCAAGCTAATTACACTAGCAAGCTAGGTGCACCTGCTAAAGTTCTGGTGATAGTACCCATATTATGAGAGAAAGCTAATATTTAGGATGCAACTTGGACTCTGGTAATATTGCATAGATTAAAAAAAAAACTATCTTCACGCTGTATACCTGATGTGGTAGTCAAAGAGGACAGATCGCCAGGCTTCTAGATACATACATACTTCTTTGGCTTCCTGCAGATTCAATAATCGTTTCATACGTGCACGTCTGGGTATCCAAGTACTTTTGATCTTTTAGTCTTTGAACAATCTGCTCTCGTGGTTTTCTTTAAAATTACGTACAGACATACATATCGTCACGCCTTTATCCCCGAAGGGGTAGGCAGAGGCATACTATAACGCCCACATTTCACCGTATGCATTTTTGCCACACGTAACAGGTGGTCAGCCCCTTGCCATATAAAAATATAGTTCAATATATACATACATATCGTCACACCTGTCTCCCAACGGGGTAGGCAGAGACTATGGCTTTCCACTTGCTACGATCCTGGCATACAACTTTCGTTTCTTCTACGTTCATACACACACGCCGGTTAAGGGTACTCTTGACCTGACCTTTTTCCAAAATGTCTTCTATTTGATTGACCGAGGTCGTCCCTTACCAGTTAGCCTTTTCACTCTCTTCTGATAAATCTGTTGCGTTAGTTTACTTTGACTATGACTGGTCCTTGGAAGGGTGACCACTTTGTGGTATTTACATTTGCGAGCATTTCCGTGCTTCGGAAGGCACGTTAAGCCTTTGGTCCCGATAGCCAGTAACATGGTAGTCGTTAAGCCTGGTTGAAGGCCTTATGGTCGGCTTGAAAAATTTCAACAGCAGGTCGCCACAGCCTGCGCCTGTCCATTTTAACACGGCAATGGGCTCACCACCTGTTACGTGGGACAAATATGCATACGGTGAAATGTGGGCGTTATAGTATGCCTCTGCCTCCCCCTTCGGGGATAAAGGCGTGACAATATGTATGTATGTATGTATGTAAGGGGTATGTAGAGGTTTTGTGACCTTCGAAGCCGTCGGGCACGTAGATCTTGAGCTCGATGTTGCAGAACAGCATGGGCAGCGACATGGGGAAGTTGGCCTCGGTGCGCAGCGAGATGTGGCGGTAGCCGGCCTGCAGCCCGTCCAGCGGCAGGATGCGCTGCCCCAGCAGCTTGCCGCTCTCGTCGTACACGCCGAAGCGCAGCACCGCCAGGTCCGGCAGCACCACCTGCCGCACGACGCAACCCTCACTTACCGCACAACCAGAACAAGTCAATGTCCAAGAATACAGGGTCATTTGTAAAACACCAGCAACCTGCTAGGACAAGGTAGCTAACATAATAAAAACATGTTCTACAATTTTTTTATCGTTTTTTTTTTTTGAATTTAATAAAAAAAATATTTTTCTGATTGAATTACAGTAATACACAACTCGTGAAAATCACACGGGATGGGGGTGGACCGGTCATAACCTTGACCTTTTTCAACCGCATTGATGCGCGCACATCCATCGTTCATCGAAGCATGCAGTACGTGACGAAAAAAAACTCCGGAGTTCTTTTAAGCGAATCCAAGAGCGAAAACCTATGACGAAGCTCGAAGTTTCAATGTACGATAGTACTCGCTGTGTAACGAATTGCCAAAAGTGGTAGAACAAACGTTGTTGGTTATGACCTTGGCTATCTACTCCTAGAAGGTGCTGGTGTTTTACAAATGATCCTGTTTATGACGTCTTCAGTATGGCGCAAATGATATTTGATTTCTTGGTTTGCACATAGATGTTGCGATATTAAAGACGACTTTGGCGTCTGGCTGATATCATTTTTACAGAAGTGTCTACGCTAAGTTTCCATTAAAATTTGTGTTTTGCCCGCGTCCGGGGGGGCCGAGATTTCAATCGTGTCGATATCGTCGCTCAATAGAAAACCACTGGTACAATTTGGACAGTTTTTCGTAGTCTACTATTACAATCGTACTCCAATAGACTATCGGTCGGCCGATAGAATATCACTAACACGTACCGCACCAGTGGTCGCTAGTCAGTTGCATTTTTGATAGTCTACTAACATTTTGACAGCTAAAAACAGCGATTCTAGTTCTATTCTACGGCTTGTCAATAGTAGACTCGGTCCCCGGATCTTTACAGTTATTAATAGTACCTTTCGGAATAAAAATGGCTCTTCGTTGTACACAGGGTTGAGTCCGTTGGCTGGTACCATGCGGGTCCTGAACTCCTTACGAATGGTGTCAGACGGCAGCCCGTACATGTCCACTTCGACGTAGGTGCCGATCTTCTTGTCTGATAAAAACTGACCGGCTATCACCTGGGGGTAAGAATTTTGAGCAATATTAGTTTGAATAAATATCCAAAATCCAGACTTTGGAGCACTTGGACACATTGGAAGGCGGCGTTGACTAAAAATATTCAATTATATTATTACAATTCCTTATTTGCATTGGTTTAAATATTGTAATTTAATATTGGAAATTATGTTTTGACCTTTCATCCATTTCTTTACAGATGAGGTGAGGTTGGTGGGATGTGTGTAAGTGTGTCTGTATGTGCGTGTGTGTGTAGGTGTGTGCGTGCGTGTGTGCGTGTGTACCTGCACGGCACACTGCGCGGCGATGACGCCGTCGACGGGCGCGTCGGCGAAGGGGTCGAAGCTGCGGTCGGCGCGCCGCATGAAGTCGGGCTTCAGCAGATAGCCGCAGTTGCCGTTGTACTCGAACTTGCCCTGGTTCAGCTGCATGGGCAGGTCTGACGTCTGGAAGTTCAGCGACACCATCTGGCACCCCGCGTTCCAGAACACCTGCACACCGAACACATGTATTGAGCTGAGCATCTTACAATTATTCCTGACTATGTTGTTATTTAACGCGGCCTGTGGCATACCTGGGGCATGTAGTTGGAGGAATCTGCCCTGGTGCCTTTAGGGTAGATTCTGGACATCTGGCGCTTGTTATAGTTCACGAAATCGATGGCCTGAGTTTTCAGATAGTTCATTCCCGTGGTCTCGGCAAACGACGACATGTTATGGTAGATGTTGCGTTCTGAAACAAAATGTTTTATTTTTTGATTCTATCCTGAGGTTGTACTCAATAACAATTTTTCTCCAATGTTCTCCACACGAGAGCCAGAGGTGCATGTAGGTGGTAAAAAAAAGGATTGCAGACTCACTGTCGGCCTCCTCGAAGCCCTGGAACTTGATGGGCTGCGCGTAGTTGACCATGGACGAGAGCCAGGGGTGCACGTTGGTGGTGGAGCCCGTGTACTATAGAAAGATTGCAGACTCACTGTCGGCCTCCTCGAAGCCCTGGAACTTGATGGGCTGCGCGTAGTTGACCATGGACGAGAGCCAGGGGTGCACGTTGGTGGTGGAGCCCGTGTACGATAGAAAGATTGCAGACTCACTGTCGGCCTCCTCGAAGCCCTGGAACTTGATGGGCTGCGCGTAGTTGACCATGGACGAGAGCCAGGGGTGCACGTTGGTGGTGGAGCCCTTGTACGATAGAAAGATTGCAGACTCACTGTCGGCCTCCTCGAAGCCCTGGAACTTGATGGGCTGCGCGTAGTTGACCATGGACGAGAGCCAGGGGTGCACGTTGGTGGTGGAGCCCGTGTACGATAGAAAGATTGCAGACTCACTGTCGGCCTCCTCGAAGCCCTGGAACTTGATGGGCTGCGCGTAGTTGACCATGGACGAGAGCCAGGGGTGCACGTTGGTGGTGGAGCCCGTGTACGATAGAAAGATTGCAGACTCACTGTCGGCCTCCTCGAAGCCCTGGAACTTGATGGGCTGCGCGTAGTTGACCATGGACGAGAGCCAGGGGTGCACGTTGGTGGTGGAGCCCGTGTACGATAGAAAGATTGCAGACTCACTGTCGGCCTCCTCGAAGCCCTGGAACTTGATGGGCTGCGCGTAGTTGACCATGGACGAGAGCCAGGGGTGCACGTTGGTGGTGGAGCCCGTGTACGATAGAAAGATTGCAGACTCACTGTCGGCCTCCTCGAAGCCCTGGAACTTGATGGGCTGCGCGTAGTTGACCATGGACGAGAGCCAGGGGTGCACGTTGGTGGTGGAGCCCGTGTACGATAGAAAGATTGCAGACTCACTGTCGGCCTCCTCGAAGCCCTGGAACTTGATGGGCTGCGCGTAGTTGACCATGGACGAGAGCCAGGGGTGCACGTTGGTGGTGGAGCCCGTGTACGATAGAAAGATTGCAGACTCACTGTCGGCCTCCTCGAAGCCCTGGAACTTGATGGGCTGCGCGTAGTTGACCATGGACGAGAGCCAGGGGTGCACGTTGGTGGTGGAGCCCGTGTACGATAGAAAGATTGCAGACTCACTGTCGGCCTCCTCGAAGCCCTGGAACTTGATGGGCTGCGCGTAGTTGACCATGGACGAGAGCCAGGGGTGCACGTTGGTGGTGGAGCCCGTGTACGATAGAAAGATTGCAGACTCACTGTCGGCCTCCTCGAAGCCCTGGAACTTGATGGGCTGCGCGTAGTTGACCATGGACGAGAGCCAGGGGTGCACGTTGGTGGTGGAGCCCGTGTACGATAGAAAGATTGCAGACTCACTGTCGGCCTCCTCGAAGCCCTGGAACTTGATGGGCTGCGCGTAGTTGACCATGGACGAGAGCCAGGGGTGCACGTTGGTGGTGGAGCCCGTGTACGATAGAAAGATTGCAGACTCACTGTCGGCCTCCTCGAAGCCCTGGAACTTGATGGGCTGCGCGTAGTTGACCATGGACGAGAGCCAGGGGTGCACGTTGGTGGTGGAGCCCTTGTACGATAGAAAGATTGCAGACTCACTGTCGGCCTCCTCGAAGCCCTGGAACTTGATGGGCTGCGCGTAGTTGACCATGGACGAGAGCCAGGGGTGCACGTTGGTGGTGGAGCCCGTGTACGATAGAAAGATTGCAGACTCACTGTCGGCCTCCTCGAAGCCCTGGAACTTGATGGGCTGCGCGTAGTTGACCATGGACGAGAGCCAGGGGTGCACGTTGGTGGTGGAGCCCGTGTACGATAGAAAGATTGCAGACTCACTGTCGGCCTCCTCGAAGCCCTGGAACTTGATGGGCTGCGCGTAGTTGACCATGGACGAGAGCCAGGGGTGCACGTTGGTGGTGGAGCCCGTGTACGATAGAAAGATTGCAGACTCACTGTCGGCCTCCTCGAAGCCCTGGAACTTGATGGGCTGCGCGTAGTTGACCATGGACGAGAGCCAGGGGTGCACGTTGGTGGTGGAGCCCGTGTACGATAGAAAGATTGCAGACTCACTGTCGGCCTCCTCGAAGCCCTGGAACTTGATGGGCTGCGCGTAGTTGACCATGGACGAGAGCCAGGGGTGCACGTTGGTGGTGGAGCCCGTGTACGATAGAAAGATTGCAGACTCACTGTCGGCCTCCTCGAAGCCCTGGAACTTGATGGGCTGCGCGTAGTTGACCATGGACGAGAGCCAGGGGTGCACGTTGGTGGTGGAGCCCGTGTACGATAGAAAGATTGCAGACTCACTGTCGGCCTCCTCGAAGCCCTGGAACTTGATGGGCTGCGCGTAGTTGACCATGGACGAGAGCCAGGGGTGCACGTTGGTGGTGGAGCCCGTGTACGATAGAAAGATTGCAGACTCACTGTCGGCCTCCTCGAAGCCCTGGAACTTGATGGGCTGCGCGTAGTTGACCATGGACGAGAGCCAGGGGTGCACGTTGGTGGTGGAGCCCGTGTACGATAGAAAGATTGCAGACTCACTGTCGGCCTCCTCGAAGCCCTGGAACTTGATGGGCTGCGCGTAGTTGACCATGGACGAGAGCCAGGGGTGCACGTTGGTGGTGGAGCCCGTGTACGATAGAAAGATTGCAGACTCACTGTCGGCCTCCTCGAAGCCCTGGAACTTGATGGGCTGCGCGTAGTTGACCATGGACGAGAGCCAGGGGTGCACGTTGGTGGTGGAGCCCGTGTACGATAGAAAGATTGCAGACTCACTGTCGGCCTCCTCGAAGCCCTGGAACTTGATGGGCTGCGCGTAGTTGACCATGGACGAGAGCCAGGGGTGCACGTTGGTGGTGGAGCCCGTGTACGATAGAAAGATTGCAGACTCACTGTCGGCCTCCTCGAAGCCCTGGAACTTGATGGGCTGCGCGTAGTTGACCATGGACGAGAGCCAGGGGTGCACGTTGGTGGTGGAGCCCGTGTACGATAGAAAGATTGCAGACTCACTGTCGGCCTCCTCGAAGCCCTGGAACTTGATGGGCTGCGCGTAGTTGACCATGGACGAGAGCCAGGGGTGCACGTTGGTGGTGGAGCCCGTGTACGATAGAAAGATTGCAGACTCACTGTCGGCCTCCTCGAAGCCCTGGAACTTGATGGGCTGCGCGTAGTTGACCATGGACGAGAGCCAGGGGTGCACGTTGGTGGTGGAGCCCGTGTACGATAGAAAGATTGCAGACTCACTGTCGGCCTCCTCGAAGCCCTGGAACTTGATGGGCTGCGCGTAGTTGACCATGGACGAGAGCCAGGGGTGCACGTTGGTGGTGGAGCCCTTGTACGATAGAAAGATTGCAGACTCACTGTCGGCCTCCTCGAAGCCCTGGAACTTGATGGGCTGCGCGTAGTTGACCATGGACGAGAGCCAGGGGTGCACGTTGGTGGTGGAGCCCGTGTACGATAGAAAGATTGCAGACTCACTGTCGGCCTCCTCGAAGCCCTGGAACTTGATGGGCTGCGCGTAGTTGACCATGGACGAGAGCCAGGGGTGCACGTTGGTGGTGGAGCCCGTGTACGATAGAAAGATTGCAGACTCACTGTCGGCCTCCTCGAAGCCCTGGAACTTGATGGGCTGCGCGTAGTTGACCATGGACGAGAGCCAGGGGTGCACGTTGGTGGTGGAGCCCGTGTACGATAGAAAGATTGCAGACTCACTGTCGGCCTCCTCGAAGCCCTGGAACTTGATGGGCTGCGCGTAGTTGACCATGGACGAGAGCCAGGGGTGCACGTTGGTGGTGGAGCCCGTGTACGATAGAAAGATTGCAGACTCACTGTCGGCCTCCTCGAAGCCCTGGAACTTGATGGGCTGCGCGTAGTTGACCATGGACGAGAGCCAGGGGTGCACGTTGGTGGTGGAGCCCGTGTACGATAGAAAGATTGCAGACTCACTGTCGGCCTCCTCGAAGCCCTGGAACTTGATGGGCTGCGCGTAGTTGACCATGGACGAGAGCCAGGGGTGCACGTTGGTGGTGGAGCCCGTGTACGATAGAAAGATTGCAGACTCACTGTCGGCCTCCTCGAAGCCCTGGAACTTGATGGGCTGCGCGTAGTTGACCATGGACGAGAGCCAGGGGTGCACGTTGGTGGTGGAGCCCGTGTACGATAGAAAGATTGCAGACTCACTGTCGGCCTCCTCGAAGCCCTGGAACTTGATGGGCTGCGCGTAGTTGACCATGGACGAGAGCCAGGGGTGCACGTTGGTGGTGGAGCCCGTGTACGATAGAAAGATTGCAGACTCACTGTCGGCCTCCTCGAAGCCCTGGAACTTGATGGGCTGCGCGTAGTTGACCATGGACGAGAGCCAGGGGTGCACGTTGGTGGTGGAGCCCGTGTACGATAGAAAGATTGCAGACTCACTGTCGGCCTCCTCGAAGCCCTGGAACTTGATGGGCTGCGCGTAGTTGACCATGGACGAGAGCCAGGGGTGCACGTTGGTGGTGGAGCCCTTGTACGATAGAAAGATTGCAGACTCACTGTCGGCCTCCTCGAAGCCCTGGAACTTGATGGGCTGCGCGTAGTTGACCATGGACGAGAGCCAGGGGTGCACGTTGGTGGTGGAGCCCGTGTACGATAGAAAGATTGCAGACTCACTGTCGGCCTCCTCGAAGCCCTGGAACTTGATGGGCTGCGCGTAGTTGACCATGGACGAGAGCCAGGGGTGCACGTTGGTGGTGGAGCCCGTGTACGATAGAAAGATTGCAGACTCACTGTCGGCCTCCTCGAAGCCCTGGAACTTGATGGGCTGCGCGTAGTTGACCATGGACGAGAGCCAGGGGTGCACGTTGGTGGTGGAGCCCGTGTACGATAGAAAGATTGCAGACTCACTGTCGGCCTCCTCGAAGCCCTGGAACTTGATGGGCTGCGCGTAGTTGACCATGGACGAGAGCCAGGGGTGCACGTTGGTGGTGGAGCCCGTGTACGATAGAAAGATTGCAGACTCACTGTCGGCCTCCTCGAAGCCCTGGAACTTGATGGGCTGCGCGTAGTTGACCATGGACGAGAGCCAGGGGTGCACGTTGGTGGTGGAGCCCGTGTACGATAGAAAGATTGCAGACTCACTGTCGGCCTCCTCGAAGCCCTGGAACTTGATGGGCTGCGCGTAGTTGACCATGGACGAGAGCCAGGGGTGCACGTTGGTGGTGGAGCCCGTGTACGATAGAAAGATTGCAGACTCACTGTCGGCCTCCTCGAAGCCCTGGAACTTGATGGGCTGCGCGTAGTTGACCATGGACGAGAGCCAGGGGTGCACGTTGGTGGTGGAGCCCGTGTACGATAGAAAGATTGCAGACTCACTGTCGGCCTCCTCGAAGCCCTGGAACTTGATGGGCTGCGCGTAGTTGACCATGGACGAGAGCCAGGGGTGCACGTTGGTGGTGGAGCCCGTGTACGATAGAAAGATTGCAGACTCACTGTCGGCCTCCTCGAAGCCCTGGAACTTGATGGGCTGCGCGTAGTTGACCATGGACGAGAGCCAGGGGTGCACGTTGGTGGTGGAGCCCGTGTACGATAGAAAGATTGCAGACTCACTGTCGGCCTCCTCGAAGCCCTGGAACTTGATGGGCTGCGCGTAGTTGACCATGGACGAGAGCCAGGGGTGCACGTTGGTGGTGGAGCCCGTGTACGATAGAAAGATTGCAGACTCACTGTCGGCCTCCTCGAAGCCCTGGAACTTGATGGGCTGCGCGTAGTTGACCATGGACGAGAGCCAGGGGTGCACGTTGGTGGTGGAGCCCGTGTACGATAGAAAGATTGCAGACTCACTGTCGGCCTCCTCGAAGCCCTGGAACTTGATGGGCTGCGCGTAGTTGACCATGGACGAGAGCCAGGGGTGCACGTTGGTGGTGGAGCCCGTGTACGCGACGGGCGGCGGCGCGTCGTCGCCCGCCGACGCCGCCTCCGCCACTATCTCTTCCGGCTGCAAGGGACCATACCAAGTTTAACATATAACAACGTTTTACATGTATACATAAAGTTTTTGCCGGAAAAGGTAGGCAGAGGGTACTATAAAAGAATTCATGCGAAACAGTTTGGGTTTACGAAAGGGCGCTCAACTACAGATGCTGGTGTAGAGTTGCCATGAAGCCTGGGAAGACATGCATCCTGCACTAGGTATATTCTGCGATGTAACCATGGCTTTTAATTGTGTTCATCATGAAGCGCTGTACAGAACATTACATCACTATGGAATAAGTGGACCTTCTGTCTTCATATTTGAACAATAAAATACAGAGGGTCGATATTAATGGTACACGTGCCGTAGGGCTCGATACTTGGGCCATTCTTGTTCGACATTTATATTAATGATTTACCATTTTATGTGAGGGACAGGAATAGGATTGTTTTGTTTACACATGATACCTCTTCGATTTTTTAAATTTTGCATTCACGACAGTGGTTCATTGTTTCAGCTCAAATGATCAGTACCTTAAGAGAATTAAACTAAATGTATTCAATTTAATCTACCACATGTAAAACAAGTTGCAGCCAATGTTCAACTGAATGGACAAGTGTTAGAGTTGTGGAATCAACTGTGTTCCTGGGTATAACTATTGAATAGTAGTGGGCCTCACACATGGAAAAGACGGCCTCTAGGTTAAGTTCGGCTGCATACGCTGTAAAAATGATCAGGGGGCAGAGTTTACTATTGACAAACCGTAGAATAGAACTAGAATCGCTGTTTTTAGCCGTCAAAATGTTAGTAGACTATCAAAAATGCAACTGACTTGCGGCCACTGGCGCGATACGTGTTAGTAGAACTCATCGGCCGACCGATAGAAGTCTATTGGAGTACGATTGTAATAGTAGACAACGAAAAAAAATCAAAATTTGTCCGGTGGCTTTCTATTGAGCGACGATTACGATTCTTTTATTACGCGATTGAAATAGCAGACTTGGCCCCCAGGACTCTAATAGATGGAGAATTTCATCGTTTACTTCAGCTATTTTCATTGTATTATGTCTTATGGTATTCGCTGGCGGAGTACTGCGGATTTGAATACTATTTTTGTTCTTAAAAAGTGGGCTGTGCGTGCTGGTTTTGCGTGGATTTATAAATTAAGCCCCAGTCTCTTTCCGAGAAAAAATTAAAGAAATAAATATTGTAACCGTAGCATCACACTACATTTTTGCCAATCTTATGTATGTCCAGAAAAATCTGTTAAAAAAACTGTGTGAATTTATGTTTATCACACAGTTTTCTAAACAGTGTGATAAACATAAATACTAAAAATAAAATCAATCTTTCAGACCACCACAGTCGACTACATAAGATTGGCGATTCTTTATAGCGTAACTTAACTGTATAATACATGGCCAATAGTAACAAAAAAGTAAAGTACAATAACAACTGTGACCTTAGAGATTTACCATTAGACTTTAGACCTACATTTAGACCTTAGAATTTTAAAGATCTAAGCATACATAGGGACAGACAGCGAAAAACTACTTTGTTTTATGAAGTAGTGATATTATGAAACAAAGTCGCTTTTCGCTGTTTGTCCCTATGTATGGTTAGATTTTTAAAACTACGCAACGAATTACACTGCACTTTTTTTTAAAGTCAGAGTGATTCATAAGGAAGGTTTTTATGTATAATTTGTTAAGTTATTGTATACATTGACTAAATTATAACGATACTGGTTGACGCCCACGGCTTCGCCCGCTTAAGAAGTTTCCCGTTTCCCACAAGAACTTGTTCCCGAGATAAAAAGTAGCCTATGTGCTATTCTGATGTGTAAGCTATATTATTGTAAAGTTTCATTAAAATCCATTCAGTAGTTTTTACATGAAAGAGTAACAAACATCCTTCAAAAACTTTCACATTTATAATATTATTAAGATTTGATGAGGATTTCGCAAAAAATAAAGCAGTCTGGGAGTTTCAACGAAAACGCTGATATAACAAAACAATGTACGGTGCAAATGTGTATCTAATGTAGGTCTACAAAAAAGTTTGCGACGATATATGCCTATCTCTTAAGAATAACATGCTATATTCATTTGAATACTTTAAAAACCAGCAATTATAAAGCGATAATTTGAAGGCTATTTACACAAATATGCTATTAATCCTTGTCATTTTACTACGTTAGTTGGCTTCATCATTTCATGAAGATTATTTTGTCCCTTTACACCTTGCAAATTAAATGAATATCTTACAAGTTATAGTAAAATCAAAATAATGCGCAAAGAAATTAATTTCGCCTGGATAGCGGAGAAGTAATCAACGAATTTGGAAAATGTTTACACATTATTATAAAATAAATAAACGACGGGATTAAAAGGGTGCCACGGGTTCGAAGTATGTCACGGGCGAAGCCGGGTGGGTCAGCTAGTTATACATCTCATCAGCTCACCACCTGTTACGTGGGAAAAAATGCATACGGTGAAATGTGGGCGTTTAATATGCCTCTGCCTACCCCTTAAGGATAAAGGCGTGACAGTATGTATGTATGTATGTTGACCAACCTTCTTGTCAGTAATGGCGACTGCAGAGGCGTCCTCCTTCTCCTCATCTTCAATAACGAACTGTCCCTGACGGAACAGCTCCAACTCCTGTCTCTCCACCTCGGGCTTTAGGCGCTTGTTCTTGATGAGGATCTTTCGCTTCAGAGCAGATGGAGGCGGGAGAGGCGCTCCTGGTTCCAACTGGAATGATAACCGAGAACTAAGAGAGGAAGTTTGGGAGGTATGGTAGATATATTTCAACTAAATTCATTTACAGAAATTCTCTAATCGTAGCTATCCTCATTTACAACTAAAGGATGACTCACACTATACCGTATAGAGATCGAACCGAGTGTCGGTCGCAGGACGGTTAATTATACTTGGGATTCTACGCAGGAAAATTGACAAATGCAAAAGCTTGCTGTATATTATTTTCTAAAACTAGTGCATTTATCTTGTTTTATTTGCGGAAGTGGTAGTTTCTTGGACATAAAAGTTGTATTGTGCTATAGTGAAAGACAATGATATATATGCAGTGAAATGTTATTTTCTATCATGCCACGTAAAATCCACTGAAAACCTCAGTATATAGTGAGACTGATATTGACTTAAGACTAAACTTGACTAAGGCGTAGAGGACGGGGACGTTTTAGATAATAAGAAAGAATATTGAAGAAATATGAGTAAAGATTTGGCTAAAACGTCTTAGTAACCAGGTCATAAAACAATTACAAAAAAGAATACTTAAATTATGTATGGACACACTCGCATTATACCGAGAGACAATCGACTGACGGTCGAGTAACAGACTCATCTTCATCTGAAATGTTTTCCATGCCTTGCAAACCATATCTGTTCAAACTGGATTTTGGGGTCCATTTTTATTTGGCTGCTAGGAACAGCTATCTTTTGGTTTTTAATTTTAGGCATTGTTGGGAGCTACTGCCGTCTGATATCCTAACCCTGTTAGGACGCGTGCGTCGTTGTCTCGTCCGCCAGCAGGTGAACCGCTAACAGATGAGGTCACTTGGGCCCCGGAAATTTTGGTGGGGTCCCTTACGCCCACTCTTGAACACTTGCTCTTTGCAAAATCTCTAATTTTTATTACATCTATACTGTCCAAAATGACCACAACTTACGGGATGCTCCGGCAAGGACTCCTTCAGAAGCAAGTCTCCTAAGATCTCATCACAATACTTCGCCAGTTTGTATTGCTGGGCCTTGCAGCAGTGGTTCTCAAACGAGAGTATGACGGGGTAGTCTGACGTCACGAAGGCGGTGTCCCTCAAAGCATAGATGACGTCCTTAAAGAGAATGTCAGTACACATCGCCATGCCGTGGGTGATGATTGGCTCCTCATCTTCACCTTTACCGTCCCAGCAATCCAGTTCTACGCACCTGGAATAGAAACACGGTTATATGATCATGGAGGCACGAACCAGTTTAAATAATTGGTATCTGTATTGCACACATAGTCGTGCTAATTAGTGTCTCAAGTCAGAGACTACCAGGACTTTATTGGTCGTGTTAATTGAGTCTAGCACATAATACCTTTTAGCTTTTTTGTTACCACCTCACTAAAAAGGCAACGGGTTCAAATTTTCTACCAAATTTAACATCTAAAATAGACACATTTTATTTTATTTTATTAAATTTATTCGGCCCCAGTTACGTTAAGTCGTTGGTCCCGGTTGCCAATAAAATGGCAGTCGTTAAGCCAAGTTGAAGGCCTTAAGGGCGGCTTAAAAATATTTAAACAGCAGGTCACCACAGCCTGCGCCTGTCCATTTCAACACGGCAATGGGCTCACCACCTATTACGTGGGAAAAAAATGCATACGGTGAAATGTGGGCGTTTAATAATAAATAAATAAAAATAAAATAAAATAAATGTCTCAGTGTAAAGCGTGGGCCAAGTGGCAGTGAGATGTGGTCAATATTGGAGCGACACAAGCAGGAGCTGCGTGTCTAGGAAATGAATATGCTCCGGTGCTTGTGTGGAGTCACGCTCGATAGATCGCGTGAGGAACTTTGCATCCGCGGCAGCCTTCATGTCTGTGAAATTGCAGACAAGTTGTAAGTGAGTCGCCTTCGTTGGTATGGTCATGTTTTACGGCAACCGTCGGGCTAAGTGGGATACAAATGTCTGGCCATGCCATAGAGGGAAAGACCCAAGTATTGCCAAGTAGCCTTCACGTCGTATGGGATGACATGCGTGCTAATGGTCACTCACTACAGAGGGTGCCGACAACCGTGCGAAGTGGAGGAGAAAAAGTAGGTAAGCTGACGCCGGGCGTCGCGAGACGCAACTGGGACAGAAACTCGGATGATGATGATCATGGATCATGGAGGAGCAGATTAGAAATTCTTTACATTACAGGGATATTATTGACTGCCTCAGTGGCGTAAGTGGTAGTGTATGCGACTATCGCTCTGAGGTCTCAGGTTTGACTCCAGTTCATAAAATCCTTGAGATCCTTAATTCCCTGTGACAAATTCCACTGGAGTTATAACCTCAACTCCATACATATAGTCACACATCACTAGCCTAAATATTACTATACTATACGTCCACATTTTACGTGATGTATTCTGTCCTGCATAGGCGGTAACCTTTTGCTGTGTTGAAACGGACAGGAGCAGGTTATGGCTTCGTACTGCTTGCTTTGCTTTCCGAAGCATGGAAACACTCATAAATGAAAACACCATAAAAGAAACGGTCAACTATCTCAGAACTAACCACTGCAGTACAGTCATCGTTTAGAAAACCCCGTGCTAGCTTTAGTTCCACACTTGAACCTTCGTTGGTATTTGCAAAGTTAATTTGCGCCCCTCTAAGTTAAAAACGGAATAAATTCCTAAAACACAAAACAAATTAAAAACTTTGCAAGAATCTTGAAACGCACAAGAACAACAAAGTGCATAATTAATAACGCTTGATTTATCCAATTACGAACACAGATAGGGATTAATTTGGAAAGTGTCTCGCTGCAAGCGTGAACGCAACGATAAGACGACTCAATGTCTAAGCTGACGACTTAAGAAGTTCAATTTAACTTTTACTTAGTTGAGTGCCAACGACGTTTTTTTATTTAATACGATTATAAGAGAGCAAACTTGAAGTTTGGTCTTTTTTAATTTCTTTTCATAATGTCCTTCAACTTTGTTAACTCTTACCTAGGTCTTAAGTGATTGTAGAATATTTCTACAAAGCGTCATCTACCACAAATTGAAGTAATATAAGCTTGTGCTATAAGATCTAGGCAATTGATAATCTAAAATTCTCGTGTCGCAGAGTTTGTTACGATACTCCTCCGAAACAGTTTCACCGATTTTTATTTTATATGTATATTTTATATGTATATTTGGGAGGTCTGAGAATAGGTCGTGAACTATTTATTTACCCGTAAGTGATAAGAGCGGTACTTTATACGGCAAAACAACGTTTCATTACTCGTACATATTTCTAAATACCTACATACAAATAACCAACTAATACAAAAATTGTGAATCACACAGTTGTTTCAAACCGAGTTTCGAGGTCTTCATTCAACTACTCTAGCACTGCAGTACCTCAGTACCTACTGTAAAGCGGAGTATTGTAAGAGGAGGTAAGTTTTACCTGTCTTACATTCCTTCCTTCAAGAGTACGGTTAGTCTTTCCTACTTTACAATAAGTAGAGGTTATCCTAGACCATTGTGCGTTACGATTGACGAATCGAGGGTGTGTGGTGGGTTCTCTTCCCCTTCTTTATTATCGTACTACGATGGATTTCCGCAATGTTACGTCGGATTCAATTACATATTCTCTGAGTTCCGCGATTCAGTGTGAAAAATTTACAAACCTGCACCCAGCTAGGAGGACCTGTCGATACATCTCCACAGAACTCTTGCCACCAAACTGTCTGCCCGAGAGGTAGGTGTTGTGAGACGAGTTGATGTAGTAGTGGGCCAGTGGCTGGTCCATGTCCATATAGTTGTCCAACCGGTCCAGAAATACTGGTGCGTTCTCGTCTGACATCAGGTAGCGGATCAGACCGTCTTTTGTGAGGCACTCTAAAAAAAAAAACGCAAATTTATATTAAATGTTTGCGAACAACACGTGCGGGGCAGAGATGTCATTCTTATACTGTGGACACCATCGTGCCTAGAACTGAAAGATTTCGTAGTTCCTTCATATGTCGCACCATAAAAGCATGGAACTCTCTGCCAGAGCACGTGTTTTCCTCCTTTTACAATCCTGGGTCCTTTAAGAGAAGCGTGAAAAGACATATTTCTGGGCCGTCAAGATGGGAGTCGCTATCGGAGCCCTGGTTGAGATAGCGGCCCCAATCACGGGTCGTCGTATTTGCTTACCATCAGGCAGGCGACGCCATTTTGAAGTGCCACATATAAAAAAAATGAAAATTGACTTCATGGTCTGTGTTTAGTGAATTCTCCACGGCGAATGTAATGAAGATCTTTTTCATTTTATAAAATAAATAAATACTGTGGGACACTATACTTACAGCGCCATCTAGCCCTAAGCTGTAAGCTTGTGCTATGGAATCTGAACAACTGATATTTTATTAGTGATAGGAATATCCAAACTCCGAAACAAATATTTGTGAATCACACAAGTAATGTTTTGGAGATTTTTATTCCGACTCAGGAATCAAACCCGGGATCTAAATGCGGCAGTTGCATACACTATCACTTACTCTACCGAGGCAGTTAATCCCACTCCTATTTGAACCAAGCAATTCAGTAATTACTTTCCATACAGAGGCGTCAAGTCTCTCTGTTTAAAACTTGCTTCTATAAAGTGAATCGTGAAAAACATATAGTTTCAACTTCAGCAGAAAACACTGCTATAAGCCTTACTTATTGCGGCATAGAATTTCCGCACGTAAGCAAGGTTATATTCATAATCATAATCAACTCTTTTTTTTTTTAGAATGTGGTATCATGCATAGGTGTTACATTTTTTGTTTTCCACCACATTCTGCCATGTGTGGCGTGGAAATTTGTGTTTAAAATATATTAAATTCATGCAATAATGAATGAAGCGCTTGTTGCCCCGCTGACTGTAGACGATCACTGCGTTAAGCAATAATCGCTATAGGTGGTCCTTGGATGGGTAACCACTTTGCGGAATTTAGGTACATTTGCGAGCGCTTCCGTATTTCGGAAGGCACGTTAAGCCGTTGGTCCCGGTTGCCAATAAAATGGCAGGCGTTAAGCCTGGTTGAAAGCATAATGGGCGGCTTGAAAAATTTCAACAGCAGGTCGCCACAGCCTGCGCCTGTCCATTTCAATACGGCAATTGGCTCGCCACGTGTTAATTAGGGCAAAATTGCATACGGTGAAATGTGGGTGTATAGTATGCCTCTGCCTAACCCTTCGGGGATAAAGGCGTGACAATATGTATGTGTGTAATAAATTAAGAACATGTCAATAAACTTCATAAAATGATTATATAATAGTGAATTCGTGAGTGCATGTCAATTACATTAAAATTAATTTAATAAGTAACTATGGAAATATATATTTTATCTTCCAAATACTCATTAACATTATAATATTTTTTTATCTCAATGTGTGTGTGTAAGAGTTACTTACTTTCATTCCTAACATCCTCATTCTGTTCATATGTGTTAATGATCTCGGCAGCTCTCTTCTCGTCGTACAGCGGGTACAGGATCTCGTTGAGGCGAGGATCTCGCTGTTTCTCGTTCAGGAAGTTCACAAACTGTTCCAGGTTGATGCGTTCCGATTTGCCTTGGGTGCTGTCCAAGATTGGTAACTTTAGAGTACGTAAAACCCTACCAATCATTTCGGAATCGCCATTTTTGCAGATCGATAATGAGAAATAATTATTTGTCATTATCAATCTGGAGAAATGCTAAATCTGCTGTGTTTTATAGAAGTTAAAATATAAATAAATATTGTTGGGACAACTCACATAACGCCATCTGATTCCAAACTAAGCAAAGCTTGTACCAGATAACTGATAAACATACTTATATATTTCTAAATACATACATATTATAGATAAATACACCCAGACACAGAATAAACCATCGTGCTCATCACACAAAATTTTTATCCTGGGTGGGAATCGAACCCACAACCTCTTGCGTAGCAGTCGGATACACTCCCACCGCGCCACAGATAGATAAATATATCAATAGATAGTTAACCTATTTAACTATCCACAGTGGTGACATTCCTGTATAAATTTAGGGAAATTTTATACTAAATAAGATTGAATTGCTGATAAACAGGCTTGCCTATATTGGGAATTCATTAGTCCCTATAGCCTAGTTACCATCGCCATTACCTCCAACTAATTGCAGGAACGGAGACGGAGCTACCTTCCCGCTACCGTAACACAGTTAATTCCTAGCACGGGACTGGGAGCTGGTTTTGGGTCTTCTCTGGAACTCCGCAATTGTACATTTATTTGTATAGCTCTAGATTACTTAGGCATTAAGTGCAAATATTGTTATTTTGCTTAATAAAGATTATTATTATCATTAAATGGCTGTTCTTAAGTGAGTGTATATGATCTTTAATATATGTCGCCGGTAAAGTCATGATACACCTAAAATAAAAAATACTATAATTATTTTGTTTTAAATGTAGGCATTACTAAGACGGTTTGGCAGCCAGTCTTGATAATGCCTCGTGTTTAGAGGCGAAACACGTGTCCATATCGTAGGACAATTTAAAAAGCGGAATATTGCAAAAATAACATTTAAAACAAAATAATTATAGGGTTATAAAATGGATTTTCGCCATGTAAGGCCTGATTTATTTAGTTACACCTAAAATACTTACATAGAACGGAACAGTTCCTCAATATCGTTCCTTGGACAAATCTTATGGTACAGAGCATAGAACTTGTCAAACGTGAAAGCCTCCTTCTCCATTGCTTCATTCTTGCCTGACGGTAAGCCCAGCTCTGATAGACACTGGTAGACAAGTTTCTCGGTCTTGCCAGAGGCGAAGGTCCGGGCTACTACCTTGACGGGGACCTTGCCTCGAGGGTCCGTGAGGAAACAGAGCCGCATCCAACTAGGAAAATTTAGTGATTAGTCTTGGATACAAATGTGCTTACTTATTGCATTCGTGTTTAAATAGGAAATTAAATTTATTTACAAGATGAAAAATTAAATTTATTTACAAGATGACTAATCGGCATTATTTCTATTCTGGCATTAAAATCGTCATGCAACGAAACTAAGGTGACAAATATGGCCAAAGAACTGCAATCACTTAAATGTCAGCAACCAAAAATGTCATATGCGGATAAACTAAGGTCACGTTTGCCAGCTAAATCGGCCCCCGCCCCAGCAGCAGTGAAGGCTCTTCCAGCCCGACCCTGTGTGGTGGCTTACCCCGCGCCTGATAGTTCAACCGAGTTCACAACTGCATCCGCGACTAAACAGGCACGTATGAAAGCTATCAAGCCCAGTGACGATGGCTTCTAAATTGTAGGCATTAAAAAACCGAGAAATCGAGTGTAGTACTTCGTGTTGCGAGCGAAAGCCAACTCAAGAAGTTGGAGTCAGTGGACGCAATCAAATCGGCGGGCTTGCGCTTAGAAAAACCCAAGGGTCGTAAACAGCGAATCCTAGTTAAAGATGTTCCTGGGTCTATGGAAGACCATGACTTTATTAGAGCCTTATATCGCCAAAACATTAAGGACGAATTAAAAATTAGCGAGGAGGACTTTATTAAGAATTCCAAAATAGTTCGTAGGCGTCGTTTAGCTAACGGTCGTTCGTGGGTGGGTTTGGAGCTGGAGCCGGAGATCCGGAATCATTTGGTGGCCACGAAGGATAAATTATTTATTGATTGGGCCACTTGTAGATTTATCGATGACCTCGAGGTAGTGCGTTGATGAACTGTCAACAATACGGACATGTTCACAAATTTTGTACCAGCAAGTCACCCAGCTGTGCTAATTGCGGCGAGGAACATGATACACGAGCATGTCCACATAAAGACAGTCCTGATTTTAAACCCATCTGTATAACCTGCAAAAGGTTTAAAAAGCCCCATGACCACCGTTGCAGCTCTCGGGAGTGTCATACCTATAAGCATAAGGCTGCAGCAGCTCATTCTGAGCACAAACTACCTGTAGTTGTTTCATTTAATAAACAAAAAAAATCTTGGAACATGAAAAATCTAATTATAGGACAGCTTAATTTACACAACGATAGGGCAGCCACGGCGGAACTGGACCGCCTAGTAATAGAGAACAAATTAGACATTGTCCTCTTACAGGAACAATATCAGAGCGCCCACCTGCTTAACAGAGTGGTACAATAACATGCCAAGGCACGAGCTGGGATTTATGTTTCTAGTACAAATTTTACTGTAACATCTTTGAGCAACCTCATGACATCTCATTGTGCTGTTGCTGAGGTTACTTCCTCGGCCTATAGGGTGTTTGTTGTGAGCTGCTACTTTCAATATTTACATAATATCGATCCTCACTTACACCATCTTCGTCACGTCCTGCAGTCTCTTGCGGGTCAAAGAATAATCCTAGGCGGTGATGTTAATGCCTCTTCTACATTATGGTATGGCAAACTACGTGTATTCGATCGGTGTATCGCTTTTCCTTGGGAAAGCTTTTAGAGCGTCTCATAGTACCCCGGCTCCTGCCGGGCGGTATTAAATTTCACGAAAATCAATTTGGATTTACAGTAGGAAAATCTACTATTGACGCAGCGATATCAGTGCGAAAGACTGTCACTTCATCGGTTTCTCAATATGTGCTGGCCATCTTCCTAGATATTTCCGGGGCTTTTGATAACGCTTGGTGGCCAATGCTATTAATGAAATTAAAGTCTCGCGGTTGCTATAGAAATATTTACTCTCTTATTTATTCATATTTTTCACAACAACTTTAAAATTAGGTCATTATTCTGCTACCAAAACGTTAACAATAGGCTGTCCTCAGGGGTCTGTGCTAGGCCCACACTTGTGGAACTTAGGATTTGATGACTCTTTCAGTTTACCATTACCGGAGGGCTGTTCAATGACAGGATACGCCGATGACGGTATGTTGCTCGTTCAGTCGAATACTCGTGCGGGACTCGAGAGCTTGGCCCACACGTGTTTTCGCGTCGTTGTGGAGTGGGGCGTACGAAACAGGTTATTTTTTGCACCCAACAAAAAAATTCAGTTGCTTTTAAAAAGAAGTTTGAAAGTACCACACACACAGTTTACATTATAAATAAAACTTCGGTTTGCTATTTAGGATTGATTTTAGAGAGAAATTTTGCATTCGATGAGCACATAAAAAAGCGCCCGTGGCCCCGCGGTCTCAGTGTTTTGTAAACGATCACTGAGTTACGCAGCTTTCACTATGGCTGGTCCTCGGATGGGTGACCACTTTGTGGTATTTACATTTGCGAGCGTTTCCGCGCTTCGGAAGGCACGTTAAGCCGTTGGTCCCGGTTGCCAGTAAAATGGCAGTCGTTAAGCCTGGTTGAAGGCCTTATTAGCGGCTTGAAAATTTCAACAGCAGGTAGCCACAACCTGCGTCTGTCTATTTCAACACGGCAATGAGCTCACCACCTATTACGTGGGACAGGAATCCACACGGTGAAAAGTGGGCATATAATATGCCTCTGCCACCCCTTCGGGGATAAGGCGTGATGGATATTTATTTATTTATTAACATAAAAAATGTAGGTGAAAAGGCTAAAAATAGCATTTATGCGTTGTCGAAAATATCTACTGCTACATGGGGACTTTCGTTCAAAACACTGAAGGTCGTTTACGGGGCCACTTTTCTAGGCTGTATGTGTTACGGGGCGCCGGTATGGGCAGATAAGGCTACTATTGGTGCTGCACGTTTAAAGTTACTGCAAAGTCAACGCCTTGCATTGATATTTTTAAGCAAGGCTTACAGGACGGTTAGCACGAAGGTTCTGCCGGTGATGGCAGGGGTCCTCCCGGTTGATCTCGAAATTCAGAAACGCGCGGCTTTATACTATTCGGCTAAGGATGGCATGGATGATAGGTTTTTGTTAGAAAGAGATCGCCAAAGAATTGCCAGACTGTATCGTGATAATGTACGTGAAGAACTTTTAGACGAATGGCAGCTGCGTTGGAACACTTTCATCAAAGGGCGCCACCTCTACCAGTTTTTCCCAGACGTTCGTGAACGCCTGGGAATGTTCTGGCTGGAGGTTGATCACTGTGTTGCTCAATTTCTTACGGGACATGGTAACTTTAGGAGCAAATTGCATTCGTTTAAGCTGGTTGAGTCACCGTTCTGTCAGTGTTCAACTGCTGACGCCAAATATGATCAGACCGCCCATGATATACTTTGGGAGTGTAGCATTTGGCAAAATGAGCGATATAATATGCTTAATTGTTTACAAGTAACGTCGGGAGTAGTTTACTATGCGGATCTCGTGGCATCGAGGGTAAATTTACGTGATTTTAAACGTTTCTGCAATACATATTACTGGAATCAAACATAGCTCACATAGGACCTGTAATATACTATTACCGTGGTGCTTCCCTATTTCTATAGAATTTACACCCAGTTGCTTTCCAGGTCTCCCGCTTTGCAAAGGAGGGAAGAGGCATAATGTTCTTTTCTTACTTCCTCACATTATCTTCTGATTAATTTCGTTGCGGGTTCCAAGACATGCGAACTTCTCCTGGGACTTCACCAGTAACTTATTATTATATTGTAACTTTTCTGGAGTTTTGGTCATTGCTGTAGATCCTGGTTTACAGGAGTCACAGTAATGGGAATGTGGGTGGGATTAGTCCCAATACACAGAGCATAGAACTTGTAGAACGTGAAAGCCTCCTTCTCCATTGCTTCATTCTTGCCTGACGGTAAGCCCAGCTCTGATAGACACTGGTAGACAAGTTTCTCGGTCTTGCCAGAGGCGAAAGTCCGGGCTACTACCTTGACGGGGACCTTGCCTCGAGGGTCCGTGAGGAAACAGAGCCGCATCCAACTAGGAAAATTTAGTGATTAGTCTTGGATACAAATGTGCTTACTTGTTGCATTCGTGTTTAAATAGGAAATTAAATTTATTTACAAGATGATTAAGTATTAATTACTCTTCTTTTCACGAGTATCTCCTTTTTTTTTTAACACGAAGAGGCTCTTTGAGAATTTTAACGCCCGCTTTATGTAGAAGAATGTTAATGGACTACCTCCAATGGGAGTTAAACTACATATAGTAAAATATCCTAGATATGAAATGGGCTATTGAGTTGGGGGCTAAATGGGTTGGGTAACTAAGCTATTGATGAAGACGGCCTCTGCTATTTAACATCTTACAATGAAAATACTGGCCGACGGTGACTTACCAAACTCATTATTTATTATCTTATCTTAGGCGATCTGTCTTTTCTGAATACCCCGTCAGGTATACAGCGTGAAGTTAGATATGTAGAATTACCCTATATATATAAAAATGAAACCCGTTTTCCGTTGTCACGACATCACGAGTAAACGGCTGGACCGATTTGAAAAATTATTTTTGTATTGGATAGCCCATTTATCGAGGAAGGTTCTGAGCTATATATCATCACGCCACTACACAGGAGAGCGGAGCAGTAATCATAAATGTCAACAAATCGGGAAAACTTTTATACATTTTTGGAAAAGTAATAAGCGACGGAATTAAATGGGTGCCACGGGGTTGGAAGTATGTCGAGGGCGTTCTTAATAGAAATCGATTTTCATCGGATCGGTACAAAGAGAACATTTCTAACAGCTACTTTTTAATGTTTCCTATCCTAAGGGCAAATAATAGTGCTCTAAGGAATTGTTTGACATGATGCCCACGGCTACCTTCTATCATCGCACCGCTCGCCATAGACAGGGCGTTCACCCTCACACTTTGCGTCCGGAGCGCTCACATACGGTTAGGTCCGATAGAGGCTTTATTTCGCGTACGCTTAGGTTGTGGAATGAGCTCCCTGCCTGGGTTTTCCCGAACGTCTACAGAATGGGGTTCTTCAAAAGGGGTCTCAGAAGGTTTTTAAAGGGTCAGTAGCGCGAGTGCCGTACCTCCAATGTTGCAAACGTCCATAGGCTACCATGACCACTTTCTATCAGGTGGGCCGTATCCTTGTCTGCCACCTCAGTGGTATAAGAAAAAAAAACATGGCCATATTACTAAGACTCTAATGTCCATTGTTTCTGTTTGTTTGTTTCATGAACCGTGACAGTTGAAATTGTGATGTATTTCTGTTGCCGCTATACAACAAATCTTTACAGATAAATAAAATAACTCGATATCAATCATAGTAACAGATAGACTCTTGAAATATTCACAGAATATTTAGTTACATATTAACTTTAAAAATAAAAAGTTGTAAAAATTAATAGGGGCTTCCTTACAATAAACGTGTTATCTTTTGCCATTTTATAGAAACTAGCAGACCAGCAAAACTTCTTTAGCGCCAATAAATGAAGAACCGCTCGATTGATTTCGTGCAAACTTCACATAAACCATCTACTAAATAGTAATAAATCTACTAAATAGTCCGAACAAAGCCTAAACATTTGGTTTGGATAGGTGAGCCCGTTCCTGAGTTATAAAATTTCAACGAAAAGTGGCATTGATTTTTATATATATATTGATTTTCGTTCCTATGTTAATTAAAAATCTGTTCAAAAAGTCCGATTCACACTTGACTACTTTTTTTCAGACATCTCGGTTCGCTGATAGAATATTTAAAATAAGGATGGCATGGATGATAGGTTTTTGTTAGAAAGAGATCGCCATAGAATTGCCAGACTGTATCGTGATAATGTACGTGAAGAACTTTTAGACGAATGGCAGCTGCGTTGGAACACTTTCCATCAAAGGGCGCCACCTCTACCAGTTTTTCCCAGACGTTCGTGAACGCCTGGGAATGTCCTGGCTGGAGGTTGATCACTGTGTTGCTCAATTTCTTACGGGACATGGTAACTTTAGGAGCAAATTACATTCGTTTAAGCTGGTGGAGTCACCGTTCTGTCAGTGTTCAACTGCTGACGCAAAATATGATCAGACCGCCCATCATATACTTTGGGAGTGTAGCATTTGGCAAAATGAGCGATATAATATGCGTAATTGTTTACAAGAAACATTCAAAAAGTCCGATTCACACTTGACTACTTTTTTTCAGACATCTCGGTTCGCTGATAGAATATTTAAAATAATAAACGTTTCACTGTTACTACGATCTGTAGATACGAGATAACATTCAATTGTCTAGACCCTCAGTCTAGACAACTGAGAAACATACTTGTATATTTCTAAATATACAAACATACTTTCAAAAATACATACGGTAAAATGTGGGCATTATATTGCTCTACCACCCCTTCGGGGAAAAAGGCGTGAATGATAAGTAAGTAAATGTGTAGAACATAATACAGCAAAAAAATCACCCAGATACAGAATAAATCATTCAAGTCAAGTGAAGTATTAAAGTATTATAACCGCTACTTGAACAACTGGGCAGTCCTATCTATAAATAGGTATAAATTTTTATTAAAGTGAAAAAGACAGCTCGGTTCGAGACAGGGATCTTTTCCTGAAGCGCTCGCGGCCCCGCGGTCTCAGTGTTTTGTAAACGATCACTGAGTTACGCAACTTTCACTATGGCTGGTCCTTGGATGGGTGACCACTTTGTGGCATTTATATTTGCGAGTGTTTCCGTGCTTCGGAAGGCACGTTAAACAGTTGGTCCCGGTTGCCAGTAAAATGGCAGTCGTTAAGCCTGGTTGAAGGCCTTATGGGCGGCTTGAAAACCTTCAACAGCAGGTCGCCACAACCTGCGTCTGTCTATTTAAACACGGCAATGGGCTCACCACCTATTACGTGGGACAGGAATCCACACGGTGAAAAGTGGGCATATAATATGCCTCTGCCACCCCTTCGGGGATAAGGCGTGATGGATATTTATTTATCTTTTCCTAACCAGGGCATTGTTCTACGCCACAGATCTACCCGATCCGTACCGAAACAAGTTGAAATTCTTCACTATATTTTAATCGTCATTTAAGAGTATGACCAGATGGATCGGGTAGTCAAAATTTATATAAAAGTTAGCATACTAATTCCTTTAAAAATTAATACATATAGTTAAGTAGGTACATTATAAGTAAATCTGAAGAAGAAGAAGAGTTTGTCTGTTGATTTCTTTGGTTTGGCTGAACGTGCTAATCTACGAAGCGTAAGTGGTTCGAATTGAAAATCTCTATTTATGTTGGATAGCCCATTTGTCGAAGAAGGCTATAGGCTAATATCATCAAGCTACTTTCCAGGAGAGCGGAGCAGTAGTCGTAAATGTCAACAAATCGGGCAAATTTTCATACGTTATTGTTACAGTCGTTCGAAAATATGAGAGAACATCACAAGGACACAATTAATCCTTGCACTTAATTACATAATCCTACTAATATTATAAACGCTAAAGTTTGTAAGTATAGATGGATGTTTATTACACGTCATCATCACTGAGTTACGCAACTTTTACTATGGCTGGTCCTCGCATGGGTGACCACTTTGTGGCAATTACATTTCCTAACGTTTCCGTGCTGTGGAAAGCACGTTAAGCCGTTGGTCCCTGTTGCCAGTAACATGGCAGTCGTTAAGTCAAGTTGAAGGCTTTATGGGCAACTTGAAAAATTTCAACAGCAGGTACAACACGGCAATGGGCTCACCACCTATTACGTGAGACAGGAATACACATGGTGAGAAGTAGGCATACAATAAGTATGCATTTGCCACCCCTTCGGGGATGAGGCGTGATACATAAATAACATAAATAAAATATAACACATAGGCTACTTTTGTTCCTGTTTGTAACGGGAAAGGGAAACCTTCACCACGCGTGGGAAGCCGCGGGCGTCAACTAGTAATGTTTTAACAGTATAGGGTAAAAATGCTGTTCATAAACAAATTACATAGGAACTATCATATAAATTACATAAGGAGTATCGAAAAGTTCTTCTAGATCGCTGTAAACTACTGTCACTTTGCGAATAATTTATTGACGTATATGTTAGGGTTCCGTACCTTAAAAGGAAAAAAACCGGAACTTTATTGTCCATCCGTCCGCCATAATAAGAATTGAATTGAATTGTCCATCCGTCCGTCTGCCTGTCAAGGCCCTCTATCTCGTAAACGCGTGAAGATATTGAGTTAAAATTAAAACTATATATATATAGGTCTATACTAAGAAACAACAAACAAACTGAGAAAAAAATTATGGCCGTACGCAAAAATGTTTTTTACCAATATCCCATAACCCATATCCGCCGGGAGACAAAGCTACTTATTTATAACATCATTATGTTAAAATTGCATTTGTACCAACTAATTTTTACGCAACTCTCGGTAGACGAATTCGACAAGCACTTGCGCGGATTTTTTTTGAAATCCCATATTTTGAATTCCGATTCTATTATTCTAATCGAAAGAATATCTAATACCTTCTCAACAGCAGCCATTGTTACTCTTAGGAAAAGTCAACAAGCAACGGGTTCGTAACGTAATTTTGGGAGTTACCGGGATTACATACATAGATATGGTCACGCCTTTATCCCCGAAGGGATAGACAGAGGCATACTATTTCACCGTATGCATTTTTGTCCCATATAACAGGCGGTGAGCCCATTGCTGGGATTAACCCTCAAAAAATAATCCTATGTGGGCTGAGTACATAATTTATGGGTGATCATCATTCTAAGTGCATTATAAATCGTCGTAAATTAATTAGGCTGAAAGTTAATTCGTTTAATGGACTAATCGGCGAGGGTGCTATTACGGGAGCTGTGGTGGACAGGTAGGGTATTAATTAACCGCAGTTGGTTCATTTTCATCCTAAATTACGGTAATTACATTTTAAGTATTGCTTAAAACCATTTATTTTACAAATTAAAAGACATTAATAATGTAATTTTTTTAATTTTTACGACTATCCTTCGCCTATCCTTCCTTCTTTAATTCTCTTTTAAATTTCGAAAGTTCAGAGTTCATGGTCCATCAATTCCTAAATTGGTGGATCCTGAATTCTGAACTTTAAAATTACTTAGACTAGTTACATTATTCATTAATCTGTTCAAGTGTAAGACGTGATATACTACCTCGTTTTCGAGTCACGAGTCCCGTGTCGGAATAAAATATTTAATCCATTCCCAGGGTCAACTCTATAATTAATATTTGTGGAACAGACAATCTTGTTAGCTTCGGTTTATAGTATTTATGGATAATATTTAAAAATTTCTAAATAAATATATTATGTATGTATATGTATGTATGTGTATATATATATAATGAGTATTTCATAAGTATATTTATCAGTTGTCTAGATTCCGCTGTATGGTATCCAGAAAACTAGTAAAACTTCAAGGGACTTTAGATCTGAGTTTAAGATCTGACTTTAGATATGGTTTTAATTTGCACTTGAACCCTCTACGGGTGCCCGAGGTAGACATAGGTTCTTGATAAACAGACCTATAAGAGATAAATGAGAATGATCCTATAAGAGATAAGTTTTTTCTTTTTGAAGTACGGAACACTAAAAAATTTATGAAAATTTATTAAACAAGTATATAATAATGTTTAGCTACTTTGTGGTGACGCCAGAAACTGCACAATTAGAATCCTATTTGTGAGTACATACTTGTACAGAAAATTATTCAGATCGCGAAGTAATTTACATTCAAACGACATGTTCCTCCAGTCGTAGAGTAAAAAAGAATGAAATCTATTTTCTACACGGGATTCCTAACAGGTAAACAAATCGTTTCTAGAAATCTTATTGGCACAAAACGACCTTGTCGCTTCGGATTGACAGTTAGTAGTTAGTTCTGTAAACTGGGACGCACCTAGTGAATAAATTACATTCCTGCATGCCGTTAGCAGTTAGTCCGTAATTGAATTATCTAACATCTATATAGAGAACATCAAATTACTAGATATTCGACGTATGGAACATTCCAACAACCACTAACCCAAGAATGGAGGAACGATGAACGAATGATTGAACGATTTATTATGAACTAACGAACGAATGGCAAGTATAATTCAAATTTGCACGCCTCATAAGCGAAGCGTTGAGGTGGGTACTACTGTCACTTCGCGCATAACATCTGATTTCTCAAACTTAAAATGTCTCTATTTATCATATATTGCACTTGTAAAATAATATATACACACACATATCAAGAAAAAACACTATTTTTAACACTCATGATATTTTTGATGCCATTTTTGTTAAGTATTTAAACTAGTTAAAAAACTGTTTAAAAAAGTTCCGTCTTGGACGTCAGTTTGTCTGTATGTTACGGATATTTTCTTGTTAACACGATAACGACCGAAATACTTTACTAATCGAGTCTTTATTTTTCTCTTACGCTTCAGTATAATTAGGAATATAACCCTTTCAATTTTCACGGTCTGATTCGATGTGGTTTAATTGTTATTTTCTTTACTTTATTTATTTCATAACCCCTACGCGATAATTCACAGCAAAGTTTGTAAGCTTGTAATGCTATTTTTTTTCATAATATTATAAAAGCGTGTGAGGCGTGCACTTTTGGGTTTTCCAAATTATTTTTTATATTTAGCTAAAATGACGCCGACCGCCTGATAGTATGTCATGGCAACATATACTGCAACATAAACTGGGACGCACCTAGTGAATAAATTACATTCCCGCATGCCGTTAGCAGTTAGTCCGTAATTGAATTATCTAGCATCGATATAGAGAACATCGAATTACTAGATATTCGACGTTTGGAATATTCCAACAACCACTAACCCAAGAATGGAGGAACGATGAACGAATGATTGAACGATTTATTATGAACGAACGAACGAATGGCAATTATGATTCATTTTTTTTATATTTGGCTAAAATGACGCCTATCGCCTGATAGTAAGTCATGGCAACATCTCGCGAATAGCGGGCCACTCTCACAGTCCACAAGATTATTGATATTGGCCCTAAAATTCAGGGCCCTGTGATGTGCCTCTTCACGCAGAAGGAAGAAGAAGATCCCGGAGTTATATTATTCAGAGAAAATATCGTTTGAATCGCTCAGTTCTGGTGATAATTCGCGCCTTTCCACACAACATGGGCTAGTGTATCCCCGTAAAAAAATACTTATACTTAAAGAAATGTTCATTCAATAAATTAATACTCGTTTTAAACCAAATTGTAGTTGTTTGAACATTTCCCAATGACCCCTGTGGATCACGGCAGTTCGCACTAATCCCCTTCGGGCGTAGTAATGGCCGTGGTAAGCTTAAAGGATTTTCTCACTAAAGTCAGTACACACTGTTTGTTTCTCCGATTTCTGATTACGAGAGATTTACAAAATTATGTGTCAAACTGTATATTTTTTTAGCGTTAAGTACCTCAAAAGGAAAATAGGAACCCTTTTGGGATCACTTTGTTTTCCGTCTGTCTGTCTTTCAAGACTCTTTTTCTTGGGAACGCGTGGAGTATAGAGTTGAAATGGAAACCTTATACTCAGTCTATAGTAGTAGTAGTCTACAGTCCCTAGAATTTTTTTTTAAACTTCTATGTAAATGTCAAAAAAAAAAGATTTTTATTTGGTTCCGAAGCGTGGCTTTCGGATATAACCGGAATTAATTACGATGATGATTGAATTATATTAATGTCCTTATGTAGGGTACCTACATATATAAAGTCACCTTTGTTTTAGCCAAAAACAATCACCTTACTTAGTCAAAGTTAAACAAACTCACGTACAAATGAATGAAGCCGAAATGTGACTCAATTCTTGTTGACAAAGTGGCCCAACAAAGGGCCGCCCTCCCAACGTTACAAAGGCATCGGGCCGTTGTTGTAACAAGCTTTATTATTTATTTGAACAAAATCTTGTGGGTTTATAACAAAGAATGAAGTTAAATCGTGACGTCATAACGTTCTTTTAACCTGATTGGGTGATTGTTATTACGCCTACAACAACTAAATTACTTATTAATTTTTACTATATTGCCTCCAGTGTACAAGGTGTACATCCTACACAATTTTTGGGGCTATATAACATGTACGGTCTACAACGAAAGTAATTTAGCATATCAGAACATTATGTTCAAATCTTAAATCTAAATATAGAGTTCAATAAATTCAATTTATACTATTTTAAGTAAGTAATTAAGCCACTTGAAACAAATAAGACCAAACATACAATTTTTCATTCACAAATCTATTCTGTAACTCGGGATTGTAATAATCAACTTTTGAGGCTGCGGTACATACATATATAGATAGACTGAGAGATATAATACGCCCACACAGCGTTGTATTTTGTCCCTACTTAATATATAGTGATAATATTGCCGTGTTAAAACGGACAGGCGAAGGTTGGCTACCTGTTGAAATTATTCAAGCCGTTCATAAGACTTTGAACTTGGTTTAACAACTGCCATGTTACTGGTAGCCGGGACCAACGGCTTTACATACATTCTAAAGCACAGAAACGGTAGTAAATGGAAGCGCCACAAACCGCTAGAGAACTTCTAAAAAGTAAAAGTACCTATACGTTTTAGTGCTGTTTGTGTAAAATAAAATTTTCGAAATATGCCTGTAATAAACTGCCTAGTATATTTGTGGTTAATCAACGTTTGTGTTATGTTGTTAATTATAGAATAACATAAATATATGTACATTGATTACAGCCTAAAGCTAATGTTTACTGACAAAACCCAGTTCTACCTTTTATATAGAGCTTGTAAATTTTTATGAAACTCATTTAAGTATATTGTGCCACAATTGTGTAGATTTTTTATTGCTATTATTGTTATGCATTTTTTAATTTTTTTCTTCAGTGCATATTGCCAACGTATTAAACTAGTAAGTTAATTTTTTTTTGCACCTGAGAACCTTCTTCACTTTTTCGTCGGTTAAAATGCATCGTGAATTACTGACATTTATGAGCATTACGTGGGAAACCAATGTCTGGCCATCTCAGCCCAGCCGGGTACCGGTAAGAGGGGAAGACCCAAGAAGTGCTGGTTGACGTCGTAAGGGATGACGTCTGTGCCAATGGTCTCACTACAGGGGATGCCGACGACCGTGCGAAGTGGAGGAGAAAATATAGGAAACCGGACCCCGGGCGTCGCGAGGCGTAACCCTAGTTACGTATCGCGACGCCCGGGGTCCGGTTTATTCAGTAGAATTTCTGTCCCAACAGACGCTCGGATGATGATGATGAATATAAAGTTCAAAACTTGTAAAAAATTCGTAAAGTTATACTTATTTCCTGTGGCAATATGGATGTTATTTAAAGTTACTGTTCAACGCCGCGCGCGCGGGCCTGACGAGTCCGTACAGGGTTTTTATTAAAGTTTACCTTTTGTTAGTCCTATTAGGTGCACTACGTGCAGATAGGGCCCCTATGCACCCCAATATATTTTTTTTTGTATCGGACCTAACCTCGAATCGAGACTCATCACATTACAAAAATCCTATTGCTCTTTGGTCCCAGTTATGCTTTCTCGATCATTCGCATCTCTCTGCATTACTCCGTCGACGGGTTCTTTTAGAGTAGTTTGTTGAATACTTAGAGAGTCGTTAGCTTACTTACTTAGCTTCTTTACTTAGCTTAGCTTCGTCGTTCGCTCACTGTCCTCAGTTCTTCTCAAAGATGATTGATTAATATTTTCTTAGCTACCTTTAATATGAGTATACTTAGGTCTAGCGTAAGGAATGCAATCCCTTTGTATTAAGTTTTGTGGGACACTTTTTTTTACACAGTATGGGGTTATTCTGCGTTCGATTCCAGTCATTACACTCCAATAAATATATGAACCCACTTTGAAACACACAATTTAGTTAACCTTGAAGGTTTAGCGAGTAGATTAGGAATAGGAATTACGGTAGCTATTACCTACTCCTTGCATAAACCCTAGTTATTTTTACACATCAGGATACAATCCCGCCTAAATCCACTTTGCCAACAGCTTTATTGGCTCTAGGTAATAAGGGTTCTTCCCTGCTCTTATACAGGAGAAGTTGACATACAGGAACGAAGAGAAGTCTGAAGGCAGACATGACAATATATAAATCTACTAATATTATTTAAATCGTAGCGTCGTTCCAGTTGCTTTCAAATGTCACCTGGATTTGAGGCATGGAAACTTTTATTGATTGCTAGGAGCAGTTATGATTTGACTTCATTTCAAAATTGTTAAGAGCTATTGCTATCTGATCTTCCAATAGTATAGTCATATAGTCATAGTATTGTCTCCGTAGGTGCACCACTTGAGAGTGAGGTCGTCGTGGATTCCGAAGATCATGCTGGGACCCAGTACACACTACCATATTATATTAAACTTGACAATTATTACAACATGCATCTAAAACTGACAGTAATTTTGAATATTATTCAGAGATTAACGATTAGAAATTTAAAATATTACAATATAACACTAAGATAATATAAATAAAATAAAACGCAGAACAATAATGCCGACTATTACTAAGGGAATATAATTAAAATACAACGCAGAATAATAATGCGTGTTGTTACCAAGAGAATTTTATTAAAATAAATGGCATTATAATAATGCGTAATGTTACCAAGAGAATAAAATAAAAGGCATTATAATAATGCTTACTATTACTAAGAGAAAAAAATAAAAATAAAATGCAGCCTACGTACTGTTTCATGAGGTTAGTCCCGGGGCATACGTTGTTACTTTTGTTGTTGTGGGTGATGGCCCTTAGCCCCTCTTTCCATGCCTTTGACAAAAGAAGCAAATAATCAACAGCACATGCAAACTAGTACAAATTCCTTGTGAACTTATAGAATATGTAAGACATATAAGTATTTGAAACGTTCTAAATATTCTGCTTTACATTTATTCTGTATTACAGAGAGAATCGTGCGTATTTTCAGACGTACATACGACGGTAAAAATATGTTCTTTTGCCAGTATTTGTTCTTAATTTGACCGGTGGAGACTGAGCATTGTTACTGTACAATGGTAAAGGTTTATATATTTACTAACTATGTAACTATAACAAAATCGCGATACCGATACACAAAAACAAACATAATAAACCAAAATTCATCCACAGATTGAATATAGTAAAATATAAAATGTGAATAAAATAAAATTATGTGAATGTGAATAAAATAACATCAGTTTAAACAAGCTATAAAAATTAAAACCATCTCAAACAACCGTTTCTACGTTAATATTACAAATGGGACAGCGTCTTTGTTCGTTCTTTCACGTCGTAAGAAACAAATGATTGAACATGATTTTTTTAAATTGTAATAGTTATCGCTCTGATGAGTGATAAAAAAAATCTTTTTATGTATCCTCTAGTAGGTCAAGTTCATCAAATTACTTGACACAACTTTCAGTTCACAAGGCATTATCGAGATAAAAATAGTGCAAACTAAAAAAATGGTTTTAGATCAAGCTTTAAAATAAAACCACAACGTTGATTACGACTCAAACCTCTCTTTCACAAATGATTCACAATGTCATGGTTAATTAGTAAGCTTTAAAACCTTAATTCGTACCTCAGTTTATCCCTCAAAATGAGAGGATAAACTGAGGTACGTATAAAGGTTTTAAAGTATTATCAAGGTTTAAAACTTATTTGTTTATTAAGCATAATAAAGTTAAAATATATCTTATTTCGAAACAGTGTTTTATTGCAACCAAAATAGATAAAATAACAATGTAAGTAGAATGCCACAAAACAGACTATTGAAGCCATGCCTCGGAAACTTGCTAATGGACTTACTGCTTCTTAAGACAAGTCATAGGACAAACGTTGTTCGCTTTGACATTGTGGGTGATCCTCCTTAGTGCTTGCAACCATACCTTTTTACAAACACAAGTATAAATTGAACGATTTTATTTTTCTCAACTATTATAATAGATTTATCACTGACTTATAAAAACTTTTATGATCTATATTTTGATTTTTAATAGGCTTTTTTGAAACCATTGCAACCTTGTGTAATGATTTCTGTTTCTAGTTTTAGCCTTAGTTTTAATTTTCATCACATTAAGTAATTTATTCTGGTTTCGTTGAAAAAGAGTTTAAGAGAACCAAAGTGTGATTCATTCTACCAAACGCACATTTGGTGAAAGATCTTTTAAAATATTAATTCTCTATAACTTAAAACGTATTATGTCTTGTTAATTTAATAAACATAGATAATATTATTATGGCAGTGATCCATTAAGTAATAAATCCTTTTCTTATAATAGCTAGTTCTAGGTAACATAAAAGTCTATCCATAAACTGACCTTGGCTGTCGCTGCGTCGGGACATATCACGTGTTGATAGTTGATATTTATGTAATCTGTCCCACTACAAATCGTCAAAGACTTTTCCTCTAGGCTTTCTCCGTGTTTGTTCATCAAGTTCATACCAAGCTTCGAGTCCTGTTGAAGAACATGTATGATTTTTAATAAAAGCACATGAGACACTATGATAGTGATGCTGACCATTATAGTCGTCCGACTGTGAGAAGGTAAAAAACAGTCACGTGTAATTTGAAGAAAAAATATCGAATGTGCTTTAGACTACACGACTGAAGTAAATCTTGAGCTCCACTGTCTATGAGAGAAAGAGAGAAAGAAAATGTGTTCTCGCACCTCTCTTGCGCCTACAGTAATATACAAAACATAACTCTCTGTCTTTCTATCTTCACTTACTTATATCTCCCTCTCAACTTCCATTGTCTTCGTAACGCTATCGTAACGCATTCACCAGTTCCAGATAAAGTAGTTTTACTTCAAATATTTGCAACTACGGGACCCTAAATTGCGCTTTACCCGACGTGCAATTAAGATGGGGATTTTTTTAAAGTGCGTGTGCAATTAAAAAAATAGGTGATTTGTCCCTGAAACTATAACGCGATGTGTAATGGTGACAGTTAGACACACCTTTGTCTTTTGACGCAGTTTTTGTGAGACAAATGAAGTAGTGACATTATAGATTCACCGTAATATAGCGCGACACTTCGTCCGTATTTCTTTCAAGTCCGTGGTTTGAGATATAAAAGCAGAGAAAGTCTTAAGTCAAATTAATTAAAAGTTATTCTAAGAAAAATTTACCCAAGCCATTTTAATAACCGTATGAAATTCTGCCGGTCGAGCATACTAAAATAACCTCGCATATTTGGAAGTACCTATTGGCTATTAACTTATAACAATAAAGATACTTTTACGTCAGAGGGTATATCGACCTTCATTGAAGACCTTCAGGTTCCAGCTAAGTAAAACATTAACTTTGCTGAAACGAGCCATTACTAATTTTTATCAGAACTATAATACTTTTATAAGAACTAGCTGAGTGACCGAACTTTGTCCGACATTTTTACATAGTATTATGTGAAACCGCTTTGGCCGTCCGTTTAAAACTACTCGATGGATTTAATACAGTTTAAAGCAATAGATAGAGTACTAGACATTCATAAGTATTTCTGCATTGCAGACGAGGTTCTTTTGGGTTTTTTATTATCTTATTGGAACGAAGTTACTTATGGCAGGCTTGGAGGAGATAGGGATTTTGCTGAACGACCGAACTGAAAAATATGTGATAGTAAAAGCGTAAGAAAAATTGGGTGGAATAAAACCGTTAAATGAGACGTGCGCAGGCGCGAAAGTCGTATACACAAGCGAGTAGTGTATAATACCTTTATCTTTCTCCCTCTTTCAGTGAGGGTGAGGTATTATATTTAATAATTATTTTTTATTAATTTTTAATTTTTATTGTCTCTTCTTCACGGGTATCTTCTATCCAACCAACATGCAGAGGCCCTTTGAGAATTTAATTAATTTTTTATTATTATTATAGGTATATATTTTTTTTCTACATTAGGTTTTTCGAAGTTCGAACTTCGTTCCTACCTGGTGTCCCACGACACCGTCGCAATTTTGTTTTGTAATATTATTATACAATATTTCGGTAAATACTAAAACATGAAGCGCTCGTGGCCCCGCGGTCTCAGTGTTCTGTAAACGATCACTGAGTTACGCAACTTTCACTATGGCTGGTCCTTGGATGGGTGACCACTTTGTGGCATTTATATTTGCGAGCGTTTCCGTGTTTCGGAAGGCACGTGAAGCCGTTGGTCCTGGATGCCAGTAAAATGGCAGTCGTTAAGCCTGGTTGAAGGCCTTATGGGCGGCTTGAAAACCTTCAACAGCAGGTCGCCACAACCTGCGTCTGTCTATTTCAACACGGCAATGGGCTCACCACCTATTACGTGGGACAGGAATCCACACGGTGAAAAGTGGGCATATAATATGCCTCTGCCACCCCTTCGGGGATAAGGCGTGATGGATATTTATTTATTTACTAAAACATTTTCTTATATTATATTATTCTATATTCATATTATTATTTGGATTCTAAACAGTATTCACCCCAACCAACCCTGTGTTGGCCATGACCTTAAAATATGATGCCCCTTCAAGGAGTAGTTTTAAGCCTGTCTAGCGCCTGGAAGACTTCTGAAGATTCTCTTTTCAAAGCCGAGTTGTATCATGGTTTTTGAATCGGTCAGTCAATAGATGTATTGTTTTAGGTCCGTATTTCAGAACGTTTTTCAATATTCAATCAACGCTTGAGGCTAGGTTACGTTAGGTTAGGTTTTGCCTTATAAAATCTACTCTCAAGCATCGATTGAGTATTGAGAAACGTTCTGGAATACGGACATTAAACTTCTAAACCCTAAAGTTTTGAAAAGTTTTATAAAACGGCACAGTCTACCTTCCCTTTGTGCTAATTTATTTCTCAGGACACATAAGAGATGGAGACCTACGGTTTACGGCATTCGAATTAAGATACCATGAATAAGTGCATAGACGATTTTGAAGATTCACACCACTTGCGGTTTTGAAACAGGTTTCGGTTTACAAGTCGCCTGATTTCTTCAAAACGATAGTGAAGGGTGCTTTCATTGCTTTGGAGTGGTGGCTATGTGGATTATGGTTAGTAGGGACTCGCAAGTGAGTAAAAACAAACTACTTACCTTAGGCACTCCGCCGGATCTGACATCGCTGACTTGACAGAGTTCTATGACGTCACCATCCTGCAACAAAATATAAACTATGTTATTATCTTTGTTAATAAAATCTACGATTAAGCGTTCGTTAGGTTCGTTAAATTATTATAAAGCGCATTAATATTTCTTTTTTCATTTATTATAAAGCGCTCGTGGCCCTGCTAACTCAAGTGTTCTGTAAACGAACTGTGCGTTAAGGGGATTACCTCGCTCAAATCCCAAAAACAAGGTAAGTTTAAAGAAGATTGCAGATGAATCCGTTTGTGCGTTTCCCTTATAAAAAATATTTTATGAGGGATTAAATTAAAACATTAAAAATATTAAATTTTTAATAAAATTCTCAAAAATTTGATAAAAAATCTTATTAAATAGGTCCTTTTTCAACCTAAATTGTAAATTTTCTCTGTAACGGCTAAATAGTTAGCCATGAATTTTGTATCAAAAATATGTACAGACATATTTCACAATTTGTATTGTTTTTTTTTCTAATTTCTTTTAATATTTTTAAATTATGAATAAAAACCCGAAACCTCACCAGCACCCCGCTTGAAGCACCCTCGCTAAGGCCTGTGACGCTTACTCGGGACGCGTTACTTCAGTGTCTCGACTCTACGCGCGTTATGTTTTCCAAATAAAATCTAAAAGTCCACGCTTTGAATGTTTTATGAATGAAATCTTGTTGTAAATAGTACAAATATAATAATTTCGTTAAACAACATTAGTAATTAAGTTTGTAAATATATTTAAAGTAGTTTGTAATTTCGTTTTGTTTTTTCAACCGATCATAGAGTAATGCCTAAATATAAGAATAAAAGTAAAAAAAACTAAAGTACACCTTAATTTTACTTAGGTAGGTACCTTATTGAGTACATTCTCACAAACATGGATATAAGGTTAAACACTTACCATGATAGTTTTTATGATGTAACTTTTATTTTGTACAACTGACATTAAACTGTCATTACTGTGTAATCATATAGAGGGGAATATACTGACTTCTGCAACACAGTATTAACTAGCGCAGGAGTCAGGGGTTCCACCATCAAATATGTAGAAAGTTTATATGTCAATATGTCAATAAAGATTATTATTATTTCTATTGTGTTTATTTTTTATCGTTTTAAGCTATCTTGAGAATTTCGAATGACGGAGGATGGAGACCTTGGTGACTGATGATGTCACCTACCTGATGGTGGACTAGGAAGGTATACGAAGCCAGTGCCGACGCTACGTAGAACCAGCGTGTTTGGACTCATTCAAAAGGTCTCATGGAGACCTTGGTGACTAATGATGTCACCTACCTGATGGTGGATTACGAAGGTGGGTATAGGATCTCAGTGACGGCACTACGTAGAACTATCGTTATTGTACTCATTTAAAAGGTCTCATGGAGACCTAGGTGACTGATGATGTCACCTACCTGATGGTGGACTACGAAGGTGGGTATAGGATCTCAGTGACGGCGCTACGTAGAACCAGCGTGTTTGGATCCATTTGAAAGGGGTCATGGAAACTAAGGTCACCGGAAAAATAATCTTGTTTAAAAAAAACCTAGTTAAAATACCTTTTAGTTTTTTTGCGGCGTAAATATGGCTATTATCACCAAACTGTAATAGCAAAAAATATTACTTTAGCTCATTTAAGTTATTATTTTTCAGGCAATTAAGAAACCAGCAAAACTCCGATTCACAGAATCAGGAACTTCAGCCATTAACAGATACACACGATCTGTCTAGTATGGTAGTTGATGAGGGGGCAGAGCAAATTATGCCGGTAACTTATTGTGTTTGCTTACACTGCGGTATATGTTCGATAGTTTACCTAGCTAATTTAATTTGACACTGTATTTTTAAAATGTTTGTTTTAGGTAGAAGAAGATGAAGAAGATTTACCAAATTTGATTATTGAAGAACAAGAATCACAAGCAGAATCAAAAAATATATCGGGAAGACGAATTATAGATATAGCTTACTTCTTTTCCAAAATACAAGAAATAGGCGACCATGATGCTTTTAACTGTGGTATACAAAGTTTGAAACTTATAGGAGAGAAACGTAGACGAAACATAAGACGAAAATATGTGCGTACTTCAAGAAGAAAGCCTACATGCACCACCTTAACACATATCCTAATAAATGACCAACCGACCTGTTCACGATATTTAAATTTCAGTGACTTTTAACGGGTAGAGTTTGAGACTTTGTCATTATTATACAATTAATTAATAATTATAATTGTAATTATTGCTTGACAGTGATAAAGAAAATAAAGGTGATTATTTATTGCTAATTGTTTATTTTGATAATAACCCTAACTATTTCTGTTCTATCCAATAAGCACTTACCTGGTCATCATCAGACCTTCAGAATGTATCATGTAGCAGCACTAGTGCTCAATTAGATAAATGTTGAAAGCTAGGTCATCCTTACTATTTCCGTTACTGAGAACCAATATCCACTTACCTGGTCATCATCAGACCTTCAGAATATACCATGTAGTATCACCAGTGCTCAATTAGATAAATGTTGAAAGCTAGGTCATCCTAACTATTTCCTGGTCATCATCAGACCTTCATTATGTATCATTTATTAGAATGAAAGCTATGTCAGCAGGCATATTGCATCGTGTAGTTAAAAATAAATTATGATGTAGAAAAATAAATATAAAATATAAACTACTAGCTGTCCCGCCCGGCTTCGCCCGTGACTTACTTCGAACCCCGTGGCACCCATTTAATCCCGTTTAATAATTTCACATTCACAATAATGTGTGAACATTTTCCAAATTCATTGATTAGGTACTTCTCCGCTCTCCAGTACCTAGGTACCTAAGTACCTATCTACCCGCACGGCCAGGTCGAATTATAATTTCTTTGCGTATAATTTTGAATTTGTGATAACTCGTAGGATATTCAATTAATGAATTTAATAAATGAAAAGACAAAATAATCTTCATGAAATGCTGAAGCCAACTAACGTAGTAAAAAAAATAATAAGGGTTAATAGCATATTTGTGTAAATAGCCTTCAAATTACCGCTTAATAAAAGCTGTTTTTTTAAAGTATTAAAATGGATATAGTATGTTATTCTTAAGAGATAGACATATGTCGTCGCGGACTTTTTTGTAGACCTTTATTAGATACACAATTGCACCATATATTATTTTGTTATATCTCAAAGGGTTTAGGCAGCGTTTTTGTTGAAAGCTCCCAGACGGCTTATTTTTTCCGACATCCCCAATAAATCGTTATAATAGGGTCAATATATACAAAAACTTAACAAATTATACATAAAAACCTTTTATAATAATCCGTTGCGTAGTTTTAAAGATCTAAGCATACATAGGGACAGACAGCGAAAAGCGACTTTGTTTTATAATATGTAGTGATTATAGACTAGAAAAAGACAAGACTACAAAAACCAGACGAACAAAATTTATTAGACCTCTCAGAGAGCAAATGAAATAGGCAAAAACGATGACAACTCTGCGACACATCTGTGTTCTTGTATAATATTCAGTTCGTTTTTTTTGTAGTACGGTCGTTGGTCGGTAGGTGGCGCCAAAAAACAAATACTAGTACAGGGATCAAATCTTCAAGGTCAACGGGCAAAGTAATGGCCTTAAGTAACTTTCGCTAAGACTGGTCATGGATGGGTGACCGCTTTATGGCATTTACAAACGTTTATGATAGAAAGAATCGTAGAAAATCTAAATATTTATTTTATCATTAAATGAACCAACCAATCGCTCGTTAAAATTAGTTAGTCCATAAGAAACTCAAAGTACTCAGGTCCCAAGCTCTTATGCACTAAATGCGACCGGTCTTAATACTAGACGGCAATCAGTAGGTATCTACGTTATCAATGCTTATTCACACAACGCCATTTGATTACAAACTAAGCAGTGCTTGTACTATGGTAACCAGATAACTGATAAACATACTTATATATTATTGATACATACATATTATAGATAAATTACACCCAACAATCACCATCACGCTCATCACACTTAGGTCCGTATTCCAGAACGTTTCTCAATACTCGATCAACGCTTGAGACTAGATTTTGCCTTATAAAATCTACTCTTAAGTGTTTCTTGAATGTTGATAAACGTTCTGGAATACGGCCCTTAGTTTTATCCTGGGTGGGAATCGAAACCAAATTTTATGGGCCTTCAATCCTGACATTACAAGGAACCTTACTCAAGCGCGGCGGTTGAGCCGAAATGTTTATTTTTAACGAAAATAATTACTCGTAATTACCCCGTTAAGTGGAAATCAGATATAGTTATAGTTAATAAGCAAAAGTAATTAATTACAGAAGCGCTCGTGGCCCCGCGGTCTCAGTGTTCTGTAAACGATCACTGAGGTACGCAACTTTCACTATGGCTGGTCGTCGGATGGGTGACCACTTTGTGGCATATACATTTGCGAGCGTTTCCGTGCTTCGGAAGGCACGTTAAGCCGTTGGTCCCGGTTGCCAGTAAAATGGCAGTCGTTAAGCCTGGTTGAAGGCCTTATGGGCGGCTTGAAAATTTCAACAGCAGGTAGCCACAACCTGCGTCTGTCTATTTCAACACGGCAATGGGCTCACCACCTATTACGTGGGACAGGAATCCACACGGTGAAAAGTGGGCATATAATATGCCTCTGCCACCCCTTCGGGGATAAGGCGTGATGGATATTTATTTATTTTATTTAATTAATTACAGAACAATGTTTTATTTTTCACAACAAGTAACGCGCCCTTCTTTATCTATCGTAGTAAAGAAATCAAACGACTACTAAACAAAAACCAGTTTCAAAACCGCAAGTGACAGAAACTTCAAAATCGCCTATGCACGTATTCATAATGTCCTGAATCGAACACGGAAACCGTGTATCTATCTCTTATGGTTCCTGAGTAATAGATACGTACAGACGGACGAACAGACTTAGCAGTTTTATAAGACCTTTCTAAACTTTTGAGGTTAGAAGTCTAAAAATCGTAGAATGAAATAGATCTAAACGGATCCTACAACGTCTCTTGTTGCTGTATTGTCTCATTGAGTTGCTCCTAGAAGCCAAATAAAGGTGAACCAGAGGCTCCAATCAGGGATTTGGAAGCAACTGGAAATACATTAAGATGAAGAGAATGTAAAACTTGAAGAAATTAATCTCTTAGCGTCTTAAGAAGGACGATAATAAAGGAGGAGAGGAGGATCCCACCACACACCCGCGATTCGTCAATCCTACCACAACGGTCAAGGATAACCTCTACTAATTGTAACGAAGGAATGACGAACCAACCTGCTCAAGTAAGGATGTAGGACAGATAAAAGGAAACCTTACCCTTCAGGTAGTCAACATTTTTTTTGCAGTACTCCGTTTTACAAGGTTGCATTAAGTCGACATGTGTTTCGCCTACAGACGAAGACGAAGGCTAGGCGCCATCTACTGGCACTTAGTAAAGTTACACGGTTATGAATGTAAAAAATTAGATTGTGAAGCCGGGTGATCTATCCCCTCTGACTACCCCGTCAGGGATACAGCGTTAGATAGTTAGTTAGAATATAAAACCTTTTAGCTTAATTCTTTAAGCTGAGTTGTACTTATATAAATGTACTAGCTGACCTGCCCGGCTTTGCCCGTGACCATCTTCGAACCCGGTCCCCCCATTTAATTCCGTCGTTTACAAAAGAATCTACAAAAGTAGTTTTAAAGATCTAAGCATACATAGGGACACACAGCGGGAAGCGACTTTGTTTTATTAAAGATATTCTACTAATAATCTTATACCACAATAGCTATTGATTAGATCGTTCATAGTGAGATGTCCGACCCAGATGCAGCATCGGAACATCTTGACGCATGTCAGATGCATTCACAATGAGATGGGGCTGCGTGGGACGACATTGACAACTTTGTTGAGGACATGTTGTGTATTAAAAACTAGATCTGTTTGTTTAGATAAGGACTTGTGATCAATATTGTAACTAGTGTTTCATAGCCAGCGCCATTTTGAAAATTTTGCAGTGTTTGAAAACTGCAGTGCAGTTTCATATACTTAGTTTAACGTTAGAACGTTTATACTTATTACAAGATACACTTAGTATCTTCCTTTTACAAGAACAAAACAGGGTGAGGAATAGCCTGCCTATTCACAAACATCCCTTCTTAAATTATTTTGAGGATTCAGGACAGTTTCTGTAACCTTGTCAACATCACCACAGGTACCCAGAATCGATCACGACCTCCAGTAGCGTCTCATGTTGGGACTCCAATTCAATTTATTCAGAACTAAATAAATATCCAACATGAAGGGGTGGCAGAGGCATATTATATGCCCACTTGCAGGTTGTGGCTACCTGCTGTTGAAAATTTTCAAGCCGCCCATAAGGCATTCAACCAGGCTAAACGACTGCCATTTTACTGGCAGAACTAGACTATATACTTATAATGCTGGTAAAATGTAGGCGTAAAGTACACCGATGCCCACCTTTTATGCCTAATGTCGCTATTTGCCTTAAAATAAAAATCAACGACGTCATAAACATTACACACATTTTACCACATTTCATGAAAATCGGCGACATGCAAAGAAACACAGAATAATTAGTTGCTCATTTGGAAATGGACTAAAGCAATTATCATGCTGACTTTTACCAAATTTAAATTTTAAAGTGGAAATTTTTTCAGTCTCGAGCTGGAATCGATTCAGCGTTTTCTGGTTAAACGCACCACCATAAGACGTAAAGAGGTGGATTTGTGCGATGAACAAATTTTCCACTTTAAAAATTAAATGGAGACTACATTATCTAGGGCATTGTGCTCAGCATTATGTAAGATCATACTGTAATTAGCTGAATTTTATTAAAATTACTCCAAAGGTTTACAAAAAAATTTACTCTTGGTGAATGCTCTAAAATGTATTTATATGGCAAAGCATTCAACTGTCTACTCGCTCCACATACTGCCAGCACTCATTTCCCTCCAATAACAAAGGGCGTTTTATGCGAGGCTGTCGTTAAATCTAACAAAAGACTTCCGATCACCATTCATTGCTGCTTGTACGAATACAATTCCTCTGAGCATATCATTTAAAGTTTCTACTAAGACTTTCTTGGTTTCTAAGAAGTTAACCTTAAAAAAGAAGTAAGCTCTCAGATTGGTAAGATTCTATCGCCTGGAGTGAACTCGTCGATTATTATAAAATGAATGTGGAAAAATATTTAGTTACAAGCTGGGCTTGAACCAGCGTGTCATCTCATCTTTAAATTTATAATATAGTCAGCATACTTATTGCATTGCACATGCTTCAATAGCATGTTTCTATGATCTACACCAGGTGCAGGACCAAAAGACCACTGAGCTGCGTAGAGGACTGAACACGGGAGATGTAATATTATCTTGAACAAGACTTAAAAAACCTGGAAATAGTCGCCTGCAAAACAAAAGGACGAAATGCCAGAATAACAACTCACTTTATTTATACCTTTTCTTTCATATAAGTTTCCAAAGTAATCGTTCACCGTAAGCTATTTATTTTTCACAAAGAAATAAAGTACTAAACCAATAGAATAGGTAAACAAGCTTCTAAAAATGTACGCAACGAAAGAAAACAATTCCTTTGTTCTTCTTTGTATATTGTTTAGACAAAATTAGTAATTATGATATTCCGAGTCTTATTCGCGACGTATATTATTAGGTACAAAGCGACGTTTTGACCGGATTCACCAGCCTTGGTCACGTGTTGACTGATGAATTCAGAGTCGCCTCCTCTTTAGCTTGCGATTATGATATTAAACGTCGGGAAGTATAAGGTAGGCTTTGTACCTAATAATATACGTCGCAAATAAGACCCAAAATATCATAAATATGAGTGACAATCGCGAAAGTTTAAAAACATTTAAATTAGTATTTACAACGTCTCCAATAAATTTTACTCCAAACTAGCTCAAACTTCGGCCAAAATTCATCAAATACCTGACTTGTAACTAGACTGGAGGTTACCACTCAAGCGAAATGGTACTCTAAAGTTAAGAGGCTAAAGTTCAAGTTACCACATCGTTATTTCCAGGGTCGAGTGCACGAGGTTCTCAAGAGTGGCTTGAGAGTTTCAGCTTCAGTAACAAGCATGCCATTAGTGAAATGATCTCGGTTTTTCAAAAACTATTACATACATACATATTATGAGGCCTGTTTCACATCGGGGTAGGCAGAGACTTTGGTTTTCCACTTACTACGATCCTGACATACCACTTTCGATTCTTCTACTTTCATGAGTGTTTTCATACACGCTCGCCAGTTAAGGGTACTCTTGACCAGGCCTTTTTCCAAAAGATTTGATTGACATACGTACGCCGAGGTCGACCCCTACCAGTTTGCCCATTCACTCTCGCCACATATATCTGCTTCGTCAGTCTATTTTCAACTATTCTCTCCACGTGTCCGAACCATCTAAGCGTCCCTTTATCTATCTAAGTCACTACATCTTCTGTCATAGCGCACCAAACTATTAGTATTTTAGAATATTTTAGAAAGTGTTTTAGGGTTTAATAAAATACACACAGTAATCTTAAAGTGTAATAAATTATACAAATTCTAAGATTTTAATGACATCAATGGTGAATAATCATGAATTATTATTTCTGTTGAACATATAGATAAAGGAAATTAACCATAGTCCCCTAAATTTTAAAAGGACTTGAGAATTCCCTATTTTGAAAACATTCAAAAATGTTTTTCTTCAAACAATGTAAGAATCAGTAGAAACGCCATCAATATAAACATTTTTGATTAATTGCGATTTGTTTGAACAACAGCTTAATTATTATTGATAGACGTCAATTTTCATGCAACTTGAAAGAAACTTAACTTTAAAGTTTTTTTTGTTAAAAAGCAAAACATGATACAAAAGACATTTCACCAATTTTTTTTTTTGGAATAAAAACACGCATTATAGTTAGTGCATATATGAATGTACATGTGCATATAGCAGACTGCGAACACTGATTTATAAAAGGATATTAAATGTATTTTAAAGTTTCTAATAATTAATAAAATACAATTCATAACCCAATGACCCATCTAAAAATTTTTAACGCGCCAAAATATATAAATTCGGTTCTGTCGGCACTCCCGAAGTGCAACACTTAATTTTGTTTCTTTCAGGGCATATGGTTGAGAACTGCCACCCTGACCTTATACTTGCTTATAAATACCCGTGTGAGACACTCGTGCAGTGTGGTTAGAAATAATCACACTTAAAAGAACCCTTCAAGGATACAAGGGCGGTATTATAAAATATCTTCCTACGCATAAAGGTGAGCGTAGGTTTCTTAAACGATGTTTTCTGCGAAATGTGCGTTCCAACTTCTAACATTAAATTTTGAACACCAACCAAGATTAATTCTACGTAGAATACGGTGCTCATTTTGGATTGCAGATGCACTCACTGTAGGTATATCCTAGCACTATGGTACCATTTACAAATTAAGTCTTCGAGCGTTTATGTTTCCACTAGATGACCCCCACGGCTTCGTCCGAAGTTTGAAATCCCGTCGCACCTATTTAATCCCGTCGCTTATAAATTCTACAAAAATGCATTAAAATTTGCCCGATTTGTTTACATTTATGACTACTGCTCCGCTCTCCAGGGTAGTAGTGATGATATATAGCCATAACAACAAGAATTGTTCAAATCTGACCAGTAGTTCCTGAGATTAGCGCGTTCAACCAAACAAACAAACTCCTCAGCTTTATAATCCTACTAATATTATAAACGCGAAAGTTTGTTAATACGGATGTTTGTTACCCTTTCACGTAAAAACTAATAAGTGATTTTTTATGAAACTTTACAATAATATAGCTTATATATCAGAATAACACATAGGTTACTTTTTATCCCGGTAACAAGTTCCTGTGGGCAACGAGAAAACTTCTTAACTCGGGCAAAGCCGCGTCTGTTAACTAGTATTAGTATACATATGTGTAACCGTTTCGCATTCGACCCTAATCGACGTCTAAATGGATGACCCTCGAATGGGGTCATGAATCTTGTGAGCTATTCGATGTATGTCATGTATGATATGATATGTCCATTATTCCATTTGCTCGCGATTATCATATTAAACGATTTATCTATTTAATTTGAGCTTCCAGTTTGCATTAAAAATGTACGTTATTCGATACGCGTTCCACTTGGATTGACTAGGAAAAGCCGCTTTTTTATAGTGTATCAATCACGCCTTATCCCCGAAAGTGTGGCCGAGGCATATTATACACCCACTTTTCACCGTGTGTATTTCTGTCCCACGTAATATATGGTAAACCCATTGCCGTGTTGAAATAAATAAATAAATAAATATTGACGGATATTTTTTTTTACACAGCGCCGTCTAGCCCAACGTAAGCTAATATAAGCTTGTTTTATAGGATCTAGACAACTGAGATGCGATCACTTCGAAAATAGTGCGGCGTTACTTTGGCCGACCGAATACGTAACGAAGTGATTCGCAATATGGCAGGTTTGAATAAAAGTGTCAGCGTTAAGCTGGAAAAGAGCGTGTCATGGGCGTACCCAACGGCTGCCCCCCCCCTGGAGTTCGATTCGTCTCCTACTATTGTCGATAAAAGTAGAAAAATGAGTTTTTGCCATTTGTAAAACACTATACAACTTTTAATCTCAAAAATCAAAATCTTGAGGCACGCCCCTTTTAACTGTTGGTTAGCAGCGTTAAGTCGGACGGTTAAAAAACACACGATCTCTACCTATCAGTTTAACACTGGGCGCCCTGAAGTAACTCCTCGCAAATCCTCCCTGGGTTCCCGGTAGAATTTGGCTACCACCGCGGCCTCTCCTAATGGTTTGGGGGTTATCTAGTTTATTTGGATATTAGTTTGGAATTCGCTTTATGAGGCGATGAGGCGAGGGTGAAGTTTTAAGGTCAAGCCGTTGTCTTGGGCCTGCTTCTGTAAAAACAGCGGGTCATCCAGCGTACTTTAAACCCTAAATAAATCCCTTCCATGTTCTTCATAATCAATAACATCGCAGTCGGAGTCAACTTCTCCAATGGTTGACTCTGTAGGCAGTATATGTGACAATATTGTAAGCACAAATAACATTTACTGTGATAGCCCTGTAACAAAAATTACGCAACCATTAAATGTTGGAAAGCATGTAGTTTATTGTGATGAAATTGGCAAAAGTTTAGGTTATCACTTAATTCAACATCTGGGTAACTCGGTTATAACACTTTCATTTCCTGGGGCATCCTACTCTCAAATAATTAATAAGGTATTAACCAGTACACATTGCCCACAAACAACAATAGTGATACTTATTGGCAGAAGAGATAATGTGAAAATTAAAACTATCATAAATTTTTATGAACAGTTGTCAAACATGCAAGTTAAACAGGTTATACTGTCTACACTGCCATATAGCAAATCTTTTACACAAATTGAAAATAATATTAGATACAATATAAATAGAAAGTTACATACCTTGACCACATATTGTAGGAATATAGAATTATTTGACTGTAATCCTTTATTACAGAATTATTATTTTTTGACATTAGATAGTTGTTTACTATCAAATTTTTTACGACGTCAGATAGCTGTGTTGTTATCCAATTTTTTATTGAATCAAGCCAAATTATTGGCTTATAAACCAGCTCCTTTTGAGCGTATTAGGAATGACTTACTAACTTGGGAAATTATCTCAAAAACTAGTTTGTAAGACAACAGGTAAAAAATCTGGCCATGGTTATAGGTCTTTTGAGCCAATTTTTTTTAAAGACCCTTTAAATAATATTTGTTGTAATAATTCTGAGTATATCAACAATACTTTTAGTAGTCTAAACTTAGTTCACCAAAATATTGAAGGCATATCTGAAAAACTACTACAAATAGAACTTTATATAAAGGAACACAATGTTCACATTTTTTGTATTACAGAACATTGGTTAAAAAGTCATGAACTATTGTTCAACAATGAATTCTATTCACTTAGCAGTGCGTTCTCTAGAAAGAAAGCTATTCGTGGTGGCTCTCTTATATTTGTATCTAATAATTTAAAATGTAAAGAACGTAAAGATATTGTGGCTCTTTCTATTGAGCGTACTGCAGAATTGTCCTGTGTTGGGCTTGAGTAACTCATTGTCCTCTGTGTCTACAGTCCTCCAGATAGGGATTATAATTTATTAGAAACTGTAATGGAAAATGTATTGAAGCGTTTGTTCACTAGTAGAAAACATGTTGTGGTGTGTGGGGATTTTAATGTTGATTTACTTGTGCAGTCTTCGAAATGTATTAGATTTAAAAATTTGTTTAAGTCTTTTGGCTTACAAAATTTATTTTGTGAGCCAACTAGAATCACCTCACATTCTAGAAAATGTATAGATAATATATTCTGCAACTGTGTATCAACAACAAGGGAGATACTAAGTAACTTTCCATCAGATCATCTTGGTCAGAAAGCCGCATTTCCTATTGATGTCACTTCTAAAAAGAATAAAATTGTATGTATACCAATGAGTGCACATCGACTTAAACAATTTAATGTAAATGTTTCAGCAAAAGTCACTCATATTGACTTTAATCAGGAAGATCCAAATAGCTTATATGACTCCTTATTTAATACAATTAAAGCTGAGTACAACAACATATTTAAATCAAAAACATTTTATAAAAACAAAAACTTGCAATTTTGTGAGTGGGCAACTGCAGGAATTTACAAAAGTAGGGCTAAGTTGTACGAACTATATGGTATGAAGCAATTTAATTTTGATCCTGCCTTTATTCAATATGTTAAAATTTATTCTAAGACCTTTAAAAAGGCCTGTGCTGCTGCCAAGTCGTTACATATAAGTAATAAAATTAAAGAGTCAAAAAACAAGGCAAAAATGACTTGGAATGTAATCAATACTGAAACCGGTCGATTACTACCCCGTGATAATAACATTGAGTTAATTATAAATAACGAAGTGTGTAATAATAAATTAGATATAGCACAAACTTTTAACAACTATTTTATAGACATACCCTCGAAAACAACTAGCTCCTTAAATTCTTGTCCAATAAAAGCTCAACGCATGCTTGGGGGCAGCGTGGATCAGTGTAGTGTCTTATTTGGCTTCAAATATGTAAACCCCAATGATATCATTAAAGTATTCAAGTCACTTAACTCAAAAAAGACAGCTGACTTGTGGGGTATTTCTGTAAAATTGATTGAGACTATCATTGTTAATATATCATCACATCTAGCTGAAATATTATAAAATGTGTTGATAAAGGAGTGTTGTGTTGTGAGATTTAATGAAACACAGTAAAGTAATACCTCTATTTAAATCTGGATCCAAAACCGACCCTGGTAATTTCAGACCAATTTCAATATTACCAGCCATTAGCAAAATTTTTGAAAAAATTATATTGCAACAATTACAAGCTCATTTTAATTTAAATATGCTATTACATAAGGAGCAGTATGGGTTCACATGGGGTCGTTCTACCATTAATGCAGGTGTGACACTTCTGAATCATATATATGACGCCTGGGAGAATAGACAAGATGCTATTGGTGTATTCTGCGATCTCTCCAAAGCATTTGAATGCGTTGACCATAAAACACTATTGGGAAAACTCTTTTATTATGGTATCAAAGACTCTGCACTGAACCTTGTTGCCTCCTACCTAAATGATCGAATACAACATGTTGATGTCAATGGAATTCGCTCCCCTGGAGCATCTGTTGCTATGGACGTACCGCAGGGATCAATTCTGGGTCCGTTTCTATTTTTAATTTATATTAACGATCTGCCATTCTATATACAGAACTTGTGCGACATTGTTCTATTTGCTGATGATACGTCACTTATTTTTAAAGTTGATCGCACGCTTAGTAATTTTAACGGCGTAAATAGTTCACTTGCCCAAGTTGTAGATTGGTTTACGACCAATAATTTGCTACTAAACGCTAAGAAGACAAAATGTATCAGATTCAGCATGCCTAATGTCAGGAATTGCGGTACAAATATAACATTGAACAGTGATACCCTTAATCTTGTAGAATCAACTGTATTTTTGGGGATCACTTTAGATAGCAAACTGCAGTGGAATGCCCAAATAACGTGTCTTGCAGGTAAACTCAGCTCGGCAGCCTTTGCCGTTAGTAAAGTCAGGCAGCTTACTGATGTGGCAACTGCCAGGCTGGTATACTTTAGTTATTTTCATAGTGTCATGTCTTACGGCATTTTGCTGTGGGGCAAAGCAGCTGATCTACAAGTAATTTTTGTACTCCAGAAGAGAGCTATACGTGCAATATATAAATTGAGTGCTAGAGTGTCTCTTAGAGAAAAATTTAAAGAAATTGGCATTTTAACGGTTGCATCACAGTATATATTTGCAAATATTATGTTAGTTAAACAGAACATACATTTATACAATAGACACAGTGACATACATTCGATAAATACTAGAAATAAGCAGAAATTAATTGGAACGCATCATCGTTTACAAAAGGTTCACGACTCTTTTGCAGGAATTGGCGTACGACTATATAATAAAATTCCTTTAAACATTATGAACCTGCCGTTACATAAATTTAAGGCGGAAATTAAGAGGCACCTCTTGAAAAGGGCCTATTACACAACTAATGATTATTTGAACGATAAAAATAAATGGAAATGAGTTGCTTGCTCTTCGCTTGAGCTATTTAGGATTCGAATGAATCTTGTGATATGCCTTGAATCTGCATATATATGTTGTATTTTTACATCTCTACATTATTAATAATTTGTAACATCTGACAACTAAAGGTTTCTAAATTGGCTGCGTTTAGTCCCGGTATACAATGTAATTTGAGTTTGTTATTGTGTGAGCACCATGTAGACTTATCTATTTCTTTGAAATTGACATGTTAGTTGCTGTGCAGTTTTTGAGTATGTCATGCTCGCCTAAGTGTCCTGGCAGTGGTGGCGTATGTATCGGGTCGCCTTATTCCCTATAATACGGTTGAGTAGGGCGATGGCTGATATAATGCGTCATACCCGTGAACGGGTGCCGTCTGTTGGGACTGGTCAGCTCATAGCTGTTATAGCAATTATTAAAAATAATCTTATTTATATTTAAGGTAAACTTAAGTTTAGTCGACTGTTCTCACATAAATCCAAAGGAACAATGTAAGTGTAATTTTAATGTTGTAAGCCATTCCTACATTTTAAAATGGCATCCATTGACTTTCTTGCCAGATTCTTCTTCTTCAAGGGTAGGCTGCCCTTAGAACCGGCAACTATAATCGCTCTAATTTTGATATGATTTAAACACAACAATGATTTTGTTTTTTTTTGTTTGTATAAATTCATCATTTTTACACATCATTCATTACTATATAATTGGTCAAATATCATGTTAATCAAACTAATGTAATTACTGGCGTTTAGAAAAGAGTGGCCATGAGTTTTATTGCCAGGTTCTTCCTCAGGCTCTACCTATTGCTTTGCGAATCTGGCAGTAAATGTAAATGTAGAAGCAATATTCTTGACGTTCATAAGTGTTACTTTGTGACCTAAATTAATAAAGATTTATTATTATTTATTATTACATAGTTACCTATTTAAGAAATTATATTATAAATAAATTTTACTACGTTTTAATTTATATGTATTTCTTATTTACTAGTGAACGCAAAGCGGTTTAAACTAAATAACTGGAATAAATGTAGCCTAAGTTACTTCTTATAGATATTATAAGAGTGCCAGTGAAAATCTCATTAAAATCGGTTCAGTTGTGTGTGTCAGAGATTGGCCGGAACATACAGACAGTGAAACATTTTTAAAATAGTATTTTTTTGTAGGTATCGTATTTGATATTATCAAAATCTGAAGACAAGCATGATGAATTAGGTGTATTCTGCGATCTATCCAAGGCTTTTGATTTCGTTCAGCATGAAATGTTGTGCAGCATGAAACATTACTATGGAGTAAGACGCAAAACTATCGCCCTTCTGTCTTTAAAATTCTTCTTCTGTTATTTAAAAAAAGCTTTGTAAAAAGGTTATTACGTTGCACTATGTGTTACAGGAGCCAATTTTCGGACATCATATGTTTTATTATTTTTTAAATCCCCATTGAAGATCGAAAGTTATTGGTAATTCCCGGATAAACATATTGATGATAAAGTTTGTCAGTGTGTGTAAAAAGTCCTGAATTTATAATGAGAAATACCAATTACTCAGACATTACTACATACACATTTTATCAAACTATTAAAAATCCGGTTATACTGAAGTGACAACCCTGGCAAAAATTTAAAATTTGTCACAACTTCTAGACTCCTCGAGATTTGGATATGATTTTTTTCCTATCCATATAGAAATAGTAGAACTCAATGTTGGTATATATAACTTATCCAACTACAGTGAATTACCTGAGAAAAAAAAAATACAAAAAATCAAAAAAAAAAAATTACTCTGGTTTTTAGCAAGTTACGGGATTTATAATTACCTTATAAAGTAGCCTAAGTAGCAGTTCCAAACAGCATAAGTTGATTTTTATTTGCTTTAGTTATCAGCTCAAAATATTTCTTAACTTTATCCGGGTGAATAAACACTGAATTAAAAAGAAATATTATGGCTAAACTAATTATATTTATCAGTTGGGAATTTTACTCTAGCAATTTAAATACTTAGATTTATAAGTTTTTAAATAAAAAGGGGACGAAAATGGCGTTTATAACACATAGTGCGTTGTTAAAAACGGGTAACTTTAATCTGAGTTGCCCCCCATGGCCAAGATCCTGGATACGCCCATGTGCTCCGTTGGTTTGGACACGTCCAACGAATGAGTGAGGAACGATTGACGAAGAATATATATTGTGCGAAAGTAGAGGGTAGAAGAAGTCAGGGTAGGCCGAGACTTACATATGAAGACCACTTGAGCATGTTTATATAATCTAAGGGTCAAAAGTACTCGGATACCCAGACGTGCGTGTATGAAGCGATTGATGGATCTTGAAGAAGCGAAAGAAGTATGCATGGATCGCGAAGCTTGGCGATCTGTCCTCTCTGACTACAGTCGCTGTATCCCTGACGGTGTACCGTTAGGGATACAGCGTGAAGATTTTTGTGGGATGTGTTATTCTGATGTGTCAGCTTTATTATGGTAATTATTGAATAAAGTGAAATAAGACAATTCGTTTAAAGACGGGGATTGACGCCGTTTATGCCAAATTGATGGCAGCCAGTCTTTTCCTGTCCGTTCAACAATAGGGTCGACTACGGTGACAACTTATTTTTTAAAAAGTCGATTCTTATTTTTTATATATCTATCACGCCTTATCCCCGAAGGGGTGGCAGAGGCATATATGTATATTATATGCCCACTTTTCACCATGTGTATTCCTGTCCCATGTAATAGGTGGTGAGGTTGGAGTGTTGAAATAGACAGACGCAGGTTGTTGCTACCTGCTGTTGAAGTTATTAAGCCGCCCATAAGGCCTTGAACTTGGCTTAACGACTGCCATTTTATTGGCAACCGGGACCACCAGCTTAACGTGCCTTCCGACGGACGGAACTGGGGTGGGTTATTTTGTTATTTCTCAAAGGGTTTAGGCAGCGTTTTTGTTGAAAGCTCCCAGACGGCTTATTTTTTCCGACATCCCCAACAAATATCGTTATAATTTGGTCAATATATACAAAAAACTTAACAAGTTATACATAAAAACCTTCTATAAGAATCACTCTAACTATTAAAGTAAACCGCATCGTAATTCGTTTCGTAGTTTTAAAGATCTAAGCGACAGACAGCGAAAAGCGACTTTGTTTTATAATATGTAGTGATACCTACCTATGTAATGTATTTAGAAATATATATAAGTATGTTTATCAGCTATCTGGTTACCATAGTTCAAGCTCTGCTTAGTGTGGAATCAGATGGCGTTGTGTGAGTTGTCCCAACAACAACAACAAAAATAGATACACTTGTTTCTATTTTGTAGCGCGGAGAATACACAGCAATATTATAAATGCAGTAATTTGTATTTAAAACATAGTTTCGCACATCTAGAAGTTAGTAAACTTGGGTTTTAAATTGAGTTATTATTACGACTGATGAATTAGCAGTTATAATTAACAAGGCGTAAATTAAATGTTTATGTTTATACATCCACGCTTAAGCTCGTGGCCCCGCTATCTCAGTGATCTGTAAACGATCACTGCGTTAAGCAACTTTCGCTTTAGCTGACCCTTGGATGGGTGACCACTTGGCATTTACATTTGCGAGCGTTTTTTGTGCTTCGGAGGACACGTTAAGCCAGTGGTCTCGGTTGCCAATAAAATGGCAGTCGTTAAGCCCAGTTGAAGGCATTAAAAGCGGCTTAAAAATGTCAACCGCAGGTCGCCACAGCCTTCGCCTGTCTATTTCAACACGGCAATGGGCTCACCACCTGTTACGTGACATGTGGGCGTATAGTATGCCTCCAACTACCCCTTCAGGGATAAAGGCATGACAATATGTATGTATGTATGTATGCACACTTTTTTATTTACCACAGAGGTGGCAGACAAGCGTACGGCCCACCTGATGGAAAGTGGTCACTGTAGCCTATGGACGTTTGCAACACCAGAGGTGCAGCACTCGCGCTGCCGACCTTTTATAAACCTTTATAACACTTACATAAGGAAGATACCCAAGGCACTTAAATGTAAGTTGGTGATTGATAGATATGTCTGGGTACCTATGGAATGAAGTAACTAGCAGTCATTAATTTTGTAGAGCGCAGGTACGTGTCCGTCTTGGCTAAAAGTTTTTTATCGGAACTATATTTAACTAGCAAATGCCCCGCTGTTTTACCCAGCATAATTCACGTTCCCGTGGGACTACGTAGATAAATTGTGGCCTTAGTTATTCCTTATAACATTAGCTACCTGCCATTGAAAATCCAGTAAAAATCGGTCCAGCCGTTTAAGAGATCAGCAATTAGACAAATAAAAACATTAACATAGTTTTTATGTAAGTATCCTTTTTGAATTTAGTTAAAAACTGTTAATTTGGAATTACAATCAGACATTTCGATTTTATTTATTTGTATAGATATACCGAATTTTATCGTAAAGCAACTATTCTTTAATAAAAAAAAAACTCATTTTCACACCTTTTTTCAGCTTTTCTACAAAGCAGTCAGTCAATACATAACATTTTTTTTAAACTTGGCTTGGCTATACAAAAACAAAATAGTATACAATCTATAGTAATACAAGCTTTTGTAAATTACCCCATTACCCTCTTATAAGCATTGTGTGACAATGTACAAACCACAATATTTATTTATTTAATACCACCCAATCACATTACTTAAATTTAATGTCACAGTAACCAATAAATAGATAGGGATGGACGTTACAACAAATTAGATATCATTTCTCAAAATCCAATAAGCAACTTTTAAGCCAACGCCAAGGCTCCTCGCGACAGTTGAAATCTCTTACATCCCGTTCGTAATAGCTTCATTAAAATAATCCTACCGTTAAACTGGCTTTGAAACCGTTCGCAGACACGTAATTGGGCCACCGTTCGTGGTTATTTATACATTAATCAGATCAAAATGGGCGCCTATCATTGAAGGGAAGCACAGATTGTGTATTTGGATGAGTAAAATATGGATCATCGCTGTATATGTATACACTAGCTGACCCACGCGGCTTCGTTTGTGATATAGGTACTTCGAACCCCCGTCGCAGCTATTTAATCCCGTCGCTTATTATTTTTTGAAAAATTTAGGAAACAATTACTGATTTGTTGACTGATCTTAAATTACTGCTCCAATCTCCTGGGTAGTGAATGATAGAAAGATTTAAGTACAAAGATTTTTATCAATTCGAACCAGTAGTTTCTGAGATTATCAAGTTCGACCAAGCAAACAAGCAACAAAAAAAAAACAAACTCTACAACTTTATATATTAGTATAGCTGAAGAAGTATAAATTAGTTACAAAATAATTATCAATGACATATCTTTACCGCAAGGCCTTAAGATAAAAGTCTTAGACTAGAGTTACGACCTATTAAATTAAAATGTCGGGACGTGAATATTCACAGTTAGTCATCTAGTAAAATCTAGTTCATTGAATACCTTCATTCGGATTTTCGCTTTGTTCTCGAACTCCTCCCAAACCTCTCATCACATTTTTTATCAAATTTGACTAATACGACATCTAGCCATAGATGGTTTAGAAAAAATAAAAACGTAAATCGGACATACCATTGAGGAATAAAAAAATAACAAAACGCTTCGCTCCATTTAGACTTACCGGGGACGGCAAGTGCACCTAGTCATAGCTGCCCCTTGAGATACAGGATTACCAATTTTAAGGGGCAGAGTTCAAATTTTATGTAAGTACAAAGAAAATTGTCAACTACAGTGGTCAACGCGGGATTTATATCTCGAACCTACATGGTATTATTGAGTTTGTACTTTGTGTCGTATGTTGTATAGTTTGACCACGTCCGCTGTACCGCTCACTGCGTACAATTTTGTGCGCCGTGAGCGGTACAGCGATCGTAAATAAAATAAATAAATATCCATCACGCCTTATCCCCGAAGGGGTAGCAGAGGCATATTATATGCCCACTTTTCACCGTGTGGATTCCTGTCCCACGTAATAGGTGGTGAGCCCATTGCCGTGTTGAAATAAACAGACGCAGGTTGTGGCTACCTAAACTAACTTACTAACTAACTATCTTCACGCTGTATCCCTGACGGGGAGGTCGGGGTTGTGGCTACCTGCTGTTGAAATTTTTCAAGCCGCCCATAAGGCTTTCACAACCAGGCTTAACGACTGCCATTTTACTGGCAACCGGGACCAACGGCTTAAAGTGCCTTCCGAAGCACGAAAACGCTCGCAAATGTAAATGCCACAAAGTGGTCACCCATCCGAGGACCAGCCATAGTGAAAGTTGCGTAACTCAGTGATCGTTTACAGAACACTGAGACCACGGGGCCACGAGCGCTTCAAGCGGTCGTGGTCAAACTATAGTACCTATTTACTTGTTACCTCTCATCCACTCTATCGTCCGAGCTTGACTGTAATTTGACACTTGAACGTTGATTCGTTATCGGTAATTGGCCTAATTAACTTTTAACCTAATCGACATAAATCGAGATATCTTGGCAACTACTAAAGCTACAACGAAAATCGGTTTTACCTGTAGCTGTAATACATTTTGAATTTCAACCCAAATTTCAAAAAAAATATTAATAAGTCCTTGCGCGCAGTGCCATGCGGTGGCCGCAGATGCGTTTGTTTACAGCACAGTAGGGAGGCCAATCTCCATGCGTTTGTTCTACCGTACCGTAGCGCGTGCACTTGTTCACGAAGCGCGTAGCACGCGTACTTCTATGACACTCTCCACAGATTATGCAGTAGACAAATGCAAGGATATTTAAAACAATAAAGTTTTAAATACAAATTATAGTTTAAAAATGTTCTTAATGTACATGGGTCATACGAAGGTCAATGGGCGACCATAGTCGCAATTTTGAGCGGCGATAGTTGCACGGACGTAGGAGTGTAAAATTACGATTTGATAATAATGTAACATCTGAAAATTAATAAAATTTTCAAACTCACCCGTCCATCGCTCTTCCAGTAAATGAAGAAGCCATACTCGTCAACCTTGAAAGTGCAGTTCAGTTCCAAGTCTGTATTGTCCTTTTCTTCTGACCAGCGGTCGAAGACTGCACCCTGGTGGAAAAAAAACATGATTAATATAGTTTGCTCAAACAATTCTTTACGCTGTATCCCTGACGAGGCAGTCAGAGAAGACAGGTTTCGCGATCCATGCATACTTCTTTTGCTTTCTACAGATTCTTCAATAGCTTCTGGGTCACGTCTGGGTATCTGAGTAGTTATAAAAATTAACTAACTATCTTCACGCTTGACGGGGTAGTCAGAGAAGATAGGTTTCGAGTAGTTATATCTTTCCGTTTTTGAGCAATCTGCTCACACAGTCTTCGTATATAAGCCTCAGTGAACCCTGACTCCTTCTACCCTATACTTTCGCACAATACATATTCTTCGCCAATCGTACCTCACTCAATCGACCAGACGGGTTGGTACAGGGGTTGGTTTCGAGTTTTTTTCAAATCGCATCGGTCATGAACCTCGATCAAAAGTCGCGCTACTCGCAGGTGAGATTAACTTAAAGCTCTGAAGATCTCGGGAGGCCTCTAAATAATATCGCTTTGTATATTTGTTCGAGATAACTTCTTCTCCCGAATAAACCTACGCATTATTGCCCCAAATAAGACAAAGAATTATTGTGATTGATATTGATATAAAGAGATTATCAGATCATGACTCCACCGAGTGTCGAACTACGAGTACAATAGGGCGATTAGGTAAACGAATATTTGCAGATTAGGTGTGGTGATGGTAGGGCTACGATAGCAGCGGTTTTACTTAGGTAACTAAAGTTCTAAATCAAGACTGTTTGTAAATTACAATTGACAGCGTTTCACGAAATGCATATGAAAGTTAATACGGTACTTACATGAAAAAACTGTTTTGAAAATGTTTGTCTGTGAGTCTGTTAATCAGATCAGCTATATAAGCAGTAACACAAACTACATTTATCCCCGTATTCCCACGGGATTTACGCGTGTGAAACCGCAGGAGATCCGTTAGTAATTCTATCTCCCGTCTCGCCTTCGTAAATACAGACAAATTGGGTCCGTATTTACGAGGGCGAAACGTGGGGAAATTGGAAAATGGATTGGTTATGTCGCCTTCGTCAGATAAAAGTTGGAGTAGAGGAGTAGAGCAAAAAGTCTAAATAATAGAGTAGACATGCTTAATGCGTTCCTGTTGTATGAGTGCACGGGTGTATTTGTGCATGTGTTGTCACTCTCAGGGTTGTCACAAATTGTGGTGAAAAGTAACAACGGAGTTCAGTTAATGTTGTGAGAGCTTATACGAAGATATTTTTTACTCTCGGATTATCAGATTTATAACGACTTCAGCAAAATCAATAGGAGAGGTAACTGGTAGTAGTGTACTGGTAAACGAATGCAGCGCTGAGGTCTCGGTTTCGAATCCTGGGTCTAAACAAATATTTGTGTGATTCGCAATTATTAGTTTTGTAGATGGTGATTTACCATGTATAATATGTATGTATTTAAGTGTTTTGTTAAGGATCACTGTTTTAGCATTTTCCTACAAAATTTTTGTGATGGGTAACCATTTGTGGCATTTCCATTTACGAGTGTTTCCGTGATTTGGATGACTGGAACATGGTGGTCATAAAGCCAAGTTGAAGACAGTATAGGCAGCTAGAAAATGTTTAATAACTGTAGGTAGCCACAAACTGCGCCTATCCATTTCAACCCCACAATAGGCCCAACATCTACATGGGACAAATACTAGTTAAAATGTAGGCGTATATATGCCTCTGCCTACTTCGCGTAAAAAGGCGTGACTGTATATGAGAAAATATTTTATACTCAAACATATCAATACCATGAGAAAAGAGAAAATATTGAAATATTTATAAGGCTAAGCAAAACAACAAAACAAAATTCTTAAGCCAATAAGCCCGCTATCACTGTGACCCCACATTGTCACGCTCCAACAAATATGCTTTGACTTACGAATTATGTGATCCATATTACGAGCCGTGATGTGTGTGTGTGTGTGTGTGTGTGAGATGATGTGAACTGATTTGTGCTATGTGATGTGTCATATGATATATCCTGTGTGTACTGATATGTGAATGGATCGATATCTATACAGATAAATAAAATTGAATTGTCCGTTTGATATTTCAAATGAATAATTTTTCACTAAACGCTTATGATACGAGTATATACGGTTATTTAAAAATCAGCTTTTAATATTTTTGTCTGTTTGTTCTGGTTAAACTCTAAAGCGGCTGTACGGAGTTCGGTGGGACGTTCGAACGTTCGAACTTAAACTGCTCATAGGAATTATTGTACCGTAGTATGGTATAACAATAAAAAAAAAGAATACCTGCAACAGCGGTTCAGGGACGGGGATCTGCCAGAAGAATTCAAATTTCTTCGTCATGGTGCTAAGGTCTCAGCACACCCTCGCACAAAGAAGATCAGTGTTCGGACATTCTGGCTGACCACCTGCGGGCAAAATGAAAATACAAAGTTAGCCATACTTAATATGATTTTTAAAAACAATATTGTAATAAATAAAGAAATAAAATAAATAAATCTATGACTAACTATATTTACGCTGTATCCCGGCTTTAGATGACAGATCGCCAGGCTTCACGATCCATACATATTCTTCTTGCAGATTCATCAATCGCTTCATACATGCACTTCTAGGTATCCGAGAACTTTTGACTTTTCCGTTTTGAGCAATCTGCTCACGTGGTCTTCATAATGTAAGTCTCGGCCTACCTTGACTCCTTCCACCCTCTACTTTCGCACAATATATATTCTTCGTCAATCGTTCCTCACTCATTCGTTGGACGTGTCCAAATCAACGGAGCACTAAAATCAATATATATTGGGGGACATTTTTTTTTACACACTGCCGTCTAGCCCAAAGTAAGCTAATATAAGCTTGTTATATGGTATCTAGACGGCTGAAAAACATAATGATATATTTCTAAATACATACATATTATACATAGGAAACACCCAAATTGCAAAAAAAAAGACATTTGTGAATCACACAAACATTTTTCACGACCCGGGAATCAAACCCGGGACCTCAGTCGCGGCTGTCGCATACACTACCTATGCGCCACCGATGCACACAAGTATTATTACAACATTGAATTGCTCGAATATGGGTAATATTTAAGGGAATATGCTAAGATAAGGAGGACCAAACGACCGAATATCTTTGTCAGAAAAATAAAATGCTAATAGCATAAAAAGAAACATATTGGCATTCTAGAAAATAAATCATAAAAAATACGGTTTTACTCACGTGTAAATATTGGGATAGTCGGGCTATCCCGATATTTCCACCTTAGTAAAAAATGTTTTTTACTCCCTGATTATCAGATTTATACCGACTTTAGCAAAATCAATAGGAGGGTTTTACTTACCTGTAAATTTCGGGATAGTCGGGCTATCCTGATAGTTACACGTGAGTAAAACCGTTTAGTTAGTAATAATTTACAACGCTCACAAAAGTTATTGATCTAACAAAAAAATCGTTTTAAATGTTTCTAACATTATTTTTTTTGATATTAATTTATACAGAGTCAGAAAGTCACAATCGCCAGCCTTAAGGTTGCAGACGGCCATTAGATCCCTTCTTGTCAGGAAATTGCTCAATAGGGCTCAATCATTGTAACATACAATTAAGATAATCAGGCTCCCCTTTCAACTTAATCACGATATGTTTAATGACAAGAACTAAGGGCAGTATTCCAGATCGTTTCTCAATACTCAAGAAACACTTAAGAGTAGATTTATAAGGCAAAAACTAGCCTCAAGCGTTTCTTGAGTATTGAGAAACTTTCTGGCCTTATAAATACTACTCTCAAGTGTTTCTTGAGTAACTTACAACTTTCTTTGAGTTACTCAATAGAGTAACGTTCGTAAAATACGGCCTGTAATCGTCGACCATCAACGGTGTCTGTTTGTTCTATAAATGGCTTCAGATGACGTAGTTAGTCACCCTTTTTAGAACTAAGGGCAGTATTCCAAATCGTTTCTCAATACTCAAGAAACACTTGAGAGTAGATTTATAAGGCTAAATCTAGCCTCACCGTTTCTTGAGTATGAGAAACTTTCTGGCCTTATAAATACTACTTTCAAGTGTTTCTTGAGTAACTTTCAACTTTCTTTGAGTTACTCAATAGAGTAACGTTCGTAAAATACGGCCCTTAGTGCATCGTCGACCATCAACGGTGTCTGTTAGTTCTATAAATGGCTTCAGAGGTCGTGGTCACCATTTTCGATCTTACTGATGAAACGTCTAATCAACTGTCACTTGAAGAATGAGTTGGAGTAACTAAGGTGCCTTTAGATACTCCGATTCCAACTGTAGAGCATTAGCCTTAGTAAGGGCTATTGCTATTGCAGAGTTTTACATTACAATTCAACAACCAAGACTAGATCGGAGCTGAGGTTAGTTTTTGATTAAAATACTACTCTCAAGCATTTCTTGAGTTTTGAAAGACATTCTGTAATATTCTTTTTTATAATTGACCTTACAGATCGTCACCAGCCTGGAAAGGCTGGCGACATCTAGTGAATTGAGGGCCAACTCACACTCTCCAAGATTATTGACAGCGGCCCTCAAATTGATGGTCCAATTAGGTCCCCGGATTCTTCACGCTCTGTTAGAAGAATCCGGGGCTCTATGAGGAGGGAAACACATGCGCTGGCTATGCGTTTCAAGGTTAAAATATCCTACTAATATTATAAACGCGAATGTTTGTAAGGTAGGGATAGATGTTTGTTACTCTTTCACGCAAAATCTACTGAATAGATTTTGATGAAACTTTATAATAATATAGCTTACACATTAGAGTAACGCATAGGCTACTTTTTATCTCGGGAACAAGTTTCTGTAAGAAACGGGAACGGGAAAACTTCACCACGGGTGCGGAACCGCGTGTGTCAACTAGTTTAAAAATCATTCCGGGTTATTGACCTAATGCAGAAATATCCGTGCTTCGAATGTAATTGCTGGATATAAAAAAAATGCTATCAGTATAAAATTAAATAAAATTAAAGTGTCTGTTTGTCAATTCATCTTTTCAATAAATGCATATTAAAGTATTTAAGTTCGGCACTTACTTAAAATATCAGTCCGTCCAACTATTCTTTTAAACGGCTTGACCGATTTTAACAGGACTTTCACTGGCAGATAGCTTATATGTAACTTAAACTACATTTTATTGCCGTATTCCCACGGGAACGGGCACTACACGGGTGAAACCGCGCGGCATCCTCTAGTTAGCATGTAGCAAATAAATTTACATAAACCTTATTTATTATTCTTTTGAGGTAGTGCAAAATATAATTAACATTCCCTCTGAGTGCACTTTTCATCACATAGTTAAAACTACATAATGTGTTATTTTGAGCAAGAAATACATGAGGTATTATTTTATGTTGCTCAGATTTTATGAGAGAGATTCATGTTCTAGAGAGTTTATAAGTAAAACGTCCCAGCTGCAACTTAAAAATAAATGAAAAATAAGCAATGCAATTACGTAATATAATACGTAGGAATAAGAAAATTCAGGTCTAGACGCTAAGATAATATTTTATGCTATCTTATGCCCATCGGCTTCGCCTGCAACTAACTTAGAACTGTTTAAAAATCACTATTTTTAAACAGTTCTAAGTTAGCCAGAGAAGCGCTCGTGGCCCCGATACTCAGTGTTCTTTAAACGATCACAGCGTCAAGCAACTTTCGCTATAGCTGGTCCTTGGATGAGTGACCACTTTGTGGCATTTTCATTTGCGAGCGTTTCCATTCTTCGGAAAGCACGTTAAGCTGTTGGTCCCGGTTGCCAGTAAAATGGCAGTCGTTAAGCCCAGTTGAAGACCTAATAGGCGGCTTGAAAAAAATCCAACATCAGGTCGCCACAGCCTGCGCCTGTCCATTTCATCACGGCAATGGCCTCACCACCTGTTACCTGGGACAAAATGTAGAAAAAATATGGGGGTATAGAACCTGGGACTTTAGCGCTGCACTCACATACACTACCACTTACACAACCGACGCAGCTTAATATAAAAAGAAAACCTGGAGATAATGAAATAAATAAATAAATAATTATCCATCACGCCTTATCCCCGAAGGGGTGGCAAAGGCATATTATATACCCACTTTTCACCGTGTGAATTCTTGTCTCACGTAACAGTTGGTGAGCCCATTGCCGTGTTGAAATAGACAGACGCAGGTTGTGGCTACCTGCTGTAAAAAATTTTCAAGCCTTCAACCAGGCTTAACGTCTGCCATTTTACTGGCAACCGGGACCAACGGCTTAACGTGCCTTCCGAAGCACGGAAACGCTCGCAAATGCAAATGCTACAAAGTGGTCACCCTTCCGAGGACTAGCCATAGTGAAAGTTGCGTAACTCAGTGATCGTTTACAGAACACTGAGACCGCGGGGCCACGAGCGCTTCAGAGATGATGAAATAATTCTTCAAAATATACTAAGTAACTTATCTATATCAAAGCTAGTCTGAACCTCGAACTGAACTTTCAACACACTACAAGAGACCTTTATAAGTTGAAACTTATGTTGTGTCCGAGTTGTATGACTCTCGAACGATACCCACTAATGGATTGTGACCACTAATGGCACAAGTAATGGACAAGTTTTGTTCTGGCGCAAGATGTGAAATTGCTAAAGCACTATTGGAGCCCTTGAACAAACTAAAACGGAATTATCGCTTGCCCGCACGCGTATTAGTGTTTGAATCTGATTTCTGTAACTATTTAGTAGCAATTTTATAATATATTGAGATTGAGAGATTTAGAAATATTCCCGTACTCGTTACCACAGGAAGCATGTGCCCAGGATTAAAGTAGTCTATAGCACTTAGGAATATACTCGTATTTAGACCTTTCTACATACATACATATCATCACGCCTGTTTCCCATTAGGATAGACTGAAACTATGGATTTCCACTTACTACGATCCTGGCATACAACTTTCGCTTTTCTTACTTTCATAAGTGTTTTCATACACGCTCGCCAGTTAAGGATACTTTTGACCTGGCCTTTTTCCAAAAGCTCATCAATTTAATTGCCATACACCTTTCTACGAGTAGCAGCGAAAATAATCGGTTCGGAGAAACAAAGATAACACACCTAACATAAGACCCACTGCCAATAAAATGGCAGTCGTTAAGCCAAGTTGAAGATCTTATGGACAGGCGCAGGCTGCGGCGACCTGCTGTTGAAATTTTTTAAGCCGTCCATAAGGCCTTCAACCAGGCTTAACTCGTGGCCCCGCGGTCTCGGTGTTCTGTAAACGATCACTGCGTTAAGCAACTTTCGCTATGGCTGGTCCTTGGATGGGTGACCACTTTGTGGCATTTACATTTGCGAGCGTTTCCGTGCTTCAGAAGGCACGTTAAGCCGTTGGTCCCGGCTGCCAGTCGTTAAGCCCAGTTGAAGGCCTTATGGGCGGCTTAAAAAATTTCAACAGCAGGTCGCCGCAGCCTGCGCCTGTCCATTTCAACACAGCATTGGGCTCACCACCTGTTACGTGGGACAAAAATGCATACTGTGTAATGTGTGTGTTTTATATGCCTCTGCCTACCCCTTCAGGGTTTTCCGTATTTATTTTCAAGTGAATGAGGGTTTTTGGGAAGTTGTGTATAATGTGGAATGAGTTCTTCAAGAACTCGTTGTGAATTACTTAGATACTTATCGTAATGGGTGTTTCGAAATCTTAGCTACCGTATTTGGACTACGAGGGGCCGAATTTGTTGCTGTATTTTTTTAGACTTTGTGGCATTAACATTTGCGAGCGTTTCCATGCTTCGGAAGGCACGTTAAGCTGTTGGTCCCAGTTGCCAGTAAAATGGCAGTCGTTAAGCCTGTTTGAAGGCCTTATGGGCGGCTTAAAAAATTTCAACAGCAGGTAGCCACAGCCTGCGTCTGTCTATTTTAACACGGCAATGGGCTCACCACCTATTACGTGGGACAGGAATCCACACGGTGAAAAGTGGGCATAAAATATGCCTCTGCCACCCCTTCGGGGATAAGGCGTGATAGATATTTATTTATTTATAAATAAATATTGTGTGATAATATTTTTTACACTGCAAAAAAAAAATATCTAGCCTAGTGTAACAGTATATTATATGTATAGTTTGAATCTAGATGGCGCTGTGTGAAAGTGTCCCACAATATTTATTTATATATTATGTACTAGGTGACCCCCATGGTTTCGCACGTGACCTATGTCGAACTCCCGTCGCACCTATTTAATCCCGTCACTTATAAATTCTACCAAAATGTATAAAAAAAATGTCCGATTTGTCGACATTTATTACTTCTGCTCCGCTCTCCAGGGTAATAGCGTAATTATATATAGCCTATAGCCTTCCTTGATTAATGGGCTATCTAACAAACACAAAAACATTTTCTTCAATTCGACTCAGTGATTTCTGAGATTAGCGCGTTCAAACAAACAAACTCTTCAGCTTTATATATTAGTTACATTAATATATACCCATTAATTTTAACAATCAATACGCCTATTTAAATATAGGATGACTTAAAAATTGAAAGAAAGAATCTCACTTCAAACCCATGCGAGGTATTCACGTGGCTTATTAAGAGCAACACCTGTGCTAGATAAATCACAAAGTTCCACGTGTACAAAGCTCGTGTACTTCTATAAGTAGATAGATATTGAATTGAGCTTTTCAGAGATCCTTTTCAATAATGATGCTCGCACGTTTAGTCCCGTTGATCGTATAACAACGCTATCGCCGGAGAATACCAATTTAAAATAAGCTTCTGCCCACGTGTTCCTTTAACAACTGAAAGCTTAGTTTTATAAGGGTTGTTCGTAAGAGTTTTTTAGACCTTTAACTTTTTGATGAGTTTGTACACTGCCGCAGGTGGTACGAAGGCGTATTACATGAGCTTAGCTGGTTTACAGTAGATTTTATTTTTGAAAAAGCCTACTAATATTATAAACGTGAAAGTTGGTAACAATGTATGGATTTAGGTTTGTTATTCTTTTACGCAAAAACTACTGAATCGATTTTGACACATTATAATAATATAGCTTACACATCAGAATAACACATAGGCTACTTTTCTTGTACTAACTCTTTGTTTGTAACAGGAACGATAAATTAGTAAGAAAAAGCATCAAAAGAATGAAAGTTACTTTGAATGTAGTTAAAAGTTGGTAAATTCTTTTTTTTTTAGAAGATTCTTAACTTTAGGGTGTTTATATGTTGTCATGGAAACACTTATCAGCCAACTTTATGGTGTCTATGTATGCGACTGAAAGACGCTGTTTCTATGGTCACGAAATAAATTAAAAAAAAAAAAAATTTAACTTTATGGTGTAGGTTTTTCGTGACGGTCTGCGCGCGCATCGTAAAAATGTACACCCGTAATTTTTCCGTAATGCGCCAATACAATAATGCGCCATTACAAGTATATCCTCAAAATTATTCATGTGTCTACAGTATTTTTAAAAAGATTATATAACTAACAAAATTCTAATTCAAAGAACATGATCTGCTGTTGATATCAAAAGTTCAAAGCTGAAAATGCGTACCTAGTACACACGATGTCCTACAAAGAACAGTGGTCGCTTGGTGACCTAATTAAAAGCTTTTATTACAAAGGTAGTCCTCTTTCATCAAGTGTCTGTGTCACGTAAATCCTAGGGATGTACAACCCGAGTAATTCTAATTTTAGGCCTTGGCTTACGAATTTAATGAACGTGTAAAGTACTGAATATGTAGTGCCTTTTCCTTTTTTGTGCGATATTTTCCGACCTTTTACCTATTTTGAGAAGTGCTCGTGGCCACGCTAACTCAGTGTAATCGATCACTGCGGTAAGCGACTTTCGCTATAGGTGGTCCTTGGATGGGTGACCACTTTGTAGTATTTACATTTGCGAGCGTTTCCGTGCTTCGGAAGGCTCGTCAAGCCGTTGGCCCGGTTGCCAGTAAAATGGCAATCGTTAAGCCTGGTTGTTAAGGCGGCTTGAAAAATTTCAACATCAGGTCGCCACAGCCTGACCGTGTCCATTTCAACACGGCAATGGACTCACCACCTGTGACAAAAATGCCTACGGTGAAATGTGGGCGTATAGTTTGCCTCTGCCTATTCCTTCAGAGATAAAGACGTGACAATATGTATGTATGTATGTTATGAAAAGGACGGGGTATCTCTAAAAGGTACGCAAGTTAAAGGTACCTCGCGCACTTTTTAAAGTAGTTACCAAGGTAACGTCTATACTCTTCAAATTGATTAATATAAATCTCATTAGGAGCAAAGGTCCCGCCCGACTGGTTGAAGGTACTCGTAATCGCGTTACAGCGGCTTCACTAATGCTATTGAGTAAATGAGATTTTAAGGCTTTATGTTTAGTTAAAGGAGGGGAGGATACCACCACTCACACAAGTCATTCCTAACCCACAACGGTCAAGGATAACCTATACTTATTGTAACGGAGGAATGCATACCAAACTCCTCAAGGAAAAGGACAGGTAATAGTTAACCTTACACTCCAGGTTGTCAAAAATGTGCAATACTCCGTTTTACAACGTGACATATTTAGTCATATGTGAGGGAAAATAAATAAACTTATTATTATTATGTTTCTTATTCTTTTGACAATATCTTCCTTTTTTTTCTTATGAAGAAACCCGGGCTTTTGGTAGGCGTACATGGGGACATACTGATCCAACACGCAGATGCCCTTTGAGAATGTTAATCTAAACATAAATGGGACCCCCACTGCAGACATTCCACGCCCGATTATGTAGAAGAACGGTAATGGACCACCTCCAATGGAAGTTAAACTTTTGTACAATATGCTAACTATGAAATGGGCTATTGGGTTGGGGGTTAGATAAACTGGGTGATTATAACTATGGATGAAGGCGGCATTTTAAAATTATTATTATGTGTGGTGGGATCCTCCTCCATTACTTTATTATCGTTCTACGATGGATTTACGCCATGTAACGTTGGATTCAATAAGTTATTTATGTTTACTCACGCTGTATACCTGACGGGGTAGTCAGAGAAGACAGAACCGTATTTTTATGGAAACCCTCTCGGTGGGCACCCGCCCAAGAGACGCACTTTTCAGAATTTAGTGCCATTGTGTGATTTGAATAAAAAAAAAAATCCGTCAACCTGAGAGTCGCTATCGGGGCCCTACCGTCTGGGATAGCCGCCCTCAATCACGGATCGTCGTCTCTGATTTCCATCAGGCGGGCGGCGCCATTTTGACGTGTCGAAAATAAAAAAAAAAAATTATTTATTCGAACCAGTAGTTCTTGAGATTAACGCGTTTAACCAAACAATAACTGTTAAAAAGTAACAGACTCTCTTCAGCTTTATAACATACTAGCTGACCCGCCCGGCTTCGCCCATGACATACTTCGAACCCTGTGGCACCCATTTAATCCCGTCGTTTATTAATTTCACGATAATGTTTGAACATTTTCCAAATTACTTGATTACTTCTCCGCTCTCAAGTACTACGCCCGAATTTCTGTTACACGAAATTAATTTCTTTGCGCATTTTTTTTTTATATTGCTATATCGCCTAAGATATTCATTTAATTTGCAAAGTGGAAAGGGACAAAATAATCTTCATAAAATGCTGAAACCAACTAACATATTAAGAATGATATTTGTGTAAGTAGATTAATAATGTATTTGTGTAAATAGCCTTTAAATTACCGCTTTATTATTGCTGTTTTTTTTAGTATTAAAATGGATATAGTACGGTATCCTTAAGACATAGACATATACCGTCGCGGACTTTTTTGTAGACCTATATTAGATACACAATACCACAATACATTATTTTGTTATATCTCAATCTCTTCAAAATAAGGCAGCGTTTTCGTTAAAAGCTCCCAGACGGCTTATTTTTTCCGACACCGCCAACATATATCGTTATAATTAAGTTAATGTACACAATAAATTAACAAAATATACATAAAAACTTCTATAATATCACACTATCTATTTAAAAAAACTGCATCGAAATTCGTTGCGTAGTTTTACAAATCTAAGCATACATAGGGACAGACAACGAAAAACGACTTTGTTTTATAATATGTAGTGATGATGATAGTGGTTAGTAGCTAAGCCCCGCGGCTTCGCTCGAGACATTTCTTTACTGTATAATTGGTCAAATATCATGTTAATCAAACTGTGTCAAATGGCGGTTAGAAAAGAGTGGCCATGAGTTTTATTGCCAGGTTCTTCCTCTGGCTCTACCTATTGCTTTGCGAATCTGGCAGTAAATGTAAATGTAGAAGCAGTAATCTTGACGTTCATAAGTGTTACTTTGTGACCTACATGAATAAAGATTTTTGATTTTGATTTTGATTTTGACATTATTCGAACCCTGTGTCACCCATTTAATACTATAACTTTACAACTCCGAATGTCTGAAAACTTTACTGCTGCGCTCTCATAGTCAATAAGTAAAATATTGTCCAATTCCTGAGATTATCGCGTTCAACCAAACAAAATAACATACAGTCAAACAACTTTATACTAGGTGCACTTGCCGAATGGTTTTGTCGTCACTTTCGGTGATTATTCCTCCATGGTATGTCGGATTTTCGATTATATTTTTTATTCTAAAACATCTATGGCTATATGTCGATTAGCGTCAATTTGATCAAAAAGCGTTGAGTGGTTTGGAAGGAGTTCGAGGACAAAGCGAAAATCCGAATCGGGGAAGAATGGAGCTACGCTCACTTCGTAAGAGGTAAAGCTGAAGAGTTTGTTTGTTTGTTATCGACTGTATATTAGTAAAGATATCCTTCGTAAAACAAAAAATATATAAAGTGAAGAATAAAATAGAGTTATCTATATAGTTTGACTGCCTCTGTGGCGCGGTGGGAGTGCATCCGACTGCTACGCAAGAGGTCGTGGGTTCGATTCTCACCCAGGATAAAACTTTGTGTGATGAGCACGATGGTTTATTCTGTGTCTGGGTGTTATTTATCTATAATATGTATGTATTTAGAAATAAATAAGTATGTTTATCAGTTATCTAGATCCTATAACACAAGCTAATATTAACTTACTTTGGGGTAGATGGAGCTGTGTGAAAAGTGTCCCACAATATTATTATTATTGTCCATATCTTTTGCCTCTTTCACGTCAAACACGAGACATGGACTCATTCATGTACGTTCTATTCACGACACATTTCAAACAGTGTCGGCTTTCACGCGTTTGTCACAGTCTTTGTAAGTCCGTGACAAATCCTGTCACAGGTGAATTATAACACAATATGTTTAGTGAATTAAACTGATATGGTAGGTACATCGGGGCTACAGAATTTGCAGCTTAATGATGATCTGTGTAATTTTACTGTGTTATTTTATTAGCACGGTGCTCCCATGAATCAACTCTAATGACAAAATGTAGGTAACGCCGTATAGGAGCCTGAATTTTGAATTTCACAAATATTAAAACGTTTAATTACAAAAAAAAACATTGTCTATGAGATTTCCAATTGTATCAAAAAGCGCGCGCTTTTGAAGCTCTCATACAATTCATAATATTATGAACAGAAGTAACTTTTACTAAAAAAATATCTGTTATCGTAGTAACGTGCCCTTCACTATCGTAGCGTAGGAATCAGACGACTTCTAAACCGAAACCATGGGCCCGAGTCTACTATTGACAAGCCGTAGAATAGAACCAGAATCGCTGTTTTTAGTTGTCAAAATGTTAGTAGACTATCAAAAATGCAACTGACTAGCGGCCACTAGTGCGATACGTGTTAGTAGTACTCATCGGCCGACCGATAGAAGTCTGTTGGAGTACGATTGTATTAGTGTAGACTACGAAAAAAGTCAAAATTTTACCGCTGACTTTCTATTGAGCGACGACTACGATTATTTTCTAACACGATAGTAATAGTAGACTTGGCCCAAAACTGAAAGTTCAAAATCAGCTATCACGTATTCGTGGTGTCCTGATGAATCGAATGCCGCAAACAGTTTATCTCTATCTCATAGGGTTCCTGAGAAACCACGGAACAGTGACAAACGCTGTGCGTACAGATGGTCGGACAGACTGAGCCATTTTACAAGACTTTTCTTAACTTTATTACTATAACAAATAGTAAGAAAGAACAATGTACGTGTGATGCAGTAACTAGCAACATGATAATAAGAAATCTACGAAACGAACCAAGTAATCAAATGGAATTTAGTTTTAATTTAAATACGTATTAATTGAAACGTAAGAACTGATTTGATTCGATTTCATTACAAGATTGACTGTAATCGGCTCATGTCTGGCAAATCGGAACGAGTTTCCAGAAAATACTGATAGCTTTTCAAACTATATTCACCAATATCGAAAAATGACAATCATGAATCTGAATGAATAAATGAAAAAAAAGTACCGCGCTAAAGTGTACATGAATCTTATGAGCAGTACTTTTATGTTCAATCAATCAAAATGAATCAATCAAAAAACAAAAACTGATTATTTTATTTTATACTAGTTGACGCCCGCGGCTTCGCCCGCGTAGAGAAATTTTCCCGTTCCCGTTTCTCACAGGAACTTGTTCCCGGAAAAAGTATCCAATGTTTTATTCTGATGTGTAAGCTATATTATTGTAAAGTTTCATTGAAATCTATTCAGTAGTTTTTACCTTAACTTTTAGTTTAGACTACCGGGTGCCCAGTCTGCTATTTCAATCGTGTCGAAATAAAATCGAAATCGTCGCTCAATAGAAAGTTACCGGTACAATTTTGACAGTTTTTCGTAGTCTACTATTACAGTCGTACTCCAATACACTTCTTTCGGTCGGCCGATAGAATTCTACTAACACGTACCGCGCCAGTGGCCGCTAGTCAGTTGCATTTTTCATATTATAGTAACATTTTGACAGGTAAAAACAGTGATTATATTCTAAGGCTATCAATATGAGACTCGGCCCCCAGTTTTAACGTTATCATTGCAACAGTGCCGAAATATCGGAAACACAATAACATATGGTAAATTTCCCGTTGACTCTAATACACTAATACTCATTGTTTCATCGTGCCGTTATTTAATAATGTTGGGTAATAGGTATACATACCTACTTGTGTTAAAACTCGCGTTATCAAGGCCGGCGGTCAGTCAGAGGCGGGCGTTAAAAAATATTTATCTTGTACTGTAAACTAAACGCGGCTTGTTAGTTTAGGTAATAAATCACTATGCGTTTAGTGGGAATTCTTTAGATAAGTACCTACGATCAGTTGGTATAATTTAGAAAAGTCGCGTTTATTAAAGGGTAGGAGTCAGAGTACTCCAAAACTTACATACAAGGACCACATCAGTAGATTGGTCATAAACGAAAAATTCAGAAGTATTCTGATATCCAGACGTGAATGTATGAAACGATTAATGAATCTGCAGGAAGCGAAAGAAGTATGCATGAATCGCGAAACCTGGACGATCTGTCCTCTCTGACTACCCCGATAGGGATACTGCTTGAAGATAGTTAGTTTAATTAATAAGACTTTTTTGCGTACTTTGCAATAGCCGTGACTTTGGATAGCACCCTCTAGCACCTGTTTAACCCAGTATATGCCTTTACAATATTGTATGAAAATCTACTCGATTTGTTGACATATATTATTACTGCTCTGCTCCCTTGAGTAGTAACATAACGATATATTGCCTATGTTACTTCTGAATAACTTGGATTTTTAACGGTACAAAAATATTTAGAAATCGGTTCAGTATTTTCAGAGATTCCTATCGACTACAAATTCAACATAATCAGAATGATCTAAGTGACATTTTGATCTACCTACTTTTAAATCCAACTAATATTATTAACGCGAAACTTTGTACGTATGTACGGATGTCGGTTTCTTACTCTTTCACGCAAAACCTAAATAAATTCCGACCTACTATGATAATTTAAATATAATAGTTAGATCAGTGCTGTGATGGACAAGTGCCATCTTACAGTGTTTTTCTCATTTCCACAGCATTTATTTTACTTTTATGCGTCTTCTGCCATACCCAACTTTCACTGCCATACGTAAGTGTGGGGACTCTCCTATGTACAGCCAATCTTGCCTTCTTAGACACGTTCTGACTGCTCATAAAGGTGTACATGGCTCCATTTACTTTATTTCCTGCCAAAACTCTTCGCTCAATGTCATACTCACACTTTCCATCTCTCGTAAATTTTGTACCCATGTACAAACTCTTTCACTTGTTCAACTCTTTCTCCTTCCACAAGAATTGGGCAATCTGTCGTACTTACCTCTCTTTCAAAAACCATTACTTTCTACTTGTTTACATTCACTTTCATTCCTTTATATTTTAACGAATCATGCATAATGTTTACTATCAACTGCAACTCCTCCGCCGATGATGCTAGTATTACCTGATCATCGGCGTATAGGAGGCACTTGACGGTCAGTTCATCCATTTTTATACCATACGTACTCTCTTGCAGTTCTTTCAGGCAGCTGGCCATGTATAGGTTAAACAGCAACGGCGACGCTACACAACCCTGTCTCACACCTTTTTCAATATGAAAAACAAGCTCCGTTGATCCCGACACAAGCACTGGAGCCCTCATTGAGAGATTTCAGTGCTCGTATCAAGTGGCTGTTTACTCCATACCTGGCCAGTATTGACCACAGTTCATTCCTCACCACTCTATCATAGGCCTTTTCCAAATCTACAAATATGCAATAGACTTTTTGACTTTTCGCCAAAAGCTTGTCTACTACGCATCGTAAGGAAAACACCTGATCCGTGCATCCCCTTCCTTTCATAAATCCTGCTTCTACATCCCACATTTTTCCTTTAGTTTCATTCATCACTCCTTTTATCAAAATTTTTCGCATACAATTTGCCGACGATGCTGAGCAAGCTTATTTGATCTTGATTTGGTCGAGCGCACGGACCAGGTTAAATACCTGGGATCTGTTTTTCACACGTCCAGTGACATCGATTGCGATGTCAAGTCACGCATTGCTGCCGCGTGGGCCAAATGGCGGGAGATGACCGGTGTCATTTGTGACCCTAAAATGCCGATCCGGTTGAAGGGACAGGTCTACAAAACCATTATTAGACCTGTCCTTTTACATGGCAGTGAGACGTGGCCGATATTAGAGCGACACAAGCAGGAGCTGCGTGTCACGGAAATGAAGATGCTGCGGTGGATGTGTGGGGTCACGCGGATGGACCGCGTGAGAAACTCTCGCATCCGCGGCAGCCTTCACGTCCGTGACATTGCAGACAAGTTGCAAGAGAGTCGCCTTCGTTGGTATGGTCACGTCTTGCGGCAACCGCTGGGCTACGTAGGTAACAAATGTCTGGCCATGTCAGCCCCGCCGGGTCCCGGTAAGAGGGGAAGACCCAAGAAGTGCTGGCTTGACGTCGTAAGGGATGACATGCGTGCCAATGGTCTCACTACAGGGGATGCCGAAGACCGTGCGAAGTGGAGGAGAAAATGTAGGAAAGCGGACCCCGGGCGTCGCGAGACGCAACTGGGACAGACGCTCGGATGATGATGATGATGGCTGAGCAAGCTTATGCCGCGGTAGTTTTTGCACTCTTGCTGTGACCCTTTTCCCTTATAAAGCGGCACCATGACAGCCTTACACCAATCTCTTGGTAAGCTGCCATTCCTCCAACAAAGGTTGAAAAGGCAGTACAGCTGGCAAGCTACCACGCCTTGTCCCGCTTTCAGCATCTCGACAGAGATCCTATCAAGTCCCGCGGCCTTTCCCAATTTCATGCTATTCAAATTTAAGGAAAATTATGTTATGTTATAATATCTGTAAAGTATGTTGTGCTATTGCAATACAATATTTTCTTTCTTTGTTTAATATATATTTAATTTGGGTTAAATTTCAAAATAATTATACCTAGCAGCTATATGTAGTATCTGTATACTTCTTACTATTTTTAAGTAGTTTAAATTTCTCGTCTAGCTTTTATAGTTTCCAAGATATCTCGATTTTAGTTAATTAAATAAACATTTATTTAGAAAAATCATGTCATCAAAAAATCAGGACGTTGTAGTGGCTAAGTAGACTATAAAAGAAGAACACCGCGAGTAAAAAGTTATAGTTTATGACTTGAGTAAAGGAGTCTGTTATTAAAGACTAATGGGCTGTATTACAGTACGTTACTTACACTCAAGAAACACTTGAGAGTAGTATTTATTATAAAGCAAAAACTAGCCTCAAGCGTCGATTGAGTATTGAGAAACGTTCTGGAATTCGGACCTTAAACTCTCGTATTATTAAAACCTGATATTCCTTAATAGCGTTACCAAGTTTCTCAAATTATGTATGTGTTTAAGTAAACATAACACTACAGTGTCTAACAACTAGTTGAATGCCGTTAACAATTTCACAAATTATCGTTCAAATGTTGAATTAAAAACTTTCGTGGTAGGGCAAACGTGTTAAAGCCAATTAGACTTAAAAACACTCTGTTATAGAAACGCTTTGATGTTGGTACTGTAAGCCGTTGAACCGCTGGCTCAGTATTGAACAATAGGTTCTTTGGTTACATTTTACCGAATTTACCACAGCGAGTGTTCTGCTTTATTTTTGTAACTTCAAAACTATGATTAAAAAAAGTTTTTCTATTGTAAAACTCTTGAACTCTTTAGGAAAAACATATTATTTATCACCTTTTTGAAGCACAAGTTTTCGCTGGGGTAATGCCATAGACAACCCCCCAATCCACACCATATAATGTAGATGACTAGTTGACGCCCGCGGCCGCCCTAGTAGTGATGTTTTCCACAGAAACTTGTTTCAGGGATAAAATAGTAGCATAAGTGTTATTCTGATGTGTAAGCAATATTATTGTGAAGTTTCATCAAAATCCATTCGGTTAATTTTGCGTGAAAGAGTAACAAACATCCATTCTTACAAACTTTACACAATATTAGTAGGATTAGTCAGTATTTTGAAATTATCTTTAATGTAAACGTCGGGGCATTTTTATTATTTAATAAAAGAGTTGTTTTAATGTGACTAATATGTACTGCGGGATAGCAGTTTCATAGTGGGTAAATAACAAATATAATGATAAAATTGCTCAGCAATAACCCCATCATAATACGAAAATATTTCGTATGTTTATGACGTACAATATTTCGTCCCAATTTGTCGGCACGGAAACTCAATGTGAAAGTCGCTGTAATTCTATCAATATTGGATGACATTTCGCCTGGAACTGAGGGACGGGTTATTTAATGTAATAGGATTACATTGATTATAATAGAATTGATATGCCAGGTGCTAAGATGATCCATTGTCACATTTTCTCTAGTTTTAGTGTAAGACATTTTGTAAGCGCCGTTAAAATGGTCTATGCAAAATAAAGACTTGACTGCCTCGGCGGCGCAGTGGTAGTGCATGCGTCTGCCGCGACTGAGGTCACATTTGTTTGTTTCGGAGTTTGGGTGTTTTCTATGTATAATATGTATGTATTTAAAAATATATAAGTATGTTTATCAGTCGTCTAGATCCCATAACACAAGCTTATATTAGCTTACTGGTGCTGTGTAATAAAAAAATGTCCCACAATATTTATTTTATTATTTAAAGACATTTTTATTTTATTTAAAAATTATAACGAGATAGATTTTTTGATTTTTTCACAGCTTCAAGGGACGCATTCCCGAGACAAAGGGCCTCGACAGACACAAGTCTTGAAGGACGGAAGGACAAAAAAGCCATCCTATAAGGATTCCATTTTATTCCTTTTGAGGTACGGAGCTTTAGGCCTATACGCACACAACAGTGCCGGCACGTGTCGATCAGTAACGTACACATCAGTGTCAGTGAAAAATAATATTGTGGCATACATTTTGTACGAAATCCACACTATCCGCACTCGGCGGTGACAGTGACGTTCAGTGCGCACTGAACGTCACTGTCACACAACAGTGCCGGCACGTGTAGGCACTGTTGTGTGCGGATAGGCCTTAAAAAATCAACAAAGTTGAAATCCAACAAATACCTAATCGAAGATGGTTAAAAAAAGGGGTGACAGCTGATGCCTGTTTTATCAACATTAACTTGTCATCAATCTCTGCAACCATTACTGTGTCCGTTGAGCAAGATTCAATGAAAGCTTTCGTGTACTCGTAATCTTCCAAGGCAGAGTGATCTCTTAATACTTCGTTTAACGGCTAAAAATAGAAATCGGTAAAATGAGATTAATATCATGACTTTTTTTTCTAAAGATCTTCTTTTATAAGACGGATTATAACAGATTATTATTTATATTTTTTGTGAAAAGCCCGATCGTTTCTCATCCACTTTGGATGAAATCTTCCAGAATCAAATTAAGAAATTTAAACATTTCAAGAGGCTTGAATCAGTCAATATCCGTTTAATCTAATAATAAATTAATTTAAACGCCCAGCTAGTGTAAATACTAAATTTATTAAAAAATAAAATAGACAACTTGATACGGAACGGGCATTGAAAACGTCAGCTTTAAAAGGCTTTGTCTATGTTTGTGATACAAGCGATACGAGACTTTTGGCGGGAAGGGTGACAAGTGCGGATGCTTGCTGTATATTATTTTCTAAAACTAGTGCATTTATTTTGTTTTATGTGCGGGGGTGGTGCTTTCTTGGACATAAAAGTTGTGTTAACGTGCTATAGTGAAAGACAATGATATATATGCAGTGAAATGTTATTTTCTCTCTTGCCGCGAAAAGTCCACTGAAAACCTCAGTATAAGAATCATCATTTTACTGAGGGCAAGGAACAGGACCTAGGACTGAGGACATGACATCGACAAAGACTGGACAGAACTAATTAGAAGATAAGATTGAAGAAATATGATATAACAAAAAAATATTTGGCTAAAAGGTCTTCGTAACCAGGCCATAAAATAATTATAAAAAAAAGCGAAACGACCTTCGGTCATCGGCCAATGAAAACTCGAGCATTTCAGTCACGAATGCTAATTATGGACACCTCTTGAGGAAAATATTTTATTGTCAGGTCGCATTTAATTATGAAAACGTGGATCGACTATATATATAATAGTAAGAGGGAATAGCTATTATATAGAGATACCCACTTGTAGAGTCTGAATGAATATCAAATGACAATACGGCCTGTCAGTTCGTGTTGAAGGGACTGTCACGGCGGCGGCGTGGGCGGGAAAACTTTACGATAATGGCGCGCTTGTATATTTAATAAAAACATTTTGAAGGTGCTTTAAAATTATAGGTTGTAATACTTCTTGGCAGAATATTACCTACTTATCGTTCACGCCTATATTGCCTAAAGGAAGGTAGGTAGGGTAGGCAGGCAAATTATACGCCCACATTTCACCATATGCTTTTTTGTTCCACGTAACAAGGTGGAGAGCCGCGATGCATTGTTGAAATGTACAAGTGCAGGTTGAGGCGACCTGATGATGAAATCTGAGTGGATCCCAGATATTATGGATCACTCAAATATTTTTTTCGCTCTCATCCCCGAAGGTGTGGCAGAGACATAGTACTATACCGCCTACATTATACCATAAGCATTTATGTCCTACAAGTGGTTAGCCGTGTTGTTGTGTTGAAATGAACTTAGAGAGGTTGTGGCGTACCGCTGTTGATTTTTTTTCAAGCCGCCCGTACTGCCACATATAATTATGAATAAATACACTGATATTTGTTCCGATCCAAGATAATATTGAATTATGTGTCATCCAAACTAACGCCCAGCTGATATCCAACAATTCATTGTTTTTCAGTCCGAGTGAAGTCCGAAACTAGCACAACCAATTAGTTGTGCTAATTTAGTGTCTAGCACATAAAACCTTTTAGCCTTTTTGTTACCACCTCACTAAAAAGGCAACGGTTTCAAAATTTTCTTCCAAATTTAAGATCTTAAATAGACACGTTTTATTTTATTTATTCGGCTTTTTAGACCTACCCCAGTGCCGTGCTTCGGAAGGCACGTTAAGCCGTTGGTCCCGGTTGTCAATAAAATGGCAGTCGTTAAGCCAAGTTGAAGGCCTTATGGGCGGCTTAAAAAAATTCAACAGCGGGTCACCGCAGCCTGCGCCTGTCCATTTCAACGCGGCAACGGGCTCACCACCTGTTACGTGGGACAAAAATGCAAACGGTGAAATGTGGGCGTATAGTATGCCTCTGCCTACCCCTTCGGGTGTAAAGGCGTGAAAATTTGTATGTATGCATTGTTTTTCAGTTGTAATTCCTTTTACCGTAAAAATATTTTAAGCAAACGGAAAGATAGCCTGTAGTCGAATGGGCAGTAGAAGGCACCTCGGAAAACAAGGGAGTGCTAACCGCCATATTATGACCATCACCTGATACCACTTCTGATACCATACCATTCCTGATACCATTATAGCACAATTTTTTAAAAGTTAAATTTTCGCTGTAAATGGCGTTCTGAAAATAACAACCAAACATTTTTTTTTCAGTTCAGTACCTTACTACAGTATCCGTTTACCTACGCGAAATGTGACTTAGGGCTTAAAGGTCATGTCGAAAATCTTAAGTATCGTACCTAATAATACAGTAACTTGGGTTAAATTGTTCTAGAAGCGGCCACAAAACAAGAGGGAGTACTTAATGAAAGAGTCATTTTCTCAGTGGGAGGTAAACGTAAGGAAATAGGTTGTTGTGGCCTACGGTGAGGAAAAACAGAATCGAATGGGGTGGGGTTATTATCTTTTACGACTGTTGGAATTAAATAAATAAATATCCATCACGCCTTATCCCCGAAGGGGTGGCAGAGGCATATTATTACTATATACTTTTCACCGTGTGGATTCCTGTCCCACGTAATAGGTGGTGAGCCCATTGCCGTGTTGAAATGGACAGACGCAGGATGTGACTACCTGCTGTTGAAATTTTTCAATGCCTTATGGGCATAAGGCATTCAACCAGGCTTTACGACTGCCATTTTACTGGCAACCGGGACCAACGGCTTAAAGTGCCTTCCGAAGCACGGAAACGCTCGCAAATGTAAATGCCACAAAGTGGTCACCCATCCGAGGACCAGCCATAGTGAAAGTTGCGTAACTCAGTGATTGTTTACAGAACACTGAGACCGCGGGGCCACGAGCGCTTCTTTGTTGGAATGTTGGTATTAAAATTAAATAAATAGGAAGTTGTGTTAATCCACGTCCCATATAATAGGAGCTGAGCCTGATACCGTGTTGAAACGGGCAGCGTTGTGTTGTTCAAAAAGCACATTTCTATTAAACCACGATAAGTAATATATTAATAATACACATTTACAATTAATAAATATACGGCAATGGACTCGCCAACTGTTACGTGGGACAAAAATGCATACGGTAAAATGTGGGCGTATAGTGTGCCTCTGCCTACCCCTTCGGGGATAAAAGCGTGACAATATGAGTGAATGATTGAAAGTAATATATTAAGGGTGTAAAATATCCCCATCAAGATAATCAGGCAGTTGTGCACCTGCTTACTAACAGATGAGGCAACAACCACGCAGGTAGTCTTAAGAGGTCACACAATATCCATCACGCCTTATCCCCGAAGGGGTGGCAGAGGCATATATATTATATGCCCACTTTTCACCATGGGTATTCCTGTCCCACATAATAGATAGTGAGCAAAATACAAAAATACATAAGTACTCATACCTACATTTATTTAGTCAGGCCTTTGAACTCGAAGGTATAGGCACAGGCATACTATCTAAGTCTTCTACTGTTATCCTAAGTAGTAGGATGTAAGCCTATTGCCGCGTAGAAATGGCCGCTCGTGGCCCCGCGGTCTCAGTGTTCGGTAAACGATCAATGATTCAAGTTTGTAGATTTTTTACGATTACAAAAGAATATTTTACATTTCCACTAACGAATTTATGTGAATACAGTGAAATGTGAGCTATAGTAAGCTTCTAACACCCCTTCGGGGATATAGGTGTGACTTTATATTTACAAATGGTATAAAAACTAAACTATTTGTTTGTTGTAGTAGAAGCATAACTATATCAGATGATTTTATTTACTTATCTGTCACTTTTTGTTATTGTGAACTAGTAGATGTATTAATTTAGCAATATGTATATATATTTATCTTAATACCAAAATTATTAGTAAAAGCGCTCGTGGCCCCGCGCAACTTTCACTATGGCTGGTCGTCGGATGGGTGACCACTTTGTGGCATTTACATTTGCGAGCGTTTCCGTGCTTCGGAAGGCACGTTAAGCCGTTGGTCCCGGTTGCCAGTAAAATGGCAGTCGTTAAGCCTGGTTGAAGGCCTTATAGGCGGCTTAAAAAATTTCAACAGCAGGTAGCCACAGCCTGCGTCTGTCTATTTCAATGGGCAAGCAATGGGCTCACCACCTATTACGTGGGACAGGAATCCACACGGTGAAAAGTGGGCATATAATATGCCTCTGCCACCCCTTCGGGGATAAGGCGTGATGGATATTTATTTTTATTTCTTTGTGGGGTTTGGGGGTTATCACGCTTCTGTAGCGTGCTGTAGCTCGCACGCTACTCCACCGTCTAGGGCCTGTAAGAACGGCGAGCAGTCCAAATATTTACTTTTATACGCTTTGACAATCTCAAGGGAAGTAAGGTAGAGCTGGTTGAGAATCTGTAATATTAAATAAAACTGTTGTAGGATCGGTTATAGGCTATATATCATCACGCTACTATCCAGTAAAGTAGAGCAGTAATCATTTTGTCAATAAATCGGTCTACTTTGAATACATTATTGTAAAATTACTGAGCGACGGGATAAAATGGTTGCCACAGGGGTTCAAAGTGTATATTTTCATAAAACAAACAGAAGTACCTATATAGCAACAGAATGTTTCTGGGAACTACCCGTCGAGGCTCTAAGCCCACAAGAGTTACTATTTAACTAGCAATGGTAAAGCCTTGCCTGCCAGTATTTGTCTTGTAACTTTAATGTTCCAATTTGTACAGCATTATTTCAATGATCACGCAAATAACACACTTAGTTTACACTTCGTCGTGACGTAATTCCTGATTAGGGCTGTGTATCGAATAATTTATAAGGATACACACTGCGGTTTCTATTGGACTTAAAATTTTGCGTCCTTGCTACCTTTTCATTAGGTAAATTTATTTGTTTAATATAAGCGTATAGAGTAATATAGTAAGTAGGGTGCCCGTAAAAAATATGCGCCGAACTTTGAATAGCATGTTACTGTTGTTTGAAACCATATACATTTTTGGACAATGAAAAATCTACGAAATTGTGATCACGTGTCGTTTGGTTCCCAATTTGAGTAGTTGCTATCCGCCATTGCCGTAATTACAGTATTCTAACTCCTATTTTCTTACTTTCCTATGAAGCACGCCTTAATCCCGAAGGGGTGGCTGATAAATATTATACGCCCATATTTCACAGTGTGCATTTCTGTCCCACGTAGGTGGTGAGTCCAATGCCGTGTTGAAATAGAGAGACACGGCTTGTGGCTACGCAGTTGAAATTTTGCAATGGCAGGCCTTTAACTTGGTTTTACAACTGCCATGTTACTGGCAACCGAGACCAATGGTTTAAGGTGCCTTCCGAAGCACCGAAACGCTCGTAAATGGAAATACCACCAAGTGATCACTCATCCGCAATCTCGTAATAAGTTAATATATAATAAAAGTTGTTTAAAGCAGTGATTGTTTACAGAAGTCAGCGGGGCCACGAGCGCTTCAATTAATGTTAAATTTCTATATAAATATCAAATATCCATAATAATTTAAGTACAGATTTATACAGGTTCTTTTATCAATAATATTGGTAATTAATTTATAGTTTCGCCCGGCGGGACTTAGTTCGATCTCCAGTTACATGACATCCTATCAAAGTGTTGGTTTCTAAAACTCCTTGCTGAAAAGATGCCTACATCATGATAACTATGTGCCAAATTCGTTCCAGTTGAGCAGTGCCTGGATCAATCAGTTTAGGGAATTTTCTAGTTTTGATTATTTGTGTTCTGTACAAATCCGTTTAGTTTATTGTAGTAAATAAATGTGACAACACAGATTACAAAAAAAGCAGCTATCGATCGCTCATCGCGGAAAAATACAGTTATCGTAGATAGTAGATAGTGACCTTCTACATAACATAGTTATGATTGCTTCAAGACCATCTCAAGGGACATGCAATACAACGTAAACCCGATGCCATGATGAAAACATTCCCTATAGGATAAAAATGGAGGTTGCTGCTTGTGACTACAGCCATACAAGTCACGAATGATTCAAGTTTGTAGATTTTTTACGATTACAAAAGAATATTTTACATTTCCACTAACGAATTTATGTGAATACAGTGAAATGTGAGCTATAGTAAGCTTCTAACACCCCTTCGGGGATATAGGTGTGACTTTATATTTACAAATGGTATAAAAACTAAACTATTTGTTTGTTGTAGTAGAAGCATAACTATATCAGATGATTTTATTTACTTATCTGTCACTTTTTGTTATTGTGAACTAGTAGATGTATTAATTTAGCAATATGTATATATATTTATCTTAATACCAAAATTATTAGTAAAAGCGCTCGTGGCCCCGCGCAACTTTCACTATGGCTGGTCGTCGGATGGGTGACCACTTTGTGGCATTTACATTTGCGAGCGTTTCCGTGCTTCGGAAGGCGCCTTAAGCCGTTGGTCCCGGTTGCCAGTAAAATGGCAGTCGTTAAGCCTGGTTGAAGGCCATATAGGTGGCTTAAAAAATTTCAACAGCAGGTAACCTGCGTCTGTCTATTTCAAACACGGCAATGGGCTTACCACCTATTACGTGGGACAGGAATCCACGCGGTGAAAAGTGGGCATATAATATGCCTCTGCCACCCCTTCGGGGATAAGGCGTGATGGATATTTATTTATTTTATTAGTAAAATAATAAATGTACCTAAAAATGTCGATGAAATTGATGCATGGAAAAACTCAAGTAAGATTATGCGGCATCTTACAGATGCTATATTTATGTATTATTAAGCTGCAAGTTCTGTTTTATTGTGGTATGTAGATTTTTCCTGAAATGGCTATTGAGGCATTAACACTGCATAAAGCGAGTCCGACTAATATAATTTCTAAATCTGCATTTTATATATCCCCCTCTCACTCTACTACTACTCACTCTCGCTACTACAGAGATCGGTGTTAAAGAACATAATTCTATACAAATAGCACTGGTAAATTTAAATGGTTTCTTTCAGTATAGTTAGAAGCAATTGTTGACAGATGCTAAATAGATTCTTTTATAGATGCAATAAAACCTAACTGCAGAAATACTTGAGTTATAGGTGCCTTTAGAAAATTGAGAATGTGAGTTGATCAGAGCCCAAAATAATATATTCGGTCATAAAATTTTGATTACAAATCTTATAAGATTTACTAACACCAAGTTACGACCGTAGCCGCACGGCTTTCAATGATAGAGCCTTAGCTACTGGCGTCATCAAAATGAATTTTGCTAATGACGCACTGACGTCATAATGTAACGTAAGCTATGATATTATTAACGGAGTGATTGTTGTGCACATAACTAGGCATAGTAAACTTTAATTAGTTTATTTGTACCCATATTGCTTATATTGTAATAAGAAACTAAGAAAAAGTATCTGCTGTTTCTTTCCATCATAATACCTATCTACAAATTATTATATAGATATTTCTCACAGATGAAGCAATATTGCTCGTTTCCTCTCGTGCGCCCTAACAGAGATGAGTGCTAATTTGTACGTCCAGCTGTATGCATAAATCTCTTACGCGGCCTGTCAGTGGCCTGACATTCGTCTGGATCTGGAGTAATGAGGTGGAGTGGAGGAGATCTGGTCTGAGTATGTTTAATTTATACCAATCGTGTGAGAATACAGACTAATATTTATTCGACCTTGTCCATTTTTTTTTTGAGTACAACGTTTTGGAGATTGTATGTATAATATTGAATGAGCTATTTAAGGGGACGGTCACCTACACGTACCATATAATGAATCTATTGTTTTGTCAGTCTATGAATTTTTAAATAGACCTCAATAGTATAGGATAACTGTTCTAGCCATTTTCTTTACGGTAATTTCTTAGATTCAATGCACTGAAGTCACTATTAAGCCAAGTAACTACCAATCAGAAATAAATTAAATTTTAACTATGAATCTAACTAACTAACTAACTATCTTCACGCTGTATCCCTGGCGGGGTAGTCAGAGAGGACAGATCGCCAGGCTTCGCGATCCATACATACTTCTTTCGCTTCTTCGAGATTCATCAATCGCTTCATACACGCACGTCTGGGTATCCGAGTGCTTTTGACCTTTCCGTTTTTGAGCAATCTGCTCACGTGGTCTTCATATGTAAGTCTCGGCCTACCCTGACTCCTTCTACCCTCTACTTTGAAACTATGAATCTGTTTTGAATAAAACATCGCATTTATCAGGATATATAGGAGCGTCAGTGCCAGCGCAGCTTCCGACGTAGCTTGACGCTCTTCTTGAAAAAGGACCTCCGTTAGGTCCGACACTAGTCGGGCTATCCCGAAATTCACACGTGAGTATAACCGTTTATTTAGTAATACTGAACATCGCTCACGACAGTTATTATTCTAATACTTATAATATTTCTAAACACATACATATTTTACATAAGAAACACTGAAACTCCGAAACAAACATTTACGGATCACACAAACATTTGTTCTGACCCGGGATCCCGAGACCTCAGCCCTGCAATCGCATACACTACCTACACGTTACTATTTTTATATAAAACTTATTTAACCTGTTGCCTTTTCTCAAGAAGTAGTACCAAATTTTATTGAACTATTCCCGTGATAATATGGAGTTAAAAGTCTAAAATGTACAACGACATCTTTTATCGGTCGTTAACGAGTTTAGCAGTTAAGTGACACAGCGACGTAATATATATAACAAAGGGGTAGGCAGAGGCGTACTATACGCCCATGTTTCACAGCATACTTGGCTTTTTGTCCCACGTGGTGAGCCCATTGCCGTGTTGAAATGGACAGGTGCAGGTTGTGACGATCTGCTGTTGAATTTTTTCAAGCCGCCCATAAGACCTTAAACTGGCTTAACGACTGCCATCATGGGCGTACCCAGGATCTGGGCCAGGGGGGGGGGCAACTCAGATTTTTTTTATAAAGTTACCTGTTTTTTAAAACCAACGCAAAAAAAAATTGAAATGTCTGTTTGTAATTCCAAATTAACAGATTTTCACTACAGAAAAATGTCTTTATTTTGCATAGACCATTTTAACGGCGCTTACAAAATGTCATACACAAGTATTAAAGATAAATTTAATATTTTTAGTGTGACCACCGGTTCGGAAGAACCCAACCCCACCTCAGAAGAACTGGCACGAAACTTAGGAATGCTTTTTTTACTGTACTGTTATCGACAAAAGTAGGAGACGAAACCAAAGCCATGTTACTGGCAAACGGGACCACTGGCTTAACGTGCCTTCCGAAGCACGGAAACGCTCGCAAATGTAAATGCCACAAAGTGGTCACCCATCCGAGGACCAGCCATAGTGAAAGTTGCTTAACGCAGTGATCATCTACAGAACACTACGTCCGCAGGGCCACGAGCGCTTCGGATATTAAACCAAGTCAGGTATTTTACACTTATAACTCAAGAACGAGTGGGCCGATTTTTATGACATGCTTAGTTGGAATAGTCTCTACACCAGATTATGTAAAAAAAACAGAAAAATTAAAAATAAATGAAATTATTTTTCTCAAATATTAAAGCGGTGTGAGGCTCGCTGTGACCACTGGTTATAATATTAAGACACAAGTGTCTTGTCGAATTACTCCCAAAATAATACTAGTTCGATACCTGCACGATCGCAACACACTGTAGAACATTGCAGAACAAATCCTTAATCTCAAGACTTAGGAGATAAGATTTTCAAGTGGATCAAGGGAGCATTTGTAGACTGCAAACATTTGAAGACCTTTATCAATTACTAGATGATACCCATCGGTTCGCTCATTTGAAATTTGGTAATCGTACAAAAATGCTTATACATAGGCTACTTTTTATCCCGAGAACAAGTTCCTGTGGGAAACGGGAACGGGAAAACTTCTCTGCGCGGGCGAAGCCGCGGGCGTCAACTAGTAGTATAATAAATATTTTTCTGAAAATAAAGGTAGATATAAAAATTATTCAACATAAAACTAGAGTATTTTATATTATAGTATAATAGACATGTGATATCCTATGTCACGATAACCATAGGGTATACTAGTTTAAATAGAGATTATTAAATTTAAAGTTGTTTTTTATTACTTTTTAATTAAATTATAACGAATACGAGTCTTTTAGAATAAAAAAAAACAAGCAGCAAAAGACATACTCTCACCTTCAGAGTCTTTTGCTTCATTTGTGTAGGTGCATATTTAAGCTAATCATGACTACCCCGTCAGGAAAACAGAGTAAAGACAGATAGATATTAATGTAATTAACAATTAAACAATTTTCCTTCATTGTTTAACGTTAAATCACGTTTTCACAAATTTTCAGTTAGTTTCCTACGCAAAATCTGGCACACGAGCCTTCGAAAGTGTAATTAATATATAATTAATTCGAAATGTCAGAGGGTGGTGTCCTTTGCGCGTGTTCTTGTTTCAATAGTATAAGGAAATTGTACTTACTGTCTCTCTAATTACATTTTAAATAAACTTAAGACAGTTCGGTACATTATTGATAAAATATTTAAATAAACAAAATGATTTTTTTTTGTTAATAAGATGGCATGAAAGCCGTCGTTCTATCTGCTAGAAAGCTTGTTTAAAATATCTATGAACGTTTACTACACCAAATGGAGTTTTGATCCTCAATTTTTTTGATTCAAATTCAAATGATGAAAATAAAAAAATGTTTTGTGCCTCTATGTTTTGCCTAGGAAGGCGTACAAAATATTCAAATACAACAATATATTACAATTAAAATTTAAATCAAAATAAGAATCCAAAATTAACATTGAAAATAAAATCATTATCAAAATAAAAATAGAAAATTGTCCTATAATATATGTTTAAGCTATAAATAAAATATAAGCTTGTGCTATTGAATCTAGACAACTGATATACACAGTTATATATATCCAAAAACGTTCATATTATACATATAAAAAAATCCTAAACCAAAACAAACATTTATGAATCACACAAATATTCGTTACGATACAGAATTTGAACCCAAGACCTCAGCGGGACATTCGCATATACTATCACTTGCGCCACCGAGGCAGTCAATATTAAAATTAAATTCGTGATGCTGATCCCATTGCCGTGATCAAACTAACACGAAAACCTATGGCTGTCTGCAGCTTCAAGTCTCCTAAATATTACGAAACTCAATACCAAACGACTTAAGTGCTTCTGGAAGTCATTATCAAAATCTTTGACTGCCTCTGTGGCGCGGTTAGAGTGTATCCGGCTGCTACGCAAAAGGTTGTGGGTTCTATTCCCACCCAGCATAAAATTTGTGTGATGAGCACGATCGTTTATTCTGTGTCTGGGTATTATTTATATATAATATATATGTATTTAGAAATATATAAGTATTTTTATCAGTTATCTGGTTACTATAGTACAAGCTCTGCTTAGTTTGGAATCAGATGACGTTGTGTGAGTTGTCCCAACGATATTTATTTATCTCCAGACCGTTGCTGTAAGTTACTTAAATCATCAAATGTATCTTTAAAAACTAAACTTACGCTAAAACTAAGCCTACAAAATCACTGACATAATAATTAACATTAAGCCTTTCCCTACTTTCAACTAAAACAAAAAGAGTCAGCTAAGCCTTTAGTCTCCGGTTAAACACACATGACATCCCTTCTGCACTTTACACCTATAAATAATATCTTTCCCTCTGTCACGCCCCGTTAATACGATTTCTTGGGTCAGTAACCATCTAGTTTATTAATGTCCGATAGGTACGTATGGGTGAAAGAACGTGTATGCGTATTCGTTAATGGTCGAATAGGTTACGTCGCGTAAGCTAAATGTGTTTATTGTAGGTTTGATGTTATTGGTCGTGAAGTTTTTGATGCGTCATATTTGCAGTGTTAGCGGACGGACGATCTTCAAATTGGCATAGAGAAATAACTAAATAGAATTATACTAAATATTCCGTAGAAATTTCAAGCGTAAACCTTTTTGCCGTTATTAATATCAAGCAGTAAAACGGCAAAGAAATCACGATTGTTGTATTGGAGCCCCCTGAAATATTTATTTTATTTCAATTATTTATTTTTAAGTGATATCTATACTAATATTATAAAGTTGAAGAGTTTGCTTGTTTGTTCGGTTGAACTCAGGAACTAATGGTCGGATTTGAAAAATTATTTTAGTGTTAGGCAGCCCATTTATCGAAGAAGGCTTTAGGCTATATATCATCACTTCCCTGGAGAGTGGAGTAGTTGTCATAAATGGCGACAAATCGGGCAAAAATTTAATTCATTATTGTAGATTTTATAAGCGACGGGATTAAATACATGCAACGGGAGTTCGAAGTATGTCATGGGCGAATTAAAGCCAGGGGGGGTCACCTAGCTAGTACTAGGTATATATTGTGTGAAAATTTGAACTGTGTAGCTATCACGGTTCATGATACAGTCTGGTGGCAGACAGACAGACAGGCGGACAATGGAGTCTTAGTACTAAGGTCCCGTTTTTACACCTTGCGTACGCAATACAAAAAGTGTTGGAATTGGATCTCTATGTGTAATGAGCACGTTTCTTCGTTATATGTCTGTTTGGTTGAACACGCGAACCTCAAAAACTGCTGGTTCGAATTGAAAAATTCATATTGATTTGGATAGTCCATTGACAGAGGAATGCTATAGGCGTATATAGGGCTATATATCATCACGCTCCTACCTAGAAGGGCATAGCACTAATAATAAATGAGCAGTAACAAATTGAGCCAATTTTCAAACATTATTGTATTAATAAGCGATGGGATTGGTCATTGTCATAACTACAACAAAAGAAAGAGATGACAGTAATTATTGATGCAATTATTGTTGAGTGTCTCTCCCAATTTATAGTAGCTTATGTAATCTACTTGTAACACTAGGAAAGCCATACTAGTAGCACGCTATGATGGCCGTTTTGGTGTTTGTCCTTTCATGACGTTTCGTATTAATTTTAATCACATTTTATTTGTAGAAATATGTGAATAGTCGGCAACATTAGAGGGTATTTATACGACGGTAGAAAACAGAGTACTTATGTAAAACAAGTAAAATATCATCACTATTGTAATATGTCAAAACGGTGCCGGTAGTATAGTAAAATTTGACATAGGATGAAATTTGTATTCTGATGGAGTCAGGTTAGAGTTAGATTAGGGATTGTGCAGTGTCAAAAATCCAATATCTGTTATAATAATGTTACTTAACATCATCTACCATAAACGGTTAAGGAAAATTTCGTCTGTATTTGAACAATGGTTCATTATTAATGTACTTATGCTTTACGGCGATTGAACGCGCAATGATAGTCATTAAAATTGCCTTTTTTATCACATTACGACCTAGTAGCTGACCACCGCGGTTTCACCTGTGTCGTGTCACCTATTTAATCCCGTTGTTTTTTAATTTTACAATACTTTCTGTAAGAAAATTTGTCCTATTTATTGATATTTATGATTACTGTACCGCTCTCCTGTGTAGTAGCGTGATGATACCTCGATAAATGGGCTATCCGAAACAAAAATAATTTTTCAATTCGAGAGTAGTTCTGAGATTAGCCTATTTTAAACAAACAAACCCATTAGCTTTATATATTTTATGACCTGCGAGTATGGTCTTGAGACGGGGTCGAGGGTACCCGTAGAGGTTAGTCCGTACTCTCAAAATCTCGCAATAAGCTATATTTGGAGTCTCGAGGTTAACTGTCAGATATTTGTTGATTAGTTCGCAGAGTAAGCACGTAAAAATGGCAATACCCGAACCAACACCCAAAGAAGCGGGATGACACCAGAACTCTTAGGTGAGGCCGCGGTAGTAGCCAAAGTCTGCCGGGAGCTCTGGGACATCTTTCTGAGATTCCCGGGGCGTCGAGGAGTTATGGAAGAACCGTGTGGTTTTAGACGGTTCGAGTTCGGCATGACATCCGAAGGGATTCCTACACGTTAAAAAGAATTGGTCGTCAATAATCATTACGACAGAGGTGACCTTGTTAATTTATGAATGAAATTGCGTTTAATATTCAAATGTCCTTGATCACGACAGCTGCTCTGGCGACAAATATCGTTTGAAGGCGTTGCTCAGCAGTTGGAGAGGACGTGCGTGGCGTTCCCGAGGGTTTAGTTGGCGTTCTAGAGTGCCAAAGCCCTTTCGAAATTTGTGTAATTTAGCGCCATAACAATCTTTCACTTTCAATATCATGAGGCAGAATCCTGTTGTTCCGAGGTCAGTGAACGCAATTGGCGACCGGTTACTGATCAAACTACCTCTGTCGGAAAGGTTGGTTGCCTACCATGTATCAGTCACTTAAGATAGGAAGTCCCTACGCCTTATGGATCGACGACGTAGTACAGAATGTCAAATGGTGTGTTGAAAAATGGAAGAAGCCATAAATATACTTAAAGTAAGTAAAAAATAATAAAAAAAAACACAAGGTGACATGTAGTCGACAAGTCGGACAAAGCGGACAATTTTGACAACCTGAAGGGTAAGTTTGACCTATCCTACATCCGTTTCCTTGAGGAGTTCGGTTCGTCATTCCTCCGTTACAATTAATAGAGGATATCCTTGACCGTTGTGCGATAAGATTGACGAATCGAGGGTATGTGGTGGGATCCTCCTTCACTCCTACCACTACATATGGATATAGTTTAAATAAATATAATTAATAAGTAGATACTTGAGTTTTTTAATTGCATCATTCGTTTGATGGAGAGATACCTGGCTCCCTCTCTTTATAAATTCTGGTATTTCTCTGCTCCAGGTTGGTCCATACTCACTCCCTATACACATGCTCTGCTAGCTGGTGCACCGGTGATTCTTTGAGATAGCCCGTCAACCGTTATAAGTGGCTTATAACCACTTATAACGGTTGACGGGCTTGGTAGGGGTGGTGCGCACTAGGTAGCAACAACACACCTACGTACACCCATCAGGTACGGTTGGTAATCCCGGAAGATGTGTAAGTAACACTATCTCAAAGAATCACCGGTGCACCAGCTAGCAGAGCATGAAGATAGGGAGTGAGAGAGATAGTCGATTACTACGATGGATTACCGCCTTGTATCGCCCGATTTAATTAGTTTTTAAGTACTGTATACGTTCATATGCAATTAATGAAAAGCTAATAATTTGTAATTACATACAGACATTTCAATATTATTAATCTGTATAGATTAAAGTACGACAAAGAAATCAGGATAATTTACACAGTTTGCTCTATATTTCTTTACTCTTTTTTACGAAGCTGTATTTAGGACGTATTCATATACAGAGTAGGTACAATATGGAGTGCCACATATAACCACTTTCCACTTATCAATTGGTTGTAATCCAGTATAGCTAGGTTTAACCTAGTTACCTTGTTATTATTTAAACGAATGACTTTTGGTATCCCCTTATCTAATTAAAATAGATACCTTTTAGTTATTCTAAATATGTGATAACCTTTGAAAATGCCGTAAGACGAAACCGGCCAGGTTAAAAATATCAAGCTCTATCCTTTCTCACGTCAGAGAGTCAGAGAGGACAGATCGCCGGACTTCACGATCCATGCATACTTCTTTCGCTTCTTGCAGATTCATCAATCACGTCATACATGCACGTATGGGTATCCGAGTACTTTGAATTTTCCGTTTTTGAGCAATCTGCCCACGTGGTCTTCTTATGTAAGACCCTGACTCCTTCTACCCTCTACTTTCACACAATATATATTCTTCGTCAATAGTTCCTCACTTATTCGTTGGACGTGTCCAAACCAACGGAGCACGCCATTTTTCAGCTTAACGCTGGCATTTTATTCAAACCTGCCATATTGCGTATCACTTCGTTACGTATTCGGTCGGTCAATGTTACGCCACACTTTTTTCGAAGTGATCACATCTTAACAGCATTGAACTTACTTTTATTCATCTTCTGACATACCCAGGTTTCGTTACCGTAAAGCAACGTTGGCACCAGCACTGCGTTATGAATCGCGAGTCGTGCTTCTTCGCACACGCACGATCCTTTGTCGCTTTACTAATTGGGACAAAGCACCGTTAACTTTGTTTCCGGCAGCTACTCGCCGTTCTACATCTGAATCACATCTTCCGTCCGTGGTAAATAAACATACTCCCTAAATACACAATTTCATTTACTTGCTCTAGACGTTCCAGAAATATAGGAGTACAATAATCTATTAAAGCGGCATTTTCACATCCTATTTAATGAACCTGGGGGTGGAGAAACAATTGCAAAAGAGTTACTCTCGGGTGTAAGGGGCCTCACTACGATATTCGGGGCCTAAGCGACTTCCCCTGTTAGCGGTGCACCTGCTGATTAACGGACGACCCAGGCGGGGTTTGGAGGCGGATTTTGATCGGGGTTGAGAGATCAGACAGCTGTTGTTCCTTGCAGCCAAATAAAATTGGACCTCAGACTCCAAATGCAGGTAGGAATTGTGATCAACTAGGAATACACTCGGACGAAGTATTTCATCTTCGATATATGAAGTAACAACATTTTCCCGTGTAGTTTAATACCAACAAATTAGTTAGATTTTCTAGTAGCGTGGTTTAAATACGATGAAATAAGTTTATATTAAAGATTCAGATATATTTTATAGCTCACCGAATACATTAAACAGGCAATAGGTACTTTGCATTAAATAACTGATATCTTTTTATAGATAGCGAGCGAAGAATATTGCTTGGTTACCTATTACCTTTTGAGTTTTTATTAAAACTCACAACTTCAAAACTCCTAAAATAGCTTTACACGAATAAAAATTACATCGTCCACGTAAACAAAAATGGTAATATTTTTTTAATAATGTCCATAAAATGAAAACTATTAAGGCAAACTTTGTTAAATTTTAAAGTGGCCAAATGGCAACTATTCCGCATCCAACTAAAGACCAATAACGCAAATCGGATCATAAATCTTAGTGTAATCTGTGTGCATACATAAAAATATCAATCGAATACATAACCTCCTCGTTTTTGGAAGTTTGTTAAAAACTACAATGAAACACATAATTATTCTGTCTACCTGTCGTTTGTATGTCTATATAGCCTTTTTGGCAAAGTTCGGAGGCATTATTAGCCTTTTGTGAAATTCTTGTCTTTAAGAATTGGAAATGGTGATCATGTTAGTATTAATTTACTTAGTTTATATGGTTTAGTCGTTTTGTAAATGGCGTTTAAATAGTCTGCTCGAAATAAATAGGTGCTTTAGTTCAGCCCGGTGACCACTTATATCACGAAATCACAATAGTTATCTGCATAAATAGCCGATTGAGTTCATGATGATTTTAATTCAGTTGTAGGTATAATTTCTGTTTTGGCTTAATTTATACACAAAATTTACAACTGAATTGAGATTTTTTTTCTGAAGTCGGTTAATAACCTTTTACCCTTTACTTACACTCGCATAACGATTGCTGTTTACGACTGACTTCTCTCGCAACAGAGCGTCTCTAAACCTTGTACGCGATTCTGTACATGTGTTCCAATGATACTGTAGAAGAGATTTAAAGAGAACGACATTTTCACTATGTGAATTTAAGTATTTATTTATAAAATTTTATATTTAACTTATTAACATATTTAAAATTTAACATATTTACAGAATCCAGTACAAAAAATAAAGAGGTGGTGGGGATTATTATAAGACTGACAAAGATACCCCGGACAAGGTGTCGAAGAATTCCTCCCTATCAAAATCTACCGGTAAAGTTCCCATAGGGCTGGCCGCATTGCCACGTTGTATGGCAATGCTTATTCTCTGATCGAGAAAGAGATGTTCATTATGTTATTTTTGTATCCTTTCTTAGTGTACAATAAAATATTCAATAAATAAATAAATAAAATCCATCGCAGACTAGTTTTTTTTAGTATCCGCTACTGACGGTTTTGTCGCTTTTAATAAGTGGAATGCAACAGTTTCAAAATCTTCAGTTGCTAGTCTATGGTGGCCCTTAGCCATGACCCATGACCTCGGTAGTAGAATATGACTATATATCATTACTCGTTAAGTAAATTACGAGTATTTAATTAGTTACTTTGTAATTATTATTTTAATAATTGTTATACCGCGTCTGTAATTGAACTTACAAACTACATTGTATGTTAATTGAGTGAAATCCAGCTCAAAGGCAAACTTCATACAAGATAATACATTCTATTTTAGACTTTATTCCGCATACGCTTAGATTGTAGAATGAACTCGCTGCCTGGGTTTTCCCGAACATCTACAGTGTAGGGTTGTTCAAAAGGGGTCTTAGGTTTTTAAAGCGTCGGCAGCGCGAGTGCTGTACCTATGGTGTTTCACGTGCATAGGCTACAGTGACCACTTTCCATCAGGTGGACGATTCGTCCTAGGGTGGACCGTATGCTTGTCTGCCACCTCAGTGGTATAATAAACTGTTACATGCAAAAGCCTATCCACAAGCATCTCCTCGGAGATTCATTTAGATATTTGTCGGACGTAATGATAAGATAGTGGTGATGGCGGTAGGGTAAGAAATCGCGTTCTTTTTAACAGCAGATAAAAAGAACCGAGACGTTTTTCACACGTCCAGTGACATCGATTGCGATGTCAAGTCACTCTGCCGCGTGGGCCAAATGGCGGGAGATGACCGGTGTCATTTGTGATCCTAAAATGCCGATCCGGTTGTAGGGACAGGTCTACAAAACCATCATTAGACCTGTCCTTTTACATGGCAGTGAGACGTGGCCAATATTGGAGCGACACAAGCAGGAGCTGCGTGTCACGGAAATGAAGATGCTGCGGTGGATGCTGGAACTCTCGCATCCGTGGCAGCCTTCATGTCCGTGACATTGCAGACAAGTTGCAAGAGTGTCGCCTTCGTTGGTATGGTCACGTCTTGCGGCAACCGCCGGGCTACGTAGGAAACAAATGTCTGGCCATGTCAGTCCCGCCGGGTCCCGGTAAGAGGGGCAGACCCAAGAAGTGCTGGCTTGACGTCGTGAGGGATGACATGCGTGCCAATGGGGTCACTACAGGGGATGCCGACGACCGTGTGAAGTGGAGGAGAAAATGTAGGAAAGCGGACTCCGGGCGTCGCGAGACGCAACTGGGACAGACGCTCGGATGATGATGATGATGAAAAAGAACCGAGACGTGTTTTTTATACCACTGAGGTGGCAGACAAGCATTCGGCCCACCTGATGGAAAGTGGTCACCGTAGCCTATGCACGTTTGCAACACCAAAAGTGCAGCACTCGCGCTGCCGACCCTTTATAAACCTTCTAAGACCCCTTTTGAAGAACCCTATACTGTAGACGTTCGGGAAACCCCAGGCAGGGAGTTCATTCCACAATCTAAGCGTTCGCGGAATAAAGCCTCTATCGGATCTACCCGTATGCGTGCGCTCCGGACTCAAAGTGAGAGGGTGAACATCCTGACTATAGTGAGCGGTGCGACGATCAAAGGTAGCCGTGGGCATCATATCAAACAACTCCTCAGAGCACAGACCGTTGTACAGGCGATAGAACACTCATAAGGAGGCAAAGTCTCTCCTGTCGCGAAGGGGTTCGACACCGCCCGCTAGTAGGGGATCGTTGTCAATCCTCATAGCACGCCCTTCTACCGAGTCAAAAGGTCGAAGCTGGTATTCAGGTGCACCAGCCCAATAGTGACAGCAGTACTCCATGTGTGGCCGCCCTTGCGACTTATAGAGGAGCAGTGTTTGCTCTGCAGTGAAGTACTGCCGCGCCATGTTGAGCACTTCGAGCAGAAAGTACGTAAGTTAAAGTTGTAGTATCTCGAATTAACTACTTAAAACGTTACTAGCTAGAACTCCCGTTAATATGATGATGGCATGCCTTCAGGCTGTTTATTGTCTTGGATGCCTTGCCGGTCTTCTTCTGACTAAAACCACACAATGTCCTTCCATTCGGCTTTGGTTGAGATTATTCAATTTAGTTTATCAATCGCCTTTAACCCCTAAAGGGTGGCAGAGGCATGTTATAATCCCACATTTCACTTCCCGCTGTATTTTTTGTCCCACATAATAGGTGCTGAGCTCATTGCCGTGTTGAAATAGACAGACGTTATTTTATCTGACGTTCCAATAAATCAACAAACGATCGAGAAAAGGAAATTCATACGCGTAGTTTTAATGGCGGTTGGGAGATATTACCCAGATGCTTTAGAATCCCGCAGAAACAAATATAATATACCGGGACTTATTTTAAAGATTATACTGTGAAACTTAGAAGTCTTGCTGATATTTTAGACGAGCATTCGTGTACGAATATGAATTAAAGTTTGGGAAACCATACATATTGCAATTTTGTTCCCCATACGTTCTTATAACGTGAGTTTGTCTCTGGATAAAATTTGTTAAGATTTGCTGACGTTAGAGATTGCACGCATCATATCATCATACAGTCACATTTTATCTATACTAAGATTATAAAGCTGAAGAGTTTGTTTGTTTGTTTGGTTGAACGCGCTAATCTCATTAACTACTGGTCGGATTTAAAAAATATTTTTGTGTTAGATAGCCCATTTATCGAGGAAGGCTATAGGCATTATACCATCACGCTACTACCCTGGAGAACGGAGCAGTAGTCATAAATGTCGACATATCGACCATATTTTTTGCATTATTTTAAAATTTATAAGAGACGGGATTAAATAGGTGCGACGGGAGTTCGAAATATGTCATGGCAGAAGCCGGGGGTGTCACCTAGTATAAGTATAGATTTTCTATAGGTTAGGTATTTATAGGTAGATATGGGCAAGAGTTCATACTTAAAATTTACTGGAATTTCTTAGATTTGAGTACTCTGGTATAATTTTAGTCATACAAAAATGTGTGCATGTAGTATCTCTGTCTCCACATAAGGGAAAAGGCGTGACTCTCTCATTTGACTGCCTCTGTGGCGCGGTGGGAGTGTATCTGACTGCTACGCAAGAAGTCGTGGGTTCGATAACCACCCACCCAGGTTAAAAAATTGTGTGATGAGCACGATGGTTTATTCTGTGTCCGGATGTTATTTATCTATAATATGTATGTATTTAGAAATATATAAGTATATTTATCAGTTATCTCAGTTATCTGGTTACCATAGTAAAAGCTCTGCTTAGTTTGTCAGTTGTGAGTTGTCCCAACGATATTTATTTTATTTTTTTATTTATTTACCTCAAGTGTTTTCCCAGTTACTTCCAAACTCTACCATTTTTAATTAGCTGCTAGGAGCAACTATCGCTTGGCTGTTAATTTTCGGCATTGGGTGGAGCCACTGCCGTCTGTCTGATCTCCCAAACCCGTAATGAATGGTTGCGTGCTTTGTCCGTTTATCAGTAGCAGTAGCAGTTTATCGGTAGCAGGTGCACCGCTAACAGGTCAGGTTGCTTGGGCCCCTAAGATCTATAGGTCAGTATTTCATACATAGTTGTACCCGGGGAAAACGGATGGCTACAACTAGGTATGAAATACTGTGCAAAACTACAAAATGTAGGCAAGCATTTGATCAATTTTTAAAGCACTGCTAACTTTTACATAACTTTTTATTAAAGTAAAATAGATAACTTGGTTGGAGACGGGGATTGAACCCGTGTTCTTTGCCTAACCAGAGCAATGTTCTAGCCACTGAACTACTCGAACCGTACCGAAGCATATTGAAATTCTTCACCATATTTAAATCGTCATTTAAGCCTAAAAATTATATAAGTATTGTTTGTTTAAATACATAATATTTGCAAGTATTAATATATATACAACAGTCATAAAAATAATCTGTTTTATGCAATGTATACCTACCTAATTTTTTACCAATATTATCCGGTAACGGTAAACTCCTGGGTACCTACCTAGATACTATTACAAATCATTCAGGAATATAACAGAAGTAAGGTTCTATAAAATGTATAACATTATCTCAAACACTGAGAATAAAATAAAACAGGCAATTATTATATATTTAAAGCAGTCAATTTACTTTAACGTAATACAAGGGACAAGGCGGTGTGGTCGAAAAACTCTAGCCAGCACATATTCGGCCAAATAAGCAAAAAAAATGCTGTCATACTTAATTTTGGGGAACACTGTTTCTCAACATTTTCAGTTTTTTTTCGAGGTAATTAAATTATATTATCCACTTAAGAGAAACAACTTTTGTTTACACCGTGCCATGCTTCCTCTAAAGTCTAAATACACAGCAGGCTAAAACATTGTTTAGACAAAGAACTCCTACAGTTTCAATATAATTTTAAATGCTATTTAGACAGCAATAGATGTAAAAGGCACCATTACTATCGCAATAAAAAGTAACGACCCAACGGCCCATAGCGACTGTCCATCAACAAACAGATAGACAAACAAACTGTGTATGGATTGAACCTATTAACAGCGCATTGAATTGTCGAAACGTGACAACTGAAAAGATTATCGCTGCACTAACCTTATTAATATTATAATCCGGTGCCGGCGGGAGGCGATACACGGAGTAATAAATGACCGTGTCAGTAAGACGAAGGAAATGATATAATTTGATAGAGGTGATACTTGAATGATTGTGATAACACGCGTCTCCGGTACTTGCGCAATTTGCGTCGAGACGTCGCTGCCGTGGAGCGCTCTCGCGGACTGTGGCGTAACCCCTCCACCTTGCTGTGGCTGGACGGGCCGCACGTGCGCATGCGCGCCGGCCAAGGTCATGCGCGAGAATACCGCTTGCTGTATACACAGGAGCTGTGTTTACACGATATGACCACTACCAATAACATTGCTACCATTGCGCATGAACGACGCGCTATACTTTAAACTAAATGATTTATGGTCCGCAGTGTATACCAACAGCTGATGAATGGCAGCCAGAAATAAGATTCTCCCACGCTCAAGTTATCAACCACGAGGTGCGGAGATGATTGGAATAAAGACCATACCACACCCGCAGGATGAACCAGTGATTGCAGAAAAGTCAGTTCCACTTGCTGATAACCAATAATTGTATCGTGGACTTAGCAACCTATATAAATGTAATAATTTACATCTAAGTATCGGTATTACATACACCTCAGGTAATCATAAAATGTACATAAATAAATATGACGCAACTTTTAGGCGAAACTTGTTTACAAATATTAACATTATATTATATGCAATATTATCTTTGGTGGGGAGATAAATACACGTTTCAAAGACAACATATTATATGTTTATATAGCACTTCATTTCTTCAATCTGTAATAGAAATCTATTTATCTTTTACGTTTAAACCAAATGAAGAATATGGCTCGATAATTGATATAGTACTACTATTAATATAAATATCCACATACACACAAGTCACAATAACATTATCGAGTTGAATTGTTAGCGGCTAATCAGATATAGTTTTCAACTCAGTCACGTTCCTAAACAAATCGATAGACTGGTTTTTAACCGGCTCGAAGGTCCTATGATGGCTAGACCCTTACAGATTTATAAAGAATAACGTGTTAATGCCATTATATTATATGCAATATTAGAAGTTAATAGTTTAAAGCAAAAAGGTCTATCGTTTACCAGCCATCTAGGCAAGAAATTTGTCTATAAGTTAATTAAAAGATCTAACCGTACATAGACTGTTATAGAATTGAAGATCGACTGTGTTTTGACTACGTGAAATGGATGACAAAAAGGAAACAATATGAGTTCGAACTGTCCCTCTTTGGCTTTCAGGGGGACAGATCATTATTTTTGCTCAGATCTGTTTGCCCTAGGGGGACTGAACCTAACAGGTGACAGATCGGAATAATGCAATAAGATACACTGTAATAATATAAGACAGTTTCTTTAGTTGTGTGTGTTACTACCTACAGGCATTAGTCACTAATATGAAAGAGGGGTGTGAAAGTAAGGGTCTCCGCTTGAATGCAAGTAAAACTAAGGTTCTAGTATTTGAAAGAGGTGACGTAAGAACTAAATGCGAGATTAGAGTAAACCAGGAACGTCTAGAGCAAGTGAATGAAATTGTGTATTTAGGAAGTATGTTTAGCGCGGATGGAAGATGTGATTCGGATGTAGAACGGCGAGTAGCTGCCGGAAACAAAGTTAACGGTGCTTTGTCCCAGTTAGTAAAGCGACAAAGCATCGTAAAAGAAGCACGAATGGCGATTCATAACGCAGTGCTAGTGCCAACTTTGCTTTACGGTAGTGAAACCTGGGTATGTCAGCAGATGCATGAAAGTAAATTAAATGCTGTGGAGATGCGATCACATCGAAAATTGTGCGGCGTTACCTTGGCCGACCGAATACGTAACGAAGTGATACGCAATATGGCAGGTTTGAATGAAAGTGTCAGCGTTAAGCTGGAAAAGGGCGTGCTCCGTTGGTTTGGACACGTCCAACGAATGAGTGAGGAACGATTGACGAAGAATATATATTGTTCAAAAGTAGAGGGTAGAAGGAGTCAGGGAAGGCCGAGACTTACATATGAAGACCACGTGAGCAGATTGCTCAAAAACGGAAAGGTCAAAAGTACTCGGATACCCAGACGTGCGTGTATGAAGCGATTGATGAATCTCGAAGAAGCGAAAGAAGTATGCATGGATCGCGAAGCCTGGCGATCTGTCCTCTCTGACTACCCCGTCAGGGATACAGCGTGAAGATAGTTAGTTAGTTTAGTTAGTGTGTGTGAGAACAAATAAGACTGAATAGTAAAACAATTGAACTTTAATTAAAAATATTCAACAACTATACATACATGAAGACAATTTCACTAACTCTTAACTTATAAATATGAGATCTTGTACTCAAACAAAAAGACAATAAATATATTTCTTACCTTAGTTATGGCGCCGATTTTACATAATACATAAGTATTCATGATTTCTAACAAAATTTCTTGTAAATAATGATAATAATTGTGGAAGTACTTCATAATATGTTATTTTTTTTATGTAAATTTTATAGTGTAAATAGTGACAAGAACTTTGCTGTGACTTTGTAACAAAATAACAAGGTCCTACTGTCAATTATAATTTTAATTATAATTAACAGTTTTAATACAAAAAGGTAGTGAAAAATATAAACAATCTTTTCATAATTGTAGTTAAATAAATAATGATATGTAATAATTTCATAAATAATGAACACAATATACTTATTGCAAGTTTTATGTACGTGACTATTATGTCTTTTAATTGATACTATCGGAAACATATCCGATACAATCGGGAATAGGTTTTGATTTCATCGTAGTAAATAAATTAAAAAATCGTTTACTGGTAACAAAGATTGTTTATATTTTGGTAGTGTTCCTAGTAATTTTTAATATTAATTGTTATTTTATAATTTTACAAACATAATGTAAATGAATGTGAGTGATTTTTAAGCACCGTCATGATTTGATTTTTCTAGCGTATCTGATATGTTTTACCGGATTTCGAAATAAACTCACTGGAAACTTAAATATATATTTATAAGTAGATACAACGACAAGTAAGGTACAACAAGAGAATAATTTATCTAACTCAAAAGGTCTGACTAAAACAAAAATAAATTAATAGACTCTATTTTATGTTCATAAACTCATAATACAACGTAATCTTATAAATACCATAATGAACTATATTTACAACTTGTGGTCTCAGTGACCCCCTAAGGCAGCGCCAGAGGTCTGCCATTTTATAGACAAAGCATTTTATTTTTCTGTATTATATATCTTCGGGGTGAAGAAAGATCTACCAAATTAAACATCACAAAAATCGACCCGTTTTTGAGTTATTAATGTGTCACAAAGTAGATTTCAATATTAACGGTCACCAACATATTGTTCAGTAAAACCGTATATTTAGAGTAATAAGGTAATTTTAATATTTACATATAAATTAAAAACAAAGAGACGCCAGAGACTGGTTCTCTCAGACCCATACCGTTCCAATCCGCTGGTAAGCCGGGAGATCAATAGCACAAGCTACCCTCTTGGGGTTTGCAGATATATTTGACGCTGAAAAAGTAGCCACATCAAAAAAGTGGAAAAGTAGCACACCTATTAATACGGTGTAGTTATTATGTAACAAGTAAAATATTTAATAAGTTATTTCTTTTTCATACATACATACATTGAGAATGCATGGAATGTTACACGATTGTTTTTTACCAAAATCATCGCAAGTTAGATTTATATAAAAGAAACCTAGATTTTCCTGAATGCCACCCTGCGCAGCGTTGCATACTTTTAAACTATCAGATACATGTTTTTTTCAACCATTTTACGTTTAAACAAGATAATATCAGACAGATGTAACCATTTATAATCAAATAGAGTACAGCTATTGTCAATAGACTCTGTGGTCTATTAGACGGTAAATGGGCTTGTGCCTATAAACAAAATTACCCGGTGAAATATCCAGTTTAAAAACGTCTACTACTATATCACAAGATAACTCTCAGTCTTTACTTTAATATACTTTTGAACTGTTTAAATAAGTATGTGCAATTGTGAAATTTGATTTAACTCTCCCTGATAATCGCCGGTGCCGCTCAAAATTGGCGGTATGAGGTAAAAGTTCTTGAACTAAAACACTTGTACTATTCCACTTATTTATTACTTAAACCTGACCGGTTTCGCCTTACGGCATATTTACAAAGGTTAGCACATATTAATTTGTTAAATTCAACATATAATATGTTTATATGTGCTAATCTTTGAAAATGCCGTAAGGCGAAACCGGTCAGGTTTAAGTAATAAATAAGTGGAATAGTACAAGTGTTTTAGTTCAAGATGTGTAGCAAGTTCCACCAAGTGCCATCAATCACCAGTGTAAACAGAGGTAAAAGTTATTTTCTAATTCTGTAGTAACCAAACGTAATTCACGTTGTAGTGTATGGATCGGTAATTTTGTACATGGGCTACATATATATACCGAGTCAGTATTCACATATACTTCACTCAAAACGAACTTGTTTAATCTCAAGTAACTTTTAAAATATTTAGGGACATATAATAATACTCAATAGACTAGTTGGTTTTCACTTAATACGACTACGCTCAAAAGTTTCTTGTACGTTACGTACTTTCTACAAAAAATATACAAATATTTTGTACGCTATAACAAAAATTGTAAAAAAAAAATAACAAAAAACATTATAAAAACGAAGATAGTTAGTATACACAGCCTTACTCGCCCTCTATGAAGGCCTCCTTATTCTTTAACTTCCACCGCAAAAGTCTCTTCGCTGGTGGGATAGCCGTATCGTGCTCCTCGATACAATGCCTTTTAAGCTCAGCATATTTTCTGAACCGAGACCCACAAATCAAGCAATCTACGATCACCTTTCTGACATTGTGAATAGTCCATTCATGATCCCACTTCTCTTTCAAACTCCGAAAGTAATCCCGACAAAACCTGCACCTGAATTTACTGGTGCTCTCTTTGACATGAGAGCATTTGATATGTTTGTTCAGCATAGACTCAAAATGGAAAACTTTATCGCAATACGGACATTGCATCGGATTGTTTTTATTGTGATATTCCATGTGCTGTGTTATCATCTTTTTAGAGTTGAACTTTCTCTGGCAAATATCGCATTGAAAGAAAGTTGTGCCGTGAATCTTTTTGTGTTTTGAAAAATTGCTGGAATCGCTAAAAGATTTATCGCAAAATGTGCATTTGTATAGAGTCAGTTTAGCGTGTTCCCTAAGATGAGCTTTGTATCTATCGATTTTAGTAAATACCTTTTCCTGGCATATTTCGCACCGTATATTGAGAACGCCGAATTTGTTGACTGGGTTCTTTGCCAAAGTGCTCTGTATGACATGTTCGATGAGGTGACGTTTCAAGTCACCGATCCTATCGAACTTCTTGAGGCAAACATCACAAGTCTGAAAAGATATACATTGTAGTTAATTTAAACATTCTAAATTTTATACTAATTATTCTTTAGTTCTGTGATCCTCAAAACAAATAGTGATCTGGCCCCGTATTTACAATCATTAGCAAACTTTCCGATAAATTGGTGTTACAAACGTTCAAGGATTTATTATCATGTCAGTGGTATAAACAAAAATTCAACAAAACATCTAAAAATTGAAATCTGCAATTCAAATATCCTGTAAGATATATAATATATAAGCGCTCGTGGCCCTGCGGTGTCAGTGTTCTGTAAACGATCACTGAGTTACGCAACTTTCACTATGGCTGTTTTCCGTGCTTCGGAAGGCACGTTAAGCCGTTGGTCCCGGTTGTCAGTAAAATAGTTTGTTAAGCCTGGTTGAAGGACTTATGGGCGGCTTGAAAAAAAAATTTCAACCGCAGGTAGCCACACCCTGCGTCTGTCTATTTCAACACGGCAATGGGCTTACTACCTATTGCGTGGGACAGGAATCCATACGGTGAAAAGTGGGCATATAATATGCCTCTGCCACCCCTTCGGGGATAAGGCGTGATGGATATTTGTAAAATTTATGAATATAAGCTATTAAACTATCTATGGGCTCTGTGAAACATGTTTTCGAATTCAATTGACGTTCGTTTGAATTGTTGAGTGTTCATCGGAAAGTTCACGAGTGGTTGTAAATAAGGAGATAAATTAAGCAAAGGTTTTAATGTTAACGTGCATGGGTCAAAGTGATGATAAGTAGGATAGTTATATTATAACGTATCTTTTTGAGGAAGCACAGACTACATTAAAAAAAGATAACTATACGAGTAAATTTGAAAACCAAATGGCAGTTTACTTTTTACCAACTCTTTGCAAAAGTTAGAGACCGATGTGGTGTAAAATAAAATACATACCTTGTCATATCTTCTCTGCTTCCTATTTTTCCTTCCAGAAGATCGAAACAGTTTATTGGACATGATCTTGGCTATCACAGAGTCAGCTCGCTGGACCTGATAATCTTCACATTTCACCACTTCTTCGGCCGCAGACACATCGTTTATCATCTCACTAAAAATATCGTCTGCGAATTCACATTCACTAGAATTCCTCTCAGAGTCTTTTCTATCTTCTAAATGTTCCTTCTGGTGTTCACTGAGACCATCCAAACCATCGCAAGAGAATGAGCAATACTCACACAAATAGACAGCGTGAACTTTTGCGGTATGAGAATGCAAATCGCGAGCTGCAGAATACGACTTTGCACAAAAATTGCACGAGTACAGTCTAGAATGAATCTTACGGTGATTACGTAAGGTAAATTTTGAAGCGAACACTTTATGGCACTTATTACATTCTAAATCTGGATCTCCATGTCCGAGACAGTGTTGCTCATACTTTTCTTGGTTTTTTAAATTTTTCCCGCAGTCGTTACACATGTAGCGCACATTACCGGGTAAGTCGTATGGGTTATAGAAACGGTGGCTTATTACCATATGCTGTTTAAAGGCAGATAGCTGGTCGAAGATCTTCTTGCATTTGTTGCATTGGTATTTTTTGGAGCGTGGGTTTGAATTTGAAGTACTGGAGTCATCTGGAATAATGAATAGACGATGAAACATGTATATAATGCAAGCACATAAGTAAGTATTTTGTAAAAATAATCCCGTTTCCGTGCTTTGGAAGGCACGTTAATCAAGGTTCCAGTTGGAGGCACTATGGGCGGCTTGAAAATTTTCAACAGCAGGTCGCCACAACCTTGTCAATTTCAACGGCAATGGGCTGTTACGTGAGTCAAAAATGCACAGCGTAAAATGTGGGCGTATTATATTCGTCTGCCACACCTTTGGGGATAACGGCGTGATTGATACATAAGTAAAAATCCCACTAACATTACCGGGACCTAGATCAAACACACCTGCAAGGTGGTGCTTCTGCTGACGGATGGAAAGGCTCTGGGGTCGTTACTGGGTCGAAAAGGAAGGGTCATATTAGATTTGCTTTCAGTAACCAATCAACTTCGGTAAAAGACTCCATAGTCACACCAAGAGTTTGATGTTATTACAGGTTTTTTTTTTAATTGGGACTCATCCCACCCGCATTCACATTCACTGTAAACCAGGATCTACAGCAATGACCAAAACCACAAAAGTTACACCAAGATCGATCTCGGTGAAGTCCCAGGAGAAGTTAGAATGTCTAGGAACCCGCAAAGAAATTAATCAGAAGATAATTTGAGAAAGTTGGAAAAATAACGTAAAGCTCTCACACTTCTCCCAAGGGAAGAGGCTCCCTCTTTTGCAAAGCGGGACACCTGGAAAGCAATTAGGTGTAAATCCTTTAGAAAAAGGAAAGCACCACGGTAATAGTACGGATTATATGTGAGCTATGTTTGATGATGCTGTTCCAGTAATATGTATGGCAGATGCGTTTAAAAGCACGAAAATTCACTCCTGATGCAACGAGATCCGCATAGTAAACGACGCAGGCACCCTTATGGGGTTGGAAGGTTAGTGGGTACTTGTTCCAGCGATGCTTAAAATCTAAAGCTAAATGATAGCTGCTCCTAACGGCCAATAAAGGTTGTAACGTTACTATTTTCCGGGAGGGGAAAAAGGTAAAGTCTAGGAGAAAACTATCACCAGGTCTGGAGGAGTCCCGGCTTAAACGGAAAAGTAAAAGAAAAAATCAAGAATGAATAATAAAAGATTTAACGTAAGTAAACATACATGACAAGGTGGATCTAATGCTCCAAATCCAGGTATAAGGTTTGGAAGCAATTAGGAATACACTACGAAGAAGAAGTCACACCAGGACTTTATGCTAGGACGAGAAATATACGTATAGTACAAGATAGCCTGTATGTAGTGGTTCATACAAACACTTGCAGATCTTACAAATACTTGTATCAACCCGGGATTCGAACCAGACACCGCAACGGCAGTTGTATACACTACCACACCACTATTGGCAATATTTTACGCGACTCGAGATTCGAAGAGAAATTACTAGAATCAAAATTAGCAAAATCAGAGCCACACTTGTCATTAGTTCATTTCATACATACTGTAACGCCTTTATCCCCGAAGCGGTAGGTAGAGGCATATTACTATATGCCCACATTTCACCATTTTTTGACCCACACAACAGGGGCCGAGTCTGCTATTTCAATCGTGCCGAAAAAAATCCGAAATCGTCGCTCAATATAAAGCCACCGGTACAATTTTGACAGTTTTTCGTAGTCTACTATTACAATCGTACTCCAATAGACTTTATCGGTCAGCCGATAGAATTCTACTAACACGTACCGCGCCAGTGGCCGCTAGTCAATGACATTTTTGATGGTCACATTTTGACAGCTAAAAACATCGATTCTGGCTCTATTCTACAACTTGTCAATAGTAGACTCGGCCTCCAGGTCGAGCCCATTGCCGTGCCCCATGTACAGGTTGTGGCGACCTATTGATGATTTTTTTAAAAATAAAATAAATGAAATAAATATCCATCACGCCTTATCCCCGAAGGGGTGGCAGAGGCATATTATATGCCCACTTTTCACCGTGTGGATTCCTGTCCCACGTAATAGGTGGTGAGCCCATTGCCGTGTTGAAATAGACAGACGCAGGATGTGACTACCTGCTGTTGAAATTTTTCAAGCCGCCCATAAGGCATTCAACCAGGCTTAACGACTGCCATTTCACTGGCAACCGGGACCAACGGCTTAACGTGCCTTCCGAAGCACGGAAACGCTCGCAAATGTAAATGACACAAAGTGGTCACCCATCCGAGGACCAGCCATAGTGAAAGTTGCGTAACTCAGTGATCGTTTACAGAACACTGAGACCGCGGGGCCACGAGCGCTGATGATTTTTTTAAGCCGTACATAAGGTTTTCAACTTGGATAAACGACTGATGTTTCTGCAACCGTGACCAACGGGTTAACGGGCCTTCTGAAGCATCCAAGTCCCCGTACCAGAACCTGGGGTCAACTCTTTGGGACACACTGATCAATCATCAACAGACTGATCAATCGTAGAGTAAACATTAAACAAAGCGAAAGTTCTTTAACCTTTCTTTTGTAATTGTGTAATTGTTGAAGACGCGTAAAAACTGATTGGAACAAATAATAATATTGTTATCATTGTGCATATTAAAGTTAGCTCCAATGCAACCGGGATTTTAGATTGGATGATAAAAACTTACATTACAATAAAGTATCAATCACTAGCTGACCCCCGCGGCTCATTTAATCCCACCGTATGCATAAAATGTATAAAAATGTCATATGTATAAAAATGTTACGATTGTCATTTATTTATACATTTATTATTTATTTCTTCCTCGATAAGTGGGCTATCTAACACAAAAAGATATTTTCAATTCAGAACCGTGGTACCTGAGTTTAGCACGATCAACCTAACAAACAAATCTTCAGCTTCATATATTAGTCATCCCCCCCCCGGCTTCGCCCGTGACATATTTCGAACTCCCGTCGCACCTTTAATCCCGTCGTGTGTTTAAAATGTATAAAATGTCATATGTAAGTATAAAAATTTGTATAATTGTCGACATTTATGATTACTGCTCCGCTCTCCAGGATAGTAGCGTAATGATATATAGCATAATATAGCCTTCCTCGATAAACGGGCTATCCAAAACATAAAAGATTTTTCAATCCGATAGAAGTTCCTGAAATTGGCGCGTTAAACAAACAAACTCTTCAGCTTTATATATTAGTAAGTATAGAAGTATAGATAGATGGATACAATAATGTCAAAAAGTTTGGTTGATTTCTTGATATTTATGATTACTGCTCCGCTGTCTTTGGCGGTAGCGTGATGATATATGGCCTGTTACCTTCTTCGATAAACGGACTATACAACATAAAAAGAATTTGTCAATTCGAACCAGTATTTTCTGATATTAGCGCATCCAATCAAACAAAAATGGTCTAGACAACGAATAAAATACCTAAGTTTATTCGTTGTCTAGACAACATAGCACAAGCTTGTATTAGCTTCATTTAAGCTAGATGGCGCTGTGTAAGAAATGTGAAAGTATTTATTTATACAGATACCAAAATCAATAATATTTAACACACCGTTTTACTGGCACTCATTTTAGAACGTATCCTATCGTGTCGTACATACCAACAAAAAATCCAAATTTTTAAGGTTAGATTGCCTTGTTTAGCCTATCAAAGATCATTGACTCCAATGATAAAGATTGATGTAACCGGGACTTTCCGCTAAGATGAAATAGTACCATAATAGCCCTTAACCGACGAGCGTGTATGAAAACACTCATGAAAGTAGAAGAAGCGAAAGTGGTATGTCAGGATCGTGGCAAGTGGAAACCCATAGTCTCTGCCTACCCTGATGGGAAACAGGCGTGATAATATGTACGTATGTATGTAATAGTTCTGCTAATATAAGGCTAGTATATAAATGGGTGTAAGGGGCGTGGCGTAAGCCGCTAAAGGTGCACCTCCTGACTAACGTATCTTGGTGCTTTTATTATTATTATTTTTTTACACAACGCCGGCAGTCGCATATACTACCCCTGCGCTACCGAGGCAGTCGAAAAGATAGCTTCTATAAGCAGCTAAATAAAAGCAGCTCCCAGTCTCCAAATTCAGGTAGGGTTTGGAAACAACTGGGAATACACTAAGATAGAGAAAAAAGGTTGAGTGTGTAATGACTATATTTATCAGTTTCACCCAATTTAGGATTCAGAATTTCAGTGCAAAAGTATGTGTTGGCAGAGGCTTATTATATTATGATATGCACAGTATGAAATGTGGGAGACATTCCATTGTGTGCATTCCCTTAATAAAAATAAATATAAATAAATAAATATTGTGGGACCTTTTTACACAGCACCAACTGGCCCAAACTAAGCTATAAGCTTGCTTACTATGGAATCTAAACAACTGATATACAAACTTATATATTTCTAAATACATACACATTAGACATAGGAAACACCCAAACTCCAAAACCAACATTTGTGGATCACACAAATATTTGTTCCAACCTGAAGTTTTTTTCTGTAGTCAGTAAGAGTCCAACATAGCATCCATGAGGATTTCTACATGTAAAAAAGGATAATAAATAACTTACCAACAATAATTTCACCATCAACTTCAGCAGCTCCAGTACACTCCATTGAAGGATCATTGATAGAAATGTTCTGTATAGTCAGCCCTGACTCAGAATCATGGCCAAGAAATAGTATGGTCTTCTGCTGTCTTGACACAGACTGTATATCAGTTGACATCAACTGTTTTAACGCTTCATTGTCTGTTTGTAGACCAACAAACTTCCTTTCATCCCTTGCCCGAGTTTCTTTCTCATTTATTATTTCTTCAGACATCTGAGACAAGAACACACCACACTCAAATTCATCTTCTTCATAAATGTTATAGCCATCTGAATTTTGAACAGTATCATTGGCTTTTTTTATCATTTTTTGTTCATCATGAACGGGAGAGTACCGTACAGATTCATTGCAGTTGTACACATTTTGTGTTATGTATGTATTATGCTGCTCTATAGTAATATGGTTATCCGGACCTTCTGTAATGGTATACGATTCTAATGGAGGTGTATCACAATTATTGTATACATATGGGCTACGGACAGGATCAATCCAAACTTGAGAATCATTGTAAGCTGGAAATGTTATCTGGTTTGCTTCAGCCAGTATGACAGGAATATTGTCCGTGCTTGATATACTGCTTGGAGACCCATAACTGATGTTCAAATCGTTACCATCAACAACTTTCAGATTGCAAAAGCCGTTGTATATTAGGGTTTCGTTTCCTTCTGTATCTGGAGACCTTATGTTCAAATGTATGAACACATTTTCGCTCATTTCACAATTAGTCTCCAACGTTGTACACACTTTGGGTATGAACAATATTGGATAAGGTCCATCTCCACTCAAATTATACCCTTTACCTTCCATTTTTTAAATTTAAACCTAGAACAACACGATAAATACATTTTAGTGGCAGTTATTTACTTAACTTTGATAAATGTAGGTAAAACTAGAAAATAAATATAGTTTAGAATTTAATTTTTAAAATGAAGGCGTATCTTACCTCGTGCGGCTGTGGTGTCTGGTACGAAAAAGGCTGATCGAAGGTAGAATTAACTGACCTATGATTTGGAAATATTTCAAAATACCCTCCATTTTTATGGATTTTGGTTAATTGTTTGCACTTTAGTGGGTAAGTTGATTATACACAAACAGGATATTTCAAAATGAAAACTGTTGCCAAAACAATGTTATGATACAGTGATTATAAAAAAAATCTTGGGATAAAGGGATATTTCAATTTAGAACGCTTTACGCATAAAAACATGAACAGTAAGTAATTAAATTATATAGGTACATGATAGGTTAAGCGTGTTTTGTTTTGATGTTTTTAAACCGACCGAACCAGCTGATAAAGACCATGCATGAGAAAAGAAAGTAATTCTTATTGCGTGTGTGTAAAGTATTAATTCATTTGACTTATGACCTGTCCCATTTTTGACATTAGTAAAACATTCCATTTCACGTTTCGGCCGTTACGGGAGCTAGGTATACGCTACCATAATAAGATTTTTGTATCATGAAGGTGGCTAACAAGCTCACATACCTAGCCTATTTATATTACATATATTTTAAAACCAGTATGTAATTCGCACTTACAAAATAGTGGATTCTTCGACACAAAATATGCGACAGTATAAAATAAAAAATAGAAGTGTATTAAACGCTGCGAAACGCGTTCTTCGTTCCCAAACACTACAGAAGACTTTAGTAAAGATTTTCGTCTTAACTATTCCAAACTTTGACCAAATCTGGACATAAATACAGAGCGCATTCATGTCTAATGCCATATGAAGAAGAAGATATTTTTAGAAACTGTACCTATAAAAACAAAATGTTCAAATCGAGAAAGCCCGCGAAGAAACATGTAAAATGTACTTACGTAATTATCAATTAAAATCATGGATCTAAATGAACAGTATCCGTATATACATAAAGGCGCTTATGAAAGTATATTTTACGCCTAGGCATTAAAGAATAGCAATAACCGTTGAAAAATATTTACTTAATTGAGTATATTCACCCCATCAATATATCGGGGCCTCACCTGCGCACAGGTATTCAGAATGTGCTTAAACTTTTTGGTCAGGAGAGGTACCACCATGCAGTAGCTGCCTTCGAGATTTATGTTCGGGAATCATCGGCTGCAGGCCAGGCTTTTAGTGAAAATACAAATTTCTGGGAGCCTTAGCTGTTTGCTATGAAGTGCAAGATTTGGGTAGACCAGGAACGTCTAGAGCAAGTGAATGAATATGTGTTCTTTTTTCATTTATCTTTATCTTTTTAAATGGGGTTTATCCAATATGGACATGTCAGCCCCATAAAAATGTCAACGAATGAAGTACTAGTTGACGCCCGCGGCTCTGCACGCGTGATGAAGGTTTCCGTTCCCGTTTCCCACAGGAACTTGTTCCCGGGATAAAAAGTAGCCTTTGTGTTATTCTGATATGTTAGCTATATTTTTGTAGTAAAGTTTCATCAAAATCCATTCAATAGATGTTGCGTGAAAGAGTCACAAACATCCATACCTACAAACTTTCGCGTTTATAATTCTAGTACAATTGGTAGGATATATAACGCGCATGGAATATGTGATTCAAATGTAGAAGGACTAGGTAGCTGCCGGAAACGAAGTTAAAGGTGCTCTGTTTCAGTTAGTAAAGAGAAAGAGCATCGTAAAATAAACATCCCTCATGATTCACAACGCAGTGCTAGTAATACGTAATGAAGTGATTTGCAATATGTCCGGTTTGAATGAAAGTGTCAGCAAAAAGCAGAAAATGGGCGTACTCTGTTGGTTTAAACGCATTGCATTGCATTTGCATTGTCCATAGGCTACGGTGACCACTTGCCATCAGGTGGGCAGTATGATTGTGTGCCACCTCAGTGGTATAAAAAAACCAACGAATGATTGCCCTCACTCATACGTTGGATGCGTCTAAACCAATTTATTAAGTTTTACAACTATTGCCAAAGACATTTATCATTCTACAATTAGGGTCGGCAGCACGAGTGTTGAACTCTGGTGTTGCGAACGTCCATAGGCTATCTATGATGACCACTTTCTATCAGGTAGGTCGTATGCTTATCTGCCACCTCAGTTATTGTGCGAAAGTAGAGGTAGAGGTAGTCATGGTAGACCGAACTTACATAAAGATACCACGTGAGCATAGTGCTCAAAAACGAGAGATGTCAAAAGCAGTTGACATCTCTACAATAGACTACTTAGCATGCCTTAGCGTTCCATTTCGGGGAAAAGGGTGTGACTAAATGAATTTATACTATGATAAAATTCAAATAAAGCATTTATTAACAAAAAAACCAATTAAAAATATGTAACAGAAATTAAAAAATCTAAATTAACAATAAGCAAACAAGTTCTAAATTAAGAAAATAAAAACTTAGCAAGACACTCTTTATCGATAATTATTCATTTTCTCTTTTACCCAGATCTCAAATCCACTTAGTCTGACGAACACGTCGGGAAGCCCCGTAGCACAGGGAAATCCCCAAGACACAATTCCAATCTGCTTCTTCGATTCTTGCTCGATCAGAGCACTGCCGGAGTCACCCTGGAGAAAGAAAAGTGTTATGAGATTAAATGACAATGCAGGAGTATTGCCCTTCGCTACTTAGCGGGCATACTGGCAGACAGTCAGACAGACCCGATAGAAACTAGTATATAATCGGCTGAACGATTGTGGTATAAAGTTTAAATTTGACAGTATAGCTGTGCCCCGTAGTCCCCAAGCCACGGGGAACAGCTGCAGCTCCAGCAGTGAAGAAGGCCTGTGGCATACTTTGAACCCCTGCAGCACCAATTTAAGCCATACCTACCGTAATCTATTATACTAATAGCTGAAGAGTTTGTGAGTTTGGATGAACGCGCTATAATCTTAGGAACTACTTGTTCGAATTGCAAATTGTTTTTGTGTTGGATACCAAAGGCTGCTATAGTCTATATTTTAATACGCTACTACCCTGGAGAATAGAACAGTAATAATAAATGACAAGAAATAGGAAACGAACCCGCTACTTATCTCACTTACCGGACGAAACGCTAATTCAAAAGCTACCGAGATGACTGACATATTTATCCACATATTCTGTCATAAGGGTACTAGGCGCTATTTACCAGAACATTATTTTATAAGGTAGTTACTTAGAAATACACAATTATTTTAAACTAACAAACTCTTCCACTTTACAAATATTGATATACTCGTGTAGACTGGAATTTATTTCTAGTCCCATTTCGATTCTTTAGCTATCAATTTACAGTGTTACATTTTTGTGCAAAAGAAATTATCAGATCTCAATTGAAATACTTACGTTGCACATTCCATGTCCTATTGAATGTATGGTGCAGAGTTCAACGTCCCGGTCAATCACTGGTATAAGACCTGGACCACCTATCACAAGTCTTAGAACCTCGTAACAGCTTTCATGGCTTACGGTACTCACGGGGAGAAACTGTAGTGCATAGGGTATAACGTTGTCAGGCCAGGCCTGGAAAGAGAAAACATTATCCAAACTAATATAAATACTATATGAATGCCTCGGTGACGTATGATAGTGTATGCGATTGCCACGTTGACTCGGGTTCGATACCCAGGTCGTAAAAAATATTCGTGTGATCTGCAAATACATATATATTTCGGAGTTTGGGTGTTTGCTATGTATAATACGAGTATAGGTATATGTATTTAGAAATTTGTAAGTATGATTATCAGTACCCATACTACAAGCTTATATAGGTATTAGAATACTTTGAGCTGAATGCACATGTCCCTGAATATTTTATCGTACCCACGTAATTTTGTCCCACGTAACAGGTCGTGCGCCCATTGCCGAGTCGTAACGACTTGGTTTAACAACTGCCATTTAACTGGCAACCAGAACGAAAAAGAACAAAAATAAGATCATTTGAACTTACACCTAAAGCTCCCCAGCCATTCACAAAGCAGGCTTTTCCACCTCCAATGGTCTCCCAGCTTAGTTCAATCTTCTGAACTGTAGGGCTCCAGGTCAGGTCCTGGGTCAGCTGCAGAAGTCCAATATCGTTCTTAAGAGTGCCCCAGTTCCACTGCTGGTGTAAGTGGTGAGCCTTGAAGTGGACTGGGAAGCCGCCACGGTTCCAGATGTTGGTGCCAACTCTACCGTGGTAGCTCCTGCAAGGAGCAGAATAATGTATGTAAAGGATTTAAAGTTTATATTTAAAGTTCAGGCCTTTTTTGTTAAGAATTGTATTAGGTACAAAGCCTACCTTGTACTTTCCGACGTCAGTCAACCCGTGACCACGGCTGGTGTGATCGGGTCGAAACGTCAAGACGTAAAAGGTAGGCTTTGTATCTAATAGAATAAGTCGCGAAAAAGACCCGAAATATAACAAAATATGAGTGAAAATCACAAAAGATAAAAACATGAAGAATTCGAAGAATAGGCAGAAGCACTTACGGTAATAATTCGCCCCATATAAGATAAATATCGATGCAGTGGGCAGCAGTCATCACCATATTGTGGGATATAATAGACCCCCCACAGGCCAGGCTGATGATCCGCTCGCCGACCACCAGCGCCACCATGTAGGGGGCAGACCCTTCCTTAGCATCCGTGCCACCAACTATTCTTGACTCGAAGAACTTGGACATAATCTGTGTTGAATTCTCTCGGGCCGGTTTTTGGAGAGGTATAGCTGAAATCAATGAAATCAACCTATTTAGAGGACACAAGTAAAGAAGTATGCATGGATCGCGAAGCCTGGCGATCTGTCCTCCCTGACTACACCGTAAGGTATACAGCGTGAAGATAGTTAGTTTTTTAGTAAGGTATTTAGAGGTTACAGCTGAATGTAGGTCTCTCCCAATTTTCGACATCATTGGGGGGGGGGGTGTACCCTGCTTGCTAGCCTAACAGGGCTTGGTTTTGAGTTTTCCACATCATATAGCGAACACTCCGTTGTTTCACCCACGTAGTGCTCATTCCCGTGGCAATCAAGGATAAAATGTAGCTAAGTTACTCCTTATATCATTAGCTATCTGCCAGTGAAAGTCCGGTTAAAATCGGTTCAGCCGTTTCAGAGATTAGCCGGAATAAACAGAAATAAAGAAAATATCTACCGTATATTTACTTTCATATGCATTTAGTCAAAAGCTAGTTGTTCGGAATTACAAACAGAATTAAGTAGTAAACAACTAAGTATATCTGCGCTTTGTCCTGGGAATATGTCACCCACAACTGAGGGAATTCTAGGGTCCGGTGGGGTTCACCGTCATCTTCTATTCCCATATTTCAATCGTCTCCCTCACTTTAATACATTATTGATTTGATTGATACTAACTGCAATACCACCTGTTATGTGGGACAAAAATTAATACGGTAAATGTAGGCGTATAGTATGCCTCTGCCTACCCCTTCGGGGATACAATAATGTATATTATTTGATTGACGGTGATGAGATTGTAACCTAGAATTTTTATCAGTTAGGACCTGTGGTTGAACCAAGACTTGTCAAGCAAGAGTGGCCTGGCCTAGCTGGCTATCCAGCCCCTCTTAAATATACGCATATGCTGTGGACTAACAAAATTATAGGTGGGCAAATTAAGCTGTTGGTCCCAGTTGCCGGTAACATCATCATCATCCGAGCGTCTGTCCCTTGCCAGTAACATGGCAATCGTTAAGTCAAGTAAAAGGCTTAATATGTCTTGAAAAATTTTAATTGTAGTTTGAAAGAAGCACCGCCTGTACATTTTATCACGGCAAAGGACTCTTCACCAGTTAAGTGGGACAATAATGCCAAATGCTAACGGTAAAATGTAGGCATAGGTATGTAAAGTATGCCTCTGCCTACCATTTCCTTATGTTTTAAATCGCAAAATCTTACCATATCCCAGAGTGCACAAGGTAAAAGCTATAGAAATAATTTTGAAGAACATTTTGAAAGAATTAATTTCTCAACTGATGAAGCAAGTTCAAGTAAATCTGATGCTTGTTAATCGAATATCGTTGCTATTTATACTAATTAATATTTCTATGATTCATTTTAAAGTTGACTGATAAGAGTTTTAGGAAATTACTCTTTGACTTTCAAATATACGACGCTTTCAGTTAAGTTTGTATTGAGGAGGGTTATTGACATAACAAGTACCTACCTAAGTTTGTCTTGAGAAGGGTATTACGAAAATATAATCGCTTTTTGTTCTTTTCTTTTTCTTAAGTGTTCTTTTCTCTGGTTTCTTCCAATTGCTTCCAAACCCTCCCTAGATTTAAAGCTTGAGGTACACTTTTATTTGGCTGCTAAAAGCAGCTATCGTTTGACTTGTCCATTTCGGCATTGTTGGGAGCGAGTGCCGACTGACCTCCTACCCCCGTGAGGACCCCTGCGTCGTTGCCAGCCCGATAGTCAGCAAGTGCAACATAGTGTAAAATGTTTAACGCAGTGATCGTTTACAGAACACTGAGTTAGCTGGACTACCAGTTTGCACATTGCTGACCTCGACCTTGACTGAGAAGGGCTCTGTAAGACTAGGCTGAAATCACTTCCAGCAATGCTGAAACTGAAATCAAATAACAGGCCCTAAACATTTAAGCTTAGCGTAGCAGACGTCAAAACCCAAAATGGGCTTCTGAGATGCAAGAGAAAGTTGTTCGAAAAACTGTACTTAATTGAATTGAAATTTATTTCTTCATAGTCGAAATGGAGCCCCACCAAAATCTCCGGTGCTCAAGCGACTACATATGCTAGGGGTGCAACCTGCTGACTAAGTGATGAGGCAATACGACGCAGGCCATTACATTTTTATTATTAAGGCATTGGGAAGTCAGGCGGTCGGTCAGAATCTATACTAATATTATAAAGCTGAAGAGTTTGTTTGTTTTTTTGGTTGAACGCGCTAATCTCAGGAACTACTGGTCGGATTTGAAAAATTATTTTTGTGTTAGATAGCTCATTTATCGAGGAAGGCTATAGGCTAATATCGTTACGCTAATACACTGGGGAGCAGAGCAGTAGTCATAAATGTCGACAAATCGGGCAAATTTTTATGCATCATTGTAGAATTTATAAGCGACGGGATTAAATAGGTGCAACGGGAGGTCGAAATATTCCACGGGCGAAGCTGTGGGGGTCATCTACATAAAGTGAACACCAGACTCCAATCGGCCAATGTCACACCGCACAGTTTTCGAGGTGGTCGCATCTCCACATCATTCAATTTACTATCACGCATCTTCTGACATATGCAGGTTACACTAGCGAAATGCAACGTTGTCACTAGCACTGCGTTATGAATCGCGAGTCGTGCTTCTTTTACGATGCTTTGTCGCTTTACCAATTGGGACAAAGCACCGTTAACTCTGTTTCCAGCAGTTACTCGCCATTCTACATCTTCCGTCCGCGTAAGCGAAAAAACATAAGTATGCACTTCCTAAATAAGAAGCGCTCGTGGCCCCGCGGACTCAGTGTTCTATAAACGATCACTGAGTTACACAACTTTCACTATTGCTGGTCCTCGGATGGGTGACCACTTTTTGGCATTTACATTTGCGAGCGTTTCCGTGCTTCGGAAGGCACGTTAAGCCGTTAGTCCCGAGCTCACGTTACGCTCAGTTGAAGACCTTATGGGCGCCTTTGAAAAATTTCAACAGCAGGTAGCCACAACCTGCGTCTGTCTATTTCAACACGGCAATGGGCTCACCACCTATTACGTGGGACAGGAATCCACATGGTGAAAAGTGGGCATATAATATGCCTCTGCCACTCCTTCGGGGATAAGGCGTGATAGATAAATAAAGCTTCCTAAAATACACAATTCCATTCACTTGCTCTAGACGTTCGTATTGGTTTATCCAAATTTTGCACTTAGTTCTTACGAATTATTTTCTAAACTTGGGTATCTCATAGACATATTGTCATGCCTCTATCCCTGAAGGGGTATACGTCCACATTTCACCGTATGCACTTTTGTCCGAGTTTGTGTGGCGAGGCCATTGCCGTGTTGAAATGGACAGGCGAACGTTGTGGCGACCTGCTGTTATAATTTTTCAAGGCGCCCATAAGGCCTTCAACTGAGCTTAACGACTGCCATGTTACTGGCAACCCGGACCAACGGCTTAACGTGCCTTCCGAAGCACGGAAACGCTCGCAAATGTAAATACTACAAAGTGGACCAAGGACCAGTCATAGTGAAAGTTGCTTAACGCAGTGATCGTTTATAGAACACTGAGTCCGCGACGCCACAAGCGTTTTTCTTAGGTATCTCACCAGCTCAGTATCTCATATTCCACCGAAGCAATGCTCGCTCTAATTATATCACATTTAATTAGCATCGACAATGAAACAGAGTTTATTACACTGTCCATTACAGACATTCTTATCCAACATTTTATCAAAAATGATCTTCAGACAGATTATAAAATGTTGTTTAATAACAAAACGGTAATGACTGGATTATGCTGTCTACTAATAATACTGAATGCCTTTACGACTGCCGCTGGATTTAAAGTCTGGTGTTCACTCTTATCAATTTTATCTGACCTGCGGCCGACGGACCCCTAACCACATAATGGTAAAAATGTCGTATTGCCTCGTCACTTAGTCAGCAGGTGCACCTCTAGCAGATCAAATCACTGGTCCCGAAGATCTTGGTGGTGCTCCATTTTGACCATCATCATCACTACATATTTTAAAACAAAGTCGCTTTTCGCTCTCTGTCTCTATGTATGCTTAGATCTTTAAAACTACGCAACCAATTTCGATACGGTTTTTTAATAGTTAGAGTGATTCATAAAGGAAGGTTTTTATGTATAATTTGTTAAGTTTATGTATACATTGACTAAATTATAACGCTATTTGTTGGGGATGTCAGGAAAAATAAGCCGTCTGGGAGCTTTTAACAGAAACGCTGCCTGAACCCTTTGAGATATACAAAAATAACGATGGTGCAATTATGTAACTACTTTAGGCCTACAAAAAAATTTGCGACGGTATATGTCTATCTCTTAAGAATAACATACTATATACATTTTAATACTTTAAAAAAACATCAATGATAAAGCGGTAAATTGAGGGCTATTTACACAAATATGCTATTAATCCTTATCATTTTTACTACGTTAGTTAGCTTCAGCATTTCATGAAAATTATTCTGTCCCTTTACACCTTGCAAATTAAATGAATATCTTACGAGTTATAGCAAATTCAAAATAATGCTCAAAGAAATTAATTTCGTGTAACCATATTCGACCGGGCCGTGCGGGCGTAGGTACCCACTGAAAAGCGGAGAAGTAATCAACAAATTTGGAAAATGTTCATACATTATTGTGAAATTAATAAACAACAGGATTAATTGGCTGCCACGGGGTTCGAAGTATGTCACGGGCGTAGCCGGGCGGGACAGCTAGTGAAGACATAAATTTCAATTCAATTAAGCACAGTTCTTCCGAACAACTTTCTCATGCATCTCAGAAGCCCACTAAGTTTCGACGTCTGCTGCGCTATGATTGATGTCTTGCAGAACTGGCATAATCTATATCCACAAACCTGTTGGTCAGCAATATGCAAACTGGTAGTCCTGCTAACTCGGTGTTCTGTAAACAATCACTGCGTTAAACATTTTACACTATGTTGCACTTGCTGACTATCGGGCTGGCAACGACGCAGGGGTCCTCACGGGGGTAGGAAGTCAGTCGGCACTTGCTCCCAACAATGCCGAAATGTTAAAGTCAAACAATAGCTGCTTTTAGCAGCTAAATTAAAGTGTACCCCAAGCTCTAAATCTAGGGAGGGTTTGGAAGCAATTGGATGAACACATAAGAAGAAGAAAAAGAACATACAGCGATTTTTTGTTGTTATAACAACCTTTCTCAAAATAAACTTAGGTAGGTACATGTTATGTCAATAACCTTTCTAAATACAAACTTAACTGAAAGCGTCGGCATCGTATATTTGAAAGTCAAAGGATAATTTCCTAAATCTCTTATCAGTCAACTTTAAAATGAATCATAGAAATATTAATTAGTATAAATAGCAACGATATTCGATTAACAAGCATCAGTTTTAATTGAACTTCCTTCATCAGTTGAGAACTAAATTCTTGCAAAATGTTCTTCAAAACTATTTCTATAGCTTTTACCTTGTGCACTCTGGGATATGGTAAGATTTTGAGATTTAATATGCATACGGAAAAGGTAGGCAGAGGCATACTACACGCCTACATTTCACCGTTAGGATTATTGTCCCACTTAACAGGTGAAGAGTCCTTTGCCGTGTCAAAATTTACAGACGCTGGTTGTGGCAACCTATAGTTGAAAAAGTTCAAGGCGCCCGTAAGGCCTTCAACTTGACTAAACGACTACCATGTTACTGGCAACCGGAACCAACAGCTTAACTTACCTTATGAATTCAAATGCCACAAAACGGTTTCCCATCCGAAGACCAGTCAGATGCTTAACACAGTGATAGCTGGGCTACGAACGCTTCCAATCCCTATTTAATATAGTATCTATACAACAAATTATCCGTTAGTCCCATAGATTAATAATAATGAAAACCCAAAACAAAGTCTTTTTCAAACCGGCCTGGCAAGCGAGGTACGAGGTACCCCCTCCCAAAATTATGTCTCCATTCAGCTGTGATCCCTAATAGGCTAATTTGATTGTTTTCAGCTATACCTCTCCAAAAACCGGCCCGAGAGAATTCAACACAGATTATGTCCAAGTTCTTCGAGTCAAGAATAGTTGGTGGCACGGATGCTAAGGAAGGGTCTGCCCCTTACATGGTGGCGCTGGTGGTCGGCGAGCGGATCATCAGCCTGGCCTGTGGGGGGTCTATTATATCCCACAATATGGTGATGACTGCTGCCCACTGCATCGATATTTATCTTATATGGGGCGAATTATTACCGTAAGTGCTTCTGCCCCTTGTTTGCATTCTTAGTGTTCGTAAACTTTCACGCGACTTATTATATTAGATAATTAAAGCCTACCTTTTACGTCTTGACGTTTCGACCGGATCACACTAGCCGTAGTCACGGGTTGACAGTCAACTGACGTCGGAAAGTACAAGGTAGGCTTCGTAACTAATAGAATTCTTAACGAATAAGACCTGAAATACATATAAACTTTAAATTCTTTCCATACATTATTCTTTTTATATATTCTTTACATTTACTTTATATAATTCTTCTTCATCTTATCGTTTTCCCACTTTTTTACATACCTTACATGGATTTGGAGCCTGGGATCCGCTTTTAATGACTGGCGGGAGTAGCTTAGGTTAGACTTTTAATTTTCGACATCGTTGAAAGCTACTGCCATTAGACCTCCAAACTGTGTAAGAGCGCCTGCGTCGTTACTTCTCCGCTGGTCAGCAGTGCACCGCTAGCGGGTGGGCAAGCTTGTACCCCCGATATATTGGCGTGTCTTCCGAGATATTAGTTAGGGCCGCGAGGTTTGGCGGGGCTCCTTATACCCTTAATAATTTATTTTTGGGTTTCTTATAGACGTTAGTCACAATTTGATCGATAGCTGCTGCTCCAGGTATGGTTTGGAAGCACCTGTGAATACACTTAGATGAAGAGAGAAACTGGTTTCTGATTTAGCTTTACATTAGAATATTATAATAAGGAACTAATTATTCCTACTGTTTAAAGCAACGTAGTAACCATATTTCTCATTTTAGGAAACAGTAATGAAACCACGTACTTTATAATCATTTTAAGCGTAATTTATTAGACAATTCAAGTAATGAAAATGACAAAACAAAACTAAAAAATAAAGGAGCGCAACAAGTGTCTGAAAGCTAATATCGCAGCAACGTTTCAAAAGGGAATGTCCCGACTAGCAACCCAACATTATATCATTCCACATCATCCACACATTTCCACGTCATCTTACGTCATGTTCGTTCCCTGCGCGCAGCTGCTGCCCTCTCAACGTTCCTTAAACGGCTTGTTCTCCAAATACTATAACGTAATCTCCTCCTTACAGAAGCTACCACGGTAGAGTTGGCACCAACTTCTGGAACCGTGGCGGCTTTCCAGTCCACTTCAAGGCTCACCACTTACACCAGCAGTGGGACTGGGGCACTCTTAAGAACGATATTGGACTTCTGCAGCTGACCCAGGACCTGACCTGGAGCCCTACAGTTCAGAAAATTGAACTAAGCTGGGATATCATTGGAGGTGGAAAAGAAAGCTTTGTTAATGGCTGGGGAGCCCTGGGTGTAAGTTCAAGTGACCTAATTTTTTTTTATACCCCCTGTTGCCAGTTTCATGGCAGTTGTTAGTCCAAGCCGTTTCGACTCGGTAATGGGTACACAAATACTGATGCTAATATAAGCAAGTAGTATGGGGGTTAGACAACTGATAAACATACTTAAAAATTTCTAAATACATATACATTATACATACCTACCAAACACCCAAACTCTGAAACAAATATTTGCCGATCACACAAATATTTGTTATGACCCGTGAATCGAACCCGAGACCTCAATGCGATAGACGCATACACTACCACTACGCCACCGAGACAGTCAAGAAATATATTAATGTAAGTAAATTATATTAATAATGTTTTTTTTTTCCAGGCCTGGCCTGACAACGTTATACCCTATGCACTACAGTTTCTCCCCGTGAGTACCGTAAGCCATGAAAGCTGTTACGAGGTTCTAAGACTTGTGATAGGTGGTCCCGGTCTCATACCAGTGATTGACCGGGACGTTGAACTCTGTACCATACATTCAATAGGACATGGAATGTGCAATGTAAGTATCTAGTTTTTAATACTTGAGCTCAATAGAGTTCTGACATTCCATTTACACAAAAATGTAACCTTAGCCATAACCAAAATTGTAACCATAACACTTTTCTTTCTCCAGGGTGACTCCGGCAGTGCTCTGATCGAGAAAGAATCGAGGAAGCAGATTGGAATTGTGTCCTGGGGATTTCCCTGTGCTACGGGGCTTCCCGACGTGTTCGTCAGACTGAGCGGATTCGAGATCTGGGTGAAAGAGAAAATGAATAATTATCGATAAAGAGTGTATTGTTAAGTTTTTAATGTTTATTGTTATTTAGATTTTTTAATTTCTGTTACATATTTTTAAATGGTTTTTATGTTAACAAATGCTTTTCTTATTAATTTCTACATTCGTTTAGTCACACCCTTTTCCCCGAAATGTTCTGCAAAGGCATACTATGTCCTCATATTGTACCAGATGAATTTAGGCCCATGTAATAGGTGGTGAGCCGATTGCTGTATATAAAGAGACAGAGGCAGGTTTTGTGGCTAACTGCGGTTGAAATTTTCAATCCGCCCAAATAAGGCCCTCAACTTGCGCTACCGATTTACGGTGTTACTGGCAGCCGGAATGTACTCACTAACGGCTTTTGTCATTTCCGTTTTTGAGCAGTCTGCTCACGTGGTGTCTTTATGTAAGTCTCGGTCTACCCTGACTTCTTCTACATTCTACTTTAGCACAATAAATATTTTTGGGCAATCGTTCCTCACTCATTCGTTGGATGTGTGTAAACCAACAGAGCACGCTCATTCCTGCTTATAGGTGACGCTTTTATTCAAACCAGACGTTATTGCGTATCACTTCATTACTTATTACTAGCACTGCATTGTGGATCATGTGGGATGCTTATTTTACGATACTCTTCCTCTTTACTAACTGAAACAGAGCATCTTTAAATTCGATTCCGGCAGCTTCTAGCCGCCCTACATTTGAATCACACGCATATTCCGTGCGGTTTACCCAAATATTGCACTTGGTTCTTACTTCTTCTATTTCAATTATCAGACATAAAACCTCTTATTCTACGAGAGTTTTTATAAAAATGAAACAATGCAATAATATTCCAAGATTTTATTATCTACTTAGTTTCAGTGACATTATTGTGTACACATTTATAGTTGTAACTTTTTTGGTACATTCTCTTAGAGATCATTAAACCGTGTTGGACTGGATGAAGGACTGGAAGGCGCTGACACGCACGAACATGTCAGGAGCACCAATAGCGCAAGGGAAACCCCACGACACGATGCCGACCTGCTGACCATTGTCGGTACGGCGGAGTGCTGAACCGGAGTCACCCTGTCAAATAAACGAACAATATAAAGTAAAAAAAAATGTTTATCAATCAAGTCTTATCTCCGAAGGGGTGGCAGAAGCATATTATATGCCCACTTTTAACCGTGTGTATTCCTGTCCCACGTAATAGGTGGTGATGAGCCCATTGCCGTGTTGAAATAGACAGATGCAGTTTGTGGTTACCTGCTGTTGAAATATTTCAAGCCGCCCGCCCATAAGGCTTTGAAGGTTTTTAAAGGGTCGGCAGCGCGAGTGCTGCACCTCTGGTGTTGCAAACGTCCATAGGCTACGGTGACCACTTTCCATCAGGTGGGCCGTATGCTTGTCTGCCACCTCAGTGGTAGAAGAAAAAATAAGAGACTCTTCGCCTGGAACAGTGGATAACTTAGAGCACGTAGCTTGGTAGCTAAGAGATAGGATTTACGAGCGAATGGTGGCTCCGATCCAGGTTTCTCTGGACAACTGGTGTATTACATTTATCTCCTCATTCTAATATGAACAATTAAGAAAATTTCTAGTTATATAATTGACAGGCAATACAGAATAGTTGGAGGGATGATTGATTTAGAATAGCCAAGTTGATTTTCTAACTTTGTAACAACATAATCAATAAAATAGCATTTTGAAAAACTACAATCGATAAAAGGCTACTGGATTTTTTCGCAGTTAGCGGTGAGGACGACACAGTCTAGTGGCTTTTGGCATTAATAAACGGTGCTCGCTGATGAGTGAGAGTTTTAAGCATGCTCCAAGAAGCGAGATAGCACACAAACCAACCCCCATAGGAGCAGGATAACATGGTACCCTTTGGCGAGCTAAAATCTACAAAGGATACTGGGATATCCTTCCAAATATTTACCCAAAGCCTAATAAGGTAGACGGATAGGTGGTGGTTTTTAGTTGGTGCCAGCATAACAACCTCAGGGATGTCCACACGTAAAAAAAAGACTATTAGAAAATTTTCAAACACGCGGAATCTCAGCTAAATATTGGCTGAACGTTAGCAGCGCAAGGCCGAGCGCTAAGGCAATATATAAGGGAGGGGTGTCACTAACATGATGACGGTAGAAAATATCAAATTGGCTTTTCTAGACACATGAACTTTAATTACTTACATTGCATGTGCCAAATCCATTGCCTCGGAAGGTACATAGTTCGACATTTGGATCCACTGGAGGAGCGTTGGGCTGATTGAGTTCCAATCGCGCTCGGTTCACACCCTCAATACAATCCTGTCCTCCAATAGTTGTAAGTGCAACTTCGAGAAGATTGCTAGATAGCGGGCCACCAGCCTGAAAATCAATGTCTCGTAAGTTACATGACCTTTTGTGGTGGTAATAGGGGCCCACCAAGATCTCAGGGGCCCAAACGACCTCATCACTCGTAAAGATGCTGGAAATCAAAAGTCAATATATATGATAGATGATTCTTGCAGCTTAATAAAAATGAACCCTAGGCTCCAAAGGGTAAATGGGGAAGAAAATGCAAAACTTTTATGTAGAGGGCACTGTGTGTTTTAACACAGAAAACGTTATGTTTCATAGCAAAACCTAAAGTCAGCCTTGTCTTGCGTTTTGTTTTTGCTCTAAGTTTCTTTTTTGTGGTGGAATAAAGCTTTACAAAGTAATTAAATAATAATAATTTTTAATAATTTCTTTATTTTCTTTTCACAACCGTTACTTTATTTAGGATAAAATATAGTGAAAAAAAAATAACATTGTGAGAGACTGGTGCCTGAAGTAGGTTTGTGCATGCGCACAACCTGCATTACTGGTCACTAGGACCATGGACCCAGGAAATGTATTCTACCTGGCGAGTCGATGAATTAAATTAGGAATTTAAAAAAAAAGAGCTATATTTAAAAGTCACACAACGACCCATTCTTCTATAAATAATTAAAAACGCGTATTTCGAACGAAATAGTATGAAGATTGTTGCTTTGTAACAAACATTTGGCGCCCTCTACAATGAACTATTTTACACTTTTCTTCCCCATTCCAAGTAGGGGTTTGGAAGTAACTGACAATACACTAAAATAAAGAAGTTGAGTAAATATAGGAGTATATATATATAATAATTAAAAACGCGTATTTCGAACGAAATAGTATGAAGATTGTTGCTTTGTAACAAACATTTGGCGCCCTCTACAATGAACTATTTTACACTTTTCTTCCCCATTCCAAGTAGGGGTTTGGAAGTAACTGACAATACACTAAAATAAAGAAGTTGAGTAAATATAGGAGTAGTATCAAGATTTTCACTCACCCTAATTCTACCCCAACCAGCCGCTCTGACTTGTATGCCAGCGCCTACTTGTGCGTAAGATAAGGTTGCACTCTGTATCGTGTTACTCATAGGTACTGCATTGGAAGTGATGAGAACACCGATGTCGTTCTTGATAGTTTGGTGATTATACTGTGGGTGCATCACGTCGCGAGTCAAAGTGAATGTAGATCCACCAGAATTCCAGACGTTGGTGCCGACTGTTACACGTAGATTGCTAATAGAATAACAAATGGTATGTACGAAGTTTAAAAATGACATAGTTTTTTTTACCACTGTAGTGGTAGGCATGCATACGGTCCACGTGATGGAAATTGCTCGCCGTAGCCAATATAGACGTTTGCAAAACTATTAGCGATTTAACCATTTGGTTAAATTGTCCCGATAGCCTCACCTCTCACCAAATGGTTAAATCGTCCTAGGGCTATCGCGATGCCTTCTAAGAAGAACCCCATGCTGTAGAGATTCGGGAAAACCCAGGCAGTTTATTCTATAATCTAAGCGTACGCGGCAGAAAACTGTTCTATTTTTTTTTTAAGTGTATTAAGTTAATCATAATTATCGATTTTGTATTGGTGTGCTGTATGTACAATTTGTTTGTTAGCTTTACTTCGATAAAAAGTAGCATATAGATACCGTGTCGTCAGTACTTTGTTTGTGGCTTGCTGACCTACATAATATGTGACTTGAACCTTCAATAGGTATGACCAAATATAATGTAAAAGTATGTAGTACATACATACATACATGCATATTGTCACACCTTTGTCCCCGAAGGGGTAGGTAGAGGCTAGAGAGTTATGAGAGTAAATCTAACTAACTATCTTCACGTTGTATCCCTGACGGGGGTGGTCGAAGAGGACAGATCGACATGACTTAGGGATCCATGCATACTTCTTTGCGTGTACCTACTAAACGTTGTACTTTATGTATGTATAGGATTATATTATATTATCTGTGGTATAGGTATAATTATGTACTTAAGTAGTTTTACTCTGACAATAACTAGTAGTCACCTGTCAAGGTTGTTGCCAATCTTCACAGCGCGGATACAGTGAGCGGCAGTCAGGACAGTACGGGAGCTGATCAAAGACCCTCCGCAGACGAACGATCTGATCAGAAATCCGTTGGACATCGCTACCATGTGTGGATGGCTGCCAGGAGCAGCTTGTGTTCCACCCACGATGCGTGCGGCAGTGTCGTGACGGAAGAAGAAGAAGTCTACATCATCTTCGGGCGCTGGAAGAGCTGGAATGTATGAAAAGTTACCTATATAAACCTTTTTTTATCAATCACGCCTTCATCCCCGAACGGGGATATTTCACAGTGTGCATTTTTGTCCCATGTGATGAGCCTATTGCCGTGTTGAAAACGGACAAGTGCAGGTTTTGGCGACCTGCCGTTGAAATTTTTCAAGTAGCCTTATAAGGCCTTCAACTTGGCTTAAAGACTGCCTTGTTACTGGCAACCGAGACCAACGGCTTAACGTGCCTTCCGAAGCACGGAAACGTATGATAAATGGAAATGACACAAGGCAGTCACCCGGCCGAGAACCATCCATTGCGAAAGTTACTTAACCCAATGATCGTTTACAGAACACTAAGTTGGCGGGACTAGAAACTCTTCAAACATTAACATTTAAAGCAAAAAAAAGAATAAATGAAATTGAGTGATTTTAATGAAAAATTAATGTTATATGACTACTCATGTTACTTATTTTTTGTCGAAATGAAAAAAAATTATACATGAAATTTACTTATAAAAATATGTAGATGTCTAGATGCCTCGATGTCACTTGATGTTGATATTTTATCCGCTTGCCTTTTACTGAAGAAAACGAAAACGCTGGAGTAACCTTTAATTTATTTCTTTATTATCTGCGCATTTTAGGTAGGTTGTTTTAGTAATGCAATCTTCCACTAAATATGGATTTAGATAGGCACACAGTAATTTGATAACAAGTAAATGAGTTCATGTACGCAAGATAATTAATTAATTACCTAATAATAATATTGAAAAAGTTCCTCTGTTTGTGAGTTTCAAATTTTTAATGTAAGGGGTAATCTCTGAAACTAATGGTTCGATTTTGATTTTTCTTTTACTAATTAAAAGCACACTATCCCAAATTACAGGTTTAAATTATTTATTATTTATTAAACGCCAGATTAATAAATTGAAACTACAAGACGTCGTCGGCTCGTCCGACAGGAACTCAGGATAGGTAGTGTTTTTTTTTTATAAATATCCATCACGCTTTATCCCCGAAGGGGTGGCAGAGGCATATTATATGCCCAATTTTCACCGTGTGGATTCCTGTCCCACGTAATAGGTGGTGAGCCCATTGCCGTGTTGAAATAGACAGACGCAGGTTGTGGCTACCTGCTGTTGAAATTTTTCATGCCGCCCATAAGGCATTCAACCAGGCTTAACGACTGCCATTTTACTGGCAACCGGGACCAACGGCTTAACGTGCCTTCCGAAGCACGGAAACGCTCAAAATTGTAAATGCCACAAAGTGGTCACCCATCCGAGGACCAGCCATAGTGAACGTTGCGTAACTCAGTGATCGTTTACAGAACACTGAGACCGCGGGGTCACGAGCGCGTTTTTTTCACGAGTTTTTTTTTATATTAAGGTAGTCAGTGTCGTCGCCTACATGATGGAAACAGTGGCCCTCAAGTTGGCGGCGTAATGATGTGCCTCTTCACGCTCCGCTTGAAGAACCCAGGGTTGTAAAGAGAGGGAACACTTGCGCCAGCAGAGCGATCCAGGGTTGTAAAGAGAGGGAACACTTGCGCCAGCAGAGCGATCCAAGTTTCTATTGTTCGACAGAGAAACGATCTCTTTTCTCTGTCGAACAACGGTTTGCACAGTTTTGGAGAAAATTTTGTCCACTGTATGGGAGTAGTATTCTGTATTAATATTGCTATATACCTATAAGATGGTATAGTGGTCCTTATAATATATATTGCCATTTTGAATGGACTAATTTTTTTTAACGTGTGGTTTTCACTTCATATGTCATGCCGGACTCGATCCGGCTAAAACCACACATTCCCTGCCCAACTGTCTATTGCCGTACGCCCCGGGTAACTCCTCGGAAAGATGTCCCAGTGCTCCCGGCAGACTTTGGCTACCAACGCGGCCTCATCGGCAGTTTGGGTGTTATCTCGCTTTTGTTGGGGTTGGTTCGGGTCCGCTTCTTGGGGTGTGAGGCATGCGTGAAATTTTCACAACATGCCAACGTCTTGGGCCTGCTTCTGTAAGGACGGTGTGCAGCCCACCCGCCGTTTATGAAATGGCCTATGCTAGTTTCGAGTATTAAAAAGGGGCTGCCCTGTAAGCCTGTACGGTGAAGTGGTTACGAAACGAAGAGAATCGATATATATTTTATTATGACCGACATAATCTCTTCATTTTAGTGGATCTACTTTTATTTGACGACTAGCAGTTATCGTTTGACTTATGTTATTCGGCATTGTTGGGAACGACTGCCGTCTGATCTCCCAACCCCATAAGGACATCTGCGTCATTCCCTCGTCCGTTATTCAGCAGGTGCCCCACTATAGCAGGTAAGGTCACATGGACCGCAGTGCTCTTGGTGGTGCGTCCTACTACCTTATGACTGACAGAATGTTTACACTGTAATACCGTTGTAACATCGATAGCACAGAGAAATATAACCGTTCACAGGGACTCTATCAACGAGGACCGTTGAGTGGCTGCCAGGGCATGGACAGCTTTGACCTCTTGTTCAGCATTGTGGAAGCGACTGCCGTCTAACTTTCACTTTTCCATAGGACACCACACTACGTGTACACAAGCTAGGTAAATATCTGTTTGACGTTCTTACAGAAGCAGACAATGGACGGTGGCGTGGCATGAAAGTTACAAGCACGAGTCTCCACAAGGAAGAGGTGTAATACCCGAAGCCCCCAATGCTAGATTACACTCGAAACTCCCGAAGAGGCAGAATAACTTCCGAACGCACCTGAACGAGGCTGCGGTAGCAGGCAAAGTCTGTCGGGGGCCCTGGGGCTCTTATATCCTTCAGAAGGCTCACTCGCTCACGCCATCTATTTTGAAGGTGCCTACTCCGAAATTAAGTTCCACTCACCAAAGCTCCCCACGATAAAGGTTAACACCAGAAGCCCAGTTTTGATATCCATTACAAACAACGCCCGAAGACTAATCAGCTAATTGTTGGTGATAGGTCTTATATATAGTATCAATTGCCAAAGATTCTTAACTACGATTTATTGATAGTGAGCGCTTTGATAGGTAAAACCCAATCAGTGATTGATGTACATGTCAGCGCATACGGAGATGCCTTCATAATTATGGTTTTAAACCAAAAATGGAAGTGGTACCTGTGTATACATCTGCTGCGATGGGGTCTCGGGTTCGAATCCCGGGTCTGGAGAAATATTTATGTGATCCACAAATGTGTTTCGTAGTTTAGGTGTTTCCTAAATATAGTGTGTGTTTAGAAATATATATATGACTAGGTGACCAACCCGGCTTCGCTCGTGACATACTTTGAACTCCCGTCGCACCTATTTAATCCCGAATAGAATAAATGGGCTACCTAACACAAAAATATTTTTTCAAATCCGACGAGTTGTTCCTAGCATTAGCGCGTTTAAACAAACAACCAAACAAACAAAATTCTTCAGCTTTATAATATTAGTGTAGATGTTTATCAGTTGACAAGATCCCATCCTATAAACTTATATTAGCTTAGTATGGGAGGTGCTGTGTACAAAAGTGCTAGTTTAAAAACAAAATATTGGCGATGACGTACAAACGGATGAAATCGTGTTTGGATATAAATAAATAAAAGTATCCGCGTTGTCCATATCTTGGTAAGACATTTTATATTATCTGTGGTAAAACGTACGTTAGGCTAATTACCTCTTTAGATTATAGCATATTACATTTAGATTTATAATACAAAACTATTGATATGATTTTTTTGTAGCATAATATTTAAAAAATCCGAAAAATTGCGAATAGTAGTGGTCCATCGAGGATTACGTACAAATTTGTAGGGTTTTGGATATAAATTTGCATGTAATTACAAATGTATAATCACAGTATAAAGAGAGAAACCCTACCAGTAGCGTTCGCCTTTGAAGTCGAGAAGAACGTCTAGACTAGACTTAGACAGTGATGCTTGTAGGGTTGTCACAAGTATACAAGGCTGATATTATTTATAACTTATTTATTGACTCTCACTCGCAATCAACTATCAATATATAATATTATTTATGTATATCTAATGAAGTAATAATATAAACACCGGTTTTAAAAAATAAGGATCTGCGATTGCATCAAATGCCGCACACGGAAGACGGGAAGGTACATTTCATGTCGTATGGATAGTATTTTTTTATGAGAAAGTGTTTAAGACATGGCTGCCGCGTCGTACATATAAAATTATCATGTTGGGTACATTTATAATTCATGGGGTTTCTAGTATCCAATATGGCACCGAGTCGTTGTTATAAAATTTCTTGTTGGGTATCGTATAAGGAGTTTTTTGGTGTGCTGAATACAAATTTCGTGTTCATTTAAAATTTTTAAAGTGTCGATGCTGCCAAATTTGTGCAAAGTATATGAAAAAATAATCTTGAATGTTTAATAGTCATAACATATTTCATGCGAAACAGTTTGGGTTATTAAAATGTATTCATGAAGCCTGGGAAGACAAGCAAGATGCATAAGGTTTATTCCGCGATCTATTCAAGGCTTTTGATTGCGTTCAGTATGAAACGCTGTGCAGAAAATTACATCAATATGGAATAGGAGGCAAAGCTCTTGACAGTCTGTCTTCATATTTGAACAATAGGAGAGGGTCGATATTACCTAATGGTACACGTTCTATAGGATCCATGGTTACAATAGGTGTGCCGCAAGGCTCGACACTTGGGCCATTCTTGTTCAAAAGCTTATCAAAACCCCTTATACAATACCCAACATGAAATTTTAAAATATTTTAATTTCACTGACACAGCGTGCTCTTCGGCAGAGAGGTCGCTGGCACACCTTCACTCCGTTAACCGTCTTACGCTAGCCAGCCGTAACACGGATTGTGGCATTTCCATTCACGAACATTTTCGGGCTTCTGAAGGCGTTATTGGCAGCACTAAAGGTCGTTAATCGTTAGCCCTGTAATGTTGTAGTTGTGTTGTTAAGCCAAGTGTAGCCTTTATATTTGCGGCTTGAAAATTCCATATAAGTATATGTAGACGTTTTTAGGATTTCGTACCTCAAGAGAATAAATGGTTTATCAATCACACCGTATACCCGAAGGGGTGGCTGAGGCTTATTATACGCCCACTTCTCACCGTGTGTATTTCTCTTTTTTTTTAATAAAGCGAAAAAAGACAATTCGATTCCAGACAGGGCAATGTTCTAGCCACCCGAACCGTATCGAATCAAGTTGAAATTCTCCACCATATTTTAATCGTCATTTTAAGAGTATGACCAGAGCCATCTATCGAGCTAATGAACAACTCGAACTATGAGAAATTTAGCAAAATAATTGCTTTAAAAAATTATCAAGTGTGTATTTCTGTCCCACGTAATAGGTGGTGACCCCATTGCCGTGTTGAAATACACAGACGCAGGTTTGGCTACTTTTAATAGTTTTTCGTAGTCTACTATTACAATCGTACTCCAATAGACTTCTATCGGTCGGCCGATAGAATTCTACTAACACATATTATAATACGATAACAACAGTTGCATTTTTGATAGTCTACTAATATGTTGACAACAGCGATTCTGGTTCTATTCTACTGCTTGTCAATAGTAGATTCGCCCCCCGAATCTGTATTTTACGCAAAAATATCGAAATCAATATATTTACGAACATGACACGTGCTCCTTGCATCGTGATACGAAACAGTACCTACCTACCACTAAATGCTTTGATTTCTGATTTCTATATTTTTATTGCACGTGTCGTGATATCAATTTATCTATCAATTTTAAATATAAAATTATCATAATTGATAAATATTGTAAAGCTGAAGAGTTTGTTTTGTTTGGTTCAACGCACTATTCTCAAAAATTACCGCTTTGATAAATTCTTTTAGCGTTGGATAGTTCTTTTATTATATCGCTCGTAGCCAGACTAGCTCAATGTCCTGTAAGCGATCACTGGTTGAAACAGCTTTCGCTATAGTTGGTCCTAAAATGAGCACCGCTTTGTGACATTGACGAGAGTTTCTGTGCCACGGAAGGCAAACAAGTTGCCGGAGGCAGAGTCTGATATTTCAATCGTGTCGAAATAGAATTGAAACCGTCGCTCAATAGAAAGCCATCGGTACAATTATGACAGTTTTTCGTAGTCTACTATTACAATCGTACTCCAATAGACTTCTATCGGTGGCCGATAGAATTCTATTAACACGGACCGCGTCAGTGGCCCCTAGTAAGTTGCATTTTTGATAGTCTACTAACATTTTGACAGCTAAAAACAAGGATTCTGGTTCTATTCTACGGCTTGTCAATAGTACACTCGGCCCCCTGAAAAGTTACGACGATAAGCTTACACGAGTTACTTCGTTACTGAGTTGCGACAAAAATAACGTCTTGAAATAGGTATGTCACGGACGAATCCACGGGATAGAATTATCAGATAGAGGTTATCCTACTACCTTATCTATATTGTTTAGTAGATTAATATATCACTACGTACCTACCAACTTATCGCAAATTACACAATACTACAGATTTTCGGATATATTGTACTAGCTGACACCCGCGGCTTCGCTCGTGATATACTTCGACCCCCGTGGTACCGACTTAGGTTCAGTACTGTTGGTTCCATTGATGGGTCCAACGGGATTTTCAAATCCTTTTGTCTGCGTTGCAGTGAGAATGGGTCCAACAGGATTTTAACAGTATTCGTGTCTTCATTGTTGAAAATAAGTGGAGCTAGTGTCATTGTCTTAGGTGGTAGCCATAAGTCTGTCGGGAGCACTGGTACATATTTCCGAGGAGTTACCCAGAGCGTCCAGCTATAGACAGTTAGGTAGGGCCCGTGAGGTTTTAGCCGGTTCGAGTCTAGCATAACATCCGGGGGACTACTACACGTTTTAAAAAAAGTGAAGTCATGCGTTCGTGGCCCTGCTGACTCAGTGTTCTGTAAACGATCACTGAGTTACGCAACTTTCACTATGGCTGGTCCTCGGATGTGGACCACTTTGTGGCATTTACATTTGCGAGCGCTTCCGTGCTTTGGAAGGCACGTTAAGCCGTTGGTCCCGGTTCCCAGTAACATGGCAGTCGTTAAGCCTGGTTGAAGGCCTTACAAGCGGCTTGAAAGATTTCAACAGCAGGTCGCCACAGCCTGCGCCTGTACATTTCAACACGGCAATGGGCTCACCACCTGATACGTGGGACGAAAATGCATACGGTGAAATGTGGGCGCATAGTTTACTCTGTCTTCCCCTTCGGGGATAAAGGCGTGACAATATGTATTTAAGTATGTTAAAAAAATAAAATAGCTAATAATTACACGTTAAATAGGTCTATCCCTGCGAACTTCGCCGCAGGTATTTGCAGTCTTCAAAAGTGGTATTTTGCAGCGCGAATATAACACTTCCAGGTCTTAATTTTGATATTTATGTATTTTTAGAACAAGGTCATTAAAAAAAAACCATATAAGTACTTTGTGAATTTATCGGAATACCCATAAATTCTCAAAATAAATGACATGTTTCCACATTTACACTATACATTTACTTGCGAATTGCGTTGTAAGAAAGAAAGAAAGAAGAAAGACCGTAAACGTCTATAGGCTACGATGACTAATGTCTGTTAAATAAAGCATTTTACTGCTTCGATAGGGGGTAGTTATTAATAAAATACCAATGTTACAGAATCAAGTATATTAAAAAAACTATTGGTTTGCACTTAAATATACTAAGTAACTAAAAACTAACTATCTTCACGCTGTATCCCTGACGGGGTAGTCAGAGAGGACAGATCGCCAGGCTTCGCGATCCATGCATACTTCTTTCGCTTCTTCGAGATAAATAAATACTAAATATACTACTAAAATATACTAAAAATATATTAATACTTAAATATACTATTTACAAAAACGCACAATTATTTTTTACGCTGCATTGACGCAATGGCAGCGTAAACGGCTGAGGTTGCTGAGGTCTCGGGTTCAAATCCCGTTTCGCAACAAAAATTTGCGTAAGCCATACATTTTTGTTTAGAAGTTTGGGTGTTTTCATAATGTGTATGTATTTAGAAATATGTTTACCCGTTGTCTAGATGACATAGATAAAACTTGTATAAGCTTCAGGCTAGATGATACTGTGTTAAAGTATCCCACAATGGAGAACACAAAAGGGTCAAAACATTACTATCAAAAATAGCTAAAATTGGAGCGTAGTTCATGTGCATTACATTAGTTTTTATTTCACTTCAATACATGCAGTATTTCCGAAGTTATAAAGATGAGAAGTTATAGCCCTGTTTTGAATTTCCGACGAAGATTAGGCGCGCTCATTATGACGTCACAACGTAACACTGACTGCGACAAGGCGCGGCGCGGCGCTCGGGTGCGAACGAGAGCGCGACTGTTGAATGTGTAGTTGTGACGTATGCGGTCCCCTGCGTTATACGCACTTTGATCGTAAATATTTCAGCCATTATTTGAAATATAAAAAAAGTAAAAACACAGTTTTTCTAGTATTTTTTTGTAGATTTATTTGGCATTTAAAGTAAAAAAAACGTTTGTCAGACCCATTATGTATATCTACCAATGTGACTAGTTCACCTGTGACGGGCTACAACAAGTTTGTAACGTTAGGCGACTTGTGAAAAGTATTAAAAAGCCTTTTTCGCAATAAAACATGTCATTTTTCCAAAGCTCTAGTCTATCTCTTTGCCAAATTTCATCAAACCAGTTCAGTGGTTCCAGGCGCATAGTTAACAGCTATGAAATACGTTCAAATTTATAATATTAATGGAGATCATAAAAAAATTGTTTTACAAAATTTTCAAATATTAAGGATACAATAGTTCACAACTCACGATAGTAATTTTATAGATTTACAGACACGAGACTAAAACATCAAAAAAAAAAAATAACACTAGTACAGCGATAATCCATATTAAACACTTGTCCAGTCATTTATTTATATTTTAAACTTCAGCACACATTCTATATTTCTCAGAGATATATTAATTGTTGCCAGAATACTTAGAGTATCAGTTTATGCAATCGCTAACTTTAAGTTCAAAGCAAAATTGTACAGAATCGTCGATATCAAAATTCGAATCGAATTCGGAATCGTTACACCGAAAATTACCTTCGAAGACCACGTGAGCAGATTGGTTTAAAACGGTAAGGGGTAAAAGTATTCAAATACACAGACGTGGATGTTTGAAACGATTAATGAATCTGCTAGAAGCGAAAGAAGTATGTAAATAAATAAATAAATATTGTTGGGACAACTCACACAACGCCATCTGATTCCACACTAAGCAGAGCTTGTACTATGGTAACCAGATAACTGATAAACATACTTAAATATTTCTAAATACATACATATTAAAAATAAATAACACCCAGACACAGTATAAACCATCGTGCTCATCACACAAAGTTTTATCCTGGGTGGAAATCGAACCCACGACCTCTTGCGTAGCAGTCTGATGCACTCCCACCCCGCCACAGAGGCAGTCTGTGATGTATGCAATATCTGTCATATCATAACCCCGTCGGGGATACATCGTTAAGATAATGTTATTTTTAAACTTTCCCGGTGTATATTAATGTTTTATATACTACTCGGGACTTCACGCGAAACAATATTCTGCTTACATTCACCGAACTCCAGCAAGCTCATGAAACTGAGCAAGCCTAGCCTTTTTAATATAAATTTAAATTTATAATATAAATTTTTAATAATATAAATTTTGTAATATAAATAATAAATTAATAAATATTGTGGGACATTTTTTTTACACAGCGCCATCTAGCCCAAAGTAAGCTAATATAAGCTTGTGTTATGGGATCTAGACGACTGATAAACATACCTATTATATTTCTAAATACATACATATTATACATAGGAAACGCCCAAACTCCGAAATTAAACATTTGTGGATCACACAAATATGATGGTCGGGTAGTTATCACTGGATCACATTTCATCAACCCAAGGTCCTCTCCACTGATCACCACTATTATTCTAGTATGGTGCGTGAGGTTATTGAAATTAGACACAATAATTTCAATAGGGAAGATGGATTCCAGCTATCTGGGATGTGGAATTCAGTGAAGAAGAAACTTGAGCGTAAAAAACTTGTGCCAAACTAAACTGACGTAGTGAGTGTGGTGTGCCGCATTATAAAAATAAGGAGGATAGTTACACACAAAAGTAGTTAGATAGTTACATATTCTTGGCGCTCACCGCCAGTCCAGTTGCGACCACAGACGCTGCAACGCGTTCGAAACGTCGGTGAATGTATGTAGAGTCTTTGTTTCGCGTAAAGTCCCAAGTAGTATAAAACATCAGCGTGAAATAGAGATAGAATTGTCTAGTGTCCAACATCAGAGTCTTCAATAAAATTCGTGGTAATAACACATAACGCGTCAGTCGGTATGCTCGCAAACACTCGTTCTAGGTACTGTGGTAACACGGTCGGCCTTTTCAACACTGGGCTTTACTACTCTAGAAACAATTTTGAAAAGCAATTAGTATGCTTACTTGGATTAATTTGCCAGTTTCGAGCACGTCACAGTGTTGTAGTTGGTAAACGCGTCTGGTGCGTTGAACAAAAAGATGCATTAAAAAAAATCCACATTAAATTTAAATTTGACTAGTCTAACACCAGCTATTGGCCACACTAACACCACAGCCTTAAGTCCACTAGTCCTGGCCTTAGAACCCAAACACCGACCTTCACTGCCCTAACACTAGTTTTGCATTAACACTGGCCTATGGCCACACTAACCTTACTTACACACACTAACACTGGTTTTGTTAACGCTAATAGTGGTCATAAACACACTTTACACAGGCGTTGATCACACTAACACTAGCGCTGACCACACTAACCCTAGGACGATTTAACCAATGGACGCGCTATCTTACCGTTTGCGCCTATACCCCGCTTGCCATTTGCCCAGTATCTTTTAACTAGGCCGCTGTTCCGCGAGCTCAGTCTATCTTACACTACTTTAGGGTAATTTATAAAAAAAAAAAGACGGAATGTGCCGTGAAATGGTGTAAAAGTTATAGCAGTCGAACAACTAATGTTTCTTTTCACTTTTAAGTAAAATTTTATATCATTAACATAACAAATTTTAAAACCAAAAACCATTATTTATTGAAACATACCAACAACTTAATTGGCCTATATTCAATATACTTTCATTCTCTATAAACATCATAAAAAGAATTACCATCTCAAATTAGCCGAATAATATTGTGTCAAATTCGTATTGCATACCTACATTTTTCTATTTGCAGTTGTATTATTATTTGTTGTTAGACAGTGACAACACTTCATGCAAGAGTAAGAAAGCAATATGTGTGTAGTCCCCCCCCCCCCACGAAAGTTGATTGAACGTGATTTCATACTTTATTGAGTACATTACGCGTCCAGTGGTTACATCTTCCTAGCCTTGACCACACTAACACTGGCGTTATTCACACTAACACTGCATGTTCACACTAACACCAGTCATGCACACAGTGTCCAGAACAGCGCGACCGCGTCATGTAGCCGCTCGCTAGTAGCCGCGATCATCTGTACAGTTGCGACACTGCACTCTGCCCTTCTACGGAGAGCGATTCCAAGTTGAGAAGTATTGAAAGTTCGTCATCACCTGTAAGTAATTAATATAGTGATATAATGTACTGTCAAGGTCCTCCAAGGTTATAAGGGTGCATCTGCTAATAAACAGAGGGCACTCCCAACAATGCCGAAAATAAAACCAGCTGCTGCTAGCCTAGACCCCGGGTTCTAAATCCACGTAGGGTTTGGAAGTAACGGGGTATACGAAGAGATGAAGAAAAGGAATGTTCTATCAAGGTCAGTTTTAATTTATAGCTCCAGCAACTCTTGTTTGTACTCGGATATCCAGACGTGCGTGTATGAAGCAATTGATGAATCTACAAGAAGCGAAAGAAGTATGCATGGATCGCGAAGCCTGGCGATCTGTCCTCTTTGACTTCACCGTCAGGGATACAGTGTGAGAAGATAGTTAGTTAGTTATATCTTTTACTTGACAGAGATACAATTTTATGTGGAAAAAGTTTCACAAACCAGAGCGGGAATCGAACCAAAATTTGGACCACTGACCCACTCCCTAAGGTAATGAAATATTCTACCGGCAATCTACTAACACTTAGTTAAATTACGGAATGAATGTATAGAATACAGGGCAGAGATGTCATCCTTACACTGTTTTTATGCGTAAGGGGCCTATCGTCAGCTTTGGCCCAAGCCGACCTCACCTGCACGTGGTACACCTGCCGATTGACGGACGAGGCTACGGCGTGCAGGCACTCAAAATGTGTGCCAGGTGGCACAAAAATAAAAGATTTTTTTCTTTTTTTTTTGGACCTGGGGGTTACCACCATGCAGCCCGCGAAAAAAAAAACCCCAAATAACTCTTGGGTTATGTTCGGGGTTCAGCGGCTGCAAGCCGGGCTTGGTGCGAGATTTGATGCACCAGGTGTGGGACGAGTGGGTGCTGAGTGGCGTCTAGTGTGGGTGGCGCGAGTCGACCCGCCGGCCAGGGAGACCTGTAGAAACGGTGGTGCCGCTGGCCGCCCGCGGCACAGTACAGGGGCCCAACTGGGACTAACCATCTCGGAAGGCTGCCCCACCAGGTCGTGTATAATCCCGATGTGGTTCGTCGTGCCGGTTGGTGACCGGATGAGTGGTCCCGGCGACTGCACTCGGGGGGGTACGGGGGCCCTTCCGGCGGATTGACTTCCGCCGCCACACGTCCCTGGACAAAACGACCACCTACGCTTTGTCACTCACTGCTGCATCAAATACCGCTCCGTTTCACGCTTCCTTCTTTCCCAATCAACATGGCAGTGCAAAATAAAAGGCAAATCTGTACAGCGGCCGAAACAAATCCCACACGTACGCTTTTTGAGGTGGAGTTTACAAACATCCGTGGACTCCATACAAACCTCAACGCCGTCCACCACCATCTTTAGACGGCGCCGCCCGGATTGCTGTTCCTTACGGAGACGCAAATATGCCGCCCTGACGATACCTCGTACTTGTGCTACCCCGGCTATTCTGTCGAGGACTGCTTCGATAAAAAGGCCGGGGTGTGCGTGTTTGTTAGGGCGGATGTTTTGTTCGCCGTCTCCGCTGCCTGGAAGACCCATCCTTCTCAGTCCTCTGACTTCACGTGGATCATGGTTGTATTAGCCAGATCTACGTGTGCCTTTACCGTTTCCATAAAGGAGATATGGAGACAACTCGGCTCTTTGAATACCTCGGAAGGGCGGCAGATGATGCGCAGGTGCGGTTCCCGAACGCGGAATTGGTGTTTTTGGGGGGGACTTTAACGCACAACACCATACAGAATGGTTGGGCTGCCTCAAAACCGACCATACGGGACGAACCGCCTATGCATTCGCTCTTTCGCATGACTTGACTCAGTTAGTACGCCAGACCACCAGGATTCCGGATGTGGCAAGTCATGCGCCCGCTCTGTTGGACCTTCTGCTGACTAACAGCCCAGACCAGTATAGTGTATCGGTAGGTGCTCCGTTGGGTACTTCCGATAACAGCGTCGTGCGCGCCGAAATGCAGGTGTTATCTCCTGCATGTCCTGCGGTTGCGGCGCGCAGACCGGGGCACTACTCGTCAGCAGATTGGGACGGCTTACGTGTTTTTTTTGCGTTCGTCCCATGGGGTCAGCGTTGCTTTAAAGGAAAGGCCCCATCGGAGAGCGCCGCCGCTGTTGCTGGGGAGATCAGTCTGGGGATGGAATACTACATCCCCTACACTGATGTCGCCAGCATCCGTAAAGCCCGTCCCTGGTCCGGGCGTGAATGCGCTGATGCAGTTCGATATAAGCAGTCGGCGTATCGCGTTTGGACCAGGGCTAGTGCATCAGGTGACCCGAATGTGGCCAACCTCAGAGCCGCACACAACAGAGCGACGAAGGCCAGCAAAAAGGCCTTCATAAGAGCGGATACCCAGCGCATAGCGCGGCTTGGCCAGGAGCTTGCCTCACATCCCACGGGTAGCCGAGGATATTGGCAACTGGCCAAAGCCGTGCAATCAGGCAACTATCGCCCCATAGCCGTCACCTCAGTCATCTGTCAGGTTTTTGAGCTCATCATAAACACGCAGCTCATGCGTTATCTGGAAGATCACTCCTTAATAAACGAATGGCAATACAGATTTAGGCCGAAACGGTCAACGGGTGATCTTCTAGCATACGTTACACACCTTTGGGGTGAGGCTATGGACAAGCATAGCGAATCCTTGGCTATCAGCTTGGACATCGCCAAGGCTTTCGATAAAGTCTGGCACGCATTACTTCTTTCCATGCTTCCGGCATATGGCCTGCCACCTAAATTATGCACATGGCTCGCCAGCTTTCTGCATGAGCGCCGTATTCGGGTCCAATGCGACGGTCAGGCTTCCGACTTCTTGCAGATAAATGCTGGCGTGCCGCAGGAGTCCGTTTTGTCGCCCACTCTCTTTCTTCTGCATATCAATGATATGTTGTCCCTGGGCAATATACATTGCTATGCAGACGATAGTACACTACATGGGGGATATATTAGTCACCCGGCGGTAAAGCGGACGGATGTTGAAGCTATGAGGGGACAAGTTCTGGCGGAACTCGATCGGAGTCTGGACCGCATCTCTCGGTGGGGTCTCAATAATCTGGTCGAGTTCAATGACAGGAAAACGCAGGAGTGTGCATTTACTGCTAAATTATCACCTTTCTTTCCGCTTACAACTCTAAAAAAAAAATAAAAATTTATTCCACACAAAAAAAATTAGAGAAACAATAACAAGCCACATCTTAAAATCCTAGACACTGTGCGGAATTTGGCCTCCTCTCAGCGTAATGCTGTCTCCACTGGAGACCCAGTTTGACAGCGCTGATTTTCAGAGGTAGCCAATGACGGCGTGCATGAGATGGCGCCACTACCCCTTCGCCTCGAACTAAATATACCAAGTATTGAAAAAAAATAGTTTACATACTACAATAAAATATTAAAAAGAAAATAATGTTAAACAATGCCACAGACACCATAAAAAACATTGTTAATTAATGAATTCCCAAACTTAATCTTGTTCGTAGCTGACACCCACAGGACAGGCTTGCCTAGTGCACTGTAAATTATTATGTATATATATATATATATATATATATATATATATATAACTTAATCGTATGAATAAATTATTTAATTAAAAATTGAAATTGAATTAAAATTTGAACAGATTTTAATATATATTTTTGCTTGCATACTAAATAAATATGATATCATTTGAAAATACATAAATTAAATGCATGATAGAATACAAATTTACTTAAAAAGGCCCGGACAAATTGGCTAACAATTCCGCGTATTAGTCCAGACGGTAGCCGCATGCTCGCGATGTACATTCCGCCAAACGTTGTGTTATATACCAACTATTTTACACCATAATGTACTGTTCCACCATAAGCATCCTTCTCATATGGATGACAAAGGTATGTTTGGTTTTCAGGCTACGAATTGGTGGAGATAGAACGTTCCAACAATGAGTGGCGGCATGACTGAAACATCCCCTGAATGCTGCCGTTCTGTACTTAGGAATAGACAACGGTGGCACTGAAGTTCTCTTACTATACCTCTCCTTATCGTGTCTCCAACTGAGTTTTTCGAAAAGATAAGTGGGTCTTTTAGAAGCTAGTATGCCAAACATCAAACTGGCCAGATGTTGCTTTCTCCTAGCTGCCATCCTTAGAAGCCCCAGGCCATTTAGGTAAGGTGTCACATGGGCTCTTTTAGGGACATTTACGCACGAAACGCACACAGGCATTTTGAACTCTCTGGATTAGAGCTTCCGTGCGTTTTAGGAGACAAGGGCCATACTCTGTGCCACAGTAGTTGAATTTAGAGAGTTTTAGACTATCAACAAGAAGCCTACGTAGTGGCACACTGAGGTTCTGTCTAATATTATAGAGTATTTTTAATTTATAAAAACAGTAACTTTCTACTCTGTTGACATGGCTTTCAAATCGCAACTCTAAGTCAATAGTAAGACCAAGGTTTGTACCCTATCTATCCTTTCTCCCTTTATTGTTATTCTATGGTTTTGTGCTAGTATGGCGTTAATTTGGTGTTTAGAACCCAACACCATGAACTTAGAATTGAAAGGATTCAACATTAAGGAGTTCCTATCCGCCCAATTCACCACTGATCTCAAGTCATCGTTGATTTTGTTCACCGCAGCAGTTGTTTCATTGGGACGAAAAGATTTGTATTACTGAATGTCGTCGGCATACATGTGAAACTTACAGTTTGCGAAAACATTTTGTACATCTGCACTGTACAAAATAAACAATAATGGACCGATTATTGAACCTTGTGGTATCCCCCTAGGAACATCATATGGGGCAGAACGGGACCGCGAGCCATCATCCATTTGGATCTCCACACACTGCGTTCTGTTTTGGAGATAGCTGTGAAACTACTTCACTGTATCACTTGTGAAACCTTAGTAAGATAGCTTAGAGAGTAGCAATGTATGGTTTATGGCATCAAAAGCACGAGAAAAGTCTAACAGCACAACCCTACCGCTGCAAAACTACCTCAGCATTCTGGGGTTGGACGTTCGTCGAGAGCACAACAATAAAAATTACATCGAGGGGTGCATCAGCTTGGCCTCTCGCAAGCTCGGAGTCCTGAACAGGGATTTTCACGTAGGAACAGAGATGTTTATTATATAAGTGTCAGATTCGTCCGTGCGTGGAATACTGTTCACATCTCTGGGATGGCTCCGCTAAATACCTGCTTGAAGCTCTCGACGCGTTGCAGAGACGTGCCATCCGCATCATAGATTGTCCAGATGTTACTGGCAATCTTGAGCCGTAGGAGATGCGAGAGCCGTAGGTGAATGTTCTGAAGAGCTCTTCCAACTAGTCCCACCCTCCCCCTTCCGTTCCCGAACAACACGGGCGGGGCAGAGATGTCATCCTTACACTGTGGACACAATCTTGCCCTGAACGGAAAGATTCCGTAGGTCCTTCTTTTGTCGCACCATAAAAACATGGAACTCTCTGCCGGCGTACGTGTTTCCCTCCTCTTACAATCCTGGGTTCCTTGAGAGAAGCGTGAAAAGGCATATTTCTGGGCCGTCAAGTTGAGGGTCGCTGCCCTAGCCCTGTGGGTTAAGATAGCGGCCCAAAATCACGGGTCGTCGTCTTTGCTAACCTTCAGGTGGGCGACGCCATTTAGAGAAGTCAAATATAAAAAAAAAAACTAACTGTGGCGACAATCGTTAGCAGAACCGAAAGATTCCGTAGGTCTAAAACATGGAACTCTCTGCCGGCGTACGTGTTTCCCTCCTCTTACAATCCTGGGTCCTTTAAGAGAAGCGTGGAAAGGCTTATTTCAGGGCCGTTAAGATGCGGGTCGCTATCGGAGCCCTGCGGGTTGAGATAGCGGCCCTCATTTACGAGTCTTCGTCTTTGCTTACCATAAAGAGGGGAACGACATTTTGAAATACCGAAAAAAAATAATTAACGACATATGCCTTTTCAAAATGATTTCAAACAAGTTATACAGTTCTTACCAACGGCATTCTTCAATCCACCTCTAGGCAAATCGTGGTACACCAAAAACCCAGCTAAGATCTTCTTAATATCATCTTCACACGAACCAATCCTCCGGCTGCTTGGCAATCCAAGATACCTCCTCAAGTACGGCACCAGTTTAGCCTCCCAACTATCAAATATATGCGACACTTTCTGTTTTATCGCCAAAGTAAATTCACTAGATATCAACGGTTCGTTTTGTGTTTCTTGGCCGTCAACTTTCATTTCGTTCATAACTCTTCTATTGTGGTTGTTGATTTGGGAGAGAAGTAGTTTTATTTGCCAAATATTGTATGTGGAGGGGTCCGTTTTCATTGTTTTTATTATCTGTAAAAGATGGTTTTCATAAATAGACACATAAATAAATTTAAATATTATGGGACACTTTGTACACAGCGCCATCTAGCACTAACTAAGCTACAAGTTTGTACTATGGGATCTAGACAAGGCAGTCTCAGCACCTTTGGGGGCTTTCCTTTTTCTATTTTGTTCTTGACATTGCAGATAGGTTACAAGACTGTCGCTTTCACAGGAATGGTCATGTCTTGCGGCAAAAGGATACGTGGGAATCTAATATCTGGCCATGCCATCTCCGCCGGGTACCGATAAGAAGGAAAGACACAAGAAGTGTATCTTGAGGTCGTAAAGGATGAAATTGTTTAAGGTGTCTGACTTGCTAAGGTCGTGGGTTCGGCTCCCGTGTCTGATGAAATATTTGTGTGATCCACAAATGTTTGTTTCGGAGTTTGGGCGTTTGCTATATATAATATGTATGATGTATATATTTAGAAATATATATGTATGTCGGTTGCCAGTAACATGGCAGTCGTTAACCTAGTTGAAGGCCATTTGGGCGGCTTGAAAAATTTCAACAGTAGGTCGTCACAACCTGCACCTGTCTATTTCAAAAAGGCAATTGGCTCACCACCTGTTACGTGGGACAAAAAGCAAAGCATACGGTGAAACGTGAGCGAATAGTACGCCTCTGCCTACCCCTTCGGGGATAAAGGCGTGACAGTATGTATGTATAGGTATGTCTGTCAGTTGTCCAGATCACATACCACAAGCTTATATCAGCTTATTTTGGGCTAGATGGCGTTGCAAAAAAATGTTCCACAATATTAATTAATCAAAACAAATAATGCACGAGTGATATACATACAATCAATAATTAGGCGACATAATCGCTATTTCACGTTTTATGATAAGTTATTTCAAAGTCATTTCAAAGCCATTATAGAGATTAATATTAACATTAAGAAGCGCTCGTGGCCCCGCGGTCTCAGTGTTCGGTAAACGATCACTGAGGTACGCAACTTTCACTATGGCTGGTCGTCGGATGGGTGACCACTTTGTGGCATTTACATTTGCGAGCGTTTCCGTGCTTCGGAAGGCACGTTAAGCCGTTGGTCCCGGTTGCCAGTAAAATGGTAGTCGTTAAGCCTGGTTGAAAGCCTTATAGGCGGCTTAAAAAATTTCAACAGCAGGTTGCCACAACCTGCGTCTGTCTATTTCAACACGGCAATGGGCTCACCACCTATTACGTGGGACAGGAATCCACACGGTGAAAAGTGGGCATATAATATGCCTCTGCCACCCCTTCGGGGATAAGGCGTGATGGATATTTATATTTATTTTAATATTAACATTTAATAACTCCATACCGTCTTCGCATTTATAGAGTACACTTAATCGGCGAGCGTGTATGAAAACAATTATGAAAGTTGAAGGAGCGAAAGTTGTAGCAAGTGGAAAGCTATAGTCTCTGCCAACCTCGATGGGAGACAGGCATGATGATATGTATATGTATTTATTAACTCGTTTTCTTGTATGTCTGTTCAAGCCAAATATTGTAATATATTTTAAACAAGGCAAAAATAAATATTTGAAATTTAGACCATAGCTCAGAAGTGAGAATGCATGAAAATGCGAAAAAATAAGAAAGAATAACGAATAGGAGATGAGAAAATAGGGGAGACGGAAGATTTGGGAGGTGTGAGAGTGGACAGAGAGAAAGAGATAGTAGTCTTATTGCCCAGTATACTGAAAGGAGAGCATAACAACAGGAAGCAGACCCCAGGCTCCAAACGAAGGTTACAGACAAAAGCGGGCGTGAAAATCAGATAGTAATGATGGATCTACAAAAATTACAAAAAGATGTACCTTCAAAAATGTAGTCCAAATCGGCAATGCACATAGTATATCCTTAACCACACATTCGTACGTCACCATGGCCAATGTTTGTAAATGCTCCTTCTCCTCTTTCGTATACTTTCTACACAAACACTGTTTATTCAACACCGCCTCTTTCATACTTTTCTTCGTCCTAGATTCCACCAAACAATCCGCACAAACATTTGTCCCAACGTCTTTGACCAAATATTGTTTGACAAAGTTTCGTATTTTGTCGTCGTTTGTGAACAGTTCGATGTTGTCGGCTGACGTGGACCAAATGTTGGCCTTGTCTAGCGTCAACGTTTGTGCCAATATTGTGAGGAAGCCTTGTGGGTCGTCGATGTACGAAAGGCAGCCGGCGCGTTGTTTCACATCTATGCACCAGGAGTATTCTAAGAAAAGTCTGAAAATAATAGTATTTTTAAGCATTTAAGTTTAGTCTTAAAGTGTAAAAGTACGGACGTCACATAATGAGCGTAAACTGTCACGCATTTGTCGTACAATACACTTACCTTGCACAAAAGCATAAACTATGACAAAAAATCAAAATTACCAAATATAAGAATCCCTCAATTCCACACATAAAATTTATTTCGTCCGTACTTTTTTAGGTCTGTGAACATTGACAGTTTAAGACACGAAATAATTTAAAAAAAAAAACAAGAAAGGGGAACAACAACAATACTATTAAAAAAGTTAGAAGTGATATCGATAAACTTTACTAACTTTTAAACTTTTGAATTAAATAAAATTTAAAACAGTAAATTTTTTTCAAGCTACTTTAACTTTAAATAAATAAATATCCATCACGCCTTATCCCCGAAGGGGTGGCAGAGGCATATTATATGCACACTTTTCACCGTGTGGATTCCTGTCCCACGTAATAGGTGGAAAACCCATTGCCGTGTTGAAATAGACAGACGCAGGCTGTGGCTACCTGCTGTTGAATTTTTTTTAAGCCGCCTATAAGGCCTTCAACCAGGCTTAACGACTGCCATTTTACTGGCAACCGGGACCAACGGCTTAACGTGCCTTCCGAAGCACGGAAACGCTCGCAAAATGTAAATGCCACAAAGTGGTCACCCATCCGACGACCAGCCATAGTGAAAGATGCGTCCCTCTGTGATCGTTTACCGAACACTGAGACCGCGGGGCCACGAGCGCTTCATATCTTATACTTTAACTTTAGATGACACTAATATACAATACCAATAGTCAGTGGTCAAGTAAGTATTGACACCGCAAATATTATAAATAAACCTTAACGTTATACTTATTAAATAAATAAATAAATAAGATGTTTTTGGGAGCAATGTCATCTATTTAACCCCACTCGACTCTCCCAAGACTGTTGGACCCCATAAACAATTATTGAAAAGTATACAAATATTTGGCATGGAGTTCTTCAAAATGAAACATCTACAACACATAAACAGCTACGGTGACCACTTTCGATCATGTGCTTGTCTGCCACCTCAATAGTATCAACAAAAGTTTTTATATCAGTATTCGAACACTTTCAAGACATTAGTCAAAAACTATTATTTGCGTGCAGCTGACAATTTATAATTTATTGAATTTACTTGCAGAAATACCAAAAAAAAAGTATGTGTATATACTGTATTTATTATATGTATACAAAATGTAATGATTGAGTATATATATGTATGTGTGTGTATGAGCGAGTGTGTGTGTGTGTGTACGTGCTATTTTCTTTTTTTTAAAAAGAAAACTGTATATATATTTGGATATGTTTAATATATGTAGCTATATATCAATTATGTACACCAAAAACTGCCCTATAATATCTCCCTCCCTGTAGTCTCCATCCAAAGGTTGCCTGTAAGAGATTGCCTCGCGCGATAAGGCCGCCAATTGTTATACCATTAAGTCTCGTTGTCATGTTCATTTTGTGTTTCCTGGTGTACAATAAAGAGTTTTTTACTTTACTTACTTTACTTCAGTATTTATTTCGCATAAAACAGGTAGGTATTACAATGTTGGTATTTGTCAATATATTAAATACATATGTGCGCTGTTTTATAGCCTTCATAAGACATGCAAAAATGTATAAGGTACATACTAACATTAAATATAATCTTGAAAAAAAGAAACACAAATATGTAAGTCAAAATAGGAAAAATTACTTATTATCATATGTCAAATAGGTCAAATATCATGAACTTACACAATATCAAAGATTAACAATAAAAAACAAAAAGGCAAAATAAAATACAACAACATAATTATATAATTACAAATTGTCAATAGTTGTAGTAATGTCAAATAGGTAAACAAATTATTAACAGATTATTTAACACAACAATTTCATCAAAGTGTATCAGATAGGAAATCTTGGACACTATAATAGCATTTCTCACTCAGGAGCCTATTTATGCGTTGTTTAAAAATATACAGGTCTGATTCTTTTATATGTTTAGGTATCTTATTATATAATTTAAGAGCCATGGCAAAAACACTGTTATGCATTAACGTTGTGTTTGCTTTATATAAGCAAAAACGACTCTTGTCTCTTTGCGCACGACCAGACACGCCAGAGGCAAGTACGAATAGATTTTGATTGCGCTTAACAAATACAGCTATTTCAAATATGTATATAGAAGGTAGCGTTAGGATGTCATATCTTTTAAAGTATGGCATGCAGCTGTCAGTTACTTTTATTGAGAACATAGCTCTTTTACAGCGCTTTTGTGCCTTAAATATCATGTCTTTATGTACCGAATTTCCCCAGAATATTACACCATATCGCAAAACAGAGGCTACTAGACCATGGTACGCAGTTTATATAGTGCATCTGTATTTAGAACTTGTGTAAGTTCATGTAGTGCATATACAGATTTATTTATACGTTTGCATAACTTTTCTACATGCTCCTTCCATGTCAGTTTACTATCTATTATTAAACCTAAAAACTTTGTTGATTCCACTTCGGTTAAAAATTGACCATTTGCACATATTTCCAAGTTCTGTGCTTTGGGGATACGCTGACTAAACTGCATTAACATGGTTTTGCTAATGTTGGCTCTCAAATTATTACCGTCTAACCAGTCGATAACAGAGTTCAATGCTCCATTTATATCAGACTCGTATGTATTTCTAGTGTTACATTTAATCGAAATTGTGCTATCATCTGCATACAGAGATACTGGATTCCTGGTTACCTTTGGTAGGTCATTAATATACAGCAAAAACAACAGAGGCCCCAAAACGCTACCCTGTGGCACACCGTATCGTATTAGTCGCGAGCTAGATCGGTAGGTTTCTTCTATTTTAGTTTTTGTATTGATTCTTACGATTTCAGTGTACTGTTTACGGTCTTTAATATAAGATTCAATCAGTTCCAACACAATACCTCTTATTCCATAAGAATCTAACCTGTCTAACAGAGTGGCATGACTTACATGGTCAAAAGCTTGAGTCATATCCATATATATAGCACAGACAGGTGTCCTATTATCAACATTCTTCATTACAAAACTTAAAAAATCGTATATAGCTATATTAATTGATTTGTTTCTTCTAAAACCCTTTTGCTCGTTCGCCAGAATACAGTTAGTTTCTAAATAACAGTTTAACTCCGTATATATATATTTTTCAAATATTTTGGAAATTACAGGAACTAGGGCTATTGGTCTATAATTCTCTATATTAGACTTGTTTTCCTTTTTATAAATAGGTTTAACAATAACGGTTTTTAATTTGGATGGGAATACTCCAGCCACTATACACAAATTTAGGATATGACTGATATGATGGCATATATTAGTCGCCACGTATTTTATTACCCTAGTATTGATTTTATCGTACCCTACACTGTTTGTATCCTTAAGATTTTTTATTATATTCAGTACATTGAGGGGAGTGCATGGTTTAAGAAACATTGATTTTTGTGTGGTATAGGTAGTCGCTATAGAATTCGATTTATTCTTCAATATATTGTTATTATTAGATACAATTCGGTCTATAAAATAGTTGTTGAAAGTATTACAAATTTGTTTGGGTTCTGTCAAGACTAGATTATTATGTTTTATACAAGTAATATATTCTCTTGGTACATTTTGCTTAGAATTATTTATAATTGCCCAGGCAGCCTTAGATTTGTTACGAGCCGTATCAATACAATAACTATTTTTAAGTTTAGAGTTAATTTGATTATTTTCCTCAATCGTTTTGAGTAATCACCTAATTTTACCCTATTATCAGAAGTTCTTTTTTTCTGGTATATTAACAACAACTCTCGCTTTTTTCTGCAGCAAATTCTAATGCCGCGTGAAACCCATTTTTGTTTTTTGTGGGCTTTAATGGTTAGAACTCTGATTGGGAAGCAAAGGTCATAAATAGCTTAAACAAATCATAAAAATTGTCATATGCTGAGTTAGGGTTCTCTGTAGCGTAGATTTCTGAGAAACTTAGTTTACCTATACAACCGTCAAACCTTTGTAGGTTTTCTATGGAATAGTCTCTGCGTTTAACTCTCCAACGGTCAATCAAAAGGATTTTTTTAATTGGGTAGGTCAACATCTGGGCTGTGTGATCTGACAATCCAAAGTTTAGTATATATGATTTGCATTTCTTTGGACAACTGTGTGCAAAATTATCCAAACAGGTCCCACTAACAGGTCGTGTTGGTTTTCTCAAGACCAATTCTAAATTATAACTATGTAGTAGACTTTCGAACCTCGATGTTATGTTATTTCGTTCTAATATATTTATATTAAAATCCCCGGCAAGAATAATTTTATGTTTTTTGTATGTCTTGATAGTGTATTTTAGTTTTATCTAATCTTGCAAAGAAAGTATCAAGATTATTGCGGTACGGCGTTCTGTAAATGCATATAATAATAATATCATTTTCGGTTAGTTCTATACCACAGCACTCAAAGCTAGAAATTACAGATAAAGCTGCGATTTGGGCAATTGTTTGCCACTGAAATCCCGCCCTAACAAATATACACGACCCCCCTCGGCTTTTGTCGCACCTACTATAATATGAGGCTAGGTGGAAGTTAGGAATCATGCACATATCCTCATTACCTGACATCATATTGTGTTCTGTTACACATATTACGTCCATACTAGTATTGAAGCTCTGAGATAATTCGTGGAGATGTGCATAAAATTCATGACATTTAGTTCTCAAACCAGCAATATTCTGATGTATTATGTTTAATTTATTACGGGCGAAAAAAGTTCCGTGTAAGCAAACTACTGCTGTCAGTCTGTTTTTAGTGGTTCATTACAGTAAGTACCAATTGTCACGTTTTGTTTTATATCTAAAGTCAATTTATAAAGGTCTTGAAATAAAATTCTCATGGCGTTATTATTTATGACACCTGATTGTCTATACATGCTCCTGTCATAATTTAGGTTAAGATTTGAGTCTAGGATGTATGCATATCTGTGTGTGAGGTTGTCTAAATATAGTAGTTGATTAAACTCTCGAGTTATATAAGTTACAGTAAGTGGCATTTTTAAATGTGGGTAGGGTTACAATAATATTAGTGTGGCTGACAGCAAGCAACACGTTCCGCATTTCAGTTATAATACCTATATAGTCGTTTGACAACCTAAAGTCATCCTCGCCTATCATTATTACACAAAAATCGTTCTTATTAAATAATTTCATCTTTTTATCGAGGTCGCTTAACAGCTGACTAATACTCGCATTAGGTGTCAACAAATGACACACAGAATACTCATCATTAAAATGTAGTTTTGTTAATGATAAAATATTTTTATTTGATTTGTTAGAACTTATAATATAGGCTTTTCTTCGCGATGTAGAGGATTTCTGAGACGACATAACTTTTTGTTTAGGTTCTACAGTGCAGGTCATAGATTTCGATGGTTTCGGTGAGTGGCTTTGTTGTACATAGTCCATATTTTCTGTTAGTACGTGTTTGTGCTCAATTAGCTTCCTTGATCCCATTCTTTTCGGTGTGGACAGAGGTGTGGTAGTTACCGATTTTGCCGGGCTAGCACTTAGTTTTTTGAGGAGGGAATTTTTACATAGTAGGCTCTCGAGTTCCTGTCTCATAGCTGTGTTTTCAAGTGATAGTTGATCTATTTCATTATCAGATCGAAGTACCAGAGGATCTAACTTCTTAAGTGTGTACAAGATAAATAGACTTTAATTTCAATAAAAGTTCTCGCTCGTGGTCCCGGAGACTCGGTGTTCTGTAAACGATCACTGTGTTAAGCAACATTCGCTATGGCTGGAACATGGCAGTCGTTAAGTCAAGTTGAAGGCCTTATGGGCGGCTTAAAAATTTCAACAGCAGGTAGCCACAACCTGCGTCTGTCTACTGCAACACAGCAATAGGCATACCACCTATTACTTTATAATATGCCTCTGCTACCCCTTCGGAGATAAGGCGTGATGAATGAATAAATAAATAAAAATACAATTAATAGACTCACTTCAATTGGTCCCAGTTGCGGTCCCTTTGGAAGGTGATAGGCCAATACCTCGGGTCGTCAATCTTGACCTCCTTTAGCGAGTTCAGCTCCGGGATTATACATGGAGCTTTCATTTCTGTTACTACGCCTTGCAAGTCTATCACCTGTTAAAATTAATTAACAAGTCAATAGAAATTGTATGTCAGGTGGGAAAAAAATAGTTTGGCATATAGTAGGTATGTATGAACTTGTAATAAAATCTTTTTGGCAATGGTTTTAGTTTTATTAAAAGTTTTTAATTAAAAAGAAGATGACATGCAAACAAATTCAACAAATTCAAACACACACACAAATTCAAATTAGACATTATGATAGAATCGATGAATTCATTTTTGATATGAAACATCTATAACCGCACGTAAAACAGATTTCTGACGTGGCGACGCATGCCGTGGCGACACGTCGCCACGCTATATGATGGTATATATATACAGTCTATATGCAGTAGTGTGTACGGTGTGGCGACGCGTCGCCATGCGAAAATATTTATATATTTTTTTTTTTATTTAATGTAAATAAATGTTTATTCAATAAATAGTGATCGTTATCTGGAAAAAAAATCGTAATATTTTATTTTATCATTATGACATATTTAGTTCCTATCACAATCTGTTCTTTTCTGTATATTACTTTTACAAAATAAAGTCGATGTTTCACATCTGCCAGGCGTCCCGTGACGGCTCACATTTTTTTTTGTAGTAAATATCTATAAAACGAAAAAAAAGGGACAACTGCGAAAAAAAAAGGTTGTGACGTTTATGGACCTAATGATTTCAGATATCGTTCCACATATGAAAGCGACTGACAGCAAAATATGTGTATGCAAAAACAATTTATTCTTTTATGATTGAATATGTATTGCCAGAAAGAACAACCGGGTACAAGGTGGGTACTTACTTGTATGTGCGCATAACAAAGTTTATCAGTGCTCAGATCTCTCGGCAGTATTAGCCTCGCTTCCACAGCTAACACGTACAGGTGTCTAAAAGCTTGTAGGTGGTACCTGGAAATAAACGGAACTATTTATAAAATATATCTAAATTTTGCTTTACTTCCACGAAATTATTGATACGGAAAGTGTTCTTGTCCTTATTTCACGCCATGGAAAGCCAGTTGCGGATCTGTACGGGAATATAGGTTACTATTAATTCAGCGAAAATATTTTATACCAACTAAAATTGTTTAAAGAATTTTATACGAGTGGAGCCGTGGTCGTCCTTTATCATTATAAATATTAAAGTATGTTTGTTTCTGTTTCTTTTAATTCGTAAAGAAGCGCTCGTGGCCGCGCGGTCTCAGTGTTCTGTAAACGATCACTGAGTTACGCAACTTTCACTATGGCTGGTCCTCGGATGGGTGACCACTTTGTGGCATTTACATTTGAGAGCGTTTCCGTGCTTCGGAAGACACGTTAAGCCGTTGGTCCCGGTTGCCAGTAAAATGGCAGTCGTTAAGCCTGGTTGAAGGCTTTATGGGCGGCTTGAAAAATTTCAACAGCTGGTAGCCACAACCTGCGTCAGTCTATTTCAACACGGCAATGGGCTCACCACCTATTACGTGGGACAGGAATCCACACGGTGAAAAGTGGGCATATAATATGCCTCTGCCACCTCTTCGGGGATAAGGCGTGATGGATATTTATTTAATTTTTTTTTGTAAAGAATCAAAAATTTGACTAATGGAACGGCGCCATGTACCGAGCGCCGTCGCACTGCACCGGTACCTGTTGTCGTCGGTGTGCGTGGGGAACTTGGGGAAGAAGGCGGCCAGCAGCGCCGCGACGGCGGGCGCGCTGGTGCCGAGCGTGGCGCGCCCGCCGCCCAGGAACAGCAGCCCCACCGCGCTGTGCACCGCCATCTGCCGACCGCAACCACACTACTTCATCTCTCTATTTCTACGACCTGTACAACACTTGCAGAGACGACTAGACTATACTTGTCAATATGCCAATATGACTGCCTCTGTGGCGCGGTGGGAGTGCATCCGACTGCTACGCTTTAACTTTGTGTGATGAGCACGATGGTTTATTCTGTGTCTGGGTGTTATATATTTAGAAATATATAAGTATGTTTATCAGTTATTTTGGTTACCATAGTACAAGCTCTGCTTAGTGTGGAATCAGATGGCGTTGTGTGAGTAGTCCCAACAAAAAAAAATATAATAAAAAAGGCCGACAATATACAGGATATTGTCAGCCTTTTTTGTTCAACAAGAACAAAAGTAGATCTGTAGTGGATCATAGGCTACTTTTAATTCTGAGAAAGTATTATTCAGGATACAGAATGTTTTTTTCAAGTGGGCGTTCAGGGCCAAATCCTAAATTATAAGAGATATTGATAAATGTTCAAAAGAGTCGCGAGCTCGATATTAATGAAAATAAAAACTGTATCATTGGATTTTTGTAAAATCAATTATCCTAACCAGGAATCGAACTCAATGATTTTGAAACAAGCGGCCTGTATTATTACACCATTCGATAGTGTTGTCAATAAGGATCAATTTCTGGGAAGTAATGAGACAATAAATTAGAGGCGCTCTAAAGTAATAAATGACTATTTTTAATTTAAAGGAAATAAATGAAAAAATTAAAAATCTTTATTCATGTAAGTCACAAAGTAACATTTATGAACGTCAAGATTACTGCTTCTACATTTACTGCCAGCTTCGCAAAGCAATAGGTAGAGCTTGAGGAAGAACCTAGCAATAAAACTCACGGCCACTCCTTGGGAGACTCGCTGAGAGAAAAGGGTAACTTTGCTCCCGCTTATGGAGGAACAAAACGGCACATTTCGAATAGAACAAATAAATTATTTGTTCGGACCCAGAATCCTTGCGGTGCGCTACATAGACAGTCAAAAGAGAAGAGAGAGATAGAGGTAGTGACCTGCGCGCCGTGCGAGAGCGGGTGCGCGTGCGGGCGCGCGGCGGCGGGCGTGCGCGCGCGCAGGCGGCGGCACACGCGCAGCACCTCCACGTCTCCACGCCCCGCCATCACCTGCACACACACACACACAAACTAACTAACTATCTTCACGCTGTATCCCTGACGGGGTAGTCAGAGAGGACAGATCGCCAGGCTTCGCGATCCATGCATACTTCTTTCGCTTCTACGAGATTCATCAATCGCTTCATACACGCACGTCTGGGTATCCGAGTACTTTTGACCTTTCCGTTTGTTTCTGCACACACACACACACACACACACACAGTCGTGTTAAGTTTATCAGTCACGCCTTTATTCCCGAAGAGGTAGCAGAGGCATATTATATGCGGCATACATTTTTAACGCGCATAACAGGTGGTGAGCCTATTGCCATGTTAAATTAGACAGGCGTAGATTTTTATTTTTGGTTTAACAAATTTAACTTAAGCACCGAAACACTTTTAAACAAAAATGCTACAAAGCGGTCACCCATTTGAGGTTCCATCATAACAAATCTTCATCATAATAGATCGTCAGATAAGTGATCGCTTTGTGGCTAACACAGTGATTATGACAGAAGTAGAAGTACGCAACAACCAACAACTTGTGAAACAGCTTGATTGTGGAATGAACTCCCTGCCCCGGTTTTCCCGAATGTCTACAGTATGAGGTGCTTCAAACGGACGGCAGCGCGAGTGCTGCACCTCTGGTGTTGCAAACGTCCATAGGCTACGGTGACCACTTTCCATCAGGTAGGCCGTATGCTCGCGTCTGCCACCTAACTAACTAACTATCTTCACGCTGTAGTCAGAGAGGACAGATCGCCAGGCCTCGCGATCCATGCATAATTCTTTCGCTTCTTGAAGATTCATCAATCGCTTCATACACACACATCTGGGTACTTTACGTACACGAATCCGAGTACTTTTGACTTTTCCGTTTTTGAGCAATCTGCTCACGTGGTCTTCATATGTAAGTCTCGGCCTACCCTGACCCCTTCTACCCTCTACTTTCGCACAATAAATATTGTTCGTCAGTCGTTCCTAACTCATTCGATGGACGTTTTCAAACCAACGGAGCACGCCCTTTTCCAGATTAACGATTCAAACCTGTCAAATTGCGTGTCACTTCGTTACATGTTGTTGGACGTTTTCAGACCAACGGAGCACGCCCACGGACACTTTCTTTTAATCCTGCCATATTGCGTATCACTTCGTTACATATTGTTGGACGTTTTCAAACCAACGGAGCACGCCCTATTCCAGCTTAACGCTAACACTTTCATTCAAACCTGTCATATTGCGTATCACTTCGTTGCGTATTCTGCCACCTGTATATAAAAAAAATACGCTCACCATGCCAGCGGCCAGCAGACAAACACACAGCGCGGCTTCAAGCGTGGAGCGGCCGGCCAGTTCCGCCACGCTCTTGTTGCCCACGGCCAGCAGAAGGCGCGCGAAGTGCAGCGCCGTATCACGCGCTTCTTCGTCTCCAGACCCAGCGAACCGAAGTCCCATCGCGAAGCACGCGCCCGCGATTATGTTGCAGTACGCTTGGCTGACAATCACATAGGTACACCTATCGTTACGTATACTTTTATATAAAGCTTATAGAATTTATTTGAACGCGCTAATCTCAGGAACTGGTCGTTCGAATTGAAAAATTTTGTTAAATAAACTTCAATTTTCATATGTAAAAGTAATAAACGACGGGATTAAAGAAATGTGACGGGCGTTCGAAGTATGTCACGAATGAATCAGCAGGAATCAGCTAGTTAATTATACGCCAAGATAGTACTTATCACAAGTTTTGGTATTAGGGCCAACCTAATTTACTGAGACCCAAGCAATCTTAACAAATTTATTTAATAACGGAACTTATTATGCTGTGCAAAATATAATAATAAAACTCACTTCATAGCTTCATAGTCAATGTTGTCCTCTGTGGGTTTAACGAAGCAGTAAGGCTTTATAGTTTCAGGCACTTGACTTTCTACCCACTCCTCAGTCGGTTCTATAGTGTCCCAAAGCACCAGGCCTGTTAAATAAAGAGTTATGTTAATGGCTACGATAAAAATATCGCAAAAAGAAATTGATTGCGTAAATATCTTGATTAAGACGGGCGGGATGTCTTGTAACCTCAAGTTTTTAAGGGCAGCGTGAAGAGGCACATAATTGGGACGTTAACATGAGAGCCACTGTGTAAACCCTCAATTCGCTAGATGTCGCCATAGCTTTCTGGCGGGCAATTACATTGTGGCGAGCTAAATATAAAAAAACACCAGAAAGGTGCAGGTGGCTCGAAGTCCGGCTGGTACAGTCCAGCTGGGCGGTGTACCTCTAGCCAGCACACGCAGCATGAGCAGGTCGGGGCGCACGAAGTCCAGCTGGTAGGCGGTGCGCGGCGGCGCCAGCCAGGCGGCCACGGCGGCGCTGGAGGAGCGCAGGTGCAGCAGGCCCAGCGCCAGCGTGGCGCCCGGCGCCGTCACGTCCAGGTTCCACGCCGCCGCGCCGCGCCGCTCCTTCGGCCCGCCTGCCGACCGACCAGATCCTCAGATCTCCAGAACCTCACATATACGGAACCGCGAGAGAGTAAATAACGCATTTACTCACTAAGTAAGAAATAGTTCTATAACATACATACGTACATACATATTGTCACGCTTTTTCCCCGAACGGGTAGGCAGAGGCATATTGAACGCCCACATTTCACCGTATGCATTTTTGTCCCACGTAACAGGTGGTGAGCCCTTTGCCGTGTAATTCTATAACAAGGGAGCAAAATACTATTTTTACGGCGAGGGCGCTATTTTAAACTCTGGCCTGCGCTCAATCAGGCGCGTGCAATTCTTACATGCAAATAAGCACTGCATACCCTAGCCCAATCTATGTAATCTAAATCTATTATTTAAAAACAACAAGTTGTATAATAATAAATACGCAATAAAATTATCAGATGTGTGTATTGTGCCCCTGCCATCTATGAGTCCTTCAGCGAACTAAACAAACAACTATACTAACTTTTAAACTATCGCGTTGCATACTATCAGTATATTTGTTAATAACGGGGCTAAACGCGGTTATTCCACATACCTTTGATGCCTGACGTTTCGACCAGGTTGCACCGGCCGTGGTCACAGGCTGACTGGCTCAGCGGCGCACGCCCTCCGTCGTCGAGTACGCGTGGTAGAAGTTTCTCCATCCACCCGCACATCTTCGTTATTCTTGATGTTACTTTTTCTCCACGTACCGTCACACACTACACTCACGGTGTCCCTATTCTGTAAGCTAACCGACGCGCGCCTATTCTGATGTTTACCCGACTGTGCACAAAAGCGAGATTTTATGTTACTAATCACTGGATTCCACGCTCCTGATAATTTAAACCCCTCTTCCCGATTGAATGTTTCATGTTTTTTAATCTCAATCGCTTCACGTACAACTCTTGCATAATAGTGCCGTTCAGTAGAGAGGACTTGCGTGTGATGAAATTCAATCCAATGATTAGTGCCTGCTTCAAGTAAATGTTCTGCGATCGCGGATTTACTAGTGTTGCATTTCTTTACAGCTGCGATATGTTCCTTGACCCTTTCAGCTATAGTACGCTTCGTTTGGCCTATATACGAACTACCGCAGCTGCAATCCACCTTATAAACACCTGGGGTTTGTAACGGAACTACATCCTTTGGCGAACCCACGATGTTGTGAACCTTTATGCCGGGTGTATAAATTGTCTTTATCGAGTATTTCTTTAAGATGGAGCCGATCTTATCCGTTACCCCTTTGACATAAGGCATGTAGGCTGGCTGTCGGTTCACTTCTGGATGTTTGCGTCTGCTTGTCGGCTGCTTCATTTGTCCTTTTACCTGATACCCGTTGCTTTTTAGTACCTCCTGAACATGGTCCAGCTCTCGCTCTAAATGTTCAGGGTCACACAGATCGTAAGCTCTATTCTTGAGAGATGTCATAACGGACTGCAGGTGTCGGGGATGATGATGCGAGGTACCGTGTAAGTACCTATCCGTGTGAGTCGGTTTGCGGTACACACAGTGTGCCAAGGACCCATCCAATCTCACGGTCACTTTCACGTCTAAGAAGGACAACGACCTCTCCGACTCCAATTCAAATGTGAACCGCATCTTCGTGTGAATGGAGTTAAGATGGTGTACATATTGTTCTACTTTATTACTGTTTCCTTTAACAATACTGAAGATGTCATCCACATATCGCTTCCAAAGTCTGATGGTCTTTGGGCCGAGATTCAGCGCCTTTTTTTCAAAATGTTCCATCCAACATCTGGATTTATACACCCGGTATAAAGGTTCACAACATCGTGGGTTCGCCAAAGGATGTAGTTCCGTTACAAACCCCAGGTGTTTATAAGGTGGATTGCAGCTGCGGTAGTTCGTATATAGGCCAAACGAAGCGTACTATAGCTGAAAGGGTCAAGGAACATATCGCAGCTGTAAAGAAATGCAACACTAGTAAATCCGCGATCGCAGAACATTTACTTGAAGCAGGCACTAATCATTGGATTGAATTTCATCACACGCAAGTCCTCTCTACTGAACGGCACTATTATGCAAGAGTTGTACGTGAAGCGATTGAGATTAAAAAACATGAAACATTCAATCGGGAAGAGGGGTTTAAATTATCAGGAGCGTGGAATCCAGTGATTAGTAACATAAAATCTCGCTTTTGTGCACAGTCGGGTAAACATCAGAATAGGCGCGCGTCGGTTAGCTTACAGAATAGGGACACCGTGAGTGTAGTGTGTGACGGTACGTGGAGAAAAAGTAACATCAAGAATAACGAAGATGTGCGGGTGGATGGAGAAACTTCTACCACGCGTACTCGACGACGGAGGGCGTGCGCCGCTGAGCCAGTCAGCCTGTGACCACGGCCGGTGCAACCTGGTCGAAACGTCAGGCACCAAAGGTATGTGGAATAACCGCGTTTAGCCCCGTTATTAACAAATATACTGAAACAAACAACTAGTACATAATACGTCACGCGTCGATCCCAACGCCACCGTGCCGCGCGCCGGCTGTAAGCAGAATGTAATCTTGCCTACTCAGGAGTCGTATGAATACAGTAGATACTTTGTTTGTGTGAGAAAATTGTACGATTGTGTGAGAAATTATTGCACATGATTTAAGCAGTGCTTCTTTGACAAAGCGACCGATTTAAGTAACTGTCAAAATCAGAATAATTGGTGGATGTGTTAAGCCTATTTAATTTATTTGCATAATATTGTCGTAATATTGTTTCACTTCACATATCTTTCGAATGATTTTGAACGCATCTATTTAATTTGTTAACTTACTAGAATTACTGTGAAAATTATAGCTGTGAGATCTGTGTAAAATGTGTATTTAATAAATAAATCTAAAACTCGTGTTGATAAAAAAAAATTTGTTAAAGAACGTTAGTTTACGATTTGGATCTAAAGGTTAATATCACTAGGTACATTCTTTTAATAACAAGTATTAAGATAATTACGTAAATCTGGCTAGCAGACTGTGTACACAAATAAATTGTTTTAAAAATTATATTGAACAAGATCAAAATAAAGTTTGGACCTATAACGGATATTCAGATTTAAATAATTTTCAAGTATGTAAGTAATTTTGTTTATTTATTTTTGCTTATTTCACAAATAACGCAAGCGTTTCCGTGCTTCGGAGGGCACTTTAAGCCGTTGGTTCCGGTTACCAGTATGGCAGTCTTTACGCCAAGTTAGAAGCCAAGGATTGAATAATTTCAATAGCAGGTCGCCACAACCTGCGCCTGTCCATTTCAACACGGCATTAGGCTCACCACCTGTTACGTGTATATGTATATGCCTCTACCACCCCTTCCGAGATAACTCATTAATGATAAGTATAAATAGATAAATATTTGTAGTTTGGTTTTTTATTATGAAATGTATAAATGCTAGCTTATCTCATTGAGATCACTTTCTTGCAGGGTTTTCGGGTAAGTGCATACCCTATTCGAAATCCTTGTGCACGCCACTGCGCTCAATATTACGAAACTAATATTTATATTTGATACACTGGCGCAATTTTGAAAATACACTTTCCGAAAATGGTCTTTAAATATTTCTACCAGGATTTCTGGGTAGTAACTTTTTGGGTGACGATATTAGCTTCTATTTTTATTGATTCAGTAGTTAATGCACTTTCACTTTCATAAATTGTGATACAAAGTAAAATCTAGTCCGAATGTAGTTGACGCGTTTGCTTTTTTATTCAGATAGCAGCTCCTGGCTGCCGTTCAGCCAACACGTACAGCTAGTAATCCATAAAATTTTCGTTTGATTTATATGAACAATTCATATATCAAATTTAAATCTCATTTCTGCCCGCTAAGCTCTCTTAGAGAAAAGTGCACCCTCTTACAGGAGAACAAAACGACAATCCTCAAACATAAGGTATGTAAAATTTTTAGCAATTTTAAATTAAAAAGCTGCAATGTATTAAGATCTGTGAGGCTCTAGATACTTTTTTATCAATTCGAGAAACACACGCTAATATCACAGTATAAAGAGAGTAAACCTACCAGTAGCGTTACGCTTTAGAAGTCGACAAACATTTCTGAGATCTTCCTAGTAAAGTATGAAAGGAAGGGGATGCACGGATCAGGTCTTTTCCTTACGATGCATAGCCGAAAAAATTTTGGCGAAATGTCAAAAGGTCTATTGCATATTTGTAGACTTGGAATGGGCCTATGACCGAGTGGTGAGGCATGAACTATGGACAACACTGGCCAAGTATGGAGTAAGCAGTCACTTGATACAAGCACTGAAATCTCTCTATGAGGGCTCCAGTGCTTGTGTCAGGATCAACGGAGCTTGCACAGACTTTTTTCACATTGAAAAAGGTGTGAGACAGGGTTGTGTAGCGTCACCGGCGCTGTTTAACCTATACATGGACAGTTGTTTGAAAGAACTGCAAGAGAGTACGTATGGTTTAAAAATGAATGAACTGACTGTCAAATGCCTCCTATACGCTGATGATCAGGTAATACTGGCATCATCGGCGGAGGAGCTGCAGTTGATGGTTAACATCATGCATGATGCGCTAAAAAGCAAAGGAATGAGAGTGAATGTAAATAAGACAAAAGTAATGGTTTTTGAAAGAGAAAAAAGTATGACGGATTGCTCGATTTTTGTGGAAGGAAAAAGAGTGGAACAAGTGAAAGAATTTGTATATTTAGGTTCAACATTTGTGAGATCATTGATCATCATCATTTGTCGTTTTGATTTTACTTTGCAAGTAAAACTAAGGTTCTAGTATTTGAAAGAGGTGACGTAAGAACTAAATGCGAGATTAGGGTAAACCAGGAACGTCTAGAGCAAGTGAATGAAATTGTGTATTTAGGAAGTATGTTTAGCGCGGATGGAAGATGTGATTCGGATGTGGAACGGCGAGTAGCTGCCGGAAACAAAGTTAACGGTGCTTTGTCCCAGTTAGTAAAGCGACAAAGCATCGTAAAAGAAGCACGACTGGCGATTCATAATGCAGTGCTAGTGCTAACTTTGCTTTACGGTAGTGAAACCTGGGTATGTCAGCAGATGCATGAAAGTAAATTGAATGCTGTGGAGATGCGATCACTTCGAAAGTTGTGCGGCGTTACCTTGGCTGGCCGAATACGTAACGAAGTGATACGCAATTTGGCAGGTTTGAATGAAAGTGTCAGCGTTAAGCTGGAAAAGGGCGTGCTCCGTTGGTTTGGACACGTCCAACGAATGAGTGAGGAACGATTGACGAAGAATATATATTGTTCAAAAGTAGAGGGTAGAAGGAGTCAGGGTAGGCCGAGACTTACATATGAAGACCACGTGAGCAGATTGCTCAAAAACGGAAAGGTCAAAAGTACTCGGATACCCAGACGTGCGTGTATGAAGCGATTGATGAATCTCGAAGAAGCGAAAGAAGTATGCATGGATCGCGAAGCCTGGCGATCTGTCCTCTCTGACTACCCCGTCAGGGATACAGCGTGAAGATAGTTAGTTAGTTTTAGTTAACATTTGTGAGAGATGGAAAGTGTGATTGTGACATTAAACGATGAGTTTTGACTGGAAATCAAGTGAATGGAGCCATGTACACCTTTATGAGCAGTCAGAACGTGTCTAAGAAGGCAAGACTGGCTGTGCATAGAGGAGTACTTGTTCCTACACTTATGTATGGCAGTGAAAGTTGGGTGTGGCAGAAAAAGCATAGAATTAAAATTAATGCAGTGGAAATGAGAAGTCTGCGGAGTATAGCTGGAGTGAAATTGATGGACAAAGAAAGGAACAGTGTGATAAGGGAACATTGCGGTATGGTAAAAGATGTAGTGACTAAGATAGAAAAAGGTATGCTTAGATGGTTCGGACACGTGGAGAGGATGGATGAAAGTAGACTAACAAAACAGATTTATCAGAAGAGACTGAATGGGCAAACTGGTAAGGGGTGACCTCGACGTACATATGTCAATCAAATAGGAGACATTTTAGAAAAATGTCAGTTCAAGAGTACCCTTAACCGGCGTGTGTGTATGAAAACACTTATGAAAGTGGAAGAAGCGAAAGTTGTATGCCAGGATCATAGCAAGTGGAAACTATACCCCGATGGGAGACAGGCGTGACAATATGTATGTATGTATGTATTCCTAGTAAGCTTATAAGAAGCCTGTGGCAGCGGTCTCGCTCTTCATATCACAAATTGCAACATAGGCCTTTTTTTTAAGGTGTGGAAAACCCCTCGTATGTCATGCCGGACTCGAACCGGCTAAAACCACACAGTCCCCGCCTAACTGTCTTTTGCCGGACGCCCCGGGTAACTCCTCGGAAAGATAAAGTTTTCTAAGTGATCATGTTTGCGCGCGTGTGTTTTTGTGTCGTGTTTTTTGTGTCGTGTGTTGTGTGTGAGAAAGAGAATGATGATAGATAAGTATGTGTACCTAATATAAAGCAATAGTCCTATAATGGTTTTGGCATCAATGTTTTTGAGATTGTGAAAAAGGAAGTAGATTGAATTATATCAGTGTAGTGTAGCCACTCACCTAGGTACCTTGTTAGCACACCAAAAGGACTCACAAACTTTTCCGTATCACAGTAGCCCATAGCAAGTAGCCATTCATTTATAGTTCTCTTGCATTCGGATATTTTTAATTATTTTCGTGAATGTCACATTTTTTATTAGTTTTGTTATATATATATAAGCTGATATTATGTAAAATTGTCGTATAACAAAGTAAGTTTTAGTTTTATGATTAGGGACGACCTTATTCTTTCTCCTACCAGTTTGTTTACTGGGGTTAAAAGGTATTTAATTTGTGCAATTTTAAGTATTAATTTCTGCAATTTTAAGGAAGCTATTATATTATTTATTAGAAAAGCAATCGTTTGTTAAATTTGTCGTCGCCCCGAAGAGACTATGACTATGACTATGACTAAAAACTTGCACACTCCTTACACAGGATATACCACAGTATAGAGTATGGTTATAAACCCACATGTGTGCTCCGCATACCAAAAAACCCCTTATACGGTACCCAACATGAAATTTAATAACCACGGCGCTGCAGCCGTATTGTGTTGCAAAATTTACACGAAATTCGTACTCAGCATACCAAAAAACCCTTTATACGATATCCAACAAGAATTTTTTTAACCACGGCGCGGCTGCCATAATGGATTATAAAATTAACACGAAATTCGTACTCAGCATACCAAAAAAATCCCTTATACGATACCCAACATGAAATTAAATAACCACTGCGCGGCCGCCATATTGGATTGCAAAATTAACACGAAATTCGTACTCAGCATACTAAAAAACTCCATAAATGTACCCAACATGATTATTTTATAACTAAGACGCGGCTGCCATATAGTAAACGCTTTCTAATTTTTTTTTTAAATTGCATACATGACAATATGTATGTATGTATTCTAATAAAAATAACTATCCATATGATCTCACCTTTCTTCCGTGAAGATTCTTATTTTTCACAATTCGTGTGCGCTATTTTTACTCGTATTTAGTAAACAAAATCATTAATAAAAAAATCGATACTTAATTATAATAATTATAGCGGTCGTGAATGTGTCAGCCCTAAAAGACAGACCCGAGCTACTAACAAAATTTTGTTCGCAGCTCGGGACATTTCCTCCCGCGTCTCGTCCCTTGCCCCCCGCACGATTGCTCTGTCTAGACAGCTTTGTCGACCGACTGTATGATCTTTCGGCTGTGCTAATAATCTGTGTGTGAAATTATGCTGGCAAATCCTTCTAATATTATAAATGCGAAAGTTTGTAAGAATGGATATTTGTTAATCTTTCACGTGAAAGATTTTAATGAAATTTTACAATAATATAGCTTATACATCAGAATAACACACAGGCTACTTTTTATCCCGAAAACGAGTTCTTGTGGCAAATGGGTACGGGAAAACTTCTCCACGCGGGCGTCAACTAGTCAAATATAATTTAGCTGCAAACTTTGAAGAGATAAATAAAGTTATAGTTTTATTTTAAGTCAAAGCTTTCATCCATCCTCGTCCTTCAGGCACAAGAGCTAAAAGTACACTGACCGGTGTGCGGCTGCTTATCCCCGGCCAGCATGTAAGTCCGCAGCTTATGCGCCAGTGGCGCCAGCGCAGCCTCGTGGCGGGAAGCGGCAACAGCGCCTGCGCACACGAAGCCTAGCGCTAGTCCGGCTGCCAACGCGTAACCCTCGCGCTCCACGCAGTTCTCCATATCAGGTCCCGGGGGCTTGCCTGACAACAACAATAGTAAATTATGATACAAGTGTGTAAAGTTGGTGATTACCGCTGAGGCGCTATTGAGAGCCGAAGAGGGTATTCAAACAATACACAAGTGTATCATACGACGTTTTTCAATACACTTATGAATAATATAATATACTAAATAAAACAAATTTTATTTTATGCGCGCGCATTGACCACAGGGTAAAGAATGACGTTTCTTTTTTTGTTAAAGTTGTTGTTTAAAGTTTTAAACAGAGAGAAAACAAAAGTTATATTTGAGTGAAAGTTTTGTTTATTACGTGTATAATAAACAAAAAACAGGTACAAAATGAAATTTTCTATTTAAATACGAAGTTGAATGAAATGAACAAGCAATAGGTAAGTATATTAATTTATTTGTTCTATTGAACGCTAGTCCGTGACTACCAGGACTTTAATTGGTCGTGCTAATTAGTGTAAGACCTTTTAGTGACCAACTCACTAAAAAGGCAACGGGTTCAATTTTTTTTCCAAATTTAACATCTAAAATAGACACATTTTATTTTATTTTATTAAATTTATTCGGCCCTTTAGACCCACTCCAGTTCCATGCACGTTAAGCCGTTGGTCCTGGTTCCCAATAAAATGGTAGTCGTTAAGTCAAGTTGAAGGCCTAATGGGCGGCTTAAAAAATTTCAACAGCAGGTCACTACAAAGTAGTAAAACCGCGATCGCAGAACATTTACTTGAAGCAGGCACTAATCATTGGATTGAATTTCATCACACGCAAGTCCTCTCCACTGAACAGCACTATTATTCAAGAGCTGTACATGAAGCGATTGAGATTAAAAAACATGAAACTTTCAATCGGGAAGAGGGGTTTAAATTATCAGGAGCGTGGAATCCAGTGATTAGTAACATAAAATCTCGCTTTTATGCACAGTCGGGTAAACATCAGAATAGGCGCGCGTCGGTTAGCTTACAGAATAGGGAGTGTAGTGTGTGACGGTACTGTATGTTACCAGTCAGTATGTTATCACGGCCGGTGCAACCTGGTCGAAACGTCAGGCAACAAAAGGTATGTGAAATAACCGCGCGTTATTAACAAATATACTGATAGATCACCACAGCCTGTCCATTTCAACACGGCAATGGACTCACCACCTGTTACGTGGGACAAAAATGCATACGGTGAAATGTGGGCGTTTAATATGCATCTGCCTACCCTTTCAGGGATAAAGGCGTGACAATATGTATGTATGTATGTATGTACGTATGTATTGAACGCGATCCTTTATGTATCGAGTTTTTTTAAGAATTATGCAACTCAACCAATATTTTTTTTTTATTGGGACTAATCCCATCCACATTCCCATTACTGTGACTCCTGTAAACCAGGATCTACAGCAATGACCAAAACACCAGAAAAGTTACACCGAGCTCGATCTCGGTGATGTCCTAGGAGAAGTTAGCATGTCTTGGAACCCGCAACGAAATTAATCAGAAGATAATGTGAGGAAGTAAGAAAAGAACGTAATGCCTCTTCCCTACTTTGCAAAGCGGGAGACCTGGAAAGCAACCAGGTGTAAATCCTATAGAAATAGGGAAGCACCACGGTAATAGTATATTACGGGTACTATGTGAGCTATGTTTGATTCCAGTAATATGTATGGCAGAAACGTTTAAAAGAACGAAAATTTACCCTCGATGCCACGAGATCCGCATAGTAAACTACTCCCGATGTTACTTGTAAACAATTAAGCATATTATATCGCTCATTTTGCCAAATGTTACACTCCCAAAGTATATGATGGGCGGTCTGATCATATTTGGCGTCAGCAGTTGAACACTGACAGAACAGTGACTCAACCAGCTTAAACGAATGTAATTTGCTCCTAAAGTTACCATGTCCCGTAAGAAATTTAGCAACACAGTGATCAACCTCCAGCCAGGACATTGACACAGAACAATGTGATCAGTCGGTACGACTTAGGGTCATCTGGCGGCTTGTCGCCTTTTGTAGGAATAATCCGAATATAGCCACACCGCCAAATACGGGGGAACACTCCCTCGTAAATACATCGGTTAAAAACATTTAATATTACTTCACCCGACAGCTTGCAAGCCTCCTTTATCATTTTGTTAGATATTTTATCGTCACCCGACGCCTTACCTATGGACAACGACCTCACAATTTCGAGGAACTCATCAGAAGTTGGTAGGTCTGACTGGGGTGAGTATGGTGGCTTAAGAGCCCACTGTCTTATCTGTCGGTGATAATCACTATCATTCTCCGAGCAGTCGTCGGGTATAAGAGAATCCAAGAAGTAATCTGCGGTTTCCTTCAGACCTATAGTATGTAACTCAACCAATATAATAAAAAAAGCTATTATGCCACTCGTGATTTAATAACAATCAAAAACCACAGTTTCATTATTATGTGCCTAACTGCGGTGAGATTAGAGCCATATCAAGTGTATTGAAAACATTTTTTATTAAAGAATCGCGGGCTTTTTATTATACAGTGTGGTCCATTCGGAACGGTCTTACAACTCTGAAATTATATAACATGCAGAGATCGGTTCCTAGTAACCATGTCATCGATTTTAGTAAAAAGAAAAACCACACTCATAGATTTAAAAATAAAGCTTGTAAATTTCTATTTGGATATCGATGGTAGCGTACTAAGCAGTAAATGTTACTAAAAACGTGATGTTTAAAATAAATATAGCAATATAAATATAGGTGGCGCAGTTGTAGTGTATGCGACTGCCGCGACTGAGGTTCAGGGTTCGCTTCCCGGGTCGGGAATAATATTTATCTTAAATCGGTAGATCAGGCTGCCCTTTCCAACAGTCTGTATAATGAGCTAATGTGTGGGAGGTCGGAGCCAGATCTTATTTGTCTTGATGAGCCCATCACCTCACACCTGATGGTTAACTCATTGAGTATTCCTATTGCAGCAATAGACAAAACTGGTCACCACTTGTTATCGACTAACACCAACACATCAATAAGATTAGTTAGTAGTAGCAGGAATAAATTAAAAAAATACATAAAACTCAATAAATTTCTTTCCAAATCACAGAAACACATTAAAAAGCTTAGATTAGGAATGAACAATTATCTTAGGACTTGTAAATCAAATGTACAGTTAAAACAACTAATAGAAACAAGTAAAAAACATATATACACCCAAACAGAGCAATATGAGATTGATATACATCAATTACAGACTGAAATTATGTGTTTAAATGATTCCTTGGAGTCAATAACTTTAAAATACAAAACATCACAGAAAGAAATTGGGGAGTACATTAAGGCATTGAATAGCTTGGTGGAGTCTTGTCACAGCAATGAACAAAGGTTCTTATCACTTGAAAAATTATATAATCAAACACCTGACTGTGATAAATCCCTTCCATGTTCTTCATTATAAATAACATCGCAGTCGGAGTCAACTTCTCCAATGGTTGACTCTGTAGGCAGTATATGTGACAATATTGTAAGCACAAATAACTTTTACTGTGATAGCCCTGTAACAAAAATTACGCAACCATTCAATGTTGGAAAGACTGTAGTTTATTGTGATGAAATTGGCAAGAGTTTAGGTTATCACTTAATTCAACATCTGGGTAACTCGGTTATAACACTTTCATTTCCTGGGGCATCCTACTCTCAAATAATTAATAAGGTTTTAACCAGTACACATTGCCCACAAACAACAATAGTGATACTTATTGGCAGAAGAGATAATGTAAAAATTAAAACTATCATAAATTTTTATGAACAGTTGTCAAACATGCAAGTTAAACAGGTTATACTGTCTACACTGCCATATAGCAAATCTTTTACACAAATTGAAAATAATATTAGATACAATATAAGTTACATACCTTGACCACATATTGTAGGAATATAGAATTATTTGACTGTAATCCTTTATTACAGAATTATTATTTTTTGACATTAGATAGTTGTTTACTATCAAATATTTTACGACGTCAGATAGCTGTATTGTTATCCAATTTTTTATTGAATCAAGCCAACTTATTGGCTTATAAACCAGCTCCTTTTGAGCGTATTAGGAATGACTTACTAACTTGGGAAATTATCTCAAAAAACTAGTTTGTAAGACAACAGGTAAAAAATCTGGCCATGGTTATAGGTCTTTTGAGCCCATTGAGTCAATTTTTTTTAAAGACACTGTAAATAATATTTGTTGTAATAATTCTGAGTATATCAACAATACTTCTAGTAGTCTAAACTTAGTTCACCAAAATATTGAAGGCATATCTGAAAAACTACTACAAATAGAACTTTATATAAAGGAACACAATGTTCACATTTTTTGTATTACAGAACATTGGTTAAAAAGTCATGAACTATTGTTCAACAATGAATTCTATTCACTTAGCAGTGCATTCTCTAGAAAGAAAGCTATACGTGGTGGCTCTCTTATCTTTGTATCTAATAATTTAAAATGTAAAGAACGTAAAGATATTGTGGCCCTTTCTATTGAGCGTACTGCAGAATTGTCCTGTGTTGAGCTTGAGCAACTCATTGTCCTCTGTGTCTACAGTCCTCCAGATAGGGATTATAATTTATTAGAAACTGTAATGGAAAATGTATTGAAGCGTTTGTTCACTAGTAGAAAACATGTTGTGGTGTGTGGGGATTTTAATGTTGATTTACTTGTGCAGTCTTCGATATGTATTAGATTTAAAAATTTGTTTAAGTCTTTTGGCTTACAAAATTTATTTTGTGAGCCAACTAGAATCACCTCACATTCTAGAAAATGTATAGATAATATATTCTGCAACTGTGTATCAACAACAAGGGAGATACTAAGTAACTTTCCATCAGATCATCTTGGTCAGAAAGCAGCATTTCCTATTGATGTCACTTCTAAAAAGAATAAAATTGTATGTATACCAATGAGTGCACATCGACTTAAACAATTTAATGTAAATGTTTCAGCAAAAGTCACTCATATTGACTTTAATCAGGAAGATCCAAACAGCTTATATGACTCCTTATTTAATACAATTAAAGCTGAGTACAACAACATATTTAAATCAAAAACATTTTATAAAAACAAAAACTTGCAATTTTGTGAGTGCTGCAGGAATTTACAAAAGTAGGGCTAAGTTGTACGAACTATATGGTATGAAGCAATTTAATTTTGATCCTGCCTTTATTCAATATGTTAAAATTTATTCTAAGACCTTTAAAAAGGCCTGTGCTGCTGCCAAGTCGTTACATATAAGTAATAAAATTAAAGAGTCAAAAAACAAGGCAAAAATGACTTGGAATGTAATCAATACTGAAACCGGTCGATTACTACCCCGTGATAATAACATTGAGTTAATTATAAATAACGAAGTATGTAATAATAAATTAGATATAGCACAAACTTTTAACAACTATTTTATAGACATACCCGCGAAAACAACTAGCTCCTTAAATTCTTGTCCAATAAAAGCTCAACGCATGCTTGGGGGCAGCGTGGATCAGTGTAGTGTCTTATTTGGCTTCAAATATGTAAACTCAAATGATATCATTAAAGTATTCAAGCCACTTAACTCAAAAAAGACAGCTGACTTGTGGGGTATTTCTGTAAAATTGATTGAGTCTATCATTGTTAATATATCACCACATCTAGCTGAAATATTTAATAAATGTGTTGATAAGAAGTGTTTCCAGATTTAATGAAACACAGTAAAGTAATACCTCTATTTAAATCTGGATCCAAAACCGACCCTGGTAATTTCAGACCAATTTCAATATTACCAGCCATTAGCTAAATTTTTGAAAAAATTATACTGCAACAATTACAAGCTCATTTTAATTTAAATATGCTATTACATAAGGAGCAGTATGGGTTCACAAGGGGTCGTTCTACCATTAATGCAGGTGTGACACTTCTGAATCATATATATGACGCCTGGGAGAATAGACAAGATGCTATTGGTGTATTCTGCGATCTCTCCAAAGCATTTGATTGCGTTGACCATAAAACACTATTGGGAAAACTCTTTTATTATGGTATCAAAGACTCTGCACTGAACCTTGTTGCCTCCTACCTAAATGATCGAATACAACATGTTGATGTCAATGGAATTCGCTCCCCTGGAGCATCTGTTGCTATGGGCGTACCGCAGGGATCAATTCTGGGTCCGTTTCTATTTTTAATTTATATTAACGATCTGCCATTCTATATACAGAACTTGTGCGACATTGTTCTATTTGCTGATGACACGTCACTTATTTTTAAAGTTGATCGCACGCTTAGTAATTTTAACGGCGTAAATAGTTCACTTGCCCAAGTTGTAGATTAGTTTACGACCAATAATTTGCTACTAAACGCTAAGAAGACAAAATGTATCAGATTCAGCATGCCTAATGTCAGGAATTGCGGTACAAATATAACATTGAACAGTGATACCCTTAATCTTGTAGAATCAACTGTATTTTTGGGGATCACTTTAGATAGCAAACTGCAGTGGAATGCCCAAATAACGTGTCTTGCAGGTAAACTCAGCTCGGCAGCCTTTGCCGTTAGTAAAGTCAGGCAGCTTACTGATGTGGCAACTGCCAGGCTGGTATACTTTAGTTATTTTCATAGTGTCATGTCTTACGGCATTTTGCTGTGGGGCAGAGCAGCTGATCTACAAGTAATTTTTGTACTCCAGAAGAGAGCTATACGTGCAATATATAAATTGAGTGCTAGAGTGTCTCTTAGAGAAAAAATTAAAGAAATTGGCATTTTAACGGTTGCATCACAGTATATATTTGCAAATATTATGTTAGTTAAACAGAACATACATTTATGCAACAGACACAGTGACATACATTCGATAAATACTAGAAATAAGCATAAATTAATTGGAACGCATCATCGTTTACAAAAGGTTCACGACTCTTTTGCAGGAATTGGCGTACGACTATATAATAAAATTCCTTTAAACATTATGAACCTGCCGTTACATAAATTTAAGGCGGAAATTAAGAGGCACCTCTTGAAAAGGGCCTATTACACAACTAATGATTATTTGAACGATAAAAATAAATGGAAATGAGTTGCTTGCTCTTCGCTTGAGCTATTTAGGATTCGAATGAATCTTGTGATATGCCTTGAATCTGCATATATATGTTGTATTTTTACATCTCTACATTATTAATAATTTGAAACGTCTGACAACTAAAGGTTTCTAAATTGGCTGCGTTTAGTCCCGGTATACAATGTGATTTTAGTTTGGTATTGTGTGAGCACCATGTAGACTTATTTATTTCTTTAAAATTGACATGATAGTTGCTGTGCAGTTTTTGAGTATGTCATGCTCGCCTAAGTGTCCTGGCAGTGGTGGCGTATGTATCGGGTCGCCTTATTCCCTATAATACGGTTGAGTAGAGCGATGGCTGATATAATGCGTCATACCCGTGAACGGGTGCCGTCTGTTGGGACTGGTCAGCTCATAGCTGTTATAGCAATTATTAAAAATAATCTTATTTATATTTAAGGTAAACTTAAGTTTAGTCGACTGTTCTCACATAAATCCAAAGGAACAATGTAAGTGTAATTTTAAAGTTGTAAGCCATTCCTACATTTTAAAATGGCATCCATTGACTTTCTTGCCAGATTCTTCTTCTTCAAGGGTAGGCTGCCCTTAGAACCGGCAACTATAATCGCTCTAATTTTGATATGATTTAAACACAACATTGATTTTGTTTTTTGTTTGTATAAATTCATTACTATATAATTGGTCAAATATCATGTTAATCAAACTAATGTAATTACTGGCGTTTAGAAAAGAGTGGCCATGAGTCTTATTGCCAGGTTCTTCCTCAGGCTCTACCTATTGCTTTGCGAATCTGGCAGTAAATGTAAATGTAGAAGCAATATTCTTGACGTTCATAAGTGTTACTTTGTGACCTAAATGAATAAAGATTTATTATTATTATTATGTTTCTTCTTTTCACGGGTATCTTCTTTTTTTTTATGAAGATACCCGGGCTTTTGATAGGCGTACATGGGGACATACTGGTCCAACACGCAGAGGCCCTTTGAGAATTTAAGGAATTTTATTATTATTATTATTTGTGTGATCTACAAATGTTTGTTTCGGAGTTTAGGTGTTTCCTATGTATAATATGTATGTAGAATTTTTTACATTTTTTTCATTCATAAATATATAAGTATGTTTATCATTCGTATAGATCCCATAACACAAGCTTATTTAGAAGAGGCGAAAAGTACTTCCAGTTATTAGACACAAGACCTCCTTTGCAGAGCACAACTACCAAGTACTAGGTTCTCATATATACAGAAATATAAATAAGGAAACTAACATAGTTGAAATGAGCAGACAAAAATAAAAATTAAAATAACAGAATGGTTACTACAACAAGACTACACAAGTACAGAGTCCTTACTTGCCTTCATGAGGCTGAGCTACACTTATGCATTTGCATACAACTCATGCCAATCACGTACCCATACGCACTATGCCCACACACACTTACACACATATACACGCAAACTCACACAAACACACACACACAAATAGATACATACACACTAAAATATATACTATAAACTCTCATGCATGCTAGCATCAACTTTCCGGTTTATGTACTAGTCAGAAGAACGAATTTGACTACATAATTGCTGAGATAGAACTGTCCTTTAAGTCACAGGATTCTTCCTAGTTTAAGGGACAGGGCTTCAAATTTCTTGTACACTTAGCCTGTTTCTTATTTAACATTGTTCATCAGTATGTAATATTTTTGTTAGTTAATAAATAAATAAATATTAATATATTAGCTTACTTTGAGCTGGTCGGAGCTGTGTAAGAAAAAATGTCCTAATATCACTTATTTAATTAATTTATCTACTAATTGACTATCACTTATTTATCTCTCGGAACAAAATCCCCCACACTTTTATTTGATTAGAAACTAGTAGACTGTCTGTGTTATAAAATAATAATAAATAAAAACCCTCGAGGACAGTCGTTATCTTTTATAGGATTATCGCAACCCTATGAGGGCATAGTATTTTCGCTTTTTGAGTCATCCACTTTCTGATATCAACAAAAAAATGTATCTGTAAGTTAATGAAAAGCTCACATCCGCAGGGCAGCTTGTGGCGAGCTGAATGTGTGTGGCTACACATCGGTCCCGATTCCTTAGAGTTCTGTTGCCCTTCTGCACCGGTTAGGATTTAATGGCCTAACGGGCGAGCAGTGAGAGTGCTACTCCCGGGAGAGGTCAGAGGGAGGGAGCCAGAGCTATATGCTCGGGGGTGGAAGTGTCATTTTCAAGGGCATAACTACGGGGAAGCCCGCTCCGGGCCTGTCCCGCGAAGGTGAAACCGGCGCCGCACCGCTCGACACCCCAAGCCGCTCACACCGGTGTTGCCCTCTGTCACCTTACAGGCTTATCATGCCTATGGCGATTGTATAGGGGGCCCATCTAGTGAGTTGGCAAGTCACCGTCTGCCAGTATTTCTAAAATAACATATAAAAATGGCAGACGCCGTTTTCATCCATAGTTTGAATCACCAAACCCATTTAACACTCAACCCAATAGCCCATTTCGTAGTTAGCATATTGTACAATAGTTTACCTCCCATTGGAGGTGATCCATTACCGTTCTTCTACATAAGGCGGGCGTGGACTATCTGCAGTAGGGGTCCCATTGTATAATGTAAGCCTACCAAAAGTCCGGGTATCTTCATGAGAAAAAAAAAGAAGATACCCGTGTAAAAAAGAAGAAACATAATAATAAATATTATGAGACCCTATTCACACAGCGCAATCAAGAGCCCAAAGTAAGTTTATTAAACGTGTCTTATGGAATTTAGACAACTGATGAACCTACTTATATGTGAACCATGTTAGTGTACCACGGGTCAGAAAGGGTATCGACAAGCAAATAACAAGAAAAAATTAACAAGTTTTTCTGGTTAGGTATATTTCTAAATACATACATATTTATACATAAAAACACCCAAACTCCGAAACAAACAAATATTTATTACGACTGCAATCAAACCCAGACCTTAGCGCGGCAGTCGCATTCACATGTTTCAGTGGCGTAAGTGGTAGACTTACGCCACGATGAAACAGTCAAAAACCTAGTGGATTGTCTATTATAATGTCAGTTTCAGTCTTACCAATCTCAAGCAGTAACAGTTGCGCATAATGCGTATGCGCAGTGCCTTGGTATATCAGCCCGACCCCGAGCAGCGCAGCCACCAGGATATTCTGCTGGATGTCCAGCTCGATGGAAGTGGGGGGCAGCAGCGGCTCCAGGTGGATGCTCATCATCTTTGTAGCTTGGACATCCATGGTGCCTGGTGGTGAATGTTTACAAGGAAACAGCTTATCAATTCAAAGTGCGAGATATGCATATACTAGATATTCTTTGAATGAAATGTATTCTGCTTTTTAATGTATTCTGGAACAGAGTTCTTGCGTAAATCCTAGTACTGCGTTTACACTATCGCGCGAGCCACGAGACTAGCTGTGAGACGAGCCGCGAGTGTAAACGCAGTGTAATAAAAGTGAGAAATTGAGAGCATCATAAGAATGATGAATGAAAGGTATATGTATTAGCAGTTGCTAACACATATACCTTTCATTAAGTATATGTGTTATACTTAATGTAATAAACCCCTACTGGACCCCCTACTAACTAATTGACTAATAAACCCCTACTACTTTTTAGTATATTAATTTATTAAAAAAATATTTTTTTAGTATATTAATTATTCCTCCATTAGTATAGATATACTATCTATACTAATGGAGGAATAAACCCCTACTAACTAATGGATGTCCGTCGATTTCACCAGCATAGTGATCGTTCCATAGGCATTGTAGGAATACGGGAGTAAAATATAGCCTAAGTTACTCTTTATGACATCTGGATCACGGGATTTTCAGTTATCTGTCACGGAAAATCCCGTTAAAATTGGTCCAAGCTTTAAGAGAATTCAGAGATTTAAGGGAACATCATCATCATCCGAGCGTCTGTCCCAGTTGCGTCTCGCGACGCCCGGGGTCCGCTTTCCTACATTTTCTCCTCCACTTCGCACGGTCGTCGGCATCCCCTGTGGTGAGACCATTGGCACGCATGTCATCCCTTACGACGTCAAGCCAGCACTTCTTGGGTCTTCCCCTCTTACCGGGACCCGGCGGGGCTGACATGGCCAGACATTTGTTACCTACGTAGCCCGGCGGTTGCCGCAAGACGTGACCATACCAACGAAGGCGACACTCTTGCAACTTGTCTGCAATGTCACGGACGTGAAGGCTGCCGCGGATGCGAGAGTTCCTCACGCGGTCCATCCGCGTGACTCCACACATCCACCGCAGCATCTTCATTTCCGTGACACGCAGCTCCTGCTTGTGTCGCTCCAATATCGGCCACGTCTCACTGCCATGTAAAAGGACAGGTCTAATAATGGTTTTGTAGACCTGTCCCTTCAACCGGATCGGCATTTTAGGGTCACAAATGACACCGGTCATCTCCCGCCATTTGGCCCACGCGGCAGCAATGCGTGACTTGACATCGCAATCGATGTCACTGGACGTGTGAAAAACAGATCCCAAGTATTTAACCTGGTCCGTGCGCTCGACCAAATCACCGCCTATGCGGACGGATGTGGGATCTGTCGAGTTTAGTGCCAAGTACTCGGTCTTCGCCACATTTAGTTTCAGACCGCCGTTCTCAAGCGTCTCCTTCCACGCCTTTACACGTCGCACCAATCTGCCCCTGTCCGCGTCTGCCAGCGCAATATCGTCAGCATACATGAGCAACCATGGAGGCTGCTCATGCGGGTTTCTGATGCTGTCCGACAATTCGTCTAATATTACACTGAACAGAAGCGGACTAAGGACAGAACCCTGGTGTACCCCGACGGTGATGGGGAAGGGTTTCGTGTCGCCAACGGCAGTCCGAACCATTGAGTCGGAGTCACAGTACATGTCCCGGATAGTGTCAATATAGACCTCTGGAACTCCTTTGGACCGCAGTGCCCACCAGATCATCGCACGAGGAACACAGTCGAAGGCCTTCTGCATATCTAGGAACAAACAGTGCAGAGGCGTGTTCTTCGACCTGTATTTCTCTGCGACAACCCTCAGGGCAAAAACAGGGTCCGTGGTCCCATGACCAGGGCGAAACCCATATTGACACTCCGAGAGAGTACACTCCTGCCGGATCCGAGAGTCTATAATCCTCTCGAAGATCTTCATGGTGTGGGACATCACCTTAATACCGCGGTAGCTCCCGCACTCCTGCACTGACCCCTTACCTTTGAAGACTGGAGTAATAATACTTAGTCTCCATTGGTTTGGGATCTGCCCGCTGAGGAGTATGCGGTTAAAAAGGTTTACTAAGATGCCCACACCGCGAGGACCCATCGCCTTCCAGGCTTCGATGGGGACTCCATCGGGTCCGACAGCTTTCCGATTCTTCATGCGGCGAAGCGCAGTCAGGACTTCTCCAGGCGTTACCGGTGGCACTAGTCCTTGATTCGGAGGGAGGTCCGGAGGCTGCACCTCTTTATGCTGCTTATTAAGCAGCTCGTGGAAGTACGAGCGCCATCTCTCCTTTACCGCGAGGTCTTCGCTTAACAGGTTGCCCTCAGGGTCTTTTACACAGCGACACTTGGATATATCCTGTGCCGCTTTGACCCTGGAGCGCGCCAGCTTATAGATGAGCTTCTGCCCCTCAGACGATTCCAGCTTATCATACAAAGGTTGTAAGTGGTCTCGTCTGGCTCTGGCTACAGCTCTCTTTGTGGCGCGCTTGGCAGCCCTGTACGCGTCGCGGTCTTCGGAAGATCCGGTCGCTTGCCACTTTTTAAAGAGGGCTTTCTTCTCCCTGGTCTCCCTCAGGACTGCGTCGTTCCACCACCAAGTTTCCTTGTCACATTTGCGTCCACCCTTAGACTCACCGAGCACCACCTTCGCCGCTCCAAGGATGGCCGCCTGAACTTTGTCCCAGTAATCTTGAACTGGTTCGCCTTCAGTGTCGGTGCACTTGTCACCGACAGCTGAGACGAACTCCTGGGACCTAGTTTCATCAAGCAGCCACCATCTGATGCGGCGCTGGCACCGCTCGATGCGTTTGCCTTTAGGCTTCACGCAGAGGTCCATGACAAGGAGACGGTGTTGTGCAGTAAGACTCTCACCGGGTATGACCTTGCAGTTGGCCACCTTGCCGATGCTGTGTCGCCTAGTGAGTAGGAAATCGATCTGAGTTGTACGCCTCCCGCTCTTGTAGGTGATGAGATGTTCGGATTTCTTTTTGAAATACGTGTTCACAATGGCCAGATCGGCAGCCGCACACGTTCTGAGGATAGTTTCTCCTTCAGTGTTGCGGGTGCCGTATCCAAAACCACCATGAACACGTTCAAACTCCTCACACCTCTCACCCACATGACCGTTTAGGTCGCCGCCCAAAACGATTCCCTGTGACAACGGAATGCTCCGAAGCACTCCCTCGAGTTGGCCCCAAAACGACATCTTATCGGCGTCGCTACAACCGGCCTGTGGCGCGTAGGCACTTATCAGGTGGGTAATAATCCCATCGATAAGCACCCTCACGATCATAAGCCGGTCGCTACAGCGTTTCACCTCCAAGATGCCGCTCTGCAGCCCTTCGGAGAGCACCACGGCCACCCCGTTCTCCCCACCAGGCGCACCCGTGTAGTACAGCTTGTAGCCTTTCTGCAAAGGCCGGGCTCTGTTGCCCTTCCACCGAGTCTCCTGCAGGAACGCCACGTCCACCCTCCGCCTGGAGAGTACTTCGGCCAACTCTACCGCACGCCCAGTCAGCGTGCCAATGTTCCAAGATGCGAAGCGGATTCGGGTTGGGGCTAACTTCTTTAGCCGTGCTGGCCCGACACACGGCAGCCCTAGCCCACTTGCCACAGGAGTCGGGCGGGGCTCCTGCGCGCCGTTTTGCGGCGGCGCCCTATCCCTAGCAGCATTCCTTTTACTTCTTTTCATTATTTGTTTCGGCGGGTGGCTTTTATGGGAGCGACGCCCTCAGACCTCCCAACCCCAGAGGGGAAAGCCAGCGCCAGAGCCTCGTCCGTTAATCAGCAGGTGCACGCACTGGCACGGGAGGTTGACTTGGGCCCCGAAGATCTTGGTGGGGCCCCTTACACTCAGAGATTTAAGGGAACGAACACACAGAAAGAGAAAACAAGGTTTTAAAAAGAAATGTTTATAACATACGTATTTACA